>CM056997.1:127732081-128338094 GCA_029891345.1 Dryococelus australis
AAGAAGTGGCGAAGTAAGGTAATAAAAACAATGACAAAAATGCAGTATGAGAAGTCGGGAACGCCGCGTTGGCCTGTTGTAACGGGTGAATCATTTTCAGGCTAACAGAAGGGGGAAAGTGCTCGGACGGTCGATAATGGCAGGAGGTAACATGCCTGGTTTAGAAGCAGAGACAGGGGGGAAGTGATACCGACAGTTTGCGGTACAGGTTATCTGCTTGCTCGCGGTTTAGTGTGACACGTTGTGGAAATAGCTCACAATATCTAGCACTTCCTCTCACACAGGTGTGAAGTACGTGTGTTCTGCTTCTCTTAGCGCGAGTTTTATCTGGTTGGCCAACAGAAAGCTGTCGCTCGACATGCATCTACGTCACAAAGGGTAATAAGTTTTACGTCACAAGGTATACTCAGAAATATTCTACACTAGGGTTTCCCAGCCTTTTCGGATTCTGCAATTTTAACCACCTATCATACCAATCTTGAATTAAGTACTGTGTCGCCATTTATCGGTCTTTACACGACAACATTTCGTCAAGTATTTTCTTTTCGTTATCAATGTCAAAATTAATTTTATTCCATCAGATTTTCTCACGCACATATCTTCTGAAATACAGGCCTAGCTTTAGACGCAGGAGTCTACTGTTTACACCGCTTGTGTACCAGCTCAGCGCTCAAATTCTGAGTCATTCAGTTATCGAATCACCACCGGTTTTCTACAATCTCGCTCTAAACCTGTTTTCTTCTGACCGAGGGGCCGAGGTGGCTGAGCGGTTAGCCTGCTCGCCTCCCACCAAGGCGAACCTGGTTCAATCCCTGCCGGGTCACTCCGAGATTTTCGCATGTGGGAATTGTGTCACACGATACCGCTGGTCGGCGGATTTTCTCGGGGATCTCCAGTCCCCCTTTTTTTTCACTCCGGCGCCGCTCCATACTCTCCTCAATCACCATCATCGGCTCTATAAGACCTCGCTGTCACGAGCCGCCCAATTCTCTTCACTCACTCTTCTGACCAAGCGAGGCGAGGCAGTTGGATATCAATGGTCTTGCATTCGCGGAGACATGGTCGGAATCCTGGTCCGGCCATCCTGATCTTAGTTTCCTCAAATCACTCGGGGCGGATGCTGGGGTAGCTCCACTCTGCAGACCATGGACCATTACTCCCCCAGTTCCTGCTTCTCTGAACGACTTGCTCCGGCTCTAATGACCTCATTGTCGAGACGCCGTAAGCCCCATTTTGTCTCTTCTGCTCTTCCGACCAACGTCCTCTCGTAACAGTGGAGGACTTGACCTCACATGAGAAAGGTCACCACGTAGACCCAGCCATGAAACTTGGCCACAACAAACGAGACAGCCTTCACGGCCAAGGCAGTTATGGAGTTATCCTTCGGTGAAGAGGGCTATGGTTTCGAATAATGTGCTAAGCATACTGCTTAGCCGGATGTTATATGAACAGCAAAGCACGGTAATAATGGAAATTAAATGAACTCACAAGCAGGCAGCGTATGAGAGAAAAGAAAAAGAGGTCGTTAGTCTCGCCTCTGTACCCAGGCCGAGGCACGGGACGGTTAACACTACAGAACGAGGCGAATAGCACAGGACACGAATGAACAAAAGCATCAAAAAGCAAAAACCCAACAGTCGATGGGCGACGTTCCAACGAATAATCAACTGTACGTCTCCGGCGTGTGCACGTGTGTGTGTTTGAGCGCAGAGCCACGTTCATCATTTGACTGTTTAATTATTTAAAACAAAGAACTCAAACGAATTTGCTTATTTATTCACGTGTATTGCCAATTAAAAACGATCAAGTATGCAATAAGACCGTTGTGCAGTCGGGAAAAGCCGTTGCTACTATATTGGAAGTCTCCAAAATAATATTTACAGCATGCGTGGTAAATTAAAAGTACCAATCCGTCCTCGTCTGAGTGGGGTACGATGTATTTTTGTAAGTAAACATACCGGGTGCAAATTTAATAGTTTCGAAGGGGGGGGGGGGGAAAAATAAAAATAAAACACACTGGAACGCAGTTCAAGCGCCCGGCAAACGGAACACTTGAGAATCTATGGCCGAAAGAGTCTGTGACACAGCGAGTCGAGCGATACGAGCGACAGTAACACGCGTGCCCAACGTCCCGTCGCCCCTACGCGCAAGGCGCTCAACTCGCGTGCAGAGCTTCCTCTGTTACGCTTTCCTGTGTAAATGAAATCTGTAACAGTGGGATTTTAATACACGCGATGAAAGCCCATTAGATTAAACTACCAATGCGCAGTTTTATTTTTCTCCTGCCTATTAAGGAAACTGAGCAGAGAGATCTAAAAATACAATTTTTGACCATTTCCAAGATTTTTCCTCTTAGAATAAACATGACATTATAAAAACAAAACTGTACGAGCATGGACAGTTTATTATTATTATTATTATTATTATTATTATTATTTAGTCGTATTCCCAGGACCTTAATTTTCTGAGATACGCGTAAACGCACAAACTACGAATGCACAGAAAAATATGCCCCGCTTCACTCCTATTGCAGAAACTCTTCGTTTATGCGTCATAATTGCGGATTCATTTTATTACTGACAATGTATGATTATTAGACATTTAATATAACGAGTTGTTCAATATTTTTGTGCGAAATTTTAATTGTGTGTTATCTGCGTGTTGTAAAAAGTCGAGAATATCATTTTATCAATAAATTCTTGCCTATTTTGCAAGCAGGAAATAACGCACAGTGAAAACTATATATAAAAGTATTGAATAAATAGTCATTGCATATTTTTATAGTCAAACATTCTCAAGAACGCCTAAGAAACGGAAAGTATGACACGAAAACGAAGAATTTCGCATAAGTGGAGCCGAGCGTTAAGCACTCTATGGAAGCGCGCGGAGGGCCGAATGTTTTCTGCGCGGACAGTAAAGGCGTAACCGGGTCGCGCGGGCCTCACGTCTGTGAAAAGAAGAAAGTGCGAATTATTCCGGGTCAGGGCGTTTTCTCGCAAACCCCCCCCCCCCCCCCAAGACCATTCAAATGCTGGCGCGCCTTCCCCCCCCCCCCCTTTTTTTTTTTTCCATCCTCGTACTGCTAAAACTACGAGCCGCGCGTGGCGGCGGAGTAGCGAGCGCCATTTCCATTTCCCCTGTGGCACATGGGCCGCACATGCGCGTGGAAACATCTGCACACGCCAACAGTGCTACAAGGTAATCTGGCGTTAGCTGTGTGCTGTACCCTGTTGCTTGCTAGTTCACACTTCCACCACTAAAACGTAGCTCGGCAGCTGACGCCACAGGACGTGTGTAATGGGTCCCTTGCTGCTCGCTTGTGAGTGGTCGGAATGCATTCAGTGTCCCTAGACTGAACGGTGGTTACTGGCTCCTGCTGCGTGCAGCGCGGATGTACAGCTGTGAGTAAGCACCAACTTACCTTGCAACACTTCACCACACGTCACTGCTTGCCAGCATCAACGGCTGCCTTTATTACAGATACACAAACTCAACTTCTTGAGGTGACACTGATCATAAATTAACGCTATAGAGATTATTCGCATTTCACAATTATTGTATCAAATCCGATGGAGAAAAACGAAGAAAGGGCGATTTTAAGGAATTGTTTTTACAACCTATGAGAGCAAATATTTTACCACAACCAAGTCCCTTCACCCGGTAAGTTATATTATCGCGGGGCAAGATATGCGAATTAAATGCACTAATATTGCAAAACAGTTATTCACGAAGGTGGAAAATACAGTTATTTTTGCTTGCCGATTTTTAGTTTTTTAACTTTGGCTACCAAAAAACATCTAGATGTATTTGGAGCTAATTTATGTCCCATGCCCTCATAATGTGAAGACTTATTTTTTAGTGACCACAAACCAAATGTCCTGGTCATTCACGCAGATAAAAAAAAGGCATAGTTTACACACGTCAGATAACCTATAGGGAATGAACTAGCGCGCAGTCCAAGTATAAGTACGCTGAATTATAGTCTGCTGTACGTAAAATCCGCCAGTAAAGATGATATCTCTAACTCTGCCACAAGTTCTGACTCGAAATTGTCCAACTTCAGGTAAAACCCAAAAATATGAAACACACATAACTAACGGATGTGGGGAAATTGTTACACCTAACTCTGAATATATGTATGATATGCAATTTTGTCAGAACTGGTATCAATTATGTATTGCGATTTTCATCTATTTAAATAATTGCAAGTATAAACGGACATAGTTATTTTCTATGGACTGACTTATGTTTTCTAACAATAGAAAAAAGGTGTGTTATGAATGTAAATACATGCCTACAATTCCGCACTAAAATATCATTAGCAGAATACTGAATTAAACTTCGTGAGTTTTTACGAATTCATTATTAAATAGATGCAGACACAACCCGCCTACCTGGTGAATGAACTTCTCTGGAGCTTTTTAAAATTATTAAAGATTTTAGGTTCTTCCCAAAATCTCTGTTTTAGAAAATAATCAGAGAATTTCGAAATACAGCTAGTGCTGTTGTTTTCCTTACTGCAGTTCGTTATTTTCAAGTAGCTCATAATAGCAGACACATAATTCCTAGACGTGGGTATCTGCAAACATTAACTAGAAGCCTATGCACCCGTATACTGATTGTAGAACCAGGTACAATTTTTTATTCTAGTATGTTAAAATAGATCGCCAGTTGCCGAATTGTGCTGCCTTGCTCTTTGAATTTTTTTTTTCAGTTTGATTACAGGCAGATATTTTTCTACGTATTAAAATATGGTGGACCTGCCTTGACATAGGAGTATTTAGGGTTGGTGTTTGTGATCTTTGTATAGGTAAATTCACCAACTACGCTAAAAGCTGGACACCAATAAAATAATAAAGGCTGTTCACAGTATAGAGAACACTTTTGAAAGCTCTGCTTAAGATCTACTTGTATATATGTAAAATTGACATTGCAATGGGTCTGATCACTTTATTCATGCGTTGATCAAGTGAAGCTGTGGAATTATTAGGGAAATAAGTATTATACAAATTTGCCGATTCTTACAGTGATGTAAATTAAAAACTCTGAAAACAAAAGAAATCATCTCATAGTTCGGAAATATTTACCTGTCAGATTTAATTTGACGTTAAGCCATGGAAATACTTTTCCCTAGATCGTTACCAACTTTACTGGGTGTTAATCAGTCAGTTTTCCCGTTAGAATATATGCAGATACTGACAGTGACATATTTCGAAGGCTGATTTCAAAAGTGCTCACTTTATCGTGAACAGCTTACTAGGTAAAGACTGTTGACCATAAAGTGAGCTCTTTAGAAATCAACCCTAGAAAAAGTCACTGCCCCTGCATGCACATATTTTAATGGGCGCACTGAGTGACATTCGCCCAGTAAAATTGGTAACGATGGATAGAAAGCAGTTCCATAGCTTAACGTCGAATAAAAAGTGTTAGGTGAACATTTGTGATAACTTAAAATTATTTATTTCGCTTTTATGTTTTTTTTAATGCATCTAAGTGTAAAATTTAGTAGATTAGTAAAGGATTTATTTTCTTAATAATTACACAGTTTCATTTGACCGACGCATGGATAAAGTGATGAGGCCCATGGCAATACTAATTTTACATGAGGCGGAAGAATACACAACGTGTATACAATTATATCTTTAGCAGGGCTTTCAAAAGTGCTCGTTTTACCGTGAACAGCCTATAGCAGCAGATTATGCAGTGTTTGATGCCTTCCGGGAGGCTGTTGTAGGTCCACCTACTACTGCTTAGCCCTATATTTGACCAGGGCTGGCAACAGTGCTGGTACGTAGGGCAACAGTAAAATGTGTGCTAATTACTTCACAAACGCCACACGATGAAATGATGGGAGAATAAGTGCGAGGCCGGACCTTGACTTGCAGTGTAGCAAGGACTGGTGTGACAAGCGGAGTTGTCGATGAGCAGCTACTCGGGTTGTAGCGACTCGCCGAGATACTACACGCGAGTTTAACTATAGCCACTTACAAACAACACTACAACATTTTCTAAAGACATCACGACACTACAACACGCCAGTCGGGAGTCTGGTTGGAGGGGAGCTTCAGTCCCTTGTCGATACACCTATCAATTTTACATTTCAGCCAATTTTTGTCTTTCGACCTCTTGTTGGAGTAAAATTTGTCACGTGACTAAGTAAAGTGTATACATACATTTCACTATTAACAAAAGTTAACATCTGAGGTTACAATAAAATACATTTGTTTGTTATTATTCCTGTTGTGAGAGCCTTAAAAAGTACTCACTTTTCCGTGAACGGCCTAAGGTGGTTAACAGTGGTTAAGGGGAATGGTGCACGAAAGCCGTGTTTTTACCTTAATTTTGCTTAAAAATGTTTTTCAGACAATTTTTAAAATTTTTTGGCACGACAAGACTTAAACAATAATTTCGAACACTTTCATGCATTGATAGATATTGACTACCATTAATACTATCGGAGCACTGATGGAAGATAAGAAATAATATCTTATTTCTCATCTTCCATCAGTGCTCCCAGAATAATAAAGGCAGTGAATATTTAACAATGTAAAAAGTTGTTAAAAATTAATATTTATGTCTTGTCGTGCCAAAAATCTCGATAGACCTTCTGGATAACAAGTTAAAACGAAAGTCGGGTAAATGTACTGTTTCGTGCAACACTGGCTGTAAACACGGGCCCGGAGCCCAGCTCAAACATAAATAGGGCAGCCCGCTGCCGGCTCTATGATTTGACCAAAGCGTGTCGGGCTGCAACTAGATTTGCAAACCCACTTAACGAGTTATGGGAACTTCGATTCCTGGTCTCGTGACCGCGCGGCCTTCCGGGGGCGTATGATACTGCTTATAGGGCTGTTCGAAATATCGATATATCGATAATTATCGATACGAAAAAGAACTTATTGAACGATATATAACTTTGAAATATATATATATCGATGTTGCGATATTATCGAAGTTTTCGGTATTATCGATACTTTCGGTATAACGAAAATACCAAGCAACTGTTTGGAAAAAGATCGATATTAATTTTTTATAATATCGAACAGCCCTAATGAGAGATCGTCGGCGCCGTCCCCTGCCCACGAGGGCGACGCAGCCACCGCGCGCCCGACAGTGCGCGTCCTTGAACGTGGCGCCTGGGAAACGAAGAGCTGCTTGAGGTAGGAGGACGGGCGTCTGTCCAGGTTTCTTCACGAGAAAGTTTGTTGTGCGGGAGGGACAGCGCGCAGGCCGGCCGCGCACATAGCTACACACTTGTCCGCCGAGGCGTGTTCCATTCAAGTGCCAACCTCACAACACGTCATTATAAGCTGTTCACGTTAAAATAAGCACTTTTGAAACCCCTGCTTAAGATCTACTTGTTTACACGTTGTGCATTCTTCCGCCTTATGAAAAAATTAACGTTGCCATGGGCTTCATCACTTTATTCATGCGTCGGTAAGATGAAACTGTGAAATTATTAGAAAAGTAAACATTTTTTTAATCTGCTAATTTTCACACACTAATTAATGCATTAAAAAACCAGAAAGCGAAGGAAATAATTTAAGTTATTACAAATGGTTATATAACACTTTCTATTCGACGCTAAGATATGGAACTACTTTCCATCCGTCGTTACCAACTTTGCTGGGCGCGTGTCACTCAGTGCGCCCGTTAAAATTTATGCAGGCAGAGGTAGTGACTTTTTTCTAAAGTTGAGTTCACAAGTACTCACTTTATCGTGAACAGCCTTTACAACCATTTTCATTTCGTTTTGGTTCTGAAAGAACGCGTTGTGTGGTGGCTGTTCACTGTTGTTACGTCAGCTCTTTTGGAAGCCCTGTTAAGTATCTATTTTATAGCTCAATTTGTATCCTTCCACCACGCGTAAAATTGTCATCACCACGCATCCGATGATTCCATTCATGCGTCCATAAATTGCAAGTGTGAAAAGCTAGAAACGAAAATGCAATATGTTATTAACATGTTCATTTCGACGTTTACGCACGTAAAACCAATTGCAACGAAATGAGAAATTCGTTGACAGAAATTTAAACGTCACAACTTTTACACGACGTCGAGACATAAATATTATATTCTTACATCGCTGTCTACGTCGCTGATAGCACACCAATATGTGAATATGCTAAAATATATGCATATACGGGCTGCTTTTTGCAAAAGGGTGATTTAACAACTGTTTGGTTATTAGCGAACCAACTGTACAGGTGTGTAAAGGCAGTTCACGGCTTTTTGAGCACTTTTTTAAATCAACATTTGAGATATGTCACTACACCTCCTCGCATGTGTTTTAACGGACACGCGGATTGACAAGCGCCCAGTAAAGTTGGCAGTGACGGAGGGGAAAGTACTTCCACGACTCAACGTTGAATTAAAAGTGTTAATTAACATTTTTAAATAACAAAATAATTTATGTAGTTTTGGTTCTTTTTTCAATGCAAGTGAGAGAATCAACACATTTGTAAAATATTTACTTTTCTAACAATTCCACTGTTTCCCTTGGATGGCGCAAGCATTAATAAAGTTATAAAGCCTAAAAAAAATATCAAATTTTCGAACGGCGAAAAAGAAAAAAATGACAGGAAAAGTAGAAACTTAGCAACGCTTTCAAAAGCGCTCTATTAACTGTGAACAGCCTATACACATACACGTATACATACCATGTGTTTCGAAAACATGGAGAAAACTTCGGCAGGCAATTCTTTATGTTAATATAAGACGAAAATGTATGTACAACCTATCCCCTAAAGTGTTTATTAAGGGAGCTGTGAGTCCCCAAAACTTGAGTTTTAAAATGCGTTCAGTTGAAATAAAAGAAACCGCTTGCGATTAAGCAACAAATCGGCGAATGGTGGTTTGTGTAAAGATCTTACACCTCTAAACACGCGGTCGGCCATCAAAGTCATAGCTATGAACGGAAAAGCAAGGGCTACAGTGGATCAGAGAGACTGCAGATATTAAACGATAGAATGAAACAAAAAAAAAAAAATTAATTATAACATAAAAATTATTCATCGACTTGGTTCTTAGGGTAGGAATTAGTTTACCTTATTTCAGTTGGGAAGGGTCAACGGACCAGGTTAAATAAGTCTTCGTGCAATGAAGCTCTGGAAATAATGTAGACAGCCCAGGGTATGCTTTCTCACAGTTTTCTACTTAATATAGTGAATAAAGTTCATTGATATCCGTCATAAATATGTTTGCGACTACAGTTAGGGACTTAAATCACACGAAACATTCAGTGCAGGAACTGACGTGTTTGCTAACTACTTGCACGGTTTTCACAGTTTTTGAGTTCGTTTCCAGCGACTATTATTGTAGTTGACGCAATGGTGCTAGTATTAGTTACAGGAAACTTGACTCTCGGCGTAACAGAGAAGACATTAAGAAATATATTTGATAACCTCATCTATTTATTTGTTTATATATGCAAATTAATAATTAGAGTTAGTTAGGTACAGTATTTCGTATTGAGGTAAGTTTTGTTGAATGGAAGTTACTTCAAATGCACAGTTTATTAAATGAACAAATAAGTTTGGTCATACTTCGTATACTGTTCAGTAAATAAAAACATACTGTACGTCAATATGAAGCTAACTTTCGTATCTGTGTATGGAACTGGATAGCAAAAAAAAAAAAAAAAGAACATTTTGCAGCGACCGTGGTGCGAGTAACACGGTTCTGCCATTGAGCATGTGCTCTTTTTATTACTGTCCCATTATACTTTAGTACAAAGTACTTGTAGTATTAGAAGTAGTCAGCAAGTGATTACAGTTAAACATACCATAAATGTTTAAAAACTATAATAGACATAAGTGTCAGTGGCGTGTGATGAAGTGTTGCAAGGTAAGCTGGTACTTGCTCAGGCTGTACCCACTCGGTGCACGCAGCAGGAACCAGTAACCAGAGTGGAGGCGGGAGAAACCGAATGTATCGCGGCCACTCACGAGAGAGCGGCGAGGCACCCATTACACACGTGTTGTGACGTCAACTGCACTACTACTTTTACAGTGGCGTGTGGTGAACTGTTGCGAGGTAAGCTTGTGCTTGCTCACTGCTGTACACACTCGGTGCACGCAGCAGGAACCAGTAACCACCGTGCAGTTTAGGGAAACTGAATGCATTCGGACCACTCACAAGCGAACAACAAGGGACCCATTACACACGTCGTGTGGCGTCAGCTGTCAAGCTACGTTTTAGTGGTGGAAGTGTAAACTAGCAAGTAACAGGGTACAGCTAACGCCAGCTTACGTAGCAACAGTTTACTACACGCCGCTGATAAGTGCTTATATTGAGACCAATATGACAACTAGAGAGAACTATTAAATCGTATAGTATGAGTCCGAAGTAAGGACACGGCGCACTCACTGCATGTTTAAAGTGAAGCGAAGTAACTGACCTCGTGGACGTAGTGAACCTCGTCGACGGAGTACATGTCCTTGAAGTCGGCGAGCGAGTGCAGCTTGCCCATCCAGACAGCGTAGGACTCGGGCAGCTTGGGCGCGAACAGCAGCGCCTTACCCGTCAACACGGCGATGGCGCCGTAGAAGTCCGGCTCCTTCACGCCGAAACTCCACTGGAAGAACGGCTCCTGCAACAGTCATCCACCTGCCGCTGTTCAACCACGCCTAACTCAGCCAGCCAGCGCTACAATCATTGCCAACATTACTATAGGATGTTGGCGGTAAAGTGAGCACTTTTAAAAACATCGTTACTCTCAGCCAATTTATGTCCTACCGCCACTTGCTAATGTAAACACTGCCATGTGAGCAATAAACTAAGTATATACACTTCATTATAATCAAAACCAAAAGTCCGAGCCCACAATGAACTGTATTTATTGGTTATTATGTCTGACGGGACTGCATATAAAAGTGCTCACTTTACCTTGCACAGCCTGTATCATAATATGTCATTATTAAGGCCGTCTCCTGCCTTCAACTATTTACACCTTTGAGACCCAGGAGCGTGGGAACAACGAGAGCGACATTGCCACGCAAATAAAGTGCGTCGTCACCGCTACGCGCAGACTCTGCTCTGAACTAGCGTGCAGTGTTCTCGTTGTGCTGCGTGTACCTGTGGGATTTTCAGCGGCGACCCTTTGGCGGAAAGTGGCAAGATTCAGTGAAGGCTACTATCATAGTGTCAGTGTACTATGTTTCAAGATACGGCAGTCTGTAAAATACCGTTTTTAACGAAGTTGGGCTCCAAAATAATATTTATAGCATGCGCGATATCTTTAAAGTACCGTTCAGTCCTTGTCTGGGGCATTTTCTTTTCGTAGGTTATCATATTGGGGAGTTTCGTAAAAAAGCATTCTTCAACCACGCTTTAACGCCATTCAACCTGCAAGTACATGACCGCCTTAAGGTAAAAGGAGACTGGCTTCTAACGGAAAACTGCACCCGACATAGCTACATAGTGCAGAGTTCATTAGAATGTAGTACACACACACTACCAAAATTGTCAGAAAAGTACGATTTAACTTGCATATGAAAGAATAAAGTATATACTCGGGAACGCTGAACAATATTTTGCTAGAATTTACTTATATACAGTAAATATCAAAAATAAAAAATAAACACAATTTTAGTGTACTTTCATTTTGGATACTTCAGAGAGCACATTTTGCAAGAAAAACCTTCTACAAGCAAATCCATTATTATTTTAATTACTGCAGTCGCATGCAATAACATTTGAGTAATAATGTTTACAAATATTTTTAATAAATTATTTCATGCACATATTTTTACGTCAAACGAGTTACCATTTTATAACTGAAATAAAAATATATAAAATTAATTGTTAAAATATTATTATTTTCACATTTGTGACTGCCTTACAAACAATTAATAAGAATATTTCAAAGCTACATCATTATTAATGATCATAATAATATAAATTACGTTTAAAATGCAAAATTGCAAACGACCTTCGAAAATATTTCTTATCGTAACCATACCGTGAACCAATTAGCCAGCCAGTGGTTTAACTTTGTCTCTGGCAATGTTTATTCCTGCTGCTACCTTGAACTGGATAAACAGTAACGAATATGGAATAGTTCAAAGTGTTTTGATACAGTGAATGCCAGAAATGTGAAGCACTTCCAGTTACGTGCATATATTTATTTATAATTGTAGGTATAGACGAATTAGGGCCAGAGAACTAGATTATGACCCAACTCTATGCATCTTGAGATCCTTAACTGCTTACCACCTAACAGAACACATGTTTAAACATGCTTGATGTACGCTTAAAAATAACGTATTATTTAATATGATAGTAGAACTAAAATTTAATTTGTCTATTAAAAATGTAATAACATTTTGTTCTACTAACTTACATGACTTTCCTGAAAACCTACGCAACAACAAATGAATTTATCCACGCTATTATTTGTGACAAAATATTATTTAAGTAAACAAAAAAAACATCTCAGTCGAAAGGGAGAACATACTTTTAAGGTTTTAATTCAAATTACGCGGCCGTAACGTGTGCCTAGAGAAACAGTCCACAGAACACAACATAAATACTGAAGTAGAATGCACTTGTATCAGTCCTGTCAAGAATATGACGGATATTGTAATGTTGAAGCACAGACATATATGAAGCGAATATGACGGCGAGTAGCCTACGCACTATTACATGCGACCTAGTGTTGTTCCACAATTTGAAAACACGAATAAATTATTTTTATTTCGTAATCGCCCTCATAGGCTCTCAAGACCTCGTTGTTAAGAGCCGCTCAAATCTCTTCACTCACTCGCTTAATCCGCAACTCACTTCGTGCTAGGCCGGATTCCAACACGGCCAGTGTATTTCCAAAGAGTCGGGCAGTTAAGCAGAAATAAGAGCGATACTAGCTGATTGACAGTAACAGGACAGGAAAATTTCGCAAGCTGATTTCAGGACAAGATAGACGTCAAAAACGTGTACACAGATATTCAGTGTGTGTGTGTGTGTGTGTGTGTGTGTGTACACAGGAATACTTCGGGGAAACAGTCCTCACATCTGGAGGATGAAAAAAATGTTATATGAACATAGGTCCGCAAACGCTTCGTTTCTGTACTACAGCCCATAATACATAACGTACTGTGTATAGCCCGCGGGCTGGATCATGTTACTGTGGAATGCCATTGCAGCGTTCGTTTGCATGATACACAACACCTCACACTACTACCTAAACCTAGAACAGTAGGAACTGCACAGGAATCAGTTACACATGTGTAAGGATAGGCGTTTTTCAAGAAAATATTAATGGCCATGCAAGAATTCAATACCGTACGTCCACAACAACAATTTCCTTTGGTTATAGCCAGGTGTCTACGTGAGATGATATACTCTTATTTGAATGGACCAATCGTAATAAAGCGCTCGGATACTGAACGTCCATGATTCGCGGACAGACACTTGAGGTACGTGACATTTAACATCGTCCAACCACGAACGTGCATATGAACTACAGTGTTTTGGAGTACAACTGATCCTGAAATATTTTCACGAAAAACACCTGTCTCTACACATGTGTGAAAGCTTATCGTTGGCACTAACGGAAATGTTCAAAATGCCCTCCATCAGCACGAACACATGCAGCAAGCTGCCATTGCATGGACACCCGGATGCGTTGATGAATCCCTGGAAAATTCCCGATTGTTTCGCAACCCGCCACAATGCGGTTACGGAGGCTGCCCATATCGTCCACTGACGTTGTATACAAAAGTGTCTTTAAATGTCCCCACAAATAAAAATCAGGGCTCCTCGGGGGCCTGTATGAGGCTGCCAATTACAGCTGCGATGGCATTCCACAGTAATATGATCCAGCCCGCGGGCCATACCTGTGTCTCAGATATAACGAAAGGGAATAAGGAAAAGATGTAATGGAACTGTAGGTCACTGAATGGTTCGTTTGCCTTGTATTTAGGAAAGTCGTGTTAGCTTTCCACTTAACAGGTTTGCTTGTTATCTTGTTTTGTTACCTAAAGTAAATATTTGTGAGCTATTTTTACCACAGATCTGGTAAGTAAATGAAAACGACAACAAAATCAATAACAATAGGAGCAAACATTTACAGCGATAGGGATCATGTGCTACTTTTTTATATTTTTTTTAACAGACTGATAACCATGAAATGTCCGCAATTATTTACAAGCACTACTAACGAAGTCTGCGCAATGCAGATATCGGTAAAGATAAAAACATTTAGATAGGCGCCAAAACACAAAAATGTACACAAATGTCATTTGATAGCACTTGGAGTTTGGGGCGAACAGGACGAAACTGCAAAATCGCATAAAATGTTGAAAATAAGGTCACTGGAGTCCTCTTCGGCTGTCTTCGTTTAGCCGCCGCCGATGCACGAGTGTTAATGCCGACACACACAAACTTACTCGCCGATATTGTTTTCCTTTTCTTCAGTCACTTTTGAAAAACGGTAGTGTAACTGAACTAGCGCTCATCAGCCATGCAAAATACTTTGTTTTCAAGTACCACAGCCAACACAGGCTTTTAAGTGCCGTAAATGATTTCAAAATTTTAAGCGATTGTGTAATGGAATTAGTAGATGAGATGGAATGTTTTGGTTGATGCCGGTGAGCGTAAAGTGAGGTGAAACTGGATGATCGGTGGAATTTGAGAAATAATTCCAGAACGGGCGCACTGCACGCACGCAAACTAGCATATTGGAAGTGCACAGAAATGCTGTAAGCTGATGACTAGAAGCGACTTACCGCTTGGTATCGTAAACTGGATAGTTAAACTTATATTAATCTTCCTTTTAACGTGAATACGTCTTTAATTTGCAACCATAGTGGGAAGCAATTCAGAAAATTATCCGATGATAACAAAACCGGGTATACACAGTTTGTCAATGCAGCTCCGAATCTATCGTCTAAATTAAAAATTCAATTACACCACTCGATTGCCAAAGGATTAAAAATATGTTACGTTGAGTGAGGACTGCGAAGCAATACGCGAGAGGGGAATTTGGGGGGGGGGGGGAGGGCAATTTTGAGTTCGTTTCATTGCGTCTCATAACTTCCGCGTAGTATAACTTTTGACTAGGAGAAGCTACGACGTTCGTTTAAGTTTAAATCGACAGCTCTCGTCACGATCAATCGATTGCGTGTATAAAAACATTTGTGTGGCGTGGTTATGCTGAAATAGTATGCGTTCAATGTAAAAAATTAAGAAAACTTAACTCAATGTCGGCCTATACTCGTCAAAACGCCAAGTCGAAATCAGAAATCGTATACGGTTGGAAAGAGCATTGCAAAAGTAATCTAGCGATACACATAAAACCCCATATGATTAAGTAAAGCGGTGCCGGGAACGTAAAATAAACATAAAGGCGTCCGAGCGCGTCAACGTAGACGTCTCCAAGCAAAACAAACGGCTGTGTCCCCAACACAGCCGAACCTAATTTTTTACTCCAATTTATGACATGAGCACGCGCACATACAAACGCAGATGTTCTACGGCAGCTGAGTCAGGCCTGCTGTGATCACGCTCGTAACACTAGATCGCTGGGAGTTTAATGTCTAATTACTTACATATATCCTACGAAACGAGATTCAGTGGTAGAAAAGTCGTCAGACGTGAAGTTTATATTTAAAATAAATATGGCTGGGAAATTCGTACGAAAAAGTTATTCACTGGCTGAAGAGATACTGGTGCGGCCGTTTAAAAAGGTGTTAATAGTATCGCAGTAATTAAGATGAAATGTACGTCTTTTGAGACCATTTCATGCTCTCAGCGGAGAGAGAGATATATATATGTCTGGTTGGCCGCGCGAGAAGGAAAAAACACGACGTAGCGGAGAACAGGCAGAAGTACAACTCACTACAGCAGGTTGCACAAGCTCTAGCATGACTCGACTGCTAATGGCTAGCTGGCCTGGTGAAAACTGCCTCAACTACACAACACACCGCGTCATTACTCAATTTTTACCAGCATTTTTACTCCTGAAGTGACACACGCTAGCTGTCTCGTTTCAGTTTCTTTCTTTCTCTTACAAGCAGACATCAGTCAGCACGCACGATCGTGGGACATTTGCCGATTATTTCTTGGTAAAGACTGTTCACGGTTAAATGAGCATGTTTGAAATAAACCTTAGAAAATGTATGTAGTTTAACGAGCAGGCTGACTGGCGTGCGTCCAGTAAATTGGTAACGTCGGAGGGGAAAGTAGTTACACGTTTTAACAAGCGGAATTAAAAGGTGTTTGGGAAACATTTGTGAATACCAAAATGGTTTCTTCTGCTATCTGTTTTCTTAACGCATATAAGTGTAATAATGGTCAAATTAAAAAAGTCTACTTTTCTAACAAATACTTAGTTTAAAATGACCGAAGCATGAATAAATTCATCAGACTTGTGACAATGTTAATTTCACATATCGCGGAAGGATATCGTAATCAAGGGTTTCACAAATACTCACATTACCGCGAACAACTTATAAACGTGTAGCGTTAATGGAAGGAAATAATTAGCGAGACAAGACACAATTGTGCATACTTTTACTCAATGGTACAGGTCATGCACGAATTTATTTTCCATAAGCATTCTCGGAGTCTCATCAGGGCTACTGTTCAATCGGGGAAGTTCTTACATAATCCGTCGCCAAGCACAAAGATGACAAACTGAGGAGTGAGGAGCGATAACTGAATTCTGGTGACAGCAACGAAAGTACACGGAAGGTCCACACAGATGTGTGTACAACAGTGGCCAGTGGGTATAACACTTTGCATGGCACAGGAAAATAAAACTTGCGTACGAACATACGTAAGTGTTGCCAAAAAAAGTGTGAACAGCCAGCATGCAGTTAACATTAATTCCAAATTGTCCTACGTTTTTAGGAAACGACTGGTACACGCCAAACACGCAAAAATATGTTTAAAACCTTAATGTAACACTCGGCCAGTAAGTACATCTGTATACACAATTTTCAAATCAGTGAATTAAAAGCTTAGGAAAAATGTCACACTTTACTGCGATTAAGTTTTTTCTCCAATGTATTGCATTCAACATATGAATTAAACTCAATTTAAAAAAATACCAGTCAACACAATTTTGTAAATTAGCATCATAATATTTATAGCCATAAAAATCAGATATACATTTATTTTTCGACAATATCTGTTAAATAATACATTATTATAGTGATAATTAACAAAAAAACACGGAACTTCAGGACTACACAAAAATTAGCAACTTGCTCAGTACCAACCTAACTAAAACACAAGCGCTAAACGGCTGGCAAAGATGCACCTTCATGTAAATAACAATCCCGTCTCATGAATTTTTTCTGTCGTGTATATTTGTATGTGGAGACTGTTTCAAACAATTTCACAAAGTATATACATACTAACAGATTTCCCAACTTTCATAAGAATTAAACTTTTGCGGGCTGTAATAGGTACTCGAGTAATGCGCCATCATAAGTGAGTTCGTGCTTGGATGCGGCAGAAATACAGATGCTCATGGCCATGAAAGCTGCTATACCCACGGGTTCTTGTCAGTGGTTCTGGAACTTTTTTTAAGTTGGAGAAGGTACGTCTTTAGAGCCGAGTCGTAGAATCTACTGATATAATTTTCAAAGGGCTGCTAAAATTCTGTGAGGATAGGGAAAGAGTATTCGGGAGGTTGCCTCTCTGCAAAAGTTTTTGATTCTAATAATGATTCCGACAATTTTTTCTTTCATTATTGTTTAGAAAAATGATAGCAAGAAAAAAAATTTATGTACTGCAGCATATCATTGCATTTTTGTGTTATTATAATTGGCATAACTGCACAATTTATTAAGGTGCTAAAGAACTGTGACAGTAATGTTTGGAGAGGTACAAATGCTATGTTATACCCCACACATACAAAATTTATGGCGGTACAATATATCCCTGTACCTCCCTGTTACTGCGCCTTTGGTGGCTAAACTGTCAAATGCGGGACCTCCTGGTCGAAAGAAAGGATATAGGGTTTTACATGTTAAATTATTTTAAGAGTGTCTCAGCTACATTTCACATTATCGCTTTGAAGCAAAAACCATTCGTGCCCTTTGAAGAATAGACCCATGCTACAAGAAAGCAAGTTGGAGAAAATTAATACGAGTGTGTGGTTTTATTGAGTCTATAAGTCTTTATTTATCCGCAATTGCTAAGATATAAATAATTAAAAAAGAAAAAAACTTTCCGTAGAAATGTGGCCCTGGCAAAGATGAACAAAGCGGTTTTTGTTTAAAAGCGATACCGTGAAATGTGTCCGAGACCTGCTTTAAATCGTTTATAGGGAGTTCACGGCAGAAAGAGCACTTTTTAAGCCCAAGTTCCTTTCAGGTTATTTGTATAATTTCGGCAATAGTTATAATAAAAATTGGCACGTGACTAATAAACGCAATATTCACCTTTTATATCATTCGAAAGTTAACGCCTGATCATCATCCTCGTCATTATCATGACGTGATAATACCCAGGGGACCGCGCACAGCTACAACGTTTCTTCCTCCACTGTGTTCTAAAAAGTGCTCACCAATGCAAAACGCTAGTATGTCGGTGAGCGCTGGCACGAGCGAAGGAGCCAGCAGCCCCGAGCAGGTATTCTGATGGACGATGACAGACCAGGTCGTCACACACAGAGCTGCGGGCCGGGCATGTCGCAACAGACTGCATGCACTTGGCGCCAGATCTCCGGGGACACAAGCCCGCTTCACACGGTCCACGACTGCCCTCGCATCTCTGGTGCGTGGGCTGCAAGCCTCCTGCCCCGCGCGTCGTCTTACAGCCGCACTATTCTGGGAAATGTAGTCATTTCTCTACAGGAACAACTTTAGTACGCTTCTCGGTAGCCAGAAATTCCTTCTAGAATACTCCACAACAGAACCACACATGGGAATGATGCCAATGTCTGAAGAAGGCAAAGCTTACTTAAGGCCCGGAAGACGTGCATTTACCTTAATTTTAGTTAAAAATTGTTTTTCAGAGAATTAAAAAAAAAATTTTGGCGCAAGACATAAAGAATAATTTCGAACACCTTAGGTTGATAGATATTCACTACCATTACTGCTATCGGAGCACTGATGGAAGATAACAAAGAATATCTTATTACATATCTTCAATTAGTGCTCACAGAATAATAAAGGTAGTGAATATTTAACAATGCAAGAAGTTGTTAAAAATTAATATTTACTCCTTGTCGTGCCAAAAACTTTGATAAACCCTCTGAAAAACAAGTTATAACGAAAATTGCGAGAAAAAAACTGCTTTCGTGCACCATTGGCCTTAAAGAGAGAGTTAAGTTGGGAGGTTTTTATCAGCGATTAACAACGACGTATTGAGCGCTATTGAGGGTGAAATGAGAGTAGCGGAGGAATGCAAGTTGCGGGAGGAAACGGGAGTACCCAGAGAAAACCCGCATGCCAACGGAAACGTCCGCCACGTTTCCCAGATATGACCTTGCCGGGAATCAAACCCGGTTCACTGCACCACAGCGGCCCTCTTATTCCTACAGAAACAATATTCGTACCTGTTCACGTATCTTAAATATATCTACGCAAACTACAATCCTTTAGGAGGGACCGCAATAACAACGCAAAGTTTAGTAGCTGTGAAGACACTAAACTTTGCGTCGTTATTGCGGTCCCTCCTAAAGGATTGTAGTTTGCGTAGATATATTTACAGCTTCACAGCTACAAGGGTCTGTAGTCATAGCGGAAGCAGTAGCACTTTGGCAGTGACAAAGTGCAGCGACAGGTAGTCTCACCAAGTGATCGACTGGCTGAGTGTTACGTAAATCAAGCTTATCCGTTGCCAGAGAGTAACTGATTGTAACTACAATCCCGAGACATATGGTAAAGCTGTCTCACACACAAACATGAGATATTTAAATATATAAACCATTCACGGTTACTTCAGACTTTTCTGAAGCCCTGCTAAAGTTCTACTTCCAGGATATTCCTCCGCCTCGTGCAAAATAAGCTTAATTAAGTCGGAAAAATTATACCAGAGAGACAACGCACCGAATTCGTGCATACTCAGTGTAGCAGTATTTTTTATAAGAACTATTGCTGATTAGGCGGCGCTACCAACACACAAGTTTTCTCACTGTTTTTCAAATTATTTATAAATTAAGCATTATAATTTATAGATACAATATGAATAACATTTCAATTTAACAGAAAAAAAATTAACTTTTATGAACACAAGTATAAAACGCTTGCGATACATGGCATATGTTGGAAATAACTGAAGATGCCACACACAGGGATATTTGTCAAATGTTTGCAGTAATTTGCGTGAGAGTGATATATTTGTGTTTACAATAACTTACGAGTCCCATCACGAGATACAGCTGTGCATCAGGTCCATGGTGAAGTTGATTAGAAGATGTCGTGGAGAACACAGAATGAACACCAAGTACAAATAAAGCAGGTGGTATCACAAATGTTCAACCATGTAGCAACTGCAATGACACCTGCGCGAACGAAAACACAAACCCCTCGCCACCCGGTTACCCCTGGAAGAACGCCCGCCTATCGGGAGGTATTTTGGGCTGCAGGGTAGGAACGCTAAAGAAACACATCCGCACTCGGGTATTTTGCCTGCCCGAACGAAACGACTGCAGTAAGGGGCATAGCCTGTTCACGGATAATTGAACACCTTTGAAAGCAACTTGTGAAAAAAGGCACTACTCCTACAGGCTGTTCACGGTCAGCTGAGAACTTTTAAAAGCCCTGCTTACGATCTACTTGCATGCATAATGTGTATTCTTCAACTATATGTAAATATGACATTGCCATGGGCCTCACACTTTATTCATGCGTCGGTCAAGTGAACCTGTGAAATTATTAGAAAAGCAGATATTTTACAAATAAGCTCATTTTTACACTTTGATGCATTAAAATAAACACAAAGCAAAATAAGTAATTGAAGTTATCACAAATTAATACCTAACACTATTTATTCGACAGTAAGATATACGACTACTTACCCTCCAACTTTACCAACTTTACTGGGCGCATGTCACTCAGTGCCCCTGTTAAAGTATATGCTGGTAGGAGCAGTGACTTTTTTCTAAGGTTGACTTCAAAAGTGCTCACTTTATCGTGAACAGCCTTTAACTTCACCTATTTTAACGGGCACACTGACTGAGATGAGCCCAGTAAAGATGGTATAGGCTGTTAACGGTAAAGTGAACGCATTTGAGGCCCTAGTTACTTTTTCCTTTCACCCATTTTTTTTATCCTTTAGCCACCTTTTTAAATAAATATCTCCATGTAAGTAATAAACATAGTGTATATATTTCATCGGACCCGAAAGTTAACGTCTAACACTGCAATAAAATTCTAGAGTTCTCACTTTATCGTGAATAGCCTATAACGACGAAGGGAAAAGTAATTCCGTGCTTAAAAGCCGAAACAAAAGTGTAAGGTAATCATTTGTGAATACTGAAGTGATTTCTTTCGCTTTCTGTTTTTTATGCATATAAGTGTAAGAACTAGCTAATCAGTAAAATATTTACTCCTATAATAATTATATAGGTTCACTTGACTGGTGCGTGAATAAAGTGATCAGGCCCATGACACTGTTAATTATACTAATGGCGGAAGGTTACACAATGGGCATACATGTATATCTTAAGTAAGGCTTTCGAAAATGCTCAGTTTACCGTGAATAACCTACAGGTATCCTTCAGCTACCATGCTGGCCCTCAACCGAAGCCTAGTGAACATGCGCACATGATACCTGCAAGGCTACGCCGAAATTGTGTGCAGCTTGCAGCACGGAAATGGTCATCATGTTCACGCAGTATGATCTCCGCATTCATAAGACGAGTTATCTCACTGTGCTGCGTTATGGGATACCAGGGTGAACTTTGGTTTCCACTGCAGATATATGTAGAGGGTGAATTCCACTTTACTCGGAACTGAACTTGCTACTGATCAACTTCCAACACTGCTCTCTCTCTCTCTCTCTCTCTCTCTCTCTCTCTCTCTCTCTC
This sequence comes from Dryococelus australis, assembly GCA_029891345.1. Classification (NCBI taxonomy): domain Eukaryota; kingdom Metazoa; phylum Arthropoda; class Insecta; order Phasmatodea; family Phasmatidae; genus Dryococelus; species Dryococelus australis. The sequence continues at coordinate 127,754,067 of CM056997.1, forward strand.
CTCTCTCTCTCTCTCTCTCTCTCTCTCTCTCCCACGCTAACTCTAATTTGTTTGAATACTTACCGCTCCAGTCAGATACGATCACAACTTGATCATCAATTTCTCATTCATCTTACCTTCCACTAAATTCTCATGATGTGTTGCGTACGAAGGGAATTCATTATCAATTTGTGTCTTCTTAACAATTAATTGGAATGAAAAATTTTATGTGGTTGAGGAACTGATCAATTTAAAAAAAATAAGCAAAGGACCGCATCACAACTTCATTCAAAAAACATATTTTCGGTAGTCCCTTTAAATATTTTCACACGAATAATTATGTAATAATTCTTTTCACGGGTTTATTTTACTTCTAAAAATTTACATCGAAATAAGTAAAGCGTGAATGCCACAATGTAAGATTCCTAGGACGATTCTATGCAAGGCTGCATTGCCGCTTGTATGGATGGTTCTATGGAAGTTCTGGTCCTCTGCTGGCTGTTAAAATGGACGTTTTCATAATTGATCGTGTGCATTTTTCGATGGACGGTTTACTGCGAGGTTGAACTTATAGCCAATCTTAGAGAGGGTGGTACAGTCATTTTGTCAATATTGGTTTGAGAAAGAGTGAAAGACTTAAAAACGAATAAATTGTGAATAAGAAATGGGGCGTGGCTCTGTTGGGGACACGGCCGTTTGTTTTGCGCGAATACGTCTACTTTGACGCGATCGGACGCCTTGATGTTTTTTTTTTTTTTTTGCGTTCCCGGTACCGCTCCACTCAATAATATGAGGTTTTATGGGTATCAGAGGATTACTTTTGAGATGCTCTTTCCAACCGTATACGATTTCTGTATTTTGACTTGGCTTTTTGGCTTTTTGACGAGTATAGGCCGGCATTGTGTGAAGTTTTCTTAATTTTTTACATTAAACGTATACAATTTCGCCATAACCGCGCCACGCAAATGTTTTTATGCACGCAATCGATTGATCTTGACGAGAGCTGTCTCGATTGAAACTCAAACGAGCGTCGTATCTTCTACTATAGGCTGTTAACGATAAAGTGAGCACTTTTAAGGCCCTCCCAACAGGCATTAACAGCTAATGAATATATCTTATTGCAGCCTCAGGCATTAAATTTTGATGGTGGTGGAATATATACACTGTGTTTATTGGCCACATTGCAATGTTTATACTAAACAGCAGCTGGAAGATGGAAATTGGATGAAAGGAAAAATTTATAACGGCCTTAAAAAGTGTTCACTTTACCGTGAATAGCCTATAGTCAAAAGATATACTACGCGGAAGTTATGAGACGCGATGAAACGAACTCAAAATTGCGCCCCCCCCCCCCCTTTTTCCCGTCCGTTCGCGATCCTTCGAAGTCCTCACACAACGTAACATATTCTTTGATCCTTTGGCAATCAAGTGGTGTAATTAAAGTTTGAAAGCAGACGATAGATTCGGAGCTGCAATGCCAAACTGTGTTCCCCGATTTTATAATCGTCGGATTTTTTGCATTGCCTCCCACGATGGTTGCAAATTTAAAGCCGTATTCACGTCATAAGCCACGACAATGTTTAGCGATTCTAAAACAGTATTGTATAAAGTTATGCTAAAGTCGCGAATGAAAACTTCTCCTGAATCATAGTTGCAGAAGTAAAATCAGAAAAAAAATGGACTCGTCTTTACTCGCGCGGCAACACGTATTTTTTGATAAGTTATTCCAAAGAACCCTCCATACCTGCCTGCATTCAGACTCAGGTAGCAGGTCTCGTGGAAACTTCAGCCCAAACTTGTAAGGAAAATGTTATCGTGGCATACAGACTTTACTGTGAAGTATAAAGTAAATTCATGCGCTCTCATGAGTAGCCGCGATAGCTGAGACATCGTACTCTTGTTTGGAAGCTAAGATGGTTACGGTTAGGAAACCATACATGTAAATTATTCGGAATTAGTGCACCAGGTCATTCATTAATCAGAAGATCCTTCGCTTTAAAGTTTCCCGTGTATAACAGATTGATCTAATGCCAGATATAACGTAACTCTAGGCTCTATAGTTTCTTCCTCTTATAAAATTACTATATTTAAAAGTTTTAAACTTGAAGAGACTCGGACCGTTCAGGGAGCATTATATACAAGATGTTTTTTAATAATATTTCATAATTCAAACCACAGAATTTCTGGACTAATATAAATAAGAAATCCCAGTAACAACATTTTTGGAAAGATAATCTAGTATTTTTCAATTTAAGATGAAATAAGGCAAAACAACGCCGGGAGTCCGCAGCTTGACGTACCTGAGTACACAAGTTGCATATAGCTTAGTACACACGTGCAACTTTCTTGTACAAGAAAGCGAAAATAAGGTGAACAACAAATTGAATACTAAAGTCACTACTAACTAGTATGCACTGAATTGTGTGATCCATGCACATGACACTAGCTGGTGAGCAAGAAAGTGGATGGCTGATGTCAACTATGTATGATTTGGAAGCAATTTTTAGAGTTGCGAGAGTAATTTGTGCATTATCAATAGCATCTGCCATAAAAAAATAAAAAATTTAGTCCAATCAGACATATTTCAAGCACTAAATATATACAAATGTAGAAAATGTAAAATCACTCACAGAAAAAAAGACAAACCTCTCAATTTTTTAAAATTCATACACAGAATTATTTACGCTATTGGGACTATTAAACATTTTATCATATTAAAAACGTTAACCTATATTCCTATTGCCAGCATCAACATAATACATGTATTGTTTACATTAGACTTGTACAAGAAATAGATATGGTGAAAAATAGGATCGTCCCTATATTGCATTAGCCAGTATACAAGCTCTTGTGTGCTAGTAACTAGCATACTCGGCGGCCGTTCACACGATGCAAGTCAGGGTGAACAAGAACGTGCTCACTTTCTTGTACAACAAAGATGCCGGCGTGTACTAGGCTTATGACGAAGGCGAACGTAACTGGCACGTCATGCAGAGAGCGCCTGCACGTAGGACACCATAACCTGTAGGTACGTGGGCGCCGCTAGTGGTTGCTTGTTAGTACGCGCGAGTCAAACTACATTCATAATGGGAGATTAGCAACTGAGTAGTAAAAGATGCCAGAAATGTTTGCATTTTATTTCCGCGCATGGCGCGCGTAATTCCGTCCAGCTTCGTGGTATGCAACTTGTTGCGCAAGCAGCTACGTTTATCTGCGGGCTCCATGCGTTGTTTCGCCTAACTTCAACTTAAATGAAAAAACACTAGATGACCTTTCTAAACATTTCTTTTAAGGAATTTTCATTTATATTGTAAATTAACTCTACAGAGATTAATAGCGTTTTACAATTCCATGAACGCCATTGGAGAAAAACGAAGAAAAAGCATTCTACATAATTGCTTTGCTTTCTACAAGAGCAAATTTCGTACCAGAATGGCGTATTTCTGCCGACCTATTTCTGACTATAGATTTTTATGTTATCGCGGCGCAATATATTACACGTAATAATTGAACCCACACTGCAAAATATACGTTAACATAGTTCGAAAAAAAAAAAACCGACATAGGCTGTTCACGGTAAACTGATCATGACTGAGAGCCCGGCTTTGAATCTACTTGTAAGCACATTGTGTATTCTTCCGCATATTTAAAGCCAACATTACCATGTGCCTGATCACTTTATTCATGCGTCGATCAATTGAAACTATGAAATCATTAGAAAAAGTATATATTTTATACATTTGGCAATTTTCACACTTGTACATGTTAAAAAAAAAAGTAAAAAAATCGTTTTAGTTTTACAGATGTTTGCCTGGCACTTTTTATTCGAGGTTAAGACAGGGAACTACTTCCCGTCCGTCTGTTCACGATAATATGAGCACTTTTGAAATCAACCTTAGAAAAAAGTCACTGCCCCTGCCTGCATATATTTTAACGGGCGCACTGAGCGTCATGAGCCCAGTAAAGTTGGTAATAATGGCTGGAAAGTAGTTCCATATCTTAACGTCAAATATAAAGTGTTACAACTACTTAAAATAACTTAAATGATCCCTTTCGCTTTCTTTTTTTGTTAAGCATCTTAGTGTACAAATTAACCAGATTTGTAAGATATTTGCTTTTTAAATAATTCCACAGTTTCCCCTGACCGACACATGAATAAAGTGATAAGGTCAACGGCAATGTTAATTTTACATAAGGCGGAATAATACACAATGAGCACACAATTAGATAATGAGAAAGGCTTACAAAAGTGCTCATTTGACCATGAACAGCCTATACCAACATTACTGGGCGCACATGGCATTCAGTATGTCCGTTTACATATTCGCTGGTAGGAGCAGTTACATATTTTTAAGGCCGATCTCAAAAGTGCTTATTTGCCCTTTTCTATTGACTATTACAATATTGTTTACTTTCATTAAATTATCGGACCTTGGAGTTTGCACTCGAGCTGAGCCAAGGACGAAACTTCATAAACAATAAAATCTATCAGATATCAATGTAGCAGTATTGAGATATGGTCAAGCGGTGACACGTTCTAGGTGACCTGGACTTCGTCCCCGGTACGTGCTTGGTAGTTTTCACTAGTATCGTTATTCGCTGCGCAGAAGGCAACGGAACGATGAACCACCAGCCGGATATCTTTCCAAGGCGTCGTTGGCGTTTGTTTTGGATACTGCACAACAGCTCGTTTAGAGCCTTACGATCGCCTCGGGAAAAGCCGCAGGAGCTTTCGCCAAAATTTGTTAGCCACGAACAAGTTTCATTCATGTTACTTTTACATTTCATTTCGAGTGAAAGACAGTATGAATTTGTCATGGCTGGGGGGGGGGGGGGGTAAGAGCATTTGTAACAGCTTCTTCAGAACAGAAACGCCAAATGAAAGTGCAGACAACCAATTGATTTCTGCACGCCAACGCTGCGTGTGATTAAATCATGATATAGACTGTTCACGATAAAGTGAGCACTTTTAAAATCAACCTTATAAAAATGTCACTGCCCCTGCCTGCATATATTTTAACGGGCGCACTGAGTGACATGCGCCCGGTAAAGTTAATAACAATGGATGGAAAGTAGGTCCATATGTTAACGTCGAATAAAAAGTGTTAGGTAACCATTTTGTGTTCATTAAAATTATTTCTTACGTTTTCTGTTTTTCTTAACGTGTCAGTGTGTAAAAATTAGCAGATTTATAAAATGTTTACTTTTCTAATCATTTCACAGTTTCACTTGACCGACGTATGAATAAAGCGATGAGGCCCATGGCAATGTTAATTTTACGTGAGGTGGAAGAATACACCACGTGCATACAAGTCGATTTTACGCAGGGCTTTCAAAAGTGCTCATTTTACCGCGAACAGCCTATAAATAAGATACCTACTACTCGCAAGAGACATGGCTGCGTGTTTTATACAGTAATTATATACACGTGGTTTTACCTAATTTCTGAGCTGATCTACAGTTAACCCTCCGGCATAAAGAGAAGCCCAGTACACGAACAAACTTCTCCTCTCAACGAAATCAGCGATGAATGCCATGAGCTCATCACGGGGGTGGCTCCCTTCACTAAAACCAGTCCTATTCGCAGTTCTAACGCAGCATATTGTGAATCGAAGGCAGAGCATCTGCCAACTTCACCACGAAAATAGCTTCTGCCCTCCTCCCCCCCCCCCCCCATAAAAACTTGAAAACACGAACTATTGCAATGCTATTTGGCATGCAAAACCCAGAATTGGGCAAGTGTATTGAGGACGAGTTGCGGTGAGTGGTTTGTCTCGAGCACCGGCGAGGGTACAATGAGGTAGCGATGAAGCAGCGACGAAATGCAAGAGCGAGGGAAACAGAAGAGCCCCGAGAAAACCCGCGTACCAACTGCAACACCCGCCACGTTTCCCACGAACGAATATCGAGAAGGAATTGAATACGATATCACCGTGGCTGGCGTTATGGAAAGCCGACCGTCCTCTCCGAGCTCCAGACCCATACTTCCTGGTGAAAGATATGAGGTGGGGATGGAACAGCGACTGAAGGAAAACACAGAAAGACCCGGAAGCACTGTTGCAAGGTGAGCTGGTGCTTGCTCACTACTGTACATTCTCGGTGCACGCAGCAGGAGCCAGTAACCACCCTGCAGTCTAGGGAAGCTGAATGTATTCCGACCACTCACAAGCGAGCAGTAAGGGACCAATTATGCACTTCCTGTAGCGTCAGCTGCTGAGCTACGTTTTAGTGATGCAAGTGTAAACTAGCATGTAGCATGGTACAGCACACAGCTGTCAGACTACCTTGCAACAGTTCACCACACGCTACTGCCCGGCAATATCCGCCACGTTCCCCACTCGGGGGAACCCAGTCCGTAGAACCACCAACCCGTCGGAGACTTGCTCGAACTAAGGTCGTTGTCTTGTCAGATCATGGACGTCTGGTGGCTAACCATTGTGTCAACCACGAGACCTTGGTGATCGGATGTGAGATTAACTCTAAATCACCATCCCCTCGTAGCGTGTCACCATCCCCGCACAGTGCGTCAAAGGCAATAATGTAAATTAACTAAATATCACTATTCCCACACAGTGTGTCACGGCAATAATGTAAGGCAAGTGCTCTTGGGACACGTTTTTATTGGAGCAACTTTAGTAAACTGCTGGCAAAATAAAATACGTCTCACTTTTTTTTTTTTTGCAATAGTGAGTCGTATATCCTTCACCACAATTAACCTACCTTTAAATAAAACGTAACAAAATTGAACAGTTTGATTTGTATTTATCTTTTTAGAGACGAATTCGTCTGGGCTATGGCCGACGACACTATAAACACCACCGCAGCTGGAGGGTCGGCCGTTATTGTGGTAGCCATCTGGTTGAAGTGCGACAACCAGGCGAAGTCTGGTACAGCGAGGGACATTTGCCGGAGGGTGTGAAACGACGGCAGACGAGTGTCTGTGTGGTGTGGACGGATGGGAGTGCGTGGTAGAGTGCTGCAACATTCCGAACTGGTGGAATCTGAACTGATTAAGGTGGGACTGTATGCGTGTGTGATACGGATTTTATCGTAAATACCGGAACTTTAATAAAATATGGACGCATAATTTTTAAAAATTAATTCAATAGTTTTTGATGCAATATCTATTGCGACTGATCTTAACAATTTAATTGTATTAATTCCTGCGAAGCGATGGACGATTATATCAATATTAGATGTAAAACACAAGTGATAGAAATTTTCAGTGTGATACTAAGTCGAAATTATTTTCTTTGTAGTGTTTGTAAATAAATTAACAAATTAGTAGGTATTTGTATAGGCTACTCACGGTAAATTGGGCACTTTTGAAAGTTTTCTCATTTGGAGTACTAGTGAATAAATATGTTTTATTTTAGCCTCAGACGTAAACTTCCGAGTCAGGTGAAATATACAGAATGTGTTTATTACTTACATGGCAATATTTATTTTAAAAGATGGTTAAAAGATAAGAAATGGCTGAAAGAAAAAAGTAACTAGGGCCTCAAAAGTGTTCACTTTACCGTGAACAGTCTATAGTAAATAAAAAGCCCATTCGTAGATCTGTTACAAGTCAGTAACTTGCATTGGCCTATAAAACAACTAGCTATCACATATTATTGTTGGCCTTTTAATCAATTCATTGCTTACTGGTGTAGATTCGTTCTTTTCTTGAAAATGATGAGAAGTCACGAGAGTACGATTAATTGTGACGAAAATTATTAACCGTTTGCAAAATGTAGCTTCTTCTTTACGTACACAGTTATCCGTATGTAGCAAGTATTTTATGGGGGGAAAAATGTGTTGGACGGAGTTTAGAACTCACGCCCAAATGTAAAACTTTATCACGGGCGACGTGATTTTACTACTTGTAATTAAATATAGGTTTAAAGTAATGTTTCTGTAGTGTAGGAAGTGCTTTAAGTATTTAGGACAATTTTAAACAGTAATTAGAAGTTATCACAAATATTATTCATCTTTGTCGAATTCTAAACCTATTTCAAAGAGTTTCTACCTCACGAATGTATAATCGAAATGGAGGAGTCCTTTTTGGTTTCTTCATCTACTCGTTTCAAGTAGTAGCCACGGGGAGTGCCCTACGCTACGGTCTGAAACTGCAACGTGATTGGCCAGGTACGAAAGCCGGTGTGGCACCTGCCACGAAAAATAGAACGTGTCTTATTAGCATACCTGGTAAAGGCTGTTCACGATAAAGTGAGCACTTTTGAAATCAACCTTGGAAGAAAATTACTGCCCATGCCTACATATACTTCAACGAACACACCGAATGATACGCCCGGTAAAATTGGTAACGATACATGGAAAGTAGTTTTATATCTTAACGTCGAATAAAAAGTGTTAGGTAACCAATTGTGATAATTTATAAATTATTTAATTCGGTTTCTGTTCTTTTAATGCATCAAATGTGTAAAAATTAATAATTTATAAAATGTTTATTTTTCTAATAATTTCACAGTTTCACTTGATCGACGCATGAGTAAAGTGATGAGGCCCATGGCAATATAAATTTTTCATAAGGCGGAAGAATGCACAACGTTCGTACAAGTAGATCTTATGCAGGGCTCTCAAAAGTGCTCATTTTACCGTGAACAGCCTATACGAAATCTGGCCGTAGAAGGCTAGAAAAGCCTAGACGGGTCCCATGCTAGCCACTATAACGGCCGCTGTAGCGGATCTTGCACGAGCTTTTACGGAATATGGTATCGTGTAATATAGCCTTAAGCGACCACGGCGGCGGTCTGTGGGCCGGGTACTCGTGTAGCTCGCGCCCCGCGGTTGTTCGTCTCGCCACAATAAGCGCGTTCCTCCCATTTCCGCCGCGGCGCCGGGTTTAAAGCGAGTCGCTCGGAGTGGTCGTTTATTAATAGCCGCGCGCCAACTCGCTGTGGGAGTAACTGGTTACTCGCGCCCGTATTTTTACCAGCTGCCGCAAGGCGTGACGTCACGCCGCGGCCAGGGGTTCAACTTCCCACTTTCTCACTCTTAAATGCGACAACTGCCCCCCCCCCCCCTTTCCGCATTGTCGATTAACGGGGAAGGAATGTCGGCGGGAATATCCATACGTATCGCGCGGCGGTCCCCTGAGATCATCAGCACAGCATCCTCATTCCACTGTGTAGCTTTTAGTCACATGTCAAAATTAACACTGCCATGACCTAATGCCTATAACCCATGTATATCAGTAGCAGTGGCGTGTGGTGAAATGTTGCTTGCTAGTTTACACTACCACCACCAAAACGTAGTTCAGCAGTTGAAGCCGCAGGCCTGGGTCCCTTGCTGCTCGCTTGCGAGAGGTCGGAATACATTCAGTTTCCCTAGGCTGCACGGTGGTTACTGGCTCCTGCTGCGTGAACCGAGAATGTACAGCAGTGAGCAAGCACCAGCTTACCTTGCAACAGTCCACCACACACCACTGTCAATAACGTAGTGTAATAATGCGTTGAGATAACTGGTATTCTTTGAATATATACCGGCTGTTTTCGAACATCCACAGACTCTGGCAGATTTACTCCCCACGAAAATATAAGACAAAAATGTATGTGCACTTCTTACCTAGTGCCCCCACAAAATCCTAATTTATAACGCTTTATTCTGTATTGTGAGGTTTGCGTTGCCTACCAGTCAAGTACAAAACATCCTGTTTTCAGATTTACACATGGATTTCTCGAAAACTGTTCACCTGAGAGTCTTCTTACACGACGACCACTTTTGTTAATTTACACGTGCTGATTCATAAAATGTATTTTTAAAAAATTTCGTAGATCTTAGTCATAGGCTGTTCACGGTACAGTGAGCACTTTTTAAAGACCTTCTAAATATTTCCTTTCATCCAATTTCCATCTTCCTGCTGCTTTTTAATATAAAAATTGCAATGTGACCAATAAACACAGTGTATACATTTCACCACACTCAAAATGTAATGACTGAAGCTGCAATACGATATATTTATTAATGGTTGATGCCTGTTGGGAGGGTATTAAGAAGTACTCATTTCACCGTGATCCACCTAGAGAAAGTTTCACCCAAAAATAAGATGCCTGCCGCCATTTTCACCACGAAGGGGGAATGATGTTGCAAACCACATTTTCATAGATGTAATAGCTCCGTTTTACAAAACACCAATGGCCAATTAGTTGCTTAATCGCAAGTACTTCTCATATTTTAAACAAAGGCATTTTAAATTCGATTTTGGAGGCACACAACTCCCTTAGTAATCACTTTAGGGGGAAATTATTCATATATTTTCGTCAACGGTTGCAGATCACGAAATGCGATTTTCGCTAAATGAAATTACGTACTGGGGCAAGTAATTTACCGCAAAGTCACTATTTGTAACACGTTTATGAACAGAGATTTTTTAACCCACATATAATTTTTCCCCAGGATACATACATTTATTTCAATGGCATCTGAAAGTACGTATAAGGAGAAATTCAGACATAGCATATGCAATGTAAAGTAACACAGAAACGCCAAGAAATAATGTGCAAATATGATTAAGTTAAGTGTCCCGGTAACATGGGGCAGGGGACCTGTACTCACATCTGTAAGCAAGCAACACGCGCCGTGACTCATTCTGGCGGGACCGCTTCCTTATATCAGCGTAGCGCTTACCTTAATGGTGTAAGGGGCACGGAATGCGATATTGGACAAACGAGAGAATCGCAACGGGAGGAAGACGGGCAATGCGTAATTCAGCAGATTTGTTTTCCTAGTCATTAACTGTACTGAGTAACGAGTGCGTACAGATGCACAACCAAAACAGAACAAACCAATCTAAGGAGAAATGCAATAGCATCCGCATGCATAGTACAAAAGAGCACAGGTATAATTGAAATGCTTCACATTAGGTCTTTTCACAGCATGTGCTCCATGTGTTTACCATCGACAGAAATACACATCTGTAAACGCACATGTAGCAAGCGACGAGCGGCCTGAAGTGTTTTTGGCGTAATGCTTCTGCAAGCTGCCACAATGCATTCCTGCGTGTCTTCTGGCGTCGTAGGAACCATGTTGAACACCCTATCTTATAGTGTTCCCCACAGGAAAATATCGAGAGGTATTAGGTCGAAGGAGCGAGCTGGCAATCTTATAATACCACCACGTCCCAATCACCGGTTTGGAAAAGTTTCATTAAACACTTGCCTTGCCACCAAAGAAAAATGCACATGTTGAAACCACATATCACGGCGTATGTTGAGTGGTATGTCTTCTAGAAGTGCCGGTAAGGTCTCTGAGGAAATGGGCGTACATACAGTCACAGGTCACTGTCCCTTGAATGAAGTGTGAGAGAAGTGCCGAAAAAATTGTGCTCTTCAGGGTTTCTTGTTGACAGTTTCCAAAAATCTTCCCGTTTGTAACAATGTGAACGAAAACACTAGCTGGTTCAAATGATATAACATTATCTCTTTTTTTTTTTGCCGCAATCATATTTTGCGACGCTACTGTATACAACGTCGTACACCCCACTGCATGGATGTCGTTCATGCGACACACTCCAGTTACACGTATAAATCACGACTGACTTGGAAGAAGTAGCCATACCTGTTTCACAGCGACATGTATCAAGACCCGCGTTTTGTTATTGTGTATGCAAGAGTTAACCGAAGACTACAGTCAAAGGCGTTAGGCATTCGTCTGCAGTAAGGAGGTATATTGAACTGTGTACGACCGCCAGGCCAACAATACACGGTCATTAATCATAGAAACACGTGCTCTGTGCAGTGCACTACCAATAAAGCTGAGACAGTGTTCGAATTGACGATTTAGTGTATAAGTATTTTAGTATTTAGTAGCGTGTAATTCGGACGCTGTTGGTAATAACTTGTTCAAAGACGGTTGCCATTTGGTAATTTAGTGATTAATAAGTTTTGTTACATACTAAAAACTAAATACTAAAATACCAAACACGTCATCATTTTTGTTGACTTATTCTGGCTACGTGATCTTTTAGTAAACTAAAAGTGACAATTCAAACACGGCTTCAGACATCCTGTTTGTATATTTAAAACAAAGGTCTTGTCAGTAGGACTAAGTCCTATACGTAAACTTCCCTATGCCCTATAGGCCGTTCACGCTAAAGTGAGCACTTTTGAGGTCCTATTTATTTTTTTCCTTTCAGTCATTTTTTATCCTTTAACCATGTTTTAAAAATTAATATTGCAATGTTAGTAATACACACATATAGGGCTAAATAAAATATATTTATTGACTTTTATTCCGTATGAGAGGGATTTCAAAAGTGCTCACTTTACCGTGAATAGCCTATATCAACCAGAAGTTACCAAAACACTACGTTCGCTGGTCCAATTTCAACAACATAATCACGTCCGAGCAATTAAAAAATGTTTTATTGTCCACGCCATTTTATTCGAAAAATATTCCACGTGAAATAACTTGCAAAAAAAAAATTTTTTAATGAAGGTAGTTTCTCCACATTTCGGCTGGCAGACTGTATTGTAGAGTCAGTTTAGAGAGATAGTCGTGGACGTCTAGGTATTTTCCCCGCCTGATGTATTTTTGGATTGTATACTGCATCAGAGCTGGAGTTTTAATCTGATGAACAAGAAGTGCCTCTGTATTCCCGACTGTCTCTTGTGACATTTCCTTCCTAACAGGGGGAAGCAGCGGAAGGCAGTGGCAGACACAGGGATAGCAGATCTGGCACAATTTCCTACTTCCCTCTCCTCCCCTCTCACCATTCCTACATCTCCGCCGTACGTTCACCCAGTCCCACTTCATTAATTTATCTGCCTTGATAACTGGGTGTCTATCAAACTCCTAGTAAGGCTTCTCTGCGTGTACCACATGTACTCTGAAATCACACTTCTATAGTTTTACTACCTCGCTGGACTTTCGGAATCTAAGTAAAAAAGTTACAACTCATCAACATTCCAATTCGTAAGAGTAAACTGTTCTTTTTCAATACTTTTCAAATGAACACGATTGGTTGCAAAACTTGTTACATGAGTCGCTACACAGTCGAAGCGCTACTTCATTCGCCGACGGTCAGCCAATAATAAACGTCACCGAGTGCAGTAGGCGTGTCTGGTGTGGCCAGGACCAATAGAACGAAGTGGAAATACAGAGACCAACACAACCGATACTGCTGTAGTGGAAAATATAGGCAGCTCACTTCAGTCTTATTTTCAGTGCTACTAAATCTGTGCCGTCCTCAAAGGGTTAAAAATAAACCATATAGGTACTCGCCATGTGGTCACTATTCCTATAATCCCCTTTTCACAGGTAACCTAATCGAAAAAACCTTCGCATGATCTCTTAGTGAAGCTCTCACAACTAAAATCGTGCCTATACACTTCAAAAACTCTGACATCAAAATATCGTTCGCCAAAATTCTGGAAAGCAAACTTTCCTACAGCTGGACACAAAATTATTGTTATGAAGTTGATGAATATTATGAAAACAATAACAATTGTAACCATTATGTTAAAAAAAAAGTAATTGAACATGATGTATTAACAACTATTTTTCCGAATGACCAATGGAACCATATGGTAACCTCCAATGTCATTAATTACCTTTGTCAGGTGTTTATTTCCATCGTCTGAAAAAGTTACCAAATTATTAAAGCCGTTGCACAATAAAGGATCATGTATTCAAGTAATATGCACTAGTTTTAGATATCTCTTCGAAGTTAAATCATTCAATTCGTAAACTTACACACACACACACACACACACACACACACATATATATATATACACTTAATTGTAAAATATTTAATGGTGTTAATGCTTATTTAATAAAATTAACTGCACATGCTCTGTCTTACACTAGAAACAGCTAATCATCAAGAAAAGAGTCATTCCACAACCCCTAACTAAATCACAAAAATTAATTGAGTAGTACGAAACAGGTGTATCCGGAACACAAGTGTAGCACCACACACGTCCTAGTACGAATATAACACATGTAACTGTTACAGTGAATAACGCGTTCAAAATCACAGCAAAGTAGGGTATTCAAAAACAGACGTGCCTTTTTTTTTTTTTTTTTTTTTTTTTTTTTTTTTTTTTTTTTTTTTTTTTTTTTTTTTTTTTTAACGCTTCTCAGGAATTTTCAACCGGTGTTACACTGGAATCGTTCCATTTGTCGTGTTCGAAGAGTTTTACTATTATCTGTGTATCCAATATCCAGGGAGTGTCTGGGGTAAGATTGCGTATTTGGAAGCCGATGTCATATTGCGCATATTCTTTGCATGAACAACATACTTTACCATGCTCACATATGTTCCCCCGTGTTACCGCACAACATACGCCATAATTGCAATTAAGTTCGCAACCATAACAGGCTTGTGGAACTATGACAGTTACGTTGGAGTGTAATGTTGAATAAGTAGCTAATTACATTAGTTAATTTTTGGTTAAACATATTGGAGCAAGAAGTGGCATAGTTAGAAATTGTTAATAGTTTTAACGATTTCATAATGACACACAATAGGCGCACTGTTAACATTTACAGGAGCAGACACAATGAGCTGCGTGTCTGATGAAGTCGGACGACTTAGTTTGCAACGTTGACTTGTTCGAGTTCATTTGTTTGCCTGTCATCAAGGCGGGTCCTTATTGATAACCACACAAAAGAAAAATGTATACAAATAGACTACTTAAAAATATGGTCGGAGTATCTGAGGCACAGGGGGATTTCCAGGCATATGTAATCAACGTATCTTAAGCTAATTATCGATAGCAAAAGTTTAGATAATTGTTTTATCAGTAAATATGCCTCAGCTTATCGTAGGTTGGAATGCGTACTTGAAAATTACACAACAATGAAATGGCAATTTTTTTTACAACTTTAGACTTCCTTGATGGCGACCTCCGTGGGGAGCGTTTTTATGGCGTTACCATTTAAACCACGAGTTATTTTTTGCTAGAATCCTGACTAAAGGAGGACTCACAATAGTCCGTCACATCCGTCAAGTTGCCTATCCGGCAGTTATCCGTCTTGTTTAGTCCCTCAGTTGACAGCGATTCACAACAATTCGTCGTTCGTAAATCCTTATGTGCGATAAAATTTCAGTGTGACAACTTAACATTACGATCTTTCATTAGTTGGAGATACATTTTCAAGAGATAAATATTTCAGGGAAATAATTTTTCAAGTGATAAGAATTTATACTGAGATTATTATTATTATTATTTTTTTTTTTTACCAACAGAGAAAAACAAACATACATAAATCGTCTTGCATTTAGTTTCAAAGTGCGTATTCACATCTAAGGAATGTTGTCAGAGGCGGTGACTCATGTCTGCCCGTCGAAATTTTAAGTTTGGTAAATATTAGACCGATGGACGGACAGAAAAAAAGTTGCCCTGCAATTGGCTGAAGATCTTGTGTCCAATGACGGATGCGACGGACTATGGTGAGTCCGGCCTTACTCACAGCAACTGAGTAATTTTATATATGCAGTACAGTCAACACGGTCATGACGCCGTGATGCGTGGCTACCTACACTCGGGACCACAGTCATTTCATGGAACTTATCGACTAAATTTAGACTATAGGCTGTTCACGGTAAAGTGAGCACTTTTGAGGCCTTAATTACTGTTCCCTTTCAGCCATTTTTTATCAGTTAGCCACATTTTAAAATAAACATTGCCGTGTGAGTTATAAACACAATGTGAATATTCCACCGCACTCGGAACTTAACGTCTAAGGTTAAAATAAAATATATTTATTGACTATTGTTCCAAATGAGAGGGCTTTTAAAAGTGATCACTTTTCCATGAATAGCCTATAGTTTAGCTTGTCGGTATTATGCAAGGGCGTAAATAAGCATAAATTTAAAAAATACATTATCAGTTGAACGGACTCGGGACGGTGTGTGATGAGTGGTCGCACGGCTGAATGACGTGGACACCGCTGTTGTTGGCGGACATAGAGAACAAACAAGACCGTGAGTAACAACCGGCGAGAGACAAAGTGCATAGGTTACAAGTCTCGTCACTCTGGGCTGCCAGCAAACAGTGCGCTCGAGTTGCGTGAGAAACAAACAACTCTCACAAGCAACACTTGTTGCAACACAACACGCAGCCGGTGACTTCACGGTAACAAAGGCACCGCACCTTTGGAAGGAACCCACGAGATCGTCCTCTTCACATTCCATGTTTCGCCCAAAGAAAATGTCAGTATTCTGACAGGTTCAACGGTAGTAGTGGTAGGTAGTAGTGGTAGGTAGTTGTGGTAGTAGTAGTGGTAGGTAGCTGTGGTAGGTAGTAGTGGTAGGTAGTTGTGGTAGTAGTAATGGTAGGTAGTTGTGGTAAGTAGTAGTGGTAGGTAGTTGTGGTAGTAGTAGTGGTAGGTAGCTGTGGTAGGTAGTAGTGGTAGGTAGTTGTGGTAGTAGTAATGGTAGGTAGTTGTGGTAGGTAGTAGTGGTAGGTAGTTGTGGTAGGTAGTAGTGGTAGGTAGTTGTGGTAGGTAGCTGTGGTAGGTAGTAGTGGTAGGTAGCTGTGGTAGGTAGTATTGGTAGGTAGTTGTGGCAGGTAGCTGTGGTAGGTAGTTGTGGTAGTAGTAGTAGTAGTGGTAGGTAGTTGTGGTAGGTAGCTGTGGTAGGTAGTAGTGGTAGGTAGTTGTGGTAGGTAGCTGTGGTAGGTAGTAGTGGTAGGTAGTTGTGGTAGGTAGTTGTGGTAGGTAGTAGTGGTAGGTAGTTGTGGTAGGTAGTAGTGGTAGGTAGTTGTGGTAGGTAGCTGTGGTAGGTAGTAGTGGTAGGTAGTTGTGGTAGGTAGTTGTGGTAGGTAGTAGTGGTAGGTAGTTGTGGTAGGTAGTTGTGACGTCGAGTTAACAGTTATAAGTTTATTCTTATTTAACACTGCGACACACCGATCTCTTATATATATTTATTCCTGTTTTAATTTTTAAAATTTGCACTTGTTTACTGATCTGTGCCGAACAACAAGTTATTTTTATTTCGATTCTTGGTGGTTTAATTTCTTTTAAAATATTCTTTGTGGGAATTGCTTTCCATTATTATAGACCACTTAAGTTTGTTATGTCCAGGTATCTATCCAGTACACATCTATGTATTTTACAGGGTTTTTTTCTTTCCAGGTGGCAACTAAGCGTGTCCTATAATATTCTGAATGTAATTAATTCCATGATTGTTTATTATCATTGTCATTAACATCTGAGTTTTTTAATACTTCCGCTCTAATGCATTTCTTACAGTTGGAAACGCCTCATATACATATCCAAAGGCTTACCCCGCCTGGTTCAAGCTCCAAACCTCATGGTCCAGAAGGTATTCCGTATGTCCAATGTTCACGGACGACGCTGACTAAGCTGTCTGAATTTAAAAACGCACGAGAACAATAAAAATTAATAAAAAAAATTTTTAACAATCGTGGATCTCCGAGCTTGCAATGAAAGGAGCGTCACGCTCAACACGAGTCATTGATATATTAGATGTAATGAGCATTTGAAGAAGATAAGTACGTGAAATTTCCGACGATGTAGTGCGAACTACCGAGTCTCCATGTACATACAAACATGAGCATTTTGTAAGTTTTGCGTTATTGTTGGGGGGATAAAAGCCCGTATAGGCTATTCACGGTAAACTGAGCACTTTTGAAAGCCCTCTCATTTGGAACAATAGACAATAAATATATTTTATTGTAATCTCAGATGCTAACTTCCGAGTGCGGTGGAATTTACACACTGTGTTTATCACTTACGTGGCAAAACTTATTTAAAAAGGTGGTTAGGGGAAGAAAATGGTTTAAAGGAAAAAGTAACTATAGGTCGTTAAAAGTACTCACTTTACCGTGAACATCCTATAGTTACTTCCATATGAACACGTATGACCACTGACCGACAACTTGTTATTACTACGGGCGACTGTTAGGTTAGCGTTTATATGCCAACGTTATAAGAGTTTCTAACATTCAAGCAGACCTTGTGATGAGACTAGCACTTAGCAGATTTCGTTCACTTAATTTCAAGGAGAGGGGTTTAACGTCGTAACGAGTACACAGTCACTAGAAGTACAAAAAAAGGAACGTATTACAGGAACGAGGGAAATTGTGTACGTCGACTGTGAAACTGAATAAATAAACTGACTTAAGACAGTGTTTACTCCATGGACGACCCGGAGTCCCAGCAAGTGGAACAAACAGAATGCGGTACGTGGCAGTTACGTAAATGTTTACGCCGACACGTCTTCCTTTGTTTCGGACCCCTCTTTGCTCTGCCGTTCTCTCGAGCAACATACTAGAATCATCTTCACCAAAATGTGTAAGATGTTTGTATGCATTTACCTTTCAAGTAATTAACACTTAATTGTCAGTTCTACCAACCTTCAAAGCAACCAAAACCCTAGAAATTACCAGAAATTTTTATACCGATAAGTTACTGTATTTATAAATCAACTTCAAAACATTTTATTTCGTTAGGTACTTGTAATGAGCCCAACTTATTTGAAAATTCTAAATAATTAAATTTGACAGATATTTAAGATTGTCAGCAGTTTTTTTTCTTCAGAAACTAATAGTTGTAGATTTCCTTAGTCTCCTTCAGAGTGTAAATACTACACAGCTTGTGCTGTACAGCGTTGTTGAATTGCATTGACACGTAGTTTCAACGGAGAAACGATTGAACATTTTTAGATTACGCATATGGCACATTCCAAGCCCCAGTTGCAAAAGTTCAAGGAGAATGTCTTCACAGACTAGTGACATGCCAACGGGGAATCTGACGTACAGCAGCAAAACATGCAAGACGGAATTCATCTGAATATCACACACACTATTTGCAAATATATATATACATAAACAAAGAAATTCTGAGTTTTTTTATTATGCTCCCGCCCACTTCTTCTATAATGATAACGTATCACAATTACACAATTTACAAATCAATTGAATCGTACTGGAACTCACTCCTCCTATAATTAAGCAATTAGGTGAACGCTATTAACATCGAGATACCCGACTTGAAATAACTTAGAAATACAATAAAACAAGCGACAGAAATGCCTACATTCAATATCTGTTTTTTTTTTTTTTTTGCTACAAATCCACTGTTTGATTTCTGAAGCAAAAGCTTCACCCCATCGACGTACTTTCTTTCATTCACCAACAAAAGTATTGAAATCACATTTGAAGTTGACAGTATTACATGCCGTATCACACACGAATAATAACTTCACTACAGTAATCACAGCGCACAGAAACTTTATGACTGCGCTGTTCGTACAGTATATTATTTGTGGCATTCCGTCCCAGCTTGCGGCACATTTCCCTAAAAATCGCTTTTAATATATTATGATAATTGCATTTATCCCGTAGTTCCGTTTCGGTTACTACGATGTCATAGGAATACAATGCTCGATTATAACACATTTTTAATAATGGGCCCTTCCCGAACACATTATTTCATGACGAAACAATGAACAGCTGAACACCCTCGCACAACAGCGGCACTGCTGGTGACAGTCGTAGAGACGACTGTGGTGGCCCTCAATAATACAACACTGACTATGTTATTTACGAGTAAGCACGTTTGGGAATCTTGGGACTAAATGTATGCAATTACCGGCTCACAATATTCCACCTACAAATGTAGGGTCATATCTACAATACTAACGGAGGGTAAAAAAAAAATACTAGCCTCGTTATGTTAAAGTTTATCGCAGTAGTGATCCGATATGTACATGTAATATTTTCGTTTATTTAAAAACTATGGAGTGAAATCATGAACACACATACTGATCCTTCTTGCTTATGAAAAATAAATGTCTTTTTTTTTGTTTGGCTTGGAACGCCTGTGTGTGCCAGCGCCTACAGAGACATTAGCTTGATATAGTGCGAATAAAACGAGTGGAAAAGAACATTGCCGTAGTTCAAGTAGGATAGCAACTGAACTCACTTCTTCCACAGAAACATGAGTACAACAACATTATACTAAACAAAACGTAACAAATAACAGACTGGGTCTAAAGTAGGCAATGTTCGTCTTTTCAGTTATGAAGCAGTACCTCGCTCCTTTGTCAAGGGGAATGGACTACCCTGCTAGGCTGTCTTCAAGACCACTCTTTTGCAAGACCATAGTACGTATCTTATCAACGCAATAGCACTAACACGCGAACTCTAATCACTGGTAATTATTCTGCGACTATAAACTAAATTGATTTTAGTGAGGCAGTGATTTATTAGCAAATAACATAATTAATACGTAAGCTTTCCTTGGAAATAATATATTCAAATAAATGCAACGGATCACTTCATATTCTTTATATATATATATATAACAATTATCTTGGCTGTATGCCTTACGTACAAGAAACGAAATAAAATATCGCCATTTCGTACACATCAACACGTCGAGTATGTTCCTACACATGTACACGATGACGATACGTACAGTCCATTCACGACTGGAAATGACATATGAAAATCAACGTTTTAAAAAACGTCCTAGCCATTAGCTGCATACATAGCTGGTAAAAAAAAGTAGTGGGTGCGGGTACGGTACCCGCCACTTGTATGCAGCTAATGGCTAGGGCGTTTTTTAAAACGTTGATTTTCATGTGTCAGTTCCAGTCGTGAATGGACTATAGACGTTCATTATGTACACGTTTTTCATTGTGAACCAAACCATAAACTTATAATTCAACGGTATAACTAAAGAACCTTATATTATTCATTTTTTTGCCAAAGTAGGTTCTACGGTATTGCCAACCTTAGAAGACCGAGTAAACTAAAAATGTGCAAGACGTCATGCCGGCAAGCAAAGTACATGAAGTCGTCAGCCTGTATTTTTTTTAAATGCTGGCCTAGGGTTTCTGGACAAAATTATTGATTGCGTCATTCATCCACAGTTATTACGTACCACAAATTCATTTCAGAAAATATTAATCATAATCATGAAGATTAAATTAAACTTTACTGTTTCATGCACAGATTCGTGAAAATGCTCGTGCCACAAACTAACAAAGGAAAGAGGCACACAGATAACCACCATCAAAATGAAAACATGTCAGCAGGCACGTATTTATACAATATTTCAAGAGAAAAACTACACGATAGTTTATTTTGTATTTACGCGATGTGCAGTTATAGGCAGTTCACGGTAAGCTGAGCACTTTTTAAAGCCCTGCTTAAGATCTATACTTTTATTCGCATTGTGTATTCTCCCGTCACACGTGAAATTAACGTTGCCAAGGGCGCGATCACTTTATTCATGAGTCGATCAAGCGAAACTGTGAAATTAGTAAACAATATATAAAATTTACACATTATTAAACTTAAATGTATTAAAAAGTAAAACGCAAAATAAATCATTATTACTCGCCAATGTTTACCTTAACACTTTTGTTTCAACGTCAAAACATGGGACTAATTTCCCTTCGTTGTTACCAACTTTACTGGGCTCATGCCAGTCAGCGTACTTTTCAAAATGTACGCAGGTAAGGGCAGCGACTTTTTCATAGGTTGATTTTACAAGTGCTCACTTCTCCACGAACAGCCTATGGTAAGTATTATGTTCAAATATGCGACAGTATGTTTTATGATGCTAAAGCTGCAAAACTGCAGAGCTTCGACTTGGGGTATCGTCGGTAAAGACTGTTCACGATAAAGTGAGCACTTTTGGAGTCAACCTTAGGAAAAAGTCACTGCCCCTACCTGCATGTATTTTAATGGGCGCAGTGAGTAACATATGTTCAGTAAAGTTGGTACCGATGGAGGGGAAAGTAATTCCATATATTAACGTCGAAAAACGTGTTGGGTAATCATTTGTGATAATCTAAATTATTTCTGTCGCTTTCTTTATTTTGTGTAAAAATGAGCAGATTTGTACAATATTTACTTTTCTAGTAATTTCACCACAGTTTCACTAGACCGACGCATGAATACAGTGACGAGGCCCATGTCAATGTTAATTTTTCATAAGACGGAAGAACACGCAATGTGTATACGAGTAGATCTTAAGCACGGCTTTCAAAAGTGCTCGTTTTACCGTGAAAAGCCTATAAGTATTCGTTTTCCGTATTCGAGTCGCTGGGGCGTGGGGGAAGTGACGTAAGTTTTTAGTAAGTAACAGCAGCCAATGACACGGCGGCGCGGCGCAGGTGGGCACGCTATGAGGCAAAGAAGATAACCGCGTTGCCTAACACACAGGTTGACAACCTAGCGACGAGGCCTTGGAACCAGGCCGGTGACACTAGATAGTGCCTGCAGTGTTTTTTTCTTCACGGTGACACTAGATAGTGCCTGCAGTGCTTTTATTCACCACTAGTGATTACGTGCATGCAACACTGTAATAACGTACAAACTAATAAACCTCGGTATTTTACGAATCGAACTAGCTTTATGCATTTAAAACAGTAGTACCGACAAAAAAATTATGGTATACTACATTCACGGCTTCTACACACTTTTTGATCAAACTTTAAAAAATCACCCCATGTGTGCTACTTACATTTGTCATAACATAAACGTACATTTTGTTTTCTGGTTTAATCACACTTTTACGTATACTTAACCTGAAATTATAATATTTTATTTTAATATGGATTAAAATAGGAAGAAAATACGTATGTTGATAACACATAGTAATAAAAAGTTCTAATGCAAAATATTATTACACCGAGTGCGCACGAATACGATGCGTCGTCCCTTTGGTGTAATTTCCTAGTCTCGGTTAGGCTTTGTTTGCATGAGGCAGAGGAATATACTGGAAATAGAACTTTACAAAAGTTGGAAGTAACCGATAATGGGGTGGCGTGGTGGCTCTTCTTTGATTTGAATATATTTGTCAGTTACTTTAAACTACTTTCAAATACTTTATGAAAGTTCCGTTCATAATTCATAAGCATGTTTGCTGTGCAGCGAATACCTGTTTTATTTCGCACTTAAGCTGTGTTCACACTTGTGTTAAAGGAAATACGCACGTAGTAAGATTTTGAAACGCCTTGTTGCGAAAATTCAAAGCCCAACAGAGGTGTGAAAATCTTCACATTTCACAGAAAATTCACTTCTTAAACCCGTGGCCTCCTAAATATTTGACTCTTTTCCTTTCACATAGATCACAGATATTCATTATAATAACTATGTAATTTATATATATTAATTAGCCTATCATAATTAAATACAACTGCTGCCGCTCTGTAGTGAAATACCTTTTACGTAGTCGTAAGAAAATAAAAACAATCAGCCGAAAAATAGGGCCTGCGGCTTTATTTTCTAATATGCAAAGGTAATTCGCTGTTCAATACACTTTTCTTGGGGAAACAATTGTCGGCAGACGTCTTCAATTCTGAATGTCAAAACGTAACAACGTAAAACCAAAAACTTGTAACATGACACAGTATATTACAGCACGCGTTACCCAACAGCTTGCATACTAAATTAGTTTTTAAGTTCCGTAAAACCAAGTCAGTTTAAGTCAGTCTTCGGGGCTACTTCGTTGCAATTATTCTCCGCACGACAGAGCCGCGACCCCACACTACCACATCACTGGCGGATCAAGCGGGGAAAGATGGCCAGACGGGTTGTGACGTCGTACACTCTCGATAGCGATCGCGAGGTATTAAGGATGAAGTAAAGCAAACGCCTATGGAGCACTGCACCCGACTATACAACGTGAAGAACTCATAAAAAAATAGTACAGGCACCATTAAAATTGTCAGACAAAAGTGCGATTTATGCTGTATGTGAAAGAAGAATGTATATATTTTGCAACATTATAAAATATTTTACTAAAATATACTTTCTAAACGTAACAATATTAATCCATCGACAGAGTCCGTACTTTTAAACAAAATTCAAGCGCGTTTCAGTTTTGGATGCTTCGGAAAGCAGAATTTACAAGAAAAACTTCTTCAAGAAAGATCGACATAAAATTTACTATGATTGCATGCAAGAAAATTATAATAATAATGTATAATATCAATTTTATAATTAACTTTATTTACGTCAGTTTCAGCCATAAATGTGTGTGACGCACATGCAATCAATTATAAAAATTATTTCCTACATTATTATTACAATTTTCTTACACGCAATCGTAATAAACATTATGACGATATTCCACGACAAAGATTTTCTTGCAGATTCTGCTTTCCAAAGCATCCAAAACGGAAATGTGTTTAAATGGTTTAAAAATGCGGCCTCTATCCATCGATTTTTTTTTTTACATTTAAAAAGTATATTTTAGTAAAATATTTTATAATGTTGAAAATATATACATTCTTCTTTCATAGACAGCATAAATCGCACTTTTCTGACAATTTTCATGGTGTCTGTAGTACTACTTTTTTTATGAGTTCTTCACGTTGTATAGTCGGGTGCAGTGCTCCATAGGCAGTTGCTTTACGTCAACCTAAACGATGAGCGCGATAGACAGTCGAAATGACGCAGCCTCCACATTGCGGATCTCGCTCCAGCAATAAGGTACAGGCAGAATTCGTTTACATATGGAGCTTTGCCCGTAATGCCCAACTAATATTGTGGCGTTGTAATGAAACCTAATTTACAGGAACACTGGTGGTGTTACAACGAACATCAGCCAGATGAACACAAATTTTTGCAAAGAAGTTACACAATGGAGGAAAGTTTTGTTCTTCATTCGTTTCGCTATACAAGGTCTCACTAATACGGCTAGTAGGGCTTGTGACGGTTTTTTTTTCTTTTCAATTTTGCCGGCTCATTGACTATCCGAAACTAATCACAGTATATGGATTTTTAGAATATCAACGTACGTGACGGTGATATAGGCTGAAAAAATTTCGTTGTGGGTGAAGTTAATTTCAATTCCAACTATAGGCTATTCACGGTAAAGTGAGCACTTTTGAGGCCCTAGTTATAGGTTTCCTTTCGACCATTATTTATCCTTTAATCACCATTTAAAATAAATATTGATATGTAGGTAATAAACATAGTGTGTATATTCCACCGCAATCTGAAGTTAAAGTCCAAGTTTAAAATTAAACATATGTATTGACTATTATTCCAAATGAGACGGCTTTCAAAAGTGCTCACTTTACTATGAATAGCCTATAATTGTATTGTATTCGCGTAAGAGAATTAAGTCTAAACCTAGTGATAAGTGTAATGTTTTCATATAATTGTCTGGTAGAACTGGCGACATGCACTTGTATGGTTATGTACAAATAGTGTAAAATGACTAACTAAATTTCGTTTTTTGTTTGACAGAACTCGGTCCAAAACCCTGCCTCAATTTATGCAGTATTCTTTATTAATATATCTAGGAGTTCTTTAAAGGCGACGCACGAACGAGCCTCAAATGATTGATCGCCTTTAAGCGTACATTGTTTCGTCTATAGGCTGTTCAGGGTTACTTCCAACTTTTCTGAAGTCCTTCTAAAGTCATACTTCCAGGATATTCCTCCGCCTCATGCAAACAAAGGTTAAAAGAGTTAAAAATGCACTAAACGGATCGGATTCGCCCGCTCTCGATGTAATATGATTTTGCATAAGAACTATTTCTTACTCGGCGTTACCAACACATTTTTTAACTCCCTGTTTTTATATACATTAATTATAAATAAAATAATTCATATATAGAATATAAGTTAAAGTTCAATTTAAATAAAAAAATAAAGTACTTTTATGTTAACAGAAGTATTAAACGCTTGTAAAGGCTGTTCACGGTAAAGTGAGCACTTGAGAAATGAACCTTAGAAAAAGTCACTGCCCTACCTGCACATATTTTAATGGGCGCATTGAGTGACATTCGCCCACAAGTTGGTAATGGTGTATGGGAAGTAGTTACATATCTTAACATTGAATAAAAACTAGATAACTATTTGTGATAACTTAAAATTAATCCTTTCACGTTCTGTCTTTTTAATGCATCGAAATGTAAAAATTAACAGATTTGTAAAGTATTTGCTTTCTTAGTAATTTCACAGTTTAATTTGACCGAAGCATGAATAAAGTGATGAGGCCTATAGCCATGCTAATTTTACATAAGGCGGAGAAATACACACCATGTATACAAGTAGATCTTAAGCAGGAATTTCAAAAGTGCTCATTTTACAGCGAACAGTTAATACCTAATACGTGATATATCTAATGGAAGAAACAAACACTTCAGACAAAGGGCGATTTTTCTAAGGTTTGGTTTAAAAAAAAGTTTGAAGAAATTGCGAATATACTATATCTATGTAGTGAACAAGGGGAAAGAGTGTTATCTTGGTGCTGTGCCCTCTATCCCAGCCATGCTGCTCAAGCCTTTGAGCTGCATTACCGCTACCTACGCTGGGCGACTTCCTGGACTGTTACTGGTATTGCAATGCCAACCTATTTGTCGCTTCAACATGACGTTTTGTCAGCCCTCCCACACATCACATGGTGTGTGGATATACCCCAAACTATTTCCTCATTGTTTTTCTACAAGGACGAAGAGTCTTATCTCAACAACAGTCTCGAGCGATCCCTCACGATGGATCATCTGCGATCCCCTTCTCAAACAAAGCTCGTGCTATAACTAACGTCTACATGTTTAGTATTTCAGAAAGAAAGGTGTCCATGAGGCAATGAAACTTGTCCTTGATATAGCTGATAAGATTGAATGTGTGGGAGCTTAAAAACCCCAACCAACTCTGTGTGTTGTACTGTGTCCGTCAGCACTCTTATTTTGGAACTATGTTATTCGCTTTAAGCATGAAATCAAATTCCTTTGAGTTATGTTTATTGATAAGATTTCAAATGATTACAGCGAAAATTAATATATAACTACTTTTCAGTCTAAAATGCGACGTGCTATATTACTGGTGAAACAAATCTCTTCAAAAAAAAGTTTAGTGCACGTCAAGTGCAAGTTTATACACGTTTTATATACATTTTGTTGGCGAATCTTAAGATACCACAGTCTGAAAAATTATATTTACTCTAGAAGAGTTCTTCGAAATGCTTCTACTTTAAATAAGAAAAACTGAAAACTGGAGTAGGTATTTTATTTTATATTTTTAATTTAATTTTCTAAAGTAAGTTCAGGAAGGACACCATTCTTTTCGTCCTGTCTACTCTTTACTCACATTTCGCCTCCGCCACGACTGTGTGGTAGTAGCTACGTTACTGCCCCCCCCCCCTTCCTTTTATAACATTATTTCCGGCAACGAAACAGGAGGCAGGAAGCGAAAGTGATGGCGGGCGGAAAGCTATCCAGTTCTGCTTTTAGCGTTTGCATTAAATTCCCTCTCTTCACATCAGTTCGCTTTCTTGTTGCGCATGCTGGAGGAAAAAAAACGAGCCAGAAATAAAAACGAACCTTTATTTCCTTTTATGCAACGAAGCTAACTAGGACGAGAATAGAACGGAGAGGACTGGCTGGGGCGGTTCAGTTGAAGGAACTGCGCCGTCGTCGTCTGCCTGAAATGGCGCTGGAAACCCACTCGGGAATATCCACTCTCATTGGAGAGCAGGGCGGGATTCAAACCACGACCTTCCAAATGCAACACAAGTATGCTCCTTGGCGACAATGCACGCTAGGTAGATCGGTATGACTGAAAAAAAAAGGAGGAAAATATGTGAACTAAAGGGCCCGCTGCAGTGTTACATTGTATTTGAAATGCATACATAAACACACACGCACACACACGCACACACACACACACACACACACACACACACACACACACACACATATATATATATATATATATATATATATATATATATATATATATATATATATATATATATGTATATATATATATATATATATATATATATATATATATATATATATATATACACACACACACACACACAAAAAAATATTCAACGTGTGCCCAATGTCTTTATCTCCGAAAAGAACACACTTTAGAAGACGAGGCCTGGTGTGTGATACGAGACGTCGCACACGTTATACACACCAATCGGGACAATCCAACATAGCCAAAACTGGCTTTTTCAAAGCGTTGAACCTTGCTACATATTTTACATCAACAAAACAGTAGGTTCGCTGCTTAAGAGGGTGATATAGGGCATAATTTAGAGCTGTTTTAGAGGTCAATGCGACAGCAAATATAGGTAAAACATGTTTATACAGAAGAATGAGATTTTTACATGCCATTAAGTAAAGCTAAAATTAGGAATGCCTGTTTTAAAAATTTCGTTATAATTCTTATTAATATACAATTTAAAATAATAGAGAGGGCTTTATTGGAGCAAATTTCACAAATTGCAGAAAATAAAGTAATCGGAATATCGGAAAAGTAAAAACTAAATCAGCTATGTACAACCTTCCTACATAGTAGATGGTTTATAGAAATAATTGTTTTTACACAAAGGCTATTTATATGCATACGCGTACTGCACTGCAACATCATGTTTGAGCCGAAAATATTCCACCTTACTGTTTGGAGATAGGAAATTGACAAATGCAATCTCTCCCCCCACCAAACCAAACTCGCGCGTCTTGCAAATGCCGTTTCGTATTTCAAAGACCTGTCGGAACAAATAAACTGCACGCTAGATTTGTTCAACGAACTTCTAAATAACGCAAGGGCAGATTTGACATGTAATAAAACGATAAACATGAAAAGTAGCATATCCTATTGTAAGAATATTTACAATGCCAAATATAACTATAGCAAAACCTTTGCTCAGTTATTGAGTACATGCATGTTTGAAACATTTCGAACTTTGTTACATGTAAATGACCTGAGGCAGAATGAATGTGTACATTTGTGCAGTATTGCGTTGCAAAAAATTAACAGCAATAAATTATTTAGAATTGTTTCCCTTGAGTTATGATAACTTATATCAAAATATTATTTACAACTGGAAGTATTTTTTAAGTTGACTTGAGATGTTTGGACGGCTCTTAAAAATGTATTGTCTTTCGATCCGAAGATGGATGGCAAGAGGTGAGCAACGCCTGGAATGAAGGGTGGGAAAACGGGATAACACTGAGAAAATCGGGGCCACAGTGGTAGAGTGGCTAGAGCGCTCGCCTCCCACCAAGGCGATCCGGGTTCGATTCCTGGCGGGGTCGGTCCACGGATTTTCGCATGTGGGAATCGTGCCGGGATCTCTCGTTTCCCCCACCCTCCATTCCCGGCGCTGCTCCATATCCACATCATTCACCCCTCATCGGCTCTCAAGGCTATAGAGAACCGCCCAAACCTCTGAACTCAACCCGAGAAAAGCCGCCCAATAATGGCATCGTCCAGGTACGACTCCCACATACGCAAATCCAGGTGACACCACCGAAGTATTTTTAATAAACCTATTTTTGAATACTACGGAAAGCGTATTAGATTCTGCCATTTATATTCTGCTTAGGTTTGTGAAAATGTCTACAAAAATTATGTGAATTTCGAATTAAAAGATTCGTGTCGTAACGTCTTTCTAGTTAATGGCTCAAACTATCCGGACATCTATAAAACGTATCTTGACAAGATACAAATTATTTTTGTGAGCAATTAAATACAATTTTGGAGACAATGTCTGATTTTAAATTCAATTATTTTTTGTTAAAATGTAGCATTTCATGTGAGCGGGAATTTAAACTGCATGCTGAAGCAAAATTTCATAGACTGTTCTGACACAAGTGTGTCTCATTCCCATAGATCCGTGAATAAAAAAATTCTCTTACTTATGTGGTGGTAATAGTTTTTAGAGCTTGTTACCTGTACACTGTAAAAACTCATATTTACAAAAAATGATGTTTGAAATTTTCGTTGCCACAAGAATTATTTTAAAAGCTGTATACTTTTTCATTGTAAGAAATACAATAGCTCGTCCAGTTTACTGTTATTGTACAAACACGAACTTTGAAATGGAAGTAATTTCTTTACAAAATCTGCGATACCGATAATGGATTCATCCTATCGAAAATCCCAACGAATAATCTCGCCGCAGGACGTTTCCCTTCCAGCAAAATCCTCAAAACCTGATCTAATCGGCGAGAAACTACTTCAGGTCAAACGAAATGGAAATAAAATTAAAACACCGTCTCTTCCAAAATAACAAATAAAAGAAATGATTATGTTTTAAAATAAAATATAGTAATTATAGAATCCCATAAAAAAAACACTTTGAAATCAACATATTTAGATCATAACCACATCTCGGAATTCATATCAGCATGTCACAGAATAACACAAATAATAATAAAAATAAAATTAGGATTGGTGGTTTACAAATAAAAATATTACGTGGTTTTAATAAATAATTATGGGCCTAGGTGGGGTTTAAATAACTAACGTTATTCAACATAATATGTGAATAAGTGTGAGCTGGTGTCCAAAACACATATGTAAATAATCGTGTGATATTATGTCCAAACACACATGTACACAATTAACATAGCTGTAGACATACATAAATACGTGTTAAACTTGAAACTGTTATAGTGTTTGTCGTTTCTGATTGTTTCCCATTGGATAAAATCAAGTTGGCTCGTAGCGAGCCAGATGTCCGTTTTTAAACAATTATATTGTGATAGCATATGCTACAGTACAGATATGGGAGTAGAATGCCTAATCTGTCATGTCTTAGTATCAAATGTACTGTACTAACAAAATAAATCACATAGGCTTATGTCCTAAATGTTATGCTATGTAAATTAAAACAACAATAGCCAAATCCGTTCGTTGTTTCAGTATTCATAATATGATAAATAAATTTTTTCAGATGTGAATTGAATGAGAGATTTTGCCTGTGTATATAAACTAGAAACAGTGCGCCGAAACTAAATATTAAGTATAGTTGAATGATGAAAAAGGGATTTCATGCCAAGAAAAAATGTTGTTGAGAAGACTTTGCCATTTTTTCTGTCAATAATGCCATTATTTGCATCACTGTTCTATATAGTGAGAAATATGGATAACGTGATTGTTGCTTCTGTTCGAGAATATTTATAGTAAAATTATGAATAACTTTTATGTTACAAAAATAATATGGTCAGTTACAAACAGCCAAAGATCAAGTTTTTCATCACTGAGAAAAAACATTCCTGTAATTAATATGGCTATATTAACTTGATTTCTCCAAAATCCCTCTGTCCCACTTTTGAACGCCCCATCAAAACGGAAAAATTATACACGAATTTCAAATACAAATTAGCCATTAAAATGTTTTTCGATTAAATTAAAAATGTTATATACTAAAGTAATATTATATTAAAAGTAATTATCTATACTAAAGTAATTAAAATCTGAAATATAAAAGTTTATTTTAATTATATATTGCATAACATTTATCCAAAAATTTAAAAACCATTTAGATGGCAATGATCCGTTTCACACTATTCCCGTTAAAGGTCGCTGTGCTCAAATGGATGTTTTATTGTGCCGTGTTTATTATCGTTTGTTTTAAAAAGTTTAGTAGGATACAATATATAATTAACAAACGTTTTACTATAGAAATTACAATTTAAGTATTGTGTTCCACACTGCAGCAGTAATTAAAATAACGGGTCAAAAGTACACGTGTGTAAATATCGGATCAGTGAAGAGCAGAAAATAAAATGTGTTTCTGCTATACCACGGGAAAAGTGTCTAGCCCAGTCAGCAGTCGAGAGTAAGTTTGATTTCACTTAGAAAATAAACAATGTAGCCTACTAAATTAAACTAGTAAAATTAAAGTTTTACTGGCGTATCTGTATTATAACTTTTACGCGGCTATGAAAGATTGGGGAAATTTAATGTTCACACTAGTGGTCTTACTTTTGATGGGTACTGTACATACGAAGTGTACAATCACGATTTAAATGAATAAAAAGGGTTAGGAAAAATTAATTTGGCACAGTAGGCACTGTTAAGTAAACTAAATTGTGCATTGCAAATTATGTAATATGTATGCTTACCAACGCGCATGCAAACATGCGGGTGTAGAAATGCAGCTAGTATCTGTCATTTATTAGTAAATAGCGCAGTATGGCACTAAAATACTTATATTAATACAGTAATACGAATTCTTACACAATGATAAAGTTAAACAACGAAACTGCACAATAGTAAGGTTGGCTTACATCTTATTCATTATCGCATTAATGCAGGGTTTAAGAGTGTAGTATTTTCTTTTAAATATAAGTAAAACGAATTACGAATGTATATCACAGATTACTTTAGAAAATACAATCAAGGAATAATGAAAGGTTTAAAAGCTAAACATAAGTAATACAAATAAAATGTACTGTTGTAATATCAGTGTTATAATAATTACGCTGCACTGACATCTGCTAATTTTAAGATTATTTATTGCATTTGTATCCCAAGGCTCACTTAATGGATACGTAAAAAGTGTTTGTGTGCCCTTGGTAACATTCCCATGCATTCATGAGTTTGAAATTCCGCTATAGTGGTGTATGTACGTGAATTCTCTCGGTAACAGAAACTGTGCGGCCAAATTTTAAGCTTAATTCATCATAAGACGCCATATCACATTTATATGTTTATAGCTCTTTTACATCATCGCCTGGCTTACGCAGCGTTAAAGTTAGCTGGTTCATTGTTTTGTTTTGGTTTTTTTCCGGTCCGCGCTCGTGTGTAAACAAATAGCAGTTCACGACAAACCAACGAGTCAGTTAGATGTTACTTCGGATTGTTTCGGTTCTCACACTAAGATATCAGGATAAACGGTATCGGACATTTATTGACAAACAGTGGTTTCTTTTGCTTTGAGGCGATCACTTGAGCTTCTGTGCGGCCGACTGTCGCTGTACTGTATTACATGTGTTTTCGTCACATACATAGTGATAGTTTATCACTGTTGATAGTATTTATATATAAGAATGTAAATGTTTTCAGTAATATTATAAGTCAAAAGATACCAATATTTTCAACACTACTGGAATTTAACGATAGTATAAATACTGGAATTTAACGATAATATAAATGATTTCGATATTATCGACGATTTCGGTATTATCAATTATTTCGTTAACATCGATTATTTCAGAAGACTAATATATATTATTTAGGTATTGTCGATTGTTGATATACTAACGATTATTTAGCTATTATAGATTATTTACATATTATTGATAATTTCGGTATTATCGATTATTTCGGTGTTATCTATAATTTCGGTGTTTTCGATCATTTCGGTATACCGAAAATAAGAGTAACTGTTTGGAAAAATACGAATATTAAATTTTTGTGATATCGAACAGCCCTAGTTAAGACACGACTCATTTTGTTAACATCTGCTGTCATGCAAATAATACGTAAAAATCAATTGCACGCAATCAACGTGAAGCCTGAAATACGTATGCCTGTCGTCAACTTATTAACGGCGGTCTGGTAGCGTGCCTGCAGCGGATGGCCCTCGTGTGATGACGTCACAGCAGTCGGTGGTGTCGGTATTGTCCAGGCATAACAGCCACGATGTACCGCGTATCTTTCCGGTGAGAAAAACACGTATTTCAGGTCAAGTCCCTTGCCGAGGCGGAGGAATATCCTAGAAGTTCATGAATGGATTATAAATTAAGATTTATATAGACAACCAAAACACTAACTCGTATTAATTTTCTGCTTGCTCTCTTGTAGCAAGCTTGGTTCTTTTCTTCAGAAAGCACCAAGTGCATTTTGTTTGAAAGCGGTATTGTGAAAAGTGGGCGAGACACGCCTGAAATCATTTTTATGTAAAACCCTATCCTTTGCTTCGGCCGGTCCGCGTACTATAAGTCGGAACTATTTTTGCTGCAGTAATACTGTGAAGAGACGAGCCTGTCAACTGAGTTGACTTTGTCAGTTGCGCTGGCTGCCACCTTGGAATAGATTAAGTATAGTAGCTGCAGTCCGTTCACGGTCACTTCACGCTATTCCTCCGCCTCGTGCAAACAAAGCTTAACCGATATAGGAAAAATTACACCAAAGAGACAGCACACCGTATTCGTGTGCACTCAGTCGAATACTATTTTTCATGAGAACTATTTCTTACTGGGCATTACCAACACATATATTTTCTCTCTGTTTCTACCCACATTAATTACAAATGAAATGTCGTAATGTATATACAACACATATGTAAAAGTTCTGTTTAATCAAAAATAAGATAACTTCACGTTAACAGTAGTATAAAATGTTTGAGATACGTGGCATATTTGGGAACATCAGAAGCACGTTGTTGAGATGCATAAATAGTGTACATTTATTACATGAGTGTAATTGTGGGACTCGGACTGGATTTAAACTTCCTGCGCTGCGGACAACTGTTGTGCCATCACGTCAGCAGCATGGCTACCCTCTGGTTCTACCCTTAGCTGCCGACAAGAGTTGGCAGCCCTACTCTTCCAGTTGTTCGAGGTAAGTCAGGAAGGTACGTGGCGCTATCGTGGGTGCTTGCTACCTTTGGGCTCTCTATTGCAATGTTTAAAGTTTCTGCATATTTGTCCGTGGTTTTTTGTAGTCGCTATCGACACACGTCATAAGTATAGTTATTTTTCAAAGGTTTATTTAAAAAAGTGTGAAGAAACCGTGGACGGAGAATAGATGCAAAACCACTTGTGTGTGTCGGGCGGGAATTACTGGATTCAGCAGCACGCCTCTTATCTCTTAACAAGCTCTTGGGCGCGAACACTTGCGGTCACGGCCACTTTACCTCTGTGACCTACTTTCCCAACCTTCGTCTCCCTCCCCTGTTCATAACTACGGTGGCGCATTGGCGAATCGATGATCTTGCAACTTTTTAACCAGATTGTTGCGGGTTCAGTTCCCGCGAAGCTTCAGTGTTGATGCGGAGACCTTCCGTTTTATGGCCGTTCACGGATGTTCACTTTCAACGTAATTGGTGCTTATTCAGCAGTTCCTCCTGATAACCGTGAGTAGTTTGTTGAGGGGGGAGGAGGGAGTCACATGCTCAACTAACACAAACTCACATTTAGAAACTTTATAAACATCCATGCTTTAGCACAGCTCCGAGAACGAACTCTGCCAGCTCGATATTTACGCCTTAGCAATCAACGCCAACAAGTTCGTATTAAAGGTACCACATCAAGGATTATGGGCAGTAAACTTTAATCATATTACACACGATTGGGCTAATTATGAGAATAACATCTGGACACGGTAAAAAGACAAAAGGATTGACCGGCACTTTCAAGCAAGGAGAAGGAAAACCTCATTGGAAGAACTTCTCCTGATGATGACGAACACCTATACCTCCAGAATTGCAGTTTCGGCTTGTTAACCGCATGATACAGCATTCGTGGTGACCGGTTAAATATTACAAATATTTCTATTCTTTTGTTGAAAACGTGGGAAAGTAATGTCGGCCTGCCCGCTCCTTGGTAATGCACGGGAAACTTTCACACTTTCACGTGAATGAAAATTATTGCGCTTAAAATTGTTATTATTATTATTATTAATGCACAAGAGTTTGAAGGGACTTCGATAGTTAGAATATTGCAAGTTTACAATAGTTCCCATGACCGCCGCGGTTTCCTGACCTCTCTCCATTGGACTTTCTTTTTCTGAGCTTTGTGAAGAGTAAGTAGTATGTAGAGCGGACGGAAACAAGACACAAGGTACCAGTTGATAGCGACGATCATTGATGCCACCACTCAACTCCGAAATGAACTTGCAGACATGCAGTGGCAGAACGCCTTCGTGCAACGTGTCGCAGCCTGCTTGTCGTGTGGTAGGCCCCATTTTGAACAGGTTGTATGAAACTTCCGATGGGCAGTCTATGTTAATAAAGATATTCAGTAAATAAACATGTTGTGCTTATTACATTTCTGTCACTATAACTGTAAAACGGGGCTTCATCTCCTACATGTGTATATTACTTTTTTTGTTGCTAATGACCTCTACAACACGCTGGTTAAGTCTGTCGGTTTCGTTACGGAACATCCTGTATTTTAAAACTGGCACAATGTCTGGCATGCGCCTATTAAATTTGGCAACAACGGAGAAAAAGTAGTTCTATGACTTAATGTTGAATTAAAGGCATTAGGTAAACATTTCTGAATACTAAAATGATTTCCTTCACTTTCTGTTATTTTTATGCTTATATGTGTAAGAATGAGCAAATACATAAAGCGTTTTCTTTTCTAATAATTTCACAGCTTCACTTAACCGACGCACGAATAAAGTTATCAGACCCATGGAAATGTTAATTTCACTTACATATGGTGGAAGAATACACAGTGTGCATACAAGCGAAACTTCAGTGCATTCAAATGAATATTCAATTTAATATTATTCTACTGATTAAATTCTTTGATTCAGATGTAGGGTATATAAATGTCTTATTGTGGTCGCTAGAGGTAATAAGAATTTTTACGTAAGCCAGAACGACTTTTGGCGGACAAAGTAGTCACTTCCGGACATGTCATCAGTGACGAGCACATTCAACAAACAGTTTCAACAAATAGTGTCAACATTCTATGTTCTGTCTACCACCCCCCCCCCCCCCCCCCCCCGTCAA
Source organism: Dryococelus australis (assembly GCA_029891345.1). Taxonomy (NCBI): domain Eukaryota; kingdom Metazoa; phylum Arthropoda; class Insecta; order Phasmatodea; family Phasmatidae; genus Dryococelus; species Dryococelus australis. Next base: position 127,790,429 of record CM056997.1, read on the forward strand.
TACATCGTACCGACAAAGCCCCTTCCTCACAAGTTTGAGTGCCAGAACTGACCGACCAAACCAAGAGCTTCCACCCGCGGGTTTCCTATCGTAAATCGCTCCCCACTTGGCCCCTGCTTTCCGCAGCAGTTTACCAACATAATTTATTACATTCTCTCCAGTAGCACATTTCCGCATGTGAAGTTTCAGGCCGTAAACGTATGTTGTGGAAAGAGGAAACTGCGGCTAAGTTGTATGTTACTTGGAGTATAAGCGCGCTTGTCCTCCAACCAACAGCCAGTTTCTCGCCAAAGGGACGAAAGAGGGGCGTAAAGGAAGTGTATTCTCCACCAGTGTTGCCAGCCGTAGTATAATAGGTATAATTTTATACATTGTAGTACGCAGTAGAATACATTCACTTTACTACAGGAAAGTAGCATAATTAAGATTCCTGAAAGTTTTCAAAATATAGTGCATTGTTACAATTAAAATATACCAACAGAAAGGAAATTTTGTGGTATATCATAGCAACAGATTGGTGAGTAGTGACACTTTAAACTTACAAACTACCACTCGAACGTATAGCTAAATGGAATGGGATATTTTTTGTAGTTTTGTGGTCAGAGTTGCCAGATTGACATGAAATCAATCAGATTTGTTTACCCAATAGATAAAATAAAATTTATCGTCGAAGAAAGTTGTCGTTGACTGAAAATAACAACACGCAAATACAGATAGTCATTACAGTACGCAGACCCCATTTTTGAGCTACCCTGTCAAGTTGATGCAAGCTACCGTACAAAATGTGTGCATTAATGTACAAAAAACGTTGCATTTATGTAACTCACTCAGGCAAACGGTTGCTGAGAAAACAGGCAAAGTTTGTAAGAGTGCAGTTGGTTGCCTGTCAAGTACCCTTACGAACTTGTGTTTCCTCGGCAACCGTTCGCCTAAGAAAGTTACACCATGGCAACGTATTTGTACATTAATGCACGCATAAATATGACGTCATTAAAAGCGACCAACAACCAAGGGTTACACCCCATAATTTCACAATGAATGGGGATGATATTACCCAACAACTGTTCGCATATTTCAGATCTCGATTCAACACAACAGTATTCGTGTCATTGTTATTTCATCTCAAGTAGAATTGGGAATCATCTCACAACGTTTGTATTTATAGTTCAAAGCTCACTCTTTATATTTACTCGTATTTGTATGCTGTTCATCAAACGCTGTATGTAGAAAATGGTTAAGAGTAAGATAAAACAATTTACCTGAACTCCCTCAATTAATAAAGCCAGTAAAAAATCTTATGAATCTAGGATTGAACTGACGACTTCATCTGTGACAACTACTGACACGCACAAAAAAGACCAACTGTAAAATCCAACAGACAACGTAAGTTTGTGCTGCGCCGTGACAGAAGCGCCGCCAGTACAAACGCAGCACAGTACCTGACGACCTTTGCTGGCCCACCTCTGTTGGCACGCACCCTCGGCTGAATGCAACCAACACATGTGGACGGGGGGGGGGGGGGGGTTAACCGGTCCTCAACCTGGATTTCTGGTGCGCCAGCTGGCTTCCAACAACTCATCTCAGCAAAAAGAACACTTTTCCCCTTCAACTTTAGGGTTGAGGAGAACAGAGCTCCAGTCATACTTGAAAACACAACGGTACCGTTCTAAACGCACGATTTAATTATTATTTATTTGCAATATGTAGGACTAATAAAATTTTGTCCATAAGTATTTTAATCATTCTGAATGTCCACGAAAATTAAATTAATTACTGAATTAAAACGGATACTAGAGTATGTGCTTGGGAAAACTAGTTATTTTACAGTCTTGGACAAAGTAATGGAATTTTCATTAATGGTACTTGTATTTTAGAATATCCTAAATACCAAGTTATTTCTAAATAAATAACCGTTTCCGTACTTCACAAAATAACTGAAATTTTTATTAAAATTTTTTTCCGTCCGTAGCAATACATCTCATGAAGAAACGTAGCTCCCACGAACCAAGGTTTTGAAAAACCTGTTCCTTAGGAAGCGACGGGATTATGGCAGGTGCGGGATTTATTCTACTTCATATCTCAGGTCAATTAACTTCTGTTTCGTAATTTTCGCCTCGTGGGTTTTGGCATCATCTGCCAAGAGCAGAGGAACATTGTTGTTGACTAACGATGGCTGCTTTTCACACAACTGCTGGTGAATTTCGTCAGTTTATGCACAATATAAGTCAGTGGTAATGGTTCCTACTAGGAGAGCGGAACTTATAATTGATAATTGACAACACCCAGAGCAGTACAACACCCGAACAGCAAAACACTGTGTGACGTCACACAAAGTAAAGTGTTTGGGGATTTCACGATCGCTTGCGATTATTGTAAGGGTTTCACGTATCAGACGTCACGAAACGATCGAGTAAAGCTTCACTGTGGTGATAACCAACATGCTACTACAGACATCCACGCAATGTTGTTTGTGATGTTCCGTCTGTTCGAGCGTTACCCAGTTTTTTCTTCGTTTACCTTTTTTGCTGTATAGGTCGCAAATATTTGAACTGGAAACGTTGAATTTTCGGGCAAGTTTACTGATGGTGTTGCGAGGCTTTGCCTTCATACATGCTTGTAAAAGTATTATCCATTTCTGACCAGCGTCCTCTATCTACCTCAGCTTGAAAACTGGTCACCGGCAAAATTCTTTTAAACCAGTGAGATATTGTCCTTTCTGAAGTTGCGTCTGCCCCTATGCCACCGTATGTCCTACTTTAATCTCATGCTACAAAATTATCTTAAATAATGCTCTCCAGAAACTTGACGCAGCTGTAATTTCTACCATTTCATTAGCTACACCTGCCAAAGTAACCGAATTCTCAACCAATCGTTCAGCGATTTGATTGCGCGTATGCTATTTTATTTTACCCCGTTCGTGAGGATTAATTTCAACTTGTGACGATACTCGTATATGATTTGGAGACTTCGAAAGATTGTCTATGTTCAACAAAACTAAACGAGCTAAACATCCTGACCTCGTGAGGATATATCCTGCAATCCAACACAAATCGTCTGCGTCTCGTTCTTTGAAACTCCTTCACAGCAGAGATTCCCTTACACACATTGTGAGCACCACTCGGCTGTTTAACAGTAAGACGTGTTCGAATTGACCATTTTGTTATGTAGTAATTTGCGATTTGGTAGGTTTCAATTCTGATGCTGTCGGGAGCCCCTATGGGAGCATAACCTGCGTGCTGTGCAGGGTTAAGATGTAGGCCTACTCACGAGGGGTAGGCGCCTCTAGCTAAGGCAACAGATGACCAGACACAAGTGGTATCCCTTTGGCCTTGTCCACAATAGCTGGTCCGCGGACGCCTAACTGTAGATTGGTGCACGAAAACCGTCTGATGTCACAGCTCGCGTCCCAGTGTCCCAAGATCCCGTGTCTCAAGATCATTCACGAACTTCAACTTTCCTTTGCGGACGCACGCGCGGACGTGTTCCAAAATGTTTGATTTGTTTACATTTTATCGCGCGCAAACGATAAAAGTAAATAATGCTGTATTGATATAGAAGCGTGAAGATTGAAAATAGAAAACATAGCATTTGTTCAAAGGCATAATCTTCAATCTCGCAGCCGCCAAAACAAAACTTTAATGAATAAAAATACAAAAATGTACTGACTCGAGAAAAAAAATCCAAATTAAGTTAAATTAAAGCAAAATCAAAACTTACTCGCAAAAATAAAATTAAAAAACAAAACAAAATAAGCTACAAATATCAATATTTACAAGTAATCACATACAATTTATTGACGCGCCGATTTGAGTGCACTCAAGTAACAGTGTCTGAAAAGTTAGTTTCGGGCGGCGCCGGATTTAGTGCACTCTGGTGCCAGTACCTGAAAGCTTTGCTTCGGACGTGTAATGGAAACCATTAGTTGTGATGTCACGCCAAGCCACTGATTCCAAACAACTGTTTGTGTACATTAAATAGCCTTGCGAGTGCCATATGAAGTCGCTGGTAGTTCTGAATTTTCCCTATATTTTTGTTATTCTTGCGTTTGTGAATTTGGCTGGTAAAAAATCACACCTTAAAACTGCTATCTATTGTTGATTTATTCGGCGACGAAAGAAATATAATATTAATGGGTGAAAATGCTTACGAGTCGGGCCATGCGAGTCCAGAGGTGCACAATCCCGAAAGTATAGTGTTTAGTTTAAGTACTCGTATATACCGAGGACGCATACGTGAAAGATACATATTGCACAATTATGGCGTGTAAAGTGATATGTTATCGCGTTTTGTAAATCCACAATTGTAGTGTGTTTAGTTTTTGCAAGTACGATTGCGATTACTAACCTGCCATGCATTTAAGTACTAGGCAGTAGGTTGCGGACACGTTAGAGGTACATGCATATTTATAAAACTGCAGATACGTGTCTAATTGCCGATTTGATATTTCAGTGTACCAAATAATAGAATTAATTTATTAATATTTAAGATTTTGAAAGTTGAGTAGAATGCAGGTAAACCAAAATGTGAACAACTGATCCAAGCATTACTTTTAGCTTTCCTCGTAATAAAACTGTTGTTTGCCGGTCATTAATGGCATATCATCTCGTAAACCAATAAAAGGCTACATCTTATAAAAAAACTCCACACAATTTTTTTCACCCCAAGCCAGCAAAGTTGCAGTGACAAGAATAAATCATCTGTTTATCAGTACAAGAACATACAACCAAATCAGGTATATATTTTAACAGCTAATTTAGGCATTCTGATTTGCGTATTCCATAGTTTCCTGAACTCACTCCAGGCAATTTCTGGGATGACGCGTTAATAAAGGCAATGAGCAATATTCCTTCCTTGAATTCCCTTCATTGCGTTCTTGGTGTACCATTCTCCAATCTACAAGATGTTAAGCTAAATAAATAAATCTTAGGGTCAGTCTGAAATTCTTATTTTGAGGGAAACTAATCGGAAAAAGCTTATAATTTCAATACTGATGATGAATCTCAGGTATTTAGAATGAAGTGTGCTGCGTGGGATTGCGAGTACTCTAGCCACTACGCCACCATGATCTCCATCGCCTTAGGAAGGTAGGAGTTGAGACATTTAGGTGGTTTAGTGACAACCAAGATGTTGGAGAGCCAATGAGAGTGAAATATGGCAGATATGGAGCAGCGCCGAAACGCAAGGACAGGTAAAACTGGAAAACTTCAAGCCAGCTAGCAGCATCATTCAGCAAAATTCCTATATGTGAGTAACCTCCCAGGGAAACAAACACGGATCACTTTGGTGGATGGCAAGCATCCTACCACTACGCCCACTGCAGTCCCCTTTAGGAAGGGAGGAGAGGGACTGTTTGGACACTTATTCCCCCACCTCAGTTCTTCATTTATATTTGGGTAAAGTCAATTACAAAGTCGGAATAAAAAAAAGACAAGCTGATGGTAATGTTTACAATACTGTAGTGACATAACCCACAGTTTCGACTATTCGCAAGGTCTGCAGTAGTGTCATATGAAACAAATAATAAATTGCTTCCTATATACTCTATTGTAGTAGAGTTTATGTTGCAGAAAACTAGAATTACACATACAAACACACAACACACAAAATCAAACAGGAATAGTTGTCAACAGGTACAGGAACACCAGAATTCTGCCAGAAGTAATCATTTAGTTGCAAGAAGACCACTGTGTTCGTCTGTTTTTCTTGTGTTCATCAATAGTTTTTGTTTCATTAATTTGGCGCTTACTGACTGAATTCCTTCTACGGAGTTTTCTGTGTTCTTCGCGTACGCCTACCTGTTGGCAACTACACATTCTTGGTTGGTTTTCTGTGTCTGTATGTTAGCATGTGTAATTCTGGTTTTCTGCGACATGAGCTCCGCTGAAATGCACATGTCCAACAGAATTTTCCATTGAACATATAATATTCATGTAGACCTACATGTGTACTTCACAGGATACTAAAACGTTTACTAGGCTTGTACATTGCCCATACTTCATTCTTTACTGAAGAGAATTTAGCTTCGAATAATTAATGGTTTTTAATTTGAGAGCCCTTAAACATGCCGCTAAATTATAGGTTTGGAGTGCAAAGTGCGATGTTTGAATGCCTTTATCATGAAATTCATAAGCCGTCCCATCAATGTAGATGCATGTTTTATTACTCCAGCAAGGAGTTATTAACGTGCTATAGTTTTATAACATGTGGAATTAGGAGTTTTTAATTTAAGAGGCTTTAAACATGCAAGTTTATAACAGGTTTGGGGTACAAAGTGCGATGTTTGTATGCATATAGAAAAAAGTTGACGAGACAAATTCGAATCTGGGATTCGAAGCTAACTTCACTTCCGTTCATCCTTCACCAACCGTGACACTTCGTTCAGGCTTTCAGACGTGTAGGAGCGTCCTGGTTTATTCCGCTTCGGCAGCATGTCAACGCGAAGCGTGAAGGAAACAATCCCAAAACCTAAGAAAAATCATCACATTGCTAAGCTCATGCACCTTAAACATGTGACACTACTTCGATGTCAATTTCGTAAGTTAATTGTATGTATCTTATATTTAACTGTGTTAATATGAAATTTATACACAGGAAAGTTTGTTTCTGAGAAATAAAATTGTCCACTACTGTCTTTATGGCCAGTAACCGTCCCGTCCACGATAATCCGCGAAGTTGATAAATTCGTTGAACTTCGTACAGTTGCCTAAAGCTGGAGCGAGTGGGCTTAAAAGACTCCTGGATTCTTCGCCCATCTGCCGGAAAAATCCTAAAACCGTTTGGAGTTCAAGCTACGGCGTGAGAGAAAGCATTATATCTGTCACGGAGTTACTTGATGTCACGGAGTTACCTAACTTTACCAAAGATGCTGGTATCAGTGTTTCGTTAATAAATTTTATAAAACATAGCAACAGTTGATGGTAAGAAAACATGTCAGAACTGCGGCATTTGCATGTGTAACTTTAATAGCCGTCCCAAGTAGGTATCAATTGGCCTTATTTACACCTTGGAAATGACAGTTCCAATATTGATTCATCAGCTGGTTCTATAGTCACCCCATTGAAAAGAAACTAATTTCTTTATTTGTATCACAGCTTGCAGTAACAAATTAACTTTTATAACAACTTCAGAAAGTGGTCCTGCAGTAGTCCAGGAAAGTACATATTACATGCCAACTGCAAGTTTTACTGGTGATACACGCATCACGAAAAAGAATGTAAACAAACATGGGTTGAACTACTTGGGGTAAAAACGTGTTTCCAAACACTAAGTATTTGCAAAGATGAAAACGTTTCATTAAAAAACCGGCCAACGTGTTTGAGTGAGGTTTGCTTACGAACAGCATTTCAGAAACGTTACGCGTCTGTATATGTTTTTCAGTTCCTCCATTTATTTCTGAAGCATGTTTTTGTGATGGAGAAAATGGCTCGAACAGGGTGTTATCACTGTCATTTTTAGGTATGAACAATAGGGTACAAAACATTAGAAAAGGAAGAGGACATGCATCACACCTTTATTTTTATTATTATGTTATAAAGTGGTACAGAGTCTCCGCTGTAAGTCTCATAGAGGCTCATTATCGACGGCAAGATTGCACTCCAGTTCAGTGCTTTACGCGTAGAGGCGATGAGAGAGTTGATACGCATGTCTCGGTCGTCCCTAGCGCTCCCACGCTTTTAGGCCTCAGACGTGCAAAATTCCTTCAACCAGGCGGTCACCTTAACAAACTGGCAGCGTGACTGTATAGTTTAAATTCGATGAGGGGCGGAGTGGCTATCATAGACTATAGTTGATTCACGATAACTTCGGTCTTTTCTGAAGCCCTGCTAAATATTTACTTTTGGTTACTGATTACTTATCCTTCCGCTAGACCTAAACATAAACACTGCCATGTGACGTCTACTTTTATAACTGTCAAATGCGTTGGTTGCTGTTCAAAGAATGCTGTCATATTTCCTACGAATGTTCACAATTTAGGGGTATAACAATATTTATGTCGGCTATATAACTATTTGTTACACACGATATAGGACGTTACACATAATACACATTAATATTTTGCCACGACAAGTGTTTGTTACAACTGTGGCGGAAACAACATAAGTATTTAACCTGTTGTCATTAATATGTGTTGGGTTATTTCGTTAAAAGGACGGCCTTATTTGGAATAAAAATTAAAACGAAGGGACACAGTAAATTCAAGCACGTAACTCGTATCGCGTATTTATTGTTTGTAGCATCGACAAACGTAAAAGATAGTGGTGAACATGCAAACATATAAGCCTACCGTAACGTTTATTCCGCTAATGGTTACATGCATTGGTACTTACTGGTTTGTAGGTTTATTGTATTATTTATTTAAATTTATCTGGTTGGGCTTAGTATTTTGAGGGGATCGTAGCAGACATTCAAATCACAGAAACGTAAGCTCGTTACACAATTATGTTTTAAACACCTAGCACAAAGGTACAACGTTGTGATAAACAGACGTGAATTTCAATAAGAAACTTCGTCATAACATGAGTTCATGGTTAAAACGTATACATTTTGCACATATTTGAAACCCACACACACACCTGGTCTGCGTAACGATTACAACGCAGCCACCACGCCCTTTCAAACACAGTGATCACAACACAACACTTTTAACCCTGCTGTGGAAACACATTTTTATCACAACATTGTAACTTGCTAGGATGTTTAAAAACACGAGTACGAACTTGACGCTTCGTTCAGAAACACGCCGTGTCATTGACACGTCACCACATTACTGCCAGTCGTAAGGCAATGGGTATAATCGCCCACCATATTGGGTTGGGTTGGGACAAGCGCGTGATTCTACATTATCCTTTCCACACCACGTCTGCCAACCTGCTGGATTTGTAAGCGTCGCGCCATCGCATCACATCTAAGTAACACATAATAGGTATTTTAAACAATAAAACCTCGTTTCAGATGTAAATTACAATTTCAAACATCATTATTGTTGCTGTAATTAGTATAAAATGTGCTGAAATTAGAAATAACAAGATTTATACTTTTCCTGCCACACAGGTGGTACGAACTTTGAGAGAGAGAGAGAGAGAGAAAAAGAGAGAGAGAGACACACACAACCACACACGATCCGCTTCGCTTAAACTTTTCTTCCGGACGGGAAAAAACACCGTACCACTAGAGCGAGCTACGCAGGGTAATTTCCGCTGATATTTTTTATTGCAGCAATAAAATGTGTTTCCGTTAGCGCTACCTAACAATATAAATATATCATTTGGCAACGTTTAATTTACAAATCGTATACATAAAAACGAGGTTAAAAAATATTGTAACTGTGAACTATTTCTTATCGGCCGTTGCCAACACGTCACTGTTCTCGCTGTTGTTAATTCGTATTTAATACGAAATAAATATTACAAGTTATAGAAGATACTAAGTAGATTATTAATCTATTCAAGAATACAGTACTTTAACGTTAATGACAGGGTTATATAATTTTGGAATACAAGTGATTGAACACAACAGGTTGACATGCTACGCCTAGGGTGATCTTTCAAAGGTTTTATTCCAAAAGGCCGAAGAAAGTGGAATGGACTATAAAGATGAGGTAGACCGCTTATTCGTCTTCTGCGAATGTACCTAACATTGACCTACCCCAAAGAAACACAATTGTCAAAGTCACATGGTCAACAGTGATGGAGGTGTTTGTTTATGTCTTAATTAAAAAAATGACAAGCACTTTCGTAAGAATAAAATACTTTTACCAATTCCAATTTAATAAAAATGCATAACATATTTGTTAGAGGAAGTATACATACAGCTCAAAGCACTTGTTTACTAAACAGTGTTCTAACCTCAAATCCAGTCCACGCCATTTTTGCACGTCGCATTGGCTGAAAAGGAGTTCAATGTTGGGACATGATGATTGGTTGTGCGCAGCCAGTGAGATCAGTCTACCTCATCTTTAGTCTATGTAGGGGGGAGGAACGTGGAAGAGTCGGCCGGCGGCTGCTGAATGGAAGGCCGGCGCGGCGCGGAACTTTGCGTGTTGCGTCACTGCGGCGCCGTGCACCATGGCCATGTTAGGGCTGCACCGCCCGGCGGAGACGACGTCACCGCTGCAGCTGGTATGCAGGACCCAGCTCTGGCTGATCAGCAACACAAGCCGGGGCAGCCCAGAACCACAGGCCGCGCCGCCCGACACTCATAGCCGGGAAGTCCCTCCTGTCGTCTTTACAGTGCATTTCCCACTGCGGGGGCGGGCAAACGACGACGTTACCAAGTCTCACCAAGCCATTTATATTCATATATTTTTAGTATTTATTATCGCCTTTAAAAGTACACGGCGCAGAGTTTTTTTTGACGAGAATACGTCTTTAACTTTGCAACCACAGTGGGGGACAATCCAGAAAATCCGATGATAACAAAATCGGGGGATAAAGTTTGGCATTGCAGCTCCGGTTCTATCGTCTCCATTCAAAATTCAATTACACCTCTCGATTGCCAAAGGATCAAAGAATATGTTACGTTGAGTGAGGACTGTTAAGCATCGCGCACGATGGTTTAGGTGAAGGGGGATAGGGGGAAGGCGCCACAATTTTGAGTTAGTTTCGCCGCGTCTCATAACTTACGCGTAATATAACTTTTGACTAGGAGAAGCTACGACGCTCGTTTAAGTTTAAATCGACAGCTCTCGTCAAGATCAATCGACTACGTGCATAAAACACTTGTGTGGCGCGGTTATGATGAAATTGTATGAGTTTAATGTAAAAAATTAAGAAAACTTAACACAATGTCGGCCTACACGCATCAAAAAGCCAAGTCAATACAGAAATCGTATACGGTTGAAAAGAGCATCTCAAAAGCAATGCAGTGATACCGATAAAACCCCATATGATCGAGTGAAGCGGTGCGGCTAACGTAAAATAAACATCAAGGCGTCCCAGCGCGTCAACGTAGACGTATTCACGCAAACAAACAGCTGTGTCCCCAACACAGCCACGCCCTATTTTTTTCCGCCGCTTTCGAGGTACAGTGATACGGGCGACAATAACACGCGCGACCAGTGCCCCTTCACCCTACGCGCAAGGCGCTGAATCTGCGTGCAGTGCTTCCGCTGTTACGCTTTCCCGTCCAAATGAGATCTTTAACAGTGGGATTATATTACAAGCGATGAAAGCCCATAGATTAAACCACGACTGTACCGTTTCACTTTTCTCTTACGTATTAAGAAAACAGCGTAGGAAAGCTATAAATATGCGGTTTCAACAAATGAATGTCTTGTTTCTATATTAAAAATTATTTAAGACTCTTGTGGTACCAGCACGTACCGAATTCCGGCATTACTGTTCTGCAGTCCAAGTTAAACGTTACCTGCTGCTGATAATCGATAGTAGCCGTATATTACAACATGTAATATTCCAAAAGAGTTAAAACCCGCCTTTCATCCACGGCACACATGTATATCATTTTTTTTTTAACTAGATAAGGCCTCTGAAATTGGAGGAACGTAACCGATTAATTTCCGGGTATCGGTCATACGCGGTCAAGAAAAATCCGTCTTAGAAGTGTGGGGATTTGTTATCGCAGTTGTGCTGACTGTGAAAGTACCGTAATTCTGAGAGACTTAAAGAAAATCAGGACAAGTAATGAACAGCTACGAGCTCCGGTCCCCAGTCGCCTTGCGACAACTCCCCCAAATCGCTCTACTCATGAGGTAGCAAGGATTTTAGGAATGAAGAAAACCAATACCACAGCATTACACCCTCAGTCGGACGGGATGGCCAAGAGGATAAGTCGTACCCTGGAACAGTATCTGGCGATCTTCGTAGAGGACAACCAGAAAGATTGGGTCTCCAAAGTATACTCTGTTTCATATAACTTCAATAAAATTTGACAGACGTTGTGACCCACCGCCCTACACATCATGTAAACAGTAAACGCCCCCATTGGCAAAGTACTGTGTCAGCTGATGGTTGTTGCGATTCGTGTTATTATGTTGGCGCTCTTTGCGATGATTGTAAAAGAATATCGTACTCGGAATTAAAAATTATAAAGTTGTAAATTAATTATAATTACAACATATATGGTTAAAATTACGCTCATAGACTAACACACAATTTTTCTGGGTTATAGAGCAAGGGCTTTAAAAATATTTAGAAATATTATGGTACAGCATGCGAATATCACGGTTATGTGAAAGGTCTCCACCAATTTCCGTTGAGTCTGTTGTTTGTTTTCTAAAGTCTCCACCCGCCCGGTGAAAATCCGTTGCCTGCTCTCTTCCGTCATAATTTATCTATATGCGACAATTCCGTGCTGATGGTGCCGGATGCAGTTTTTGTTCTTGCGGAAGGTATTTAAATGTACGTGGCCTAAATAATCGCCATTTTAGTGTAGTTCATTATATAAAAAAATGTAATGATATTTATCTGTTGAGCATTTCTCGCATCGGTACGAACAGCGACACATTTATCGCATTTAGTTCTTTCGATGAAGTTATATCTTTTGAGTAGGCTTGATAGTAAATTGAATGCTATTTCCGTACGAACAAAATTTTCCACTGCATCATCAAAACAATGCAAGTTCCAATCGCCACTCTCATAAGAAGAACCACAAAAAAATCACGTCTCACGAAGACGTTAATCTATAGTTCCCCACACCACAAATAAAATAAAACAGAACCCTAACTAGTATATTATATGATCATAACAAAAATAAAACAGTTGGGAATGGCAACCAGCTACAGTAGCCTAAGTACTGGACAGAAGTTGTCCGTCTTTCAATGCTTGCAATTAGATTCGTAGTTTGTTTACAAAGATAGTTTTCTTCATCGACAGACCAGCTGAAGGGTAGAGATACATGGTGGCCGCACTTCTTTTCGAGAACTGTCAAAATTTACTGAAGTTATATGAAACGGACTATACTCTTTATTTCTCCTGGCATATCGTTCGGCAGTCCACGAGTGTACAAGGGTAACTAACTCCTTCAAGGATGTTGTTCGGGAGAGAGCTCCGCCTCCCTGGTGACCCGCTCTTCAGACGTCCAGTGGAAGACGAAGGAGCCACCCCAGAATATGCCATTAAACTACGTCATAAGTTAACCTACATTCATGAGTTTGCCCGGAGGTACCTTAAAATTAATACTTACAATGGAAACACGATATTACCGGAGAATGCCTGAACAGATTTTTCAAGAACAGCTGATGTTGTTGTACAACCCTCAGAGGCGGAAGGAGTATTGCCAAAAGCTACAGACATATTGGGAAGGCCCGTACAGGATCCTTAAACGGATAAATAATGTGGTCCACCGGATTTGTCGACAGGGCTCTCGAGAGAAGCCTAAGGTTGTCCACATCGACCGACTGGCCTGTACGAAGGTCCAGATGTTGGAGAGACTTAAGGAGGGGGGCAGTGTTACGCGCTGTAGCTCGCACAAACTGCGAGCTCTCGTTATGTACGCGTTGACTCGGCTCGCCCGGGTGGGGCAGAGACGATTGACGGCGGTCACATGGCTGGCGTCACAGCCCCTCCTTCTCCCTGCTGGAGAAGCCGACGAGTTTAGAGGACGCGCAAGAATATTCTGGGAACTAGAACCCTCGGCGCAACGCGGCAGTTAAAGAAATTTCCGGGCGCTAGCTTACGACCCTATAAATTTTGCAGCGGTCTAAGGGTCGGGAGTTTTTGGCGGATTCCATCTGGCTGAGTGCGGTAGGCGAAGTAAAATGCGGTGAGGGACGGACAACGATTGGAGATTGCGAGGCGACGACGGCGGACGAGGTGTTCGTGGACGAGAGGGCGTGAAATACGAGTGAAGGCTACTGTGCGTGAGGGCGCTCGGAGATCTCTAAAACACTGCGGACTGATGGGACATGGACTGAACTGAGGTGGGGCTGAATAAACACGTCATATGTATTTTATTGTAAATATTGGAACTGTCAAATGTGGACATATTATCGATGTAAATAATTGAATAGGTTTTGATACCCTGTCTATTGTGACTAAATTTTAATTATATAATTACATTAATTTCCTTGAGGTAATTGTAAATTATATTGAATGGATTCATTAATTGTAAACATCAAGTGATAACAATTTATTGTAAGAATTTGGGTCGAGAGAATTTTTTTTGTTATTGTAAATAAAATTAGGAACTATAATTAACTCTTTAATTTAACTACGACCTCCGTCCCTTACCGAACCTGATTTAGCCCACCTAATACCTTAAATTAATTTTCCACTAATTTTCTGTTAGAATGAGTATTATCTGGACAGCTATATTTAGCTATTCGTTATGAGAGTATATTTATGACCCTTTCATAAGCAGTACCTGTGTTGTGAAAAGAGCATTGGTGTGTTCATTATTTTGCAATGCAATACTGTTTTCAAGGCACCCAACTTTTTCTTTCAAAATTTAAAAAAAATAAAAAAATCTCGTTTACAAACGCGAGGTATTTTTTAAAGGGACGTTTCAAATGGATGGTCCCTACACTAATATTTTTTATGAACACTATTTTCATAGTGGAACTATAGGCACTGAGGTTTCAGATATTCCGAATACTTCCATTTAAAGAAAAAAAATGTTTTTTTAATGTTATTCTACAGTATTCAGGTTAATATTAAGATGTATCTAATAAAATGCCTACTGTAAAAAAATGTATATTAGTTTTGCCCGCTTGAATTTAATTCCTTACACGATCTGGTCATAATAAATTAATAAAAATTAGTACCAGTTTATTACAAACAAATACTGAATATGATCTGCATTATAGCTGTATACGTTTACAAATAACGAGCTACCTATACAGTTCAAGATCAAATGCTTTTTATAAATCTCTATAAAGCACCACAATTAAGACACAAAAAAGAAGGTTTAGAGTTTGCTGTAACTACGTTTATAGTATCACACTAAAAACGTTAGTTAAGTTATTTCTATCGAAAGGAATCATCCGAGGCAGAAAATTAGACTACACACACATACGCAGGAGGAAAGGAGAGTACTCTGTGAACTAACTGTGGAGTCTCTGGCCTTAGCTACGGTCATTGGAAAAGCAGGAACTGTGATGTTAAGCTCTGATATTTGATGATTCATATATGCAACATACATATATCAGTACACGTGTCAATGATACGGCTGTGTCAAGGGCGTATGCCATCTCGATATATGTCGCGGGTGATTCATCAATATTGGAAGAGCTTAACTGGAGACCTTGCGTGTGTGGCGGCATTTAATGAATTTCTCGGAAAAATATTGCACTTATGAAAATGAAATGCCTGGCCATGACACAGGAAAATGCCCTGTCTATCTCTCTTTCTCTTTCATTCTCTCTCTATATCTCTTCATATTGTGTGTGTCAACATGAGAAAGGTGTCAGCAAAATCTTAATAAGCAGCCTCAATTAAAATACCAGAATACAGACAGTAAAGAATTTGTTTAACAGTCCAATAAAAAGTAATACATGTAAATATAAACAACTTTTAAAATTCACCATAGAAATGTTGTGTACCCGAGGATTAGAAACGTCGGATTGATAAGAAGAATCTAATCATGCGCATTATAAGCCTGATCGCCTTTACGT
Source organism: Dryococelus australis (assembly GCA_029891345.1). Taxonomy (NCBI): domain Eukaryota; kingdom Metazoa; phylum Arthropoda; class Insecta; order Phasmatodea; family Phasmatidae; genus Dryococelus; species Dryococelus australis. The sequence goes on from CM056997.1 coordinate 127,805,997, forward strand.
GCAAGACAATTAAGTGGCGTGCAGCCTTTTCCTCGTCAACTCGCCTCCACAGTATTTTCAGGTGTGACGCTAGTAATTAATAGGGTCTATAATGAAGAAAATCTTATACTGCATGTGTTTATGTAGTGTTAAATTGCTTGATCAGGAAATTTCATACCTAACAATGATTGCGAAACGCCGGTACGAGCTTTTCCCACTTTGAAAGATACACATTAGAAACGGAAAAAGAGAATGGAAATTAGCATTCTGGCGCGAAACATCTTTAAACAGCTATTTACAAGTAGACATCGCCACTCAGAAATATTGGACAGTTTTTAAATGACAACTAAACTACTGGAGCTGTTCAAATATTTCTGGCGGTCTGGGTACGTGGTGGCTTAACATTTTTTTCTGGTAAGATGAATTTTAATCTACCAACAGTTAGTTGCTACCATTCATTCCAAAATTAATTTTTGCAGTGCTCAGAAAAATAATACACTCAGATAGCAAATAAAGTTCTCATGAAAAGAATAACATTGATTTGAAAATATAATTCATAGAAAACAAATTTTTTGAAAGTCCATGAAATCTACCATGTGACACACCAACGTAGCTTCAAATACAACAGCACTAAATGTGCGAACACAATTTCGATCACTTGAACTCTGTCAAAACGCCACGTGCCCACTTGTCTGGAGGAAGCACATGTCCGAACAATAATGAGCCTACACAGATAATACGAAAGCTTTACAAGACTTCTGCCTGCATTGAACAGTCTATCGATTTATTTGGCAGCCGCTTCACCACTTCGACCCACCAGTTAACACAAAATTTGTACAATTTGTAAAAAATTAATCAATTTACAGGAGAAATGTTGTACGTATGCATGTAAGTATACACACTCATGTTACGCTAAAATAATGTGGTGACTCCCAATACTTAAATGCCGTCCATTTTTAATTAGTTTATAACATCCGTCCGAACATGAACATTGCAAAATAATTCTTAAGAATCACGTAGTAACTCAGCCGTAGTAACACAGACATGTTTAAAATACGGCAAAATTGAAGTTTTCATATTAAATTCCCTTAATCCTCAAATTATAATTATTTTGTCGAAATCAATTGACTAGTTCTCATGGTAGGAAAATATTTTTGAAGCGGTTCGTATTTTATAAGTTGCAGTCTTTCAACAATTACTAAGAAATCTATGTCCTCAGCCACGTAGATAACAGCATTAAAATATTTGAAATATATACACTAACAAAAAAAACTGAGACCTAAAAACAAACGGGTTTGAAAGACGTACAGTATGGCTAACAATTTGGATAGGGTAAGCGAGTAGATCCTGTCATCTTCAGCCAATCTGCGTATAATAAAACTCAATAACTGCCCTTTCAGTCAATTTCAGAGATGGCTGAGAAGTTGAAGGAGATGGTGGTGATAGGCATGCATGCTCGCGACAAAGCATACTCACACGATCAATTATTTTTCTTCACGTCGACTTTTAGCTATACTGCTATGGAACTCAATATTTCCTGTCTACGTTCCTGCCGCCTTTCGGCACGCAATCCAGACTCGTTGGCGGGATGAAAAGAGTTCCGAGCACAAAGGACACCGGGAGAGTTTTCTGAAGAGGGCGTTGGAGGTGTCAGGTGGCGTGCTTGTAGCTGCGATTACTTTTTTTCTTCTCCTTTCCGCAGACGGGTTCTCTTCTCTACAGAAGTCGACGCGAGTCCGGAACCTTTACTACTCCCAGGTCACGATCTCTCGGCAAATGAAAGTGCATCCCATCCTCTCACGGCTGCCAAGTTTCACAGCGCGGCTGAGTTGTCAGAGGGCCTCGACAGATATCGTTTGCTGAGAAAATACATTACATTAAGACACGTTTTCGAATCTCCGTAAAGCCCCTGTCACGCTGTCAATTGTTTCCTTCAAACTGCTTCCAACAAGTTTGGTCAAATAAAGTTGGAAGGTTGTGGCGTCATTATCGCCGTCATGTTTGTCTCGAAAAGCTGTGTGGCTCTAGTTTCCATCAAACATTTTACAAATTGGACGGATTCTAAAATTTCTTGGATGTTGGGTGGGCTCAGCCAAACAGAAAAGCGCATGGCAAAAATGACTGTTTCCGATATCACGAAACATTAAAATGGTGAAAAATTGACGGAAACTAAATAGGGATATAAAGATAATTAATTTATATTGACGCTCTTTGAGCTTGAATGCTATTTGAAGTGATTAATTCGCAATAATAAAAGATCGGAGGTATTAAATATTATTGTGCAAGAAATTTCTCTAATGAATAAAATTTTAATTTAGTAAAGGAGTGAAAATAAGTCACATTTGTTATGTTTCTTCCTGTAGTGGAGTGCACGGAAACTCAAAGGCACTATCTCACTTTGAAAACAAAATAAAAATAAAAATTCAGACTAGATCCTCTCAGTAAAAAAAAATAGAGAGTGACATATTTCCAAATACATTCAAGATTATTTGGTCCAATACGTCGAATGTAAGAATTTGATGATTGTATTTCGTCTTCAAATTTCATTGTGAAATATATTTGGAGGCGAAAATTTGACAGCGTGACGGGCTTAAATGATTTTATAGTTGCCAGTTCAAAGCGCCTGCTTTCGGTGAAAAGTATTTGCACTCAGTTATCCTTCCAGTAGGAACGTTTTTCAGTTACATATACACACATTTGGAGGAGGAAAGAAAAAAATTACAAAAGGATTAGGTTCCAGAAACCCCGCTTCCATGTCCAAGTAACGTGAAGTTTTATTTGATATTTTGCGGAGTGTTTTTAACATAGAAATATGCAGCTAGCTATTTTTAGTTGTCTATGCACTTAACTTCTGCACACTGTTTGAGATTGTTAGTCACTTCAATTTCATAAGTAGCGTGGACAAAGACGGGTGTTATGTTATCGGAGATTACATTCGATTACACTTGGATTTCCCCCACATCAGTAAAGATGGGTGCCCCTGATAAAGAACACAGGAAAAGGCTATGGTGTTTGATAACAGCATGTCAAATAAAAATAAAGTTATAATGCCTTTTATAGTAAAGTAAGTGTTATAAGAATATTTATTGCTGAATTGATGTATAAGTAATTATGAGTTTAAGGTATACGGCAAAACATGTACGATCTGCATGGACTTTATTTATTTATTTATTTGATAAATCACCTTATATCCCAATCTTACGCAATTGTGCTCAAAGAATGTAGGTGTTGTCAAGAGTTACATACTATACTTGAAGTTTCCATACATACACAGTATGGTATATGTTACATATTACATGTAAGTATACATTACATATAGATACATAATACAGGCTACAGAACACAAAATATATAAATAAAATAATTTAAACGAAAATTATAAAAACATACCGAAACTATATCTTTAAACAATTATCTCTACAGTTTTTTTTACACAAGTACTATACAGTCGATTGTCTATATATTCATTCTATAGTAGTACGATTATAAACCAAGTATTTATTTGAGTTTTCTTTGAGAGCATATATTTCCCTAATATAAAGGCTTTTTAAATCTACTGATAACTTATTGAAAAGTCTTATTGCCATGTAACTAATGCCGTTTAGTCACACAGCCAGCAATTCATGACTCTCTGGGAGGGAAGTATCAGGTATTCTATCGTGAAGTGACATTCTGAACGCAACAAAAGCTGTAGAAAACTTTTGGACGAACGAGTCACTTTTTAGCAATTACGTGCAATAAAATTGAAGCTATGCCAACTATATCGCTGCATCCTATCCCCAATGTAAATCTGACGAGTATGCCTTGATAACGAAAACCATTTACTCTGACATGCAAAAAGTCCTGGGATACGGGTTTAGCCCTCGTGTAATCGTATCGTGTATCGTGTAAGCCCTCCTCTAGCCCGGAAAAGTGCAGCAACTCGTCTTGGCATCGACACCACAAGTGTACGAAACACCTATGGAGAGATGTTGACCTATGTCATCTGGATTGTTGCCCACAGCTCCCTGCTATTTGTAGGAGCAGGATCTTCGGTGCGAATGGACCTCTCATTACCTCCCACAAATGCTCGATAGTGTTCATATCGGGCAAACGAGATAGCCGCAGCAGTCAATGAATCTCTCCAGAATGTTCCTCTAACCAATTCTGGACAACTTAGGTCTATGGCACGTTGCTTTATCCTGCTGGAATATCCCATCGTTTCGGAGGTGTTTGAAGTCCACGAAGAGCTGAAATGCAATGCCCTGACCAGCAAACACACACACACACACACTCAACTGACACAGGTATGGGCACGTAACAACGGTGACGCCAAAGACTGTTACCGTTACACCATGCTACCTCATTACTTCTGGCATGTCAGTGTGTTAAAATCTAGCAACACCCACTCAAGAAAAATAAGCTATACTATAAATGCTGAACTGCAAAGATTAATACTGATTTTTTTTATAATAAGCCAAAATATATGATAAAATAAACATGGTAAGCATACTACGCACATTTTCGATCACTTGAGCAATGCATGAAAAATTCTGTTTATGAGCGTAGTTGCAGGGAATTTTTTTGTCTATTAGCCTAAAACCCTCGCTTTTTCCGGTAGGTTAATACGTGCCTTGACGTATAGTGGGACATACACGCTAATAGCAACGTAAACTTACACATGAAAACGGTATAGACATTCTTTATGACTTTCCCGAGATTCGATCCCAGTGCATCGTGGCCTAAAAGACACTCCTTAACGACCTTGACCATCAAGGTGTCATTTGAGATCAAGTGTATTACTCTGGAGGTCCAACGTGTACCCTCAGAGACTGAGCAACGCGACTGCTGCATTAATTTCGTTATTCGCGAGATGAGAATGTCTGTACAGTCCAGTAAGTACATTTCGCTTACCCTAAAATCTACTTGCTAGTTTCGTTTTGCCTAACTCCGTTTCGCCTTTAACACCGTTTCTCCTTTAACTCCTTTCGCCTTTAACTCCGTTTTACCTGATTCGTTCTGTCTAACAGCGATATACGTAAAATGTCAATTTTCGGAGATTCTTGTCAGAAATTGTGTTTTCCCTGACTTCGTTTCGTTTACTTTCGTTTCACGTAACTACGTTTTCCGTAACATCTCAAACTAGCAATTTGCTTAAATTCATTTTTCCTGACTTCGTTTCTCCTAGCCGCGTTTTCCTTAACTGTGTTTCATACAATTTCGTTTCTCCCAACTGTGTTTCGCCTACTGTTTAGGCCATGTACAGAGTAACAGAGGAAATGCAAAACGCCAGTAAGCAGTAACGCGTGACTCGGATGAGGCAGTTTGATTTAATATTGCAAATAAACTCTGCAAAGTGTGCACTAATTTAATTAAGACTGAATGACGAGTGTTGTAACGACAATCCAATCCAGACGCCCGCATGATACCGATCAATCTTAAAAGACGTTTCTGTGTCAATCAACTTATTGAAATTAAATAGTTATTTTTTCCCGGCGGCAAATCATTAAAATATTCAGAGCACATGTGCGGTATTTCCTGTTTATTGTTGGTATCCTGATGTGGGGAAAACCGACCGAATTCTTTTCTCAGCCTTGACAAAAGAATGTGGTAAGAAACGTCGTCAACTCTGTGGTTAAGGAACGTAACATGGAAAGGAGGGGGGGGGGGCAGAAAGGCGCCGAACATCCGCAAGTTCGCAAGCGTACGGTCACATGGCGAGTCGTCAATCACAGCCGTCAACGAGACATCAAACAGGAAGACGTGCGCCGCCGAGAAAACAAGACGAACATGCTGAGTTCAGAGAAAGTGTCTGGTCACAGAGAGAAGACAGGGGCTGGTAATACGCCTCCTGGACCGCAATGTGTGTCACTGATAGTGATGCAAGTAGAGAGAGTGAACGAATCTGGCGTGCATGAAGGTTGGATCACCATCTTCGGGCCGCCACGTGTTCATGTGCAGCGAACAGGCTACTGTCAGTGACCAGCACTATCGCCTCCAAGAGAAAAAAAAAGTAGTAAGCAACATTCACCGGTTATCATTCTTCACGAACCGGAAATTCAAGTAATGAGCAGAAAATATACATTTTTTTATCGTTAATTAAAATGAATTAAGACTCACGTCACGCCATGTCCCTCAGCCTAGACACAATCTCCCTTCTCCCTTGCCCCCTTAACGTCATCACGACAAACTTGCGATCTTAAGACAAAAAAACTCATTCGATAAAGCGACAAGAAAACATTCTATCCTTTTCTGTTCCTGGTTAAGGCAGATTCTAACCCGCCATCTTGGATTAATGGAATGTTTGCAATACTATGGAAATACAGTTTTGTATAATGCTTTTTGGAACGACAGAGCACAGAGCATTGCCTAGTGCAGTGTCCGAGGTCAATATTTCTTGATTACTGTTAATATTGTCGCCTTTGTAATCGTTTGCAAGAAATGATATCGCGTTTCGCTTCGACAGTTATCAGCTAAAAATTCATGGATGTAGAGAAGATGTGACAGTTCGATAAAGTTTGGGAAGCTGTTATTTAGGATATGTCGTGCGGAACATTTCAATACACCTTCTGAAATAAAACCTTTGGCGAAAAATCGATAAATCCAAGATGGTGGATAGGAATGCGCCTTAAATGTGATTGTAAGGAGAAAGAATTGCTATATTACCAGGCAATCCAATCTATTTATTAACTTATCCGTTTACTTGAATACATAGGCTACATACATACTCTCAACTAAGATTTTCATGGCAAAGGGAGAAATGTATTAAAAAAGAAAAGAAATTTAGTTAACTATACAAACAAAACTTTGATCAGTATTCGCTAAAAATTTTTACAAGAGAGGCGTTGTTAATAATTCACAAGGAATTTCTGAAATAGTCTTTAAAACTTAACAATGGCTGTCATATTTTCGGAAGCAGTCCGAGATTCAAGCCGTGCCTGAAGTGATAAACATTGACGAAACGCAATTTTCTAATTATTTCTTGCCTTTTCTGGCACTAGAATTACAGTATGCCTGGTAAAATTACGAGATGGTGCTAGTTGCCATTTTCACCGCATGTCCCCAAAATCTTTAGTGAAAAGATTAGCAAACATTAAATTAGGGGTTTCATTGTTAAGCTAATTTTCGATTACAATTGTAATTTAAAAAGTTATCAAAGGAAAAAAACTGATGTGGTACGTGGTAGAGGGGAGGGAAAACTAACTCTTTGTGTCAAGGACAAGCATCATTGCCACAAACACAATAATTCACGCGAAGTAATCAGCATGAGAAAAAACTCGTACCAAACACAGGCACTGTTCGTGGAAAATAATGGCGATAATCCCTCGTAACTAATCGCTAGCCATTGCTGATGTGGCAAGGAGCTTCCTTCTCGTAGAAGTACAATGGACGAAAAGTTTTAGGTAGTTCGCACATCTGCGTGAAGTATGGGAAATCTTATGTAGCATCAGAATAAAACAACGCAGTGCACTGGCAAGCAAGAAAAACTATTCGCAATAAAGTGAGCACTTTTGAAGCCCTAGTAGTAGAGCAGTTTGGTAGGTTCTGGCACAGGGTCCAGGCTCCGGTGCCCCGGTGCCGGCATCCGCCATCTTGTTTTTCCTGTTTTCCCCTCAAAATTTCCCTTTCCCCCTTAAAAACTCAACATTCCTAGAATTTCCCTCAAAATTTCTCTTCTTCCTTGAAAATTTTCCTTTTCCCCTAAAAATTTCCCACTTTTCCTTAACAAAAAAAAAAAAAAACACCTAGTCCTTAAACTGCAAAAATGAACCTCCCAAAGACCTTTCATCCAATTCGGGGGGAGGGAGCGGTTCGCTTTTTACCGTTAAAAAGCCCCGTTTTCTCTCGAAATCGCCCTCTTTTTCTCGGACAGGATCCAGGCTCGAGAGACCCGGAGCCATGATCTTTGATCTCTGACATCACTCGTCGCCATCTTGTTTCCTGCCGCCATCTTTAAGCACTATCTTGTCCACCATATTGTTCGCCATCCTTCTTCTGGGCACCATCTTGAATTTTTATTGATCATGCTCTATCATTCCACCTTGATGTCCGCATCATGGATTTAATTTTTAATGCTCTATAATTCCACCTCATGCCCTATAATAACACCTTAATTTATACGATCTTGGATTTCATTTTCTCATGCTCTATCATTCTGCCATGATGTCCACCATCTTGTATTTCATTTCCGTTTGCTCTATTATTCCCCCTTAATATTCACCATCTTCAATTTTATTATTAGTCACCTTTATTCCTTCCCATGCCCTATCGTTCCACCTCACCTTAGTCGCTTTCGCTCCCCCTTGCCATCTTGAATTTCGTCTACTGCAGAAACACATCTTTGTTGGACTTGTAAAAATTTTAATTTAGTCACCTTCGTCCCACCTTGTAAACGATTTATAATATTTTTAACCTTGCATCGGACTTAAGAAAATTCCTTCTTCATGCAGGACTTGTGAAAATTTTGTTAATTCCACCCCATGTCAGGACTTTGAATATTTTAACACTCACGCTGAATTTAAAATTGTTTATACAGCGTGTAGGACTTAGAAAGACGTGTTAACCTACTCTGGTATAACATAACTTAACATAACCATTATGTAAGAACTCATTTAGACACCTTGTGTAGAACTTGGAGAAATTCAGTAAGTACCAATTCACATCTCCTAACATACACCTTGGTCCCTTCCACCAACCATGATATTGTACGACCTGGACTCGCTATATATATATATATATATATATATATATATATGGCTCTTAAAGAGCCATCATCTTATTCCACATTCAATATACCTACTATGGTACTATGAAACTTTGTACAATAATTACACCATGCAGGTAGATGTAGTACAGTGGCGGGGGAGCGAGCAGCGCAAGTGGGTAGGATATCCACTGTTACAATACGCCGCGAAGAGCACTACGGCCAGGCGGGCTTGTTGCCGCCGAACTTCGTGGGCGCGGTAAAGCCTGGTGACGCCACACTCGACTTTCTCTCCGCCCCAGGTTCATTCTAACCACCGGCGTGACTCATTCATTGTTACGGCCCGACGAGACAAGGATTTGCCCCCTCGCATTCGCCAGCTCAGATCCGCAGCTTCAAGAGGTCGCCGCATCCACATCTCCCAAGCATGCAGACCTTGACTACACTGGCAGCGCTGTGGTCACTGTTCAGTAGGAAAACATTTAGGAACGTTGACAGCCAACCAGTGGCCTCAGTGGGGGAAAACTCGTCAGCATTGCAGCAATAGAAACAATGACGTCCGCTATGCACGATGAATTCGTTGGCATGTCAATACGAATGGATGTGTTTTAATGATAGAGGGGTTAAGATGGCCACCAGGGTAGGCCGCCGAACGGCGTGTAGAGATCCAGCAGAAAACATTCATTAAAAAACTGCCCAACGTGTCTGAGTGAGGTTTACTAGCGAATAGCATTTAAGAAACGTTACGCGTCTGTGTACGTTTTTCAGCTCCTCCAGTTCTCTCTAACGCATGTTTTTGTGATAGTTAAAATGGCTCAAACGGCTGTTTTCACGGTATTTTTTATGTATGAACATTCCGGTACAAAACATTAAAAAACGAATAGGAACGTGCATCAAACCTTTATTATTATTATTATTATTAACTCATAAAATGGTAGGGTCTCTGCTGAAAATCCCATAGATACACGTTATCGACGGCAAGACTGCACGCCAGCTCAGTGCTTTGCGCGAAGAGGCGATGAGATAATTGATGCATATATCGCGGTCGCCCCTAGCGCTCTCACGCTTTTAGGCCTCAGACGTACAAACTCCCTTCCACCACGCGACCACCTTAATCTGTAAAATTTACAGCATAGACATTTAATTCAGGTAAAATAATTTAATATTAACCCATCCTTAGTCTCTTTGTTTCCTCGGTAGATAATAATACTACAGTTTTTTTGGTACGAATAATCGTTTATGACCGTAATTTTCAATCGTCTTCTGCTGCTGAGACCGCCTGTCCTGCACATCAGTGGTCTCAGTGGGAAGTGTATCCTCCAACCCAGACGCCAAAACAACTCTCAAGTATCTAACCAGCAGCTCAGTAGGAACAGTTGTGTGTAACATCAGCCACTGACAGTAAAATATGGAATGAGAACCTTGTCCTGCACTTTTACAAGTGATGGCCACAGTAAGGTAACTTTTCCAGGCTGTGCTAAGTCCCCGCAACTGTGGCATTCTTTTCCACAACTACTACAGCCAGCCTAGCTACAGGCTTTATTAATATGTCACTCTAAACGTGTTTAGCCATTTTATAAGACGCGTATTGTACGAATTTATCTGTTTCCATATGTTTTTATATAAATTAGTTCTAAAGTGTTTGCGAGAGTCTAAAATGTTTTTAAATTGTGCCTGCATATATAAGAAGCAAGCTGAAATGAATGCAGATATGGGGGTAAAGTTTTAGTGAAAATTTCGCTAAAAAACCAACTATGGTGAGTGAGAAGTGGAGTGCAATGTTGACATTCCTTCGACTGGTAATATTTTATGAATTATTAATGTGAAGTGTTTTTTCAGTGCTGAAATGTTGGATTTTATACAAATCAGCCCTTTTTAATTTTACCAATTTTTATGTGTTTTACGTATTTTAAATTTCCAAGTGGAAAACTAGAGATGCTGTAGTGGTTACAAGACAACCATCTCATAGTGAAATTTACACTATTTACTATTTACTATTTACAAACAGCGTCTGACTTATATTGAGCTGCTGATATTAGGCTGGGCAACCTACTGCCTATGTGGAAAGTAACAGGATACTATCACATTATATTTCCCAAGTAGTACATGGTATGGCTCTCTGTGTAAAAGAATCCGGAGATAAAGTTTCCCTTCACTGGGATCTCCGGGAAGGGAACACATTGAGAGGAAATACCAATGAAAGAAAGAAGGGAAGAAAAAAGGAAGGCAAGATAATAACTGGAACATGGAATGTATGCACGCTATTGCAAGCAGGAAAGCTAAAAAATGCAAAACAGGAGATGAAAAAGAACAGATTAGATGCACTTGGTATGTGTGAAATAAGATGGGGAGGGAACGGGGAGATAGAAAGTGGAGATTATAAAACTTTTCTACTCAGGAGAAGATAAGAGTGGTGGAAATGGTGTGGGAATACTGATAGGGCAAAAACTGAAAAATAAGGCAATGAAGGTGCAATATATTGATGGAAGATTGATAATGATACGGCTGCAGGGTAGTTCGAAAGACGTGATATTAATAAAGGTATATATGCTAACTAGCTAGCATAAAGACGAAGAGGTGGAAGAATACTATGTAAAGATTGAAGAACTTATTGAGAAAGAGAATAAAAATGCCTGTATCATTATTATGGGCGACTGGAATGCAGTGGTGGGTGAAGGAAAAGAAGAAGGTATAGTAGGAAAATTTGGATTAGGGGTAAGAAATGTGAGGGGTGAAAGACTAATTAACTTTTGCAAAGAAAATTCGCTAGTTGTGGGCAACACCCTATTTGAAAATCACAAAAGGAGACGTTATACATGGGTGTCTAGTTTGAATAGAGAAAGGTACCAGCTGGACTACATCCTGATACAAAAAAGGTATAGGAACTGCCTGAAGAATGCCACAGCTTACCCAGGAGCAGACATAAATTCAGATCACAATCTCGTAGTGGGAGTAAGTTAGAAAGTAGTAGTAAGTAGTAGTAATGTAAATTTGAAGAAAGTGGAGAGAGGTAAAACAAGGGAAAGATTAAACTTAGAGACACTCAAGGAGGCAAGTAGGGCTTCGGAGCTGGAAGACAGGTTTATGGAAAAATGCCAAAGAGGCAGAGATGAAAAATGTATAGATGAAAAATGGATAAAAGTGAGGGAAGGACTCATGACATCTGCCAAAGAAGTTCTAGGAATTAGAGAGTCCAAAAGTATCAGGAAAGAATGGATGACAGAAAACATGTTGAAAAAGATGGAAGAACGGAGAAAGTGGAAGAATACGGGAAGTGAAGAAGGAAGTAAGAGGTATAGAAAACTGAATAATGAACTAAGAGGGGAAACTGAACAAGCAAGAGAAATATGGATGAAAGAGAAATGTGAGGAAAAAAAGAAAATGGAGAAAGAGGGAAATTATGAAATTATTTACAGAATGGCTAGAGAGATAGTCTTTGAAGGCAAAAGAAGGAAGTATAATATGGAAATAGAAAAAGTGGATGGCACATTAGCCAAAGAACCACATGAGGTGTTGACTAGATGGCAAGAATATATAGAATGTCTGTATAAGGCGGACGAAAGACCAAGTGAAAGTATGATTGAAGAGGAGGCACAGGTGCTTGTTAGAGGATAGAAAGGGGTACTGCATATTGGAAGCAGAAGTAGAAAAGGCACTGAAGGAGATGAAGAATCGAAAGGAGTGTGGAATCGATAATTTGCCAGCAGAAGTGTTGAAGAGTTTAGGAAACAGGGGAAGGAGGGAGATAGTCTACCTATGTAATAAGATATATTACAAAGTGAAATGGCCGGATGACTTTCTCGCAACGGTAATGATACCAATTGAAAAAAATAATACCAATAAATGTGAAGAGCATAGAACTATTAGTCAAATTTCTCATACAGCTAAAATATTGTTAAGAGTGTTGGATAGAAGGCTATATGGGAAGATATATGGATAGATTGGAGAGGAACAGCTTGGATTTAGAAGTGGAAAAGGAACAAGAGATGCTATATGCCTGTTAAGAATCATAGGGGAAAGATATATTGAGAAAGGTAGAGAAATTTATGCTGTCTTTATTGACTTGAAAAAAGATTTCGACAGAGTACAATGGAACAAGCTGATGGACATCTTGAAGAGGAAAGGAGTAGATTGGAAGGAGACAGGACTAGTAAAGAATCTATGTTTACAACAGAAAGTAAGAATAAAGATTGGAACTGAAATGTCGGAAGAAAGCAGCATTGGGAGGGACGTTAGACAAGGCTGTTGCCTTTCTCCCTTGTTGTTCAATTTATACCTGGAGGAGATTATTGGGAAATACTTAGCTGGAAGAAAAGGAGTACGTATTGGCGGGAAGTGAATAGAATGTATAAGATTTGCCGATGATATGGTTTTATTAGCAGAAAGTGAAAGAACTATAACTAAAATGCTAAAAAATCTAAATGAAACTTGTGAGGAGTATGGAATGAGAATCAATACATCAAAAACCAAGAGTATGGTATTCAGTAAAGGAAGGCAACCGACAAATATTAAGATAGTACAAGTTAATATCAGCCAAGTAAGAGCATTCAAATATCTAGGAAATACGATAACTGAGGACTTGAAAAGTCATTGGGAGGTGAAGACTCGTATTGCAGTAGCGAAGGAAGCGTTCAATAGGAAGAGGAGATTTCTATGCAGAAAACTAGATAAAGCTCTGAGGAAAAGACTTGGCAAGTGTTTAGTATGGAGTGTGGCACTCTATGGGGCAGAGACGTGGACAATGAGACGTGAGGACGAAAAAAGGCTAGAAGCGTTTGAGATGTGGATGTGGAGGAGAATAGAGAGGACAAGGTGGGTGGAAAGAGCGAGTAATGAAGAAGTGCTGGAAAGAGTTTATGAGAGGAGAAAACTGCTGAAAGTCATAAGAGAAAGGAAGAAGAACTGGATGGGACACTCGTTGAAACGGGAGTGCTTGCTAACAGACGCTATGGAAGGAATAGTTTGTGGAAAAAGATTGAAAGGAAGGAGAAGACACAAGTTGATAGATGACATCAAGGGAAGCGGAAAGTATATGAACCCGAAGAGGTTGGCAGAAGACAGGAGAGCATGGAAAGATACGACGTGAAAACCTGCCTCTGGGCAGAACACACAAATTATGAATGATGCCACTATATTTTCTCGAATGACATGCGAAACAAAACGGTTGTTGATATAGCTATTGAGTTTGGTTCAACGAGGTCGAGATTACACCTAAGCGGTTATGAAATACCCCCAAATAATACTTTCAAATGAACATATGTTAACTCAGACATATAAACACACTTGTTAAAAAAATTGTATGCATTTTTGCCGGTTATTTTTTATCTGCCAGGTTTGTTTCATAGTCATTTGACTGGGTATACAATGTGATAAAATCACTGGAAGAAAGAAAGGGGCTTTGAAGCACATTAAATTTTTGGAGCTATCCACCTACTCTACAGTAGAGACTGGGCTTCAAATGCACCTTGAAGATGGCAGAGCATTACAACTTTAACGTAATTCATAAACCATATTTATATTGTTACGCGTGGACTCGAACTGGGTGCGCGCCGTGTTGTCTGTTTACCGCGCGGTCCCAGTGCGCTGGGGAGTGACTCACTTTGACCCTCCTTTCCCCCCAAGCAGACCCGGTCGCTGCTTTATCACACGGCGGCCGGAGAAATTACTAACAGTCAACCTGGTTGGCGTCAAAGTTCCTCCTCCCCACGCTGGAGGAGTCAACCACTTTAGACAGCAAGAATTTTCTGGTATAGGCTGTTCACGGTAAAATGAGCACGTTTGTTAGCCCTACGTAAGATCTACTTGTATGAACATTGTGTATTCTTCCGCGTTATGTCAAATTAACATTGCAATGGGCCTCGTCACTTTATTCATACGTCGGACAGGTGAAACTGTGAAATTATTAGAAAAGTAAGTATTTTACAGATATGCTCATTTTTACACTCCGATGCATTTAAAAAAAACAGAAAGCGAAAGAAATACTTAATATTATCACAAATAGTTACCTAGTAACTTTTATTTAACGTTATGGAACTACTTCTCATCCATCGTTACCAACTTTACTAGGCGCATGCCACTTAGTGCGCCCGTTAAAATATACGCAGGTAGGGGCAGTGACTTTTTCTAAGGTTGATTTCAAAAGTCCTAATTTTATCGTGAACAGCATTTAATTATTTCTCTCGGCAAACGTGGTTTCTGAAGAAGGTTCTAGACCGTGGCCTCCGCCGTCTAAAAATACCGCCGCAGCCGAAGTTCCGGCAGTCTTTATGATAGCTATCTGGCTGGAGTGCGGCAATCAGACAAAGTTTGGTGCAGCGAGGGCGTCATCGGGAAGAACGGACGACGGCGGAGGGTACGAGACGAAGGCAGACGAGCGTGTGTGTGGTGTGGACTGCCGCGAGGCCGTAGTAACAGACGAGTAGAGTGCTACTTGCTACTGTGAATGGGAGCGTTATAAGAGCTCTACAACATTCCGGACTAGTGGAATCTGGACTGAATCAAGGTTGGACTGTATGAACGTGTAATATGGATTTTATTGCAAATATCAGAACTGTCAAATACGGACATGCATTTCATAAAATAATTCGATAGTTTTTGATCCTTCTAAATATTGGAACTGTCTTCAAATAATTACACGGTGTTCTACCTTTTATAGGCTGTTCACGGTAAAATGAGCACTTTTGAAAGCCCTGCCTAAGATCTACTTGTATGCACGTTGTATATTCCTCCGCCTTATTTTAAATTAACATTGTCACGGGCCTCATCACTATTCATACGTCGGTCAGTTGAAACTGTGTAATTATAAGAAAAGAAAAATATGTTTCAAATCTAGCCAGTTTGAGACTTCGATGCATTAAAAATGAAAACAGAAAGTGAAATAAATAATTTAAATTATCACAAATTGTTACCTAACACTTCTTAGTCGACGTTAAGTTATGGAACTATTTTCCATGTGTCATTGCCAATTTCACTGGGCGCATGTCGCTCAGTGCGGCAGTAAAAAAAATGTATGTAGGTAGGAGCAGTGACATTTTTCCAAGGTTGATTTCAAAACTGCTCACTTTATCGCGAACAGTCTTTAGGTACGTTGTACTGTATTCGTACGTGACTAATTTTTTTTTTTTTCGGGCGAGCTTAGATTAGTATCCGTGTTAATTGTGCATAAATGGAATTGAGAGAATTGCGTTTACGACTGACTAACTGTATTGATTGGACAGTTATTGTGGACAGACTGGGACAGCAGGAGGTTGCGGGTGCTGGAGGTGGCAGGTTGTGCAACGACGTCGCCGGACGTCTTGTCGTCCCATAGCAGAGGAGGCCCTCGCCCGCAGCTGTCGGCGACGTGTGTCGTGTGCTGCCCCACGTGACCTCCGCCACACGCGTGTACGCGCCAACCAAGGCAACACGCACTCCACACTCCTCTAGGCTGTTTTCGGTTATTCGAGTGCTTTTGAAATTAAACTTTGAAAGATGTCACTTCTCATACCTGCATACATTTTAACGGGCACTAAGTAGGAATGTTGAAAAAATATTGATATATCGAAGAAACGATATTATATCAACGATATATCGACATACGCCGTCGATATACTTCAACGATATTTTCTTTTTCCAAGTATCGGAAATATTTTTTAAATGCTGTTTTAATAAGGTATGCTTTGAATACAAAAATTTAATTTAAAAATTACTATGCTTACTTTGGCAACATGCCCAAAAAACAGCGCCACATCTTTCTTTAATGTCTCGTACCCTCAATATGTAATATTCAAAGCAATTTTACATTTGCCAAGTCTTGTAATACATGAAATATCGGATTCCGATATACCGAAAGTCGATATTTTTCTTTCGATCTATTTATTCGTAAAACTGTTTTTCTATTTATAAACAATATAAATAATATCGATATTTTTTTCCCGATATTCACATTCCTATAGGCAAGTACCCAGTAAAGGTGGTAATGACAAAGAGATAGAAAGTCCACGTCTTAGCATTTAATTTAAAGTGTTAGGTTAACATTTGTGAGTACTGAAATAATTTATTTTCCTTCCTTTAATGGTTGTAAGTTTAAAGCTAAGCAAATCTGTAAAATATTTACTTTTTTACTCATTTCACAGTTTCACTGGACTAAAGTAATCGGTACCACGGCAACATTAATTTTATATATGGCGGAATAATACACAATCTGTATGTATACAGGTAGATCTTAAGCGTGACTTTCAAAAGTACTCGGTTTACCGTGAACAGCCTTTATACTGCATTTCATATAAGTAGACTAAATTCTGACAGACAATGTAAACACTAAATGCTCTCGTTTGCAAAGTATTGTATCAGCTGACGACTTGTTGCGGGATGTATGTTGTTACACTGGCGATGTCGATGATGAGAAAGTAGTACTCAGAACTAAAAGTTGTAATTCAAAACTTAAATTACATTTAAGTACAACATTTATGGCTTAAATTATTTTTTTATAGTAATGAATTTTTTTTTCTTTCGGCGAATTGGTTATAAATATGTTTAGCAATTAAGGTGGAGCATGCGGACAGTTGCGATTCAGTTAAACGTTTATAGCTCTGTGAACACCACCTCACTGGTGTTACCGGAATATTTTATCGGTAGTGAATGGTTTATGTATTTACTTTCATTATGCATAGTTGGTTGTAGGGGTGCCTTTTTAGCGCGTTTTTTTTTTTTGCGTGAAATAAATTATTATCGACACGTGTATGGCTTGGTCCGCCATTCTCGGTACCGTCATGAAGCGTGAAGAGCCACTGTTTATATTCTTTCGTTCCGCAGTTAATTAGTTTAGGGGAATTAGTGAAGTTTCGTATTTACTGAATAATTATGCAAATTAATTCGTATCGGTGGCAGACAAACGTGTCCAAATATTGTTATAGAACAACACGTGTTTATGAGTTGCAAATAGGAATTACGAACCGTAAGACAATTGTGTTTTTAAAATAGCGTATTTCGAAACGGTTATTGGAGTCTTTGAATGTAGCCTACACGTTGTCTAGAAAACCACCATTCCACGCTGTTTTGTACTGTAAAATAAAAACACGTTTAACATATGGATAACCTAACGAGCGTAAGTATAACTTCACCAAAAATATTTACGTACATACGGAATGTGTTTATTATTCGCATCGGCATGTGTTTTATTCATTCGGCGAGGTTAAAACTTTACAGGTTATAATCATTTGAATGTCACTCCCGTAGGAACAAAATTTTCCACTGATCCATTAAAACAATATGTAATTCAAAATTATACCGTCTCGTAAGAGCTGCAAAACAATGCTGTCTCATGAAAGACGTCAAACTAGAGTCTCTCCCAACCCCATCCACACGCGATAAAATAAACAGAGACCCAGCAATATAACTTGGTCATTAAAAAAATAAAGTACCCCAGAATGGTAACCTACACTGATAATAGTATCTGTTTACACACTTGCTTTCTTTATAGACAGAACAGCTGTGGCGGAAGGATACATTGTGGCCGCGGTACATTTCTAGAACTGTCAAAATTTAGTGAAATTATATAAAATGAAATTCAGGTCCTACCTCCTCTGTTGTTATTTAAGCGTTGCATACGTGAACTTTTGGAAAGGAGAAAGTTGCGACTCCTTCGCTGGACAATTACATCAAAATGTGAGATGAACTCCATGGTTATCTTCGCGTAAGACGCACAAGGCGAAATTTGTGTGATAATGCGCATGCAAGCAGTATTTATACACGTACAAAGTTTCAAACCAATCGTATATACGTGGTCTCCAGCGCTCAGTCAAGTACTATTATATTTATTAAGTGTATTTCTCAGGTTCCACGATGTGAGACATCGTAGTAGCTATACTTTCTATCATCCGCGAAGTTCAACATTTTAACTCGTTCTTTCCAGACCAATTTAGAAATGTTCTGCTCTAGAGTATGAGAATCCTCATTGGCCCAATTAAATGGCATAGTAATCATGCACGCCAGCCAATAACGAAAAAAAAAAAAACTGTCCAATGGGCACAATCCATTTAAACATTCAGAGTAAGCAATAGCTTCTTTCCGAAAGAAAACTAGTTCATTATACCTGGCACGCCGACTTTGTCCCGTATACTTATTTCTCCAAAATAATCTTCAAGACGTGGGGAAAAATTCAGATCTAATAGAGTTCAGAGAATTTAGACTACACACAGGAAAAAATAGTCACTGGGTCGTACAAGAGATACATATGATTTTTTTCCTCGCTCCATACACCTTCCCGACAACGATTAAATGTTTCCCCATGTCTCCCACCAGTGACGTGTGGTGAAGTGTAGCAAGGTAAGCTGGCGTCAGCTGTGTGATTTACCCTGTTGCTTGCTAGTCTACACATCCACCACTAAAACGTAGCTCGGCAGCTGACGCCACAGGGCGTGTGTAATGGGTCCCTTGCTGCTCGCTTGTGAGTGGTCGGAATACATTCAGCTTCCCTAGGCTGCACGGTGGTTACTGGCTTCTGCTGCGTGCACCGAGAATGTACAGAAGTGAGCAAGCACCAGCTTACCCTGCAACACTTCACCACACGCCATTGTCTCCAACACACAACAAAACAGAGTGAATATTAACAGTTACACAGACGGCGTACAAGTATCCGTACTTCTGCATACTCAATTCGGTTTCGTGATTTTTCCGCCCACGTCAAGACTCGAATACAGAACTCCTCGAGCAAATACCAAAGCACCAAGTTGAGGCTGCTCGCGCACCCAGATGTCTGCCGGGTAATACACAGAACTTGAAGGCAGTAGTAGCTGGAAGTGGCTTATCCTGTAGTTGCTGGCACAACACGCTGCCACTCCAAGTGGAACCGGAACAGGGAAAACCAGCAGTTTCCGGTTCCACTTCCTGTGTCGGTTTGCTACTTAAGGCCGCATAGGTTCAATAAAATGTGTTTTTTCATTCTAGCTAAAATATTTAATATTTTCTATATTAAGCTCTTCTTATTGTATATTTTACGAATATATTTCCTAAACTAATTCTTTTGGAAGGTACCAAATATAACTAGGGCAAACGAAATATTTAAAAGCCACATGCAATCTATGTGACAATGGTGTTTATGTCTATCATAAAATAAGGTTTTTTTTTTTTTACGCCTTCGTACACATACGAGTTTTAGGCGTAAACTGCGTTTCTTGTTCATAGGCTGTTACCGTACTTGCGGTCACGATTATCATTATTTTACTACAGCTTGTGGCAATGAAATAGACACGTATTATATGGGGAAAAACGTAATGTCTTTGTTAGTTATCTGTGAGTACAGTATGTTTCATGGAAGTTACGACGTACAAACGTGACGAACTTCATTAAAATACTTTGCAATTTTCTGCGTTGTGACACCATTCATTCCGGAGATATACATTTGTTGGAATGAATTACTATTTAGGTTCTTTTTTTTTAATTTTATTTTGAGAAACTTAGTAGTACGCGTCTCGAATTTATTTCTCAGGTAAAAATGTCTTCCACCCCTGTCTATATGGAAGTTAATAACACAGTTGTTTATTACCATTCCGCTGATTCCAAAACAGCCCAATAGATTTCAGCCAATTTATTTTACATTTTTCATTTATGATGATTATGATTTTCAATGCCAGGCAACCCGAAGGCTGCGTTTGTGCCTCCGCGGCTAAACGGGATGCGGTTTGACGTGATGGGCACATCACATTGTTGTAAATGCGAGGTGTCACAGTATTGCGGCGTTCACTAACGTGACACCTCGCGTTTACATCAATGTATTCTGCCCTTCCGTCAAACCGGAGCGTTTTAGCCGCAGCGACAATAACGCATAGTATGACACCGGCCTAAGACTTGCTCTTCTAAAACTGCTACCTTTCCCCTTACTAAATTTTCCCTAATTTATTACAGGAATACTAATCTATTTTCCATGTGTTCCAGAAATACGGCTTTCATCTAACGGGCAGAAGGATCAGTTCTGTCTCCCTTAACCAGGGCCGCACAGCCCGACCCTGGTTAACAACTCACTCAGCTCTGGCATTGCTCATTTCATATCACCGTACATCGAACTCACACAAGTATATCTTCGCAAACTAAAAACCACCCTACTTTCTCCCGCCCTAGTCCAATTAAAGGAATATATACTTTTATCCACCGCGACTGACGCGAATTTTCCCACTGCCATCTCTGCTCTGCGCTGGTTTGCTGTGCTCTTCCATCTATAGCCTTCTTTTTTCGAGGTGTAATCGTAGCTATAAACATGGCAATTGCACCACACAACCCTGCTCAGCCGCAATACATGCGCCCAGTTTTGATAAGTTAAACCCGACCTAAGGCGTATAGGGTTTGTCCCGAGACGTATAACTATCTCCAATCGTCTTAGCTCAGGCCTGCCGTTTTAAGGAATTTTATCAGTTTTTTTTACGGATTTTTAACACCAGAAAAGTCCAACCCCAAACTATTTTTTTTTTTGCGCTTTGCTCAAAAGTGGCTGCTACATACATACGACCCTAGCGCCCACAGCGATGTGTGTCAGTTTCACTGATGCATTTTTTGAAAGATTCTTACAATGGAGGAGAATAATTAAGCGGAATATTTTGGACATACACCGTTACTTCAATACTCTATATCCAAAATAGTTTGCTTAATTATTCACTGGAGCAGGTATGCCGTTATCTACATATTTCGGTTCCTGGCTGTATGAACACATGCAAAGGCCAAAGCCATTATTGAAAAGAACCTTTACTGGGAATTGCAGTTTTCGTGCATGCAATCCGAATTTGGTGCCCGTGTTTTGCATTTGGCATTGATATCACAATGGCGAAGAAACAAAAATGATCGCCGATACAGTCGCATAAAAGAAAGTATAAGTGTGAGTAGAGAAAAGAATTGCCATGGTTGTACATTCCAAACTAGAACAACTACATTAAATATGTAAACTTATTTGATATCCACTTTTTTACTGTAATTCGCAATTTTTTTTTAATCCAAGGATTTTGCAGGATTTGACCCAATGTATCCAGTATTTTACAGGATTTTTATATACAGGAACCAGGGTTCGTGGCAGCCCTGTCTTAGCTACTAATCATCCATGCAGGATGGCCCACAGAACTGGGCAGGGGCTCACATTAGCGTAGCAAAATTTGGGGGCTCACCAGTAGAAAAAAAATGGCTGTTACCTTCCCCCTCCCTTCCTCAAGGACGATCGTGAAAATTAAAAATCAGTCGAACTCGAGATATAACGAGAGTAGGCTCGGGCGGCTACTTTTTTTCATTATTATACACGAAAGTACTCCTTCCTCGTTCACCAGCCAACAGCGGCTGTAAACCTTGGCAAAAAAAGGGTCTGCATTTCCATTTCCATCCAGAGGATAAAATAAACGTGCAGTATATTTACAAAATGTTTGAGGAAACCTTCGAGGGCGCGTACCTCGTCTCACTGCAACAAAAAATAATTGCACGAGTTTCTCATTTGGCAGCTCCGGGCTCTCGAAATTAGTAAAAGAGACCAGAGTGAAAAATAAAAGAGAAACAGCGAAAAAGATACTGGTTTCTGTTTTAAATATTGCTTTTTTCAAACTAAACTAATCTGCATACATTCAAACTTTTATAATTATTTTTAAATTACAGCATTATTTAATTTTAAATTATTTGTACATACTTGAAAGGTAACAATCACACCGTTCGAAATGTTCAGGCAGAAACTAAACAAGTGATAATATATTACGCACATTTATAAAATCGCTAGAAATGTTTTAGCTAATTTTCTTTTTGACTGGTGGGAAAATATCGAATGCAGATTTTGGTAGGCCTACAATATCCTTATGAGACCAGTAAACTGATAGCCAACGCAAATTACGTAGCTATGTTTTTATAAACAACTGTTACAAGACGTTTGACGGGAACGAATTACAGCAGTGGGAGTCATTTAATGTGAAATATCTTAACTACTCGGTATGAAATTTTCCGTTAAAAAAACTGTTGAATTAGTCAAATAAATTATCATGTTATCAGGAAAGATAAAGATTTACGCCACTACAAACATCTCAGGTCTATAGACGCCTTACGTGTAGCGGCTGTAAGGACAACGGCATCTGATGCACGTATGAAGGTGGACTGTGCAACTGATTTCCATTAACATGAATACGCTCCTGCCGACCTGGGACTAAATGCAGTCCTTTATTTTGTACCAGATGGTTAAAAACAACACCGCAAACGCTAGTATGTCGTGCGGGACGGTAAACTTTAATTTTTCAAGAGGGAGTCCAAATTCCGGAAAAAACATGATTTGGGCACTGTGAGGCGTCAAAGTTTGACAACGCTTCGGATATGTTGATGGGTCCACACTGCGTCACGAAACCACCACCAACTTAACGACAGCATCACATAGTGCAGTAAGTTATAAAAGGGGTTCAAATTGTCGACCCTCTACTTAAATACAGAGCCTTCATCGGCTGTGCAGAGATTGACGGCACATTGTGGTTGTGGGCACAGTTAGTACAGTCGCTGCGAGGATTCGTGAGATAAGATCCACCTGTGACGAGTCTCGTACGCCATACACGTCATAATATCCCAAAGAAAATAGTCGAGAGGAGTCCGATTTGGTGACCACGATGGCCATGGAATAGGCCACACTTTTTCCGGACACGGCCCGCCTCTTGAGAAATAATTGGTTTTCCGTCCTGCACAACATACTGTTTCCGGTGTTGTTTTGAATCATTCTGTATAAGGGAAGTGTAATGATTAACATCGCCTTCCAAGCTGTGAGGCTCGATGAGCATAAAACTGTAGGCCTACATCCACGTGCCGAGTTTATGCGAACTCGGTCTCTATCTTACTGGCCAGCGTTATTCTGCAGTATGCTGTGGAAGTAAATTTCACTGGTAGTCTACTGAAACGCTAAAAGCAACTCAATCTTGTTTAGGGGCGAAAATGGAAAACTTAAATCAGAAGAAGTGTTCACGTGATATTACTACATAGCACTAATAATACTTGTGTATTTACCGAACACACGTCAAGAATTGAGTTGACTTGAGAGATTTGGTCGGCTCCTAACAACGACGCCTTGAGAGCCGATGAGGGTGAAATGAGGTAATAATGGAGCGGCGGCGAAATGCAAGGGCGGCGGAAACGGGAGATCCCGCTTGCGAAAATTCTGGGGTGGCACGACCGGGGTTTGAACGTCATGAATATGGTGGCTGTCAGTCGTTGAGCACGCAGAAATCAAAAGTCTCTGTATGCTTAGTTCTTTATGGCCGTATTTTTATAGTCTATGTAAGTGACCGAAATAATATAGAATCATTGAGATTAAGCAATTGTAATAGAAAAGAAAGAGAGAAACATTAAATATCGAAGACCAACAAGTTGAAAATTAATGGTTTTTTTTATATTATTTATTTATTTAAACTGCGTTGGAAATTCATTGCTTAAAATTATTTTGTTTTGTGATATAAACGATGTCCTAAACTGTCTCTAGGTGTTTCTCCCATGGAGGACAGTAATATAAACTGTCCCTTGGTTGTTATCAAAGCAAACCCATAAATGTGGGCGAGTAACAGTTTCAGCACAAACACGAGGATTTTAAGTGAATCACGGGAGACGTGTCAGTGGGTGTTACAGAATAGGCAACTATACACATGCGAACTGACATGATGGTTCCATTGATGTAAGTGAACTCGGCCACGCTGAGCTGTGGGAACGGGCCGTGCGTGGGTCTGATTGGTTATTGCACGTTATTGCCTGTTATTCGGGCAATACACACCTCTGTATACTAAAGTATGGTCCATGCATGATCACCTACTTGCAACTTTTCTGAAGACCTACGTACGTATGATCTACTTTCAAGCCAGTCCTCCGCCACGTGCACACAAAGTCTAGAAAACTACACCAAAGGGACAACGCACCGCATTCGTGCACACTTTGTGTACGTAATATTATTTTGCATGAGAAATATTTCTTACTAAGCATTATCGACACACCTATTTTCTCACTGATTTGATTCATAGTAATTATAAATAAAATACTACAATTTACAGATAAAATATAAATAAAATTTCAACTTGAACAAAAATAAGGTACTGTTATCTTCTTTTATATTAACACAAGTATTAAATGCTCGTGATACATCACTTAATTAGGGAACACCCATAAACGTCATAAAATAGATGATTTTTCGAAGGTTTGGTTCAAAAGTGTGAAGAAACAGCAAATAAACTACTCTGAGGTGGTGTGGTGGGAGGACTATTCGACTGAATCCCACAGCAATTCCATTCCCGGCGGGGCAAGCACAATTTTTGTGGGCGGAAAACATGATGGACGTTTCCCCGCTAGTCGGTGGGTTTTCTCAGGGTAGTCCCGTTCCCCTCGTCACAATATTCAGGTACAGTTCCATCCCTCAATTCACCCCTTTCCGCCTGGCGCTGAAGACCTCAACTTCCACCCAGGAA
Source organism: Dryococelus australis (assembly GCA_029891345.1). Classification (NCBI taxonomy): domain Eukaryota; kingdom Metazoa; phylum Arthropoda; class Insecta; order Phasmatodea; family Phasmatidae; genus Dryococelus; species Dryococelus australis. The sequence continues at coordinate 127,831,077 of CM056997.1, forward strand.
TAAAGAAATTGCTCTTCTCTTGAAGTGGCACTGAGGGAGGAGCGGCGAAGCAAGGAAATAATACAAAATAGAAAAGGTCGATAACCAGTGTAGTAGTGGAAAACCAAACCCAAAACCTGAATAAATAAACAAATATAAATAAAAGCGAGCAGGAAAATAAACAAAAGCAGTGAAAATAGTTTTCTCTGTCATAACCCGTAGAAATGGTTGCCATAAGAACGGACCAGTAAATATTGGGAGTGTGATAAAATTAGCATGAAATATGAAAATAGTGATGTTTTTTTTAATTCAATATGAGCTAACGCTATAAAATGTGGAAAAATAATATTTAATACAAGTATTGTTGGAGAATAACAAAATATAAACGCTGTGACGCACGCATGGCCAAGCCGCCCCTCTCGTAATGGCTGTTCACGATAAAACGAGCACTTTTGAAAACAACCTTAGAAAAAAGTCAATGCCCCTGCCTGCATATATTTTAACGGGCGCACTGAGTGAAATGCCTAGTAAAAGTTGGTAACGATGAATGGAAAGTAGTTCCATATCTTAACGTCGAATAATAAGTGTTACGTAACCAGTTGTGATAACTTAAATTACTCCATTCGCTTTCTGTTTTTTTAATGCATCGAAGTGTAAAAATGACATAATTGTATAATGTTTACTTTTTTTTATTAATTTAACAGTTTCACCAGACCGACGCATAAGTGACGAAGCCCAAGACAACGTAAATTTTACATATGACCCAAGGATACATGTTCTTACAAGTAGATCTTAAGCAGGGCTTTCAAAATTGCTCATTTGACCGTGAACAGCATATAACAGCGAAGTGTCACGAGTGTGCACTGCGGACTGAGCAGGCAGGGCGGGCACATGACGTCACAGTGCGCCGTGAAGGACGACTGCAGCAGACGCAGAGGAGGCCAAGGCTGCAAGCTCCAGGGCAGCGGACGCGTTCAGCAGAGCCTAGGCGCAGCGCGAGGCCGACCACTGCACAGCAAAACAAACTACACGCAACCCCCCTCCCCCCTATTTCTTATTTCTTTCTTTCTCTCTCTCTCTCTCTCTCTCTTTACGGCCTCATCGTTATCTTATAAAATTACGTACTCTATAGGCCGTTCACGGTAAAGTGAGCACTTTTTAAGGCCCTTATAGATTTTTCCTTTCGTCCAATTTCCATCTTCCTGCTGTTTTTTAATATAAACAATGCAATGTGACCAGTAAACACAGTGTATATATTTCACCACCATCGAAATTTAATGCCTGAGGATACAATAAGATATATTTATTAGAGGTTAATGCCTGTTGCATGGGCATTAAAAACTGCTCACTTATCGTGAACAGACTATACAAGACAAATTAGTAGGCTAAAACATTGCAAAATGTCAAATTATGAACATTCTTTTTCTTCCAAACGTTACTTGATTTCTATACACATATATTACGTGTTGGGTAGTTTCCTAAATATACCATGTGTTGGAAGTGTGTTAACATAAAAGTATCTTATTTTTGATTAAACTGAACAGTTACATATATTGTAGCTATATATTATAATACTTCATTGACAATTAATATGAATTAAAACAGGGCGAAAATAGATAAGTTGGCAATGCCTAGTAATAAATAGCTCTCATGCAAAATATTAATACGATAATGCGCACGAATGCGGTGCGTTGTTCCTTTTGTGTATTTCCTAGATTTAGTTAGGCTTTGTTTGCAATAGGCAAAGGAATATCCTGGAAGTAAAACTTTAAGCAGGGCTTCAGAAAAGTGCGAAGTAACAGGAATGACTTTTAGGCGCATGACTCTCAACTGGCGTGCAGTCTTTCCGCCGACAACCCATCTGAAGAAGACTCGAGCGGTAACCCTATAATTTATTGGACGCGACTCTATTGCAATGTTCAATGCACGCCTCGCTCGTAGTTTCGCACGTATCCGGTTCGAATATTTTGAGATACAGCAGTTTGGAAAAGCCGTTTTGACGTGAATACGTCTTTAAATTTGCGACAATAGTGGGAGGCAATCCAGAAAATCCGATGATAACAAAATCGGGGGATACAGTTAGGCATTACAGCTCCGAATCTTTCGTCTACATTCAAAATTCAATTACACCACTCAATTGCCAAAGGATCAAAAATATGTTACGTTGAGTGAGGACTGCGAAGCAAAACACAATGGGGAAGGGGAGGGGGAGGGACAATTTAGAGTTCGTTTCGCCGTGCCTCATAAATCCCGTGTAGTATAACTTTTGACTAGGAGGAGCTACGACGCTCGTTTGAGTTTCAATCTACAGCTCTCGTCAAGATCACTCGAGTGTGTGTATGAGAACATTTGTGTGGCATGGTTATGGTGAAATTGTACGAGTTTAATGTAAAAATTAAGAAAACTTAACACAATTTCGGCCTATACTCGTCAAAAAGCCTATTCGAAATATATAAATCGTATATGTTTGAAAAGAAAATCTCAAAAGCAATCCAGTGATACCCATAAAACCCCATATCATCGAGTGAAGTGACGCCGGGAAAGTAAAAAAAAAAATATCAAGTTGTCCGAGCGCGTCAACGTAACGTATTCACGCAAAACAAACGGCCGTGTCCCCAACACAGCCACACCCCATATTTTTTAGAAACTTCGGGTTTTACATACTTAAACGACAAACACACAATAAGAATATTTATGATATAATCTATGAGTGACAAAATTTTCGTGCGTTTTGGAGTAAGATAGTTAATGCTATGAAATCAGTATTGCGGGTTGCCTGCAGGCTGCTAGTCGAGCTGTGCCTCAGTTTCCAGCTGTGACAGACCACGCCTTCAATAGGCTAACCTCTCCCATCTAAAGACTTTGAGCCCATCCTAGGTTCAGGCCAGGGCCTGGGAAATGCACGAGGCAGGGCTGTAAGCAGGCGGGTAAATAGAAGGATGAAAACGGAAGAGAAAACGAAAGCACACTGAACTGCTATCCTCGACCCCCCCCCCCCCCCTGGGCCACAACAACAGTAGTGTTCAGGGACGTCACAGCCTTTCTCAGTTAACCGTTTCATGCCCTTTGTAGACAATTGGCTATAAGTTGCACGGGAAGGTTATATTTGATCAGTACTGTACACTGAAGAGCTCAGTGCCCAATGACCTTCCCTGGAGGTAACTGATTTGTAAACCACGCTACTGCTCTACGTCATGACTGGTTCATATCTGCAACCACTAAGTTCAAAGTCTGCAGCTCATTGGTTGTATTAACGAAACATGTTCTTTGTCTACTCAAGTACAGCACGTATAAAAAAAATCTTATTTGCAACACTAGAAAGATAAAATTAATGGTCAAATGAAAGAGTTAACTTAGAGTTGAGTTCAGAGTTTTGGACGGCTCGTAAGAACGAGGTCTTGGGAGCCGAAGTTAGGTTAGAGGAAGGGAGAAATGCGTAACCCCGCTCTTAATTTCCAACACCAAGGATGGTTACAGTATACACGTACATTTTATTATATGCAACAGAGTTTGCGAAATAACGTTGCTCGGTTGCCTCCACTGGCGGAAAGAGGAACTATGAGAGAGCGCTGCCGGCACATTTTGAATGGTCACGGATAAAAATTAAGTAATGTTTTGTCAAACGTGGTAGTGTTCCCACACTTTCCATCTATGAACTAAGTGCAAAAATAATCTTGTCCGCGTATGGAGCTAAGATCAAATTACTGATCTCCTCACTGACACTAACTGCGGGTGTTTCTCCTCAATTAATTAACATTCTACAGTGCTCATTTCAAAAGGAAGCTTGAACTACGGTAATTCGTAGGGAGTTCTGGATACGCGCCTTAAAAAATCTACGCATATGTTCTCTTGGAACGTAAAGCATTCGAGAGTTGTCGGTCGGTGTCCAGACCGCCAACTCAGGACCAAGAGTCGGACATCAACAAACACGCTTGGTGCCCTCCTTATAGTTGCTGATAGCTCCACACATTTTTCAGTCACGTCATCGACTATATACCTACTAGCATCAGCATGGCGTACATGATATTCTTTGAAATATATGCATTCAAAAGAAGGAATTAGTTTTTCTTTCAATGTTTTATTTCAAAAGTGTTTAATTAAACGCGAGCCAACTAATACTCTTGCCTAGTTAAAACGTAAGAGGCATATAAAACATATTTCAGTGAAATTCCAAATATATGAACCGTTGCAAATTTTTTAACGTTTTTTTTTTTGTGGACGAAGACAGCGGTAACTATACCTACGCAAGAACTAATTTTAAAAAAGATAGGAATTAAAGAGGCTACGTTAGGTTCAGTAAATAAAATAGCCCTTAAGGCGATCGCCAAATTGGCACTTGAAATGCGCTGCAGCGTGTTTGAAACATCCGTAATTTTTTACTAGTCTCTTAAATGTGCCTTCAACAGGTTTACCTATGAAAAGAAAATTCATTCCAAACGATGACAAAATGGTATTTTCAAGGCATTACGCACATCGGGAATATTATTTTTTCCATACCGTCCAAAAAAAAAAAAAAAAAAAAAAAATGGGGTGTGGCTGTGTTGGGGACACGGCCGTTTGTTTTGCGTGAATACGTTACGTTGACGCGCTCGGACAACTTGATGTTCATTTTCCGTTCCCGGCACCGCTTTACTATATCATGTGGGCTTTCATGGGTATCCCTGGATTGCTTTTGAGATGCTCTTTCCAACAGTATAAGATTCCTGTATTTTGACTTGACTTTTTGACGAGTATAGGACGAAATTGTATTAAGTTCTCTTAATTATGTATATTAAACTCATACAATTTCACCATAACCATGCCACACACATGTTTTTATATACACAATCGATTGATCTTGACGAGAGCTGTAGATTGAAACTCAAACGAGCGTCGTAGCTCCTCCTAGTCAAAAGTTATACTACGCGGAAGTTATGAGGCACGGCGAAACGAACTCAAAATTGAACCCACCCCCTCCCCTTCACCCCTTCACCATGGTGTTTTGCTTCGCAGTACTCATTCAACGTAACATATTTTTGATCCTTTGGAAATTGAGTGGTGTAATTTAATCTTGAATGTAGACGATAGATTCGGAGCTGTAATGCCTAACTGTATACCCCGATTTTGTTATCAACGAATTTTCTGGATTGCCTGCCACTATGGTCGCAAATTTAAAGACGTATTCACGTCAAAACGGCTTTTCCAAACTGCTGTATCTCAAAATATACGAACCTGATACGTGCGAAACTATGAGAGAGGCATGCATTGAACATTGCAATAGAGTCGCGTCCAATAAATTATAGGGTTACCGCTCGAGTCTTCTTCAGATGGGTTGTCGACGGAAAGACTGCACGCCAGTTGAGAGTCATGCGCCTAGAAGTCATTCCTGTTACTTCGCACTTTTCTGAAGCTCTGCTTAAAGTTTTACTTCCAGGATATTCCTCTGCCTATTGCAAACAAAGCCTAACTAAATCTAGGAAATACACAAAAGGAACAACGCACCGCATTCGTGCGCACTTATCGCATTCATATTTTGCACGAGAGCTATTTATTACTAGGCATTGCCAACTTATCTATTTTCGCCCTGTTTTAATTCATATTAATTGTCAATGAAGTATTATAATATATAGCTACAATATATGTAACTGTTCAGTTTAATCAAAAATAAGATACTTTTATGTTAACACACTTGCGACACATGGTACATTTAGGAAACTAACCTAACACGTAATACGTGGGATAATTTTTTTAATGTTTGGATTTAAAAAGTGTGAAGAAACCGTGAATAGACTATAGAGGCGATACATCTTTACACACGGCGTCGGTCGGAGCGCTTCATCGAAGGACGTTAATAAGCCGATTACAATACAAGACAATTTTGTTAGAGTATGTACTGCATTTTAATGAGTTGTGCATGTGGTAGAGCTAGGTGCAGTACTCTGATGCAAGCCACTCTACGTCTACGGCAAGCAAGACCGTAAAGCTACTCTGGCGTGCAGAAAGGCGGACGGAGCGGTGCTCGGTCTCAGTTTCCGTGTCCGGCAGTGTACACGCGCGCGTTGTACCGGGCCAGACGCGGCGGCCCCAGTCGCGGTCTGTTTTGCCAGCGAGAGAAAGAGAGGCGAGACTAGGCCGCAGGGTATAAACAGCCTCGCGTGCCCCACCTGCGTGGTGAGCGACACACAGTCCACATCTTGTTACGGCACTCAGACCTACATAGTTGCACCGGCCCCTTCCGTTTCTATCGGCACACTCCCTCGCCGCTCTTCACTCAGTTTAAGGGGTATCAGTCTCCGCCATCTTGGATTTTCGGAATTTCCGCCGTAAATTGCATCACAGTTTTTATATTTTATTTTGGGCTTCGACAAAGCGTAGGACATTAAACTGCATATGTTCTACAACATGTATTCCTAAATTACTGTTCCAGGATCATTTCTGTAAGCGAAAGCAAGAAAAAATTATTTATTTCTTGCCTTCAATCACTAGTCGAACAATCAATTCTATAGAGAGGTAATCGTTTGGTTAAATTTAAGAAGCTATTATTATTTATATCATGTCATGCGAGAAATTTCATTAAACGTTCTTAAATTGAACTTATGGCAAAAATAGTGAAAATCCAAGATGGCGGGGACTGATCCCCCCTTAAATGATAATTCTACTCAGGTTAGGAACAAATATAGTTTTCTTGTGGGAGAGTTTGGCACAGGGAAAATTCTCGCCGCTAGGTTCGCAGTGTTCCAAAGAAGTCACTTTTAATTACAATTTTAAGCTACATGAATAATAAAAAAATAAAGATTTTACTTAGTTACGAGTTTATTTTATACTTTATTTATGATTATTGAAATTATTTTGTGTTTTCAACTTTTTCAACCCCGTGTCCACGATCGATGACATGTTGCAAATGAAGGATATATATTACCGGTACTGTACACAGAAAGGAATCGGCGCTTGATATTTTGGGCGTTGTCCCTTGTGAGTTATATTATTAGCCCAAGTTTCTGATGTTCTCGTTTGTGAATGGGCAGTGGCGATAACGCCGAACACGCAGCTCGTTGTTCACTGGACGTGAGAAGCACGCGCGACACAAGTACAGCTCACATCAACATGTTTCACGATTGCAACACTTGATCTTGTCAATTAATTCGGGTTCGAACGGATAAACGTAGAAAATAGAGAAAATCCGATAACATGCGACACTAGCGCTTACTTCGTGGCCAAACATTTCAGTTGCCAAACTGAAAGCATTGATCTTCCCAACTTGAGTAGAAGTAACCTTACCACAGCTCACCGCGACATCCGTTATAACTGCTGCTGTAGTGTACGTTCACGGTTACCAACAACTTTTATGAAGCCCTGCTAAAGTTCTATTTCCAAGATATTACCTCGCCTCATGCAAACAAAGGGCGTCTTCGAATTGGCACATTCAGTTTACTAAAAGATCACGTGACCAGAATTAGCAGACTAAAATGATGACGTATTTGGTATTTTAGTATTTACTTTTTGGTATGTAACGAAACTTACTAATATATTAAATTACCAAATCGCAACCGTCTCTGAAAAAGTGACTACCGACAGTGACCGAATTGAATGGTACTAAATACTAAAATAATAATATACTAAATGGTCAATTCGGACACGGCAAAAGTTGACCCAAGTCTAGAAAATTGCGCCCAAGAGACAACGCACCGCATTAATGCTCATTCAGTTTGATAATATTTTGCATATAACTGTTTCTTACTAGACATTACGAATATAGGCTGTTCACGGTAAAGTGAACACTTTTTAAGGCCCTTAAGTGAAACGTATACACTGTATTTATTGGTCACATTGTAATGTTTATATTAAATAGCAACAGTAAGATGGAGATTCTAAGAAAGGAAAAATTTAGAAGGGCCTTAAAAAGTGCTCACTTTACCGTGAATAGCCTAAAACTTTGGATAATTTTTCAAAGGTTTAATTCAAAAAGAGTGAAAGGACTGCAAATATACTATGCCGCAAAGCAATGTCTAATTTGTAGTCACTATGAAGATTATTTTGCAAACAAAATAGTATTCGATTTTATAGTTTTCGTGTAGTTATTCAACAGAACCGCCAAAGTTCTGGGTACTGCGCATGAATTTGTGGGCGGCCATCATTATTATTGCATTACTGCGCATGTGCGTTTCCACCCGTCATTTTTGAACATCGTATCCCTAACTAAAAGGTCCGTCTAAACTTACCTAGGATAGTGGACGAATGCGTGTTTTATGATTTAAACTAACCTAAGTTTAATATACAATTAACTATAATACTACTTGCATGAGTGTTTGTGGATTGTTTCCGCACACTATTTAATTCGAAAGAAAAAAAAAAGTGTTTTTACGTCTTTAACCACCCCCCCCCCTTTTTTTTTGGCGCTTTCCTTTCCCGTGGTTTTACATTATATGTACGTGGCGGAATTATTTTATATACGGCTTCCCCAGAACTGACGTCACTTTAATGAAGTTTTTTAAGACCCGCCATCACGTTAGGCTCGTCAACAAAACTTTAGGAATACTTACCGATTCCTTTTCATCCTTACACTGAGAAAACTCAACATCTGGGTATGTACCCCGCAAGAGGAACATAAATCACAAATAATGTCTGGAAAGACCTGAGATTTCTTTACGCGAATATGCACGAAACCCTGGATTGTACCAAAGATTCCTGCCACGTGGTCACAAACTAGTCATTTTGGGACACTCTGTAACATCAGGGGTAACTTCGTATAGTCTCTTCGCGGTTATCTTCACACTTTTTGAATCAAACTTTAGAAAAATCACTCCATGTATGAAGTATTTAGTTGTTTATTTAATGTGTCTTGTATTACTAGCGTTTTGTACTTCTGTTAACATAAAATTATCTTACTTTCAGTTAAACTGAACTTTTATTTACATTTATCTGTAGATTTAAATAGTTCATGTGTAGTTAATATAAATGAACAAACTGAGAGTTAAAAATAGGCGTGTTGATAATGTCTAGTACGTAATAGTTCTTATAGATCTTATGTATTATTAAAGTGAGTGCACATAAATACGGTGCGCTGTCCCCTTGGTTATAATTTCCTAGACTAGGTAAATCTTTGTTTGCATAAGGTGGAGGAATATTCCAAAATTAGAATTTTAGCAGGGCTTCAGAAAAGTTGAAAGTAACCATGAATTAACTATATTAGAAATTTTAGTTTAAAATGAAGGATTTAAGTCCCCCACATTGATCTATACTTCCTGGTTAAGAATTTTTATTTCCAAAGAATATGTAATTTAAGGGATCTCAGAGCCTTCATTTGAAATTTGACAAGGTAGGTGGTGTTAAGTGGTCCTAGCTGGTGCAATGTTATCCCAAATGAACGTAAATATAGTTACGAGGTGCCAAGAAACACAAGCTAACGTTCGCCAAAAGAATTATAAAAAACAACTCTCCGGAAACTTCGATTTTGTGAAAACAAGGGATGCTTACGTTTTCTTCGAACGCTGACGGTATGTGAGAAAAACATTATAATGAGGGATTTTATGTACAGATTATACGCGATATCGAAAAGGAAACTACTGTTTGCGGCGAGAAGGCAGCTCCTAGGAAAATGTAATCATGCAACCCGTAATTACTAGTGGCGCCAGTCTTGCAAAAATTATACAAAAGAACAACAACATGAGTGCATACAAGGACGTCAGCCATATCGCAGAAGGGACGCATTCGTACATGGAAGCGATATTGCTGTATTATCATCTCAGAAATTGTGGCAGGGATGTCCTTGGGAACATTATTATATTATATAAAGAGTTACTACTATTATACAGACCAATTAATATTTAATGGTGACATTTTTGTTTGGTACTAAGATATAATTATATTATTTTTTCAAACCGATTTGTGTGTTTTACTACTACGCTTTTAGGTGAAAGGACATTTCGCTTAAAGCCAAATGTCTTCACATTTAGTCATATAAATTTATCCTATAAGATTGAAGAATGCATTTTACCAACTAACAGACTTTTAGTATAACGTTATTTCACGTCCTAACAGATTTCTTAGCCAGCGGTATATTGTGAACACTAACACCTACGTACTCTGCGAGCACCACTTTAGAGAAATACTTTAAGGCGCATAAATACGAATCTTTGCGGCGTTTCCAGTTTTTGAACAACAAAATGTATTCAACATTTATTATTGAAATTTCGCCACTAACAAGCCAAAGCATATTAATCAGACGATCGAATAACTTATTATCAATGGAGTACCTTTATTAGTTTGCCATATCGACTAAATTAGATTTAAATTGACAACCTGGGAATAACTACAGGCGCGTTAGTAATACAAGAAGTCATACGATATTCATCACTAAAATATAATTAAATATATCAAACACAAGTAATGGCAAAATATTTCCCTCCCCTCCTCCCTCAATTCCACTTTTTTTTTCAGCAACTAAAGTTACAACGCTGAAATACAACTGAAGTACAGTATCTTTTTACGCGTTTCCCAACCACTGTGGTGTTGTAAGCTTCCTGTGTTTTTTTACAGCTGGTTTTCCTTGGATAACGAGACTTTTTTCTATGGTAGGCGTGAACTACTGAACAATATGCGTATGCATATCACTTCGAATCTCCATTGTTGTTGCATGTTCGATCGAGGTCATCCATAGCAAGTGAGCAAAACACGCTTACCTTCGCGTCACCTTGGCTGTTACGCCGTAGGGTCAATGGTAGGATGTGGCACGTAACCTCGTCTCGTTGTTCCACACGTAAAACTTTCCACCAGTCCCGAGTTACGTATACACGCTGGAGTCAACCCGCATTCATTTAAGTGTTTTACATCTGTGATTACTTCATTTATAATGGCCCAGCATAATGTATCGAAATAACTTTTACTCTGGAGAGTACTGTTTGTTGTTACACGTTAAGTAAAATGTAAACACAGGAAAACTAATCTGAAGTGTCTGGTGCCCTGAGAAAGATTTCAGTATTAAAGTCAACAGACAAATACATACGCTCAAACATAATACATTTCGCAATTTTCACACGTTACTTGCCGACAAATCGACAATGTTAGTTTAACTCAAAGATATGCAGTAGAGCAAAGACTGCTTCAGCTGTTTTGTATCGATGAAGGCGGATATGCGAATATGCAGCGTTACAACAGCTGATAGTTAGGGAGGGACAATACTTTACCCCCCCCCCGGCCACTGTATTTTTTTAAAGATATTTTCTTCCCCTTACACACTTACAAAATTTTGTTTTTAAATATGTTATCTAGAAGTGGACATGTATAAAATAATCGGAAATACATTTTCACCAGTACTAATTAAGAAATCCTACTTGAAATAAAATAGAGTTTCCATTCTCTAGACTTTAACACGCTGACGTACAGTCAGTCAACTCGAAATTGGCACGTCCTGTTGAATGGCCAATTCGGTTATCCCATCCCAGGCTCAAAGTAGCGTAGAAATTTCTTCAGTATTTTTAGCATAGTTTAGGGGTATCAAATTGTATTTGCTATGGAGAATGCATGCCCTGCTTCTCCGCATTATAACACCACTCTAAGCGAGATTTTACAATAACTCATTCGTGCACAATTAAAGCAAAGAGCACTTCGTAACGATTTATTAACTTACTTAAAAACAACATTTCAACTGTAAGAAACGAGTGGGAAACCAGTCGTCCTTGAGCACATGACAAGAAATAAGATAGTGGAGCGACGGACCGAAGTGATATAGGAATCAGAAGTAGTCTGAGAAAACACCGATTATCGTCAAAATTCGTCACGTATCACACGTACGTCAAATCCAGAAGTGTTCGGCCGACAGGTATCGAACACGTATCGCAGCGGTGCAGGCACAGCAAACTAACTACATGACCACGAAGGTTGAAAAGTTCTCTATTGGAAACTTTGCATGCGATCTGACTACCTACGCAGGCAGAGTTCTGAAAATAAACAATTTCTAAGTAAGTAACTGTTCGGGATATGTTCGTGGAGCCATCAAGGTTATGTTTTATATATATATATATATATATATATATATATATATATATATATATATATGGAAAAGGGAAGGTCGCTTACATAAAGACACATAAAAATTCCATATGTTTCCATCGCTTCGCATCGGACACTCTTACAGAGTTAAATTAAGGTGCCCGCCTGGTTGAAGGAATGTTGCACGTCTGAGGCCTACAAGCGTGGGAGCACTAGGGAGACCGAAACATGCGCATCAACTTTCTCATCGCCTCTACGCGCAAAGCACTGAACTGGCGTGCAGTCTTGCCGTCGATTACACGCCTCTATGCGGAGACCCTATAATTTTAAGACGTAATAATAATAAAGGTTTGACGCACGTCCCTACTCCATTTTTAAAGTTTTATACTTAAAAATACCCGTGGAAACACTCATTTGAGCCAGTTTCAACATCACGTTTCTTAAATGCTGTTCGTAAGCAGACCTCACTCAGACACGTTGGACGGTTTTTAATATAATAAAACGTTTTCTGTTATAGAGCTCTGCACACCGTTAGGGTTTGATTTATAATTATACCCTTAATGCTGTATTTCGAAATGGATGGACTTTCATGCTCGCTGAGACAAACATAGGATGTCCTGAGTACTCTAAACGTTAAACGTCTTTATATGTATAAAAGATAATTGTTTCTTGCAGTTCTAAGTATACAGAACCTAAAACTATACATCGAGCGATCTACAAAATACATTCTAAGAGGTTCCACATCATTAATTCACATTTAAACGTTGTTGATTTAACGAAAATCACTACTTTAGTAGTAGATGCAGCGTGAGCTAGCATTGTAGTTATCACAACTGAATTGTAATAATCTATAATATATTATACAACCACGGGGGTCAAAGTAGTTAAAAAAAAGAGTGAAAGCTGCTATTTGCATAGCTTCTGGGGTGCACGAAGATTGTTAGTATGAAATAAAATTGCATTAATTCTCCCAAAAACTTCCAAATAGAGATATTCATAAAAATAATTCACAGCGGGGACTTTAGAAAGAATACCTTCCCAATGCTGGCAGTCCAGTGTCATCACGTGTAAAGAGGGCTGATATTTTTCAAGAAAAAGACTTGCATAAGCAAGCCTTCGACGAACATTGCGAGGACTGGCTGGATACTACAGACGCTCGCATAAACTTCGAAATGTATTTTTCAAAGCAGCAGACACAATAACGCTGCGACGACCTTCCGAAGAAAGGAACCATACAAACGTCGCTGGTATAGACTGTTTACGGTAAACTGGGCACTTTTGGAAGCCCCCTTTGAGATCTATTTGTATACACTGTAAGGAAATGCCTTACCAGAGGTTACACAATACTTATTTGAAATTTATTTAGCTTGATTTGCATACTAAAATATCTTTGAATTTACATATGTTGTTAACATTTCTCAATAGTAATATTTGCATATGTGATATATAAATTCATATTAACTTATTTCAATGGAAAGTGAAACGAACAGTTTTTCATAAACAGTAATCAAGTTAGTGCAGAAGTGGGATAAAGAAAATATCTATGCCTTTCATGCAAGGAAGACACGTTTGTCTTAGGGATGGTGATTATTTGGAACTTTCGAACAATGCATTACAGAGTTCTGTTAAAAATGAATATTTCGGCATGAAGAAAAGAGAACGTTTGAGAAGGGGAGACGTTCGAATGAAGCGAGAGAAGGATGACGTCTTCGTCGCAGAGCCGATACGAGGGACCACTAGCATCGCCCCAGAATCTGCAGGAGGCCTGATCGAGTGTCGCAGAGGCGCGTTACAACATTCTACGGCTGCAGAAAGCAGAGTTGATAAATGGTATCCTAATTAAATGCGGATATCGCCGCTGCCAGTCATCGTAGTCCAGCTGCCATCTCCACTATTACGATCGTCTCCAAGTAAGGTCTGCGTTAATGTCAGTTAATCCTGCTGACATTTATTTACCAATACTTGCCTACCAACAGATTTAATTTGATTGAATCTATTTAATTCAACACCAGAAAACCATTTATCTGAAACTCTTCAAGAATTCTACATTAATTTGGAACAATACCGAGAACATTTATCTACGTTCAGAAAACTTCATTAATTGCATATTTAGAAAATATTTTTCCTAATTAATTATCAGCACATTCCAAAGGTACAAGTGTAAGGAGTTTTCCCTGCACTACTGACTGTAAGCTAATCCGGAGCATTTTGGTGATTTTGAAACACAAAAGACAAATTTAACTAACATGCTACACAACTTTATGCAAAGCTTCACTATCGTTTGAACATTAATAGTATTTGTTATATTATATTACATTGGTTCAATTCTGAAGTTCCATTAATAATATAACAATATCTGACAGCAGTCGCTTTCAATGTTCTGGGATAGCATAATTATTTATTTATCAAAGAAATGATAATTGCAGTGTTTGTGTTAGGTTTGATTTTACAGAAGTGCTAGTAAAATCCATTTGAATAAACTTATTTGTTGAATGTTATTTCTAAGATGTTTAGCCATCTTAATCAGAGTCTTATTTTATTCTGTGTTTGACATGAAATATTTAAAGTGTGTCGATACGTATAATTATTCTTATATTTTCTAAGCACATAATCACACTGACACGATAATTACTGAAAACACCCACCATTGGAAGTAATTCATTCATATTTTGCCCTTGTGTCTTTCATCATCACTCATTTTATGTTCATATATTTACCCAATCTAATATATACCCCTTTTCAGATTTGATCGCCTAACGTGCTGGCATATTTTATTTGTTATACACGTTGTCGCTTGTTATCGCTTCACATTAAAACACACCTTGTAATATTCCGTGACAAGTAAAATTAACATTGCTGTGCACCTGATCAGTAATTACTTTATTCATGCGTTGGTCAAGAGAATGATGATATTTTCAGGAAAATAAATATTTTACCAATATGCTAATTATTACATTAATATGCGTAAAAAAACAAAAAAAAAAAACAAACAATTTTAATATTCATAAATGTTTACCTAACAGTTTCCATTAAATGTTAAACATGGAACTATTTTTCCCTCCATCGTTACCAACTTCGCAGGGCACATGTCACTCTCAATGGAGCCGTTATGATGCATGCCGGCAGGGACAGTGACATTTTTCAAATGTTGATTTCAAAAGTGTGCACAGTTAACCGTGAACAGCCTATATGCGAACGACTATCATCGGGCCAGGATGCAAGGCTGGGGCAAGCCGTTTTCCTCAGCGGAGTCGCCGACTTGGTGAGATATCACTCGCATTGTTTCCACACAACTTCCGTCACGATGCAAACTCGCTCCTCTCTTCGTTATTACTCGTACAACCGGCAGAAAAGTACGAGATTCCTAGCTCCATGACTGTCGTTCGCATATACGCTATTCACAGATAGCTGCGCACTTTTGAAATCAACCTTTGAAAAATCTCATTGCCTTATAGGCAATTCGTGGTAAAATGAGCACTTCTGAACGCTCTCTCGTTTGGAATAATAGTTAAAAAAAAATTTTTTTTTTAAATTTGGCCTTAGACGTTAACTTCCGAGTGCAGTGGAATATACACACTGTGTTAATTACTTACACGGAAATATTTATTCAAAAAGGTATTTAAAGGATAAATATGGATAAAAAGAAAAAGTAACTAGGGCCTCAAAAGTGCTCACATTACCGTGAACAGCCAATACCTGCATACGTCTTGACGGTCAGACTGAATGGCATGTGGAGGGAAAGTAGTTCCATGTAGCCGCAAGGCCCTGAACTGACGTGTAGTGTTCTTTGTGACTACAATTTTATTGGAGGAAAGTCTGAAGCAAAATGCAATGCACGCTTCTATCGTAGCTTTACTAGTGTCCGGGTAGTTCAGTCTATTTGCAGTTTCTCCACACTTTTTGAATGAAACCTTTGCAAAATCACATCACGTATGACGTGTTTAATTGTTTCCTAAATATGCCATGTATCACAAGCGTTTTATACGCCTGTTAACATAAATATATCTTACGTTTGATAAAATTGAATTTTTACTTACACTTTATCAATAAATGATAGTATTTCAATTATAATAAATATGAATAAAAACAGAGAGAAAATATGTGTACTGCTAATGTCTAGTAACAAATAGTTCGTGTGCAAAATATTGTTACACCAAGTGCGCACGAATGCGGTGCAGTCCCTTTGGTATAGTTTTCTAGACTCGGTTAAGCTTTGTTTGTGTGAGATGGAGCATTAACTTGAAAATAAAACCCAAGCAGGGCTTCAGAAATGTTGGAAGTAACCGTGAATGGACTATCAGCAATTTCTGACGGTGTCGGAGAATTCCAAAACAACACGCATGATATCTTTAAAGTACCTACCATTCAGAACTCGTCTAGGTGGGATATGCTCTTTTTTCGTAGGTAAACACAGAGAAGACAAATTTAAGTTCCTTAAAAAAAATCAGTATGTCAAACACGCTGAAACGCAGTTCTGGCATCTGGACCAGGTAGGTTTGTTTACCTATACATTCAAAGTGTAAACTATTTTTCCGACATCCACCCTCGCATTACATGTATATAATAAACACTGTGTTCTGATAACATAGCGAAATAATATGGCATTATTAGAATGCTGCCGCAAAGATACGACCTGGAACGTTATTTAGCGCTGTATAACATAACTTGCGAAGTCGAGGACTCGATTATGATCGATTGCAATACAGACGGGATGGTTTATCGAATGCAGTTTTCCTCCACAATCTTCTGCTTGTGAGTTGAACATCTGGTTAAATAAATTATGCAGAAAAAGAACATATAGTTATTAATTTGGAATGTCCGGCCGATTAAGAGCAAAATATGTAAACAGTCCATAATTAAGATAAAAGAGGAGTACATCGATAAACTTCAATTAAGGCTCCAGTAATAAAAATAACGCGTGCCTATCAAACACCTGAAAAACGGGTTGGTTAATGCTATGTATATATGGATTTTTCTTATGATCATCGTAAAGATGATCACGCTCATTTCGCAAGGAGCCGAAACGATTATCTGAGAATCAGCCACGACATCAATAAGAATTACGAGCGAGTCGTTACCACAAGAGAAAGTTACTTGGGGCTGCTTTGACCTGTATCGAATCAAACCATTTCCAATCATCTGTTGCTAGCAATGCCATGTTTCACGTCTCTCTGCATTATTTTCGATTTAAACACTGCGTAATAGCTTTATATGAAGCCAACGTGGCTACAGTATTTTTTGTACGACACAGGTTAAATAATTTCCACATTAGTCAAAGAAGCCCCTTTCTACGGTACCGGAGAAATTTGAAGCACATCATAATCAGAACAGAAGGCCCCTTCGTATTTGTGCATAACCCAGCAACGTCAAAGACTCAAATAAAAACACTTTAAAAAATGTATCAAATAATTTTACTATAGCAAATATTTAGCAAGATATAATAAACTGTGGCATAACGGTATGTAAAGGAACTACACCAGTTGATTACAGGCACTCAGAATAGAAAAGGGAGTAGCAGATGCTCAGTCGTTTGTATTTTACCGAGTATTATCGGAACAGCGACACAATACTTCCAACAGGAAAACGCCATAGTCTATCCGGTGGTTTGCACTAAGAGATATTGGATGCTTATCATAAATAAATGGCACAAGGAAAATTTTACATTGGTGAACTTATGTGTGGTTAAAGAAGTATTACGTAACAACGTAACAATATCCACCAACCCCTCGACTATTTATTTTAACACAATATGGGATACACAGAACAGCAACCAGGCGTTTACAAATGAGATATGCGTACTCATCCAACAACACGCATATTTTATTTATAATCCGTTCAAGATTTCGTCCAACTATTGTGAATCCCTGCTGAAGTTCTGCGTCCAGGATATTCTTCCGCCTCATGCAAACATAGCTTAAAAGAGTCTAGCAAATTACACCAAAGGGACAGCGCAACGTATTCGTGCGCCCTCAGTGTAAACATGTTTTGCGTAAGAACTATTTCTTACTAGGCATTACCAACACGATTATTAACTCCTTGTTTTAATTCATATGAACTATAATTGAAATATTATAATTTAAAGATAGAATATAAGTAAAAGTTTAATTTTATCAAAATTAAGGTACTTTCATGTTAACGCAAGTATAAAACAACTGTGATGCATGAAATGATATATTCAGGAAACAACCAAGCAGTCAACATAGGGTGATTTTTCAAAGGTTTGATTCATGAAGTGAGAAGTTGCCGCGAATAGACTATACATGTAAAACTTCAGTAAACGATTTTCTTTTAGGCTGTTAACATCGATGACAGCCCCCTCCTCCGTTTACATTCAAAGATTTCAATAGGGAATACTTTACTGTATGTTACGGGGTGACGTTCTTTAGTGCGTGGCCATTTTTCTTCCCAAGCGGCGACTAAAACGTAATCAACGCTGTTTCGTCAGACACCGAGGCTATTTTTCAGTGGACAATGTTTTCTGAAGTAATGGA
The DNA here is from genome assembly GCA_029891345.1 of Dryococelus australis. Taxonomy (NCBI): domain Eukaryota; kingdom Metazoa; phylum Arthropoda; class Insecta; order Phasmatodea; family Phasmatidae; genus Dryococelus; species Dryococelus australis. The sequence goes on from CM056997.1 coordinate 127,849,514, forward strand.
CATACGATACCATTTTGTACACAATTTAATTTTTTTTACTAATTTTGGGACTAATGCCACTGGTATTTCCCATCTATCAAAACTTCGCAACTAGTGCGTTATAAAGCAAAGACTCCACGGATCGCCGTACCCAAGCGTTTCAGACAATGCGGTACTATCACTCGAGAGTTCGAGGATTCGACGCGGCTTGTTGCAAGACATGGAAAGTTCTTCCCCAGTGGACGTATCAATCACAATCCAGGCAAATAGCTGTGAATTCATTGACGATAAGCTATACGTTTTCAGTCACTTGTTTTATTTCAGAAGACGGTTATAGGAGTTTTTCACACGACATGGCATAAAAATAATTTCACAAAATTGATAAAATCGTTCCAGCTTCGTTTCCTTCGTTAGTTTATAAATTGTAAATGACGAGTGGAAACAGGTGATTATTTCCTGCGAACGGTTGCAGAAATGACAATTACAACGATATTCAACCAATAGTGGGGTAAGAAAATTGTGTTAAGATACTCTCAATACAATATAATAACAAAATTGTGGATTATGGAGAAAATACAGCAATTTGAAGACAGCGGGTATTGGTCCCCGAAAGTGTCCTCTAATCTCTCAGCTAGGGTAAAACATACGATACACGTTTCACGAAAGGGCCCACTTTGTTGACAGAAAGATGTATCCATGGCAAAATATTATCTGTCTACATGTTGGGCAGGGGCAGGTTGACAGCTGGGCGTGTTTATGTAAACATCTACGTAGAAAAGGGTTGGGGGGGGGGGGCACAGCTGTATCCATGAAAAAAAAAAAACAGCTGCGACTAGGACTGCCCTCACAACTGTACAAAAAAAGCCCCAGTTCGTGAAACAGATTATACCTATATACAGTAAGTAAATAAAGTATTAGGACACCTCAAATAAAAATAAAAACGTACATATTTCCAAAATATAGTCAATGATTTCATATTGTGCATATTTCAATTATTTAGGTACATAACATTCTTTTGCGTACACACACGTCAATAATGACATAGTATATCCAGAATAAAATAAAAATTGACTGAACAAGCAACCTCTTTCCAACAAAATAAATATTTGGACACACCGAAGAAACAGAAATAAACATCCATAAAGGACATACATGTCCTCTTGAACACTTGTTCTGATAACCTTTAGCTCCAATTAAGGCTCGAAGGTATTTTGGCATCGAATGAATTACTTACTTCTGGCAAGAGCTAACGTCCATTTGTGCCCACTCCTCTTGGACGCACGCAATCAATGCTCTTATTTCTTCGGTTGGCGTATCCGTATCTTTTCCTTCAGCTCACACCACAGTTCACTACAGGATGTTGCAAAATTGCACGTCAATAATTCGGGGAAACATTCCTTACATCTGGAGGACGAAAAAAATGTTATATGAATATAGGTCCGCAAACGCTTCGTTTCTTTACTACAGCTCGTATACACATAACGTAAAGTGTATGGCCCGCAGGCTGGATCATGTTACTGTGGAATGCCATTGCAGCGTTCGTTTGCATGATACACGACACCTCACACTACTATACTACACCGAGAAAAGTTGGAATTGTACAGAAATTGGTTACATGTCATATGTGAAAGCTTATCTTCAGCCCTAAAGAAAATGTTCAAAATGCCCTCCATCGGTACGAACACATGTATCAAACCGCCGTTGCATGGACATCCTTATGCGTTAATGAATCCCTGGAAAGTTTCTGATTGTTTCGCAACCCGCCACAATACGGAGGATGACCACATATTCCAATGGGGTTGCATACACAAATGCCTTTAAATGTTCCAGTAGTAGGGGCGGGTAGGTTTCACCTCACCTGGGATTAATTCAGATTAATTGATGGATTATCGATTTGATTGAAAGGGTTAATCCTTAATCCGATCGGATATTTTAAATCAAAAAGGGTTAATTAATACAAAGGGTTAAATTTATTGAAAGGGTTAAATGTAATGAAAGGGTTAATTTTTAATCAGTATTCCATGTAACAAAAATGTATATGTTTTAATTTATTTAATATTTTAACTGTTTACGATGTGAGTTTAACGAAACAGTATGAATACAGGCAGAAATCATTTTTTCTTAGTTGAAATATAGAGATTTCAACATTGTTCTTACTTTTTTACTAAAAGGTCCAAATTCTTGAAAATTCATGGGAAATATAAGGATAATTTTACATATCTTGAGTTGAATTTTTATTCTTTTTTATATAAAACTAGTTTAAATATATTAAATTGTATTTGTCTTATTCTTCTCCAGATATCATCATATTGTATCTTGAAGAGGAGTAATTTGTGTGCGTGTATGTAAAATTAAATATTTAAAATGTTTGCTGGACTGTGTTCGGTGCAGATGTAAATGTTTTAGCTGGAGAAACTTTCTTGAAGGCAAGGAGGGACAGAGATCTTTGCTACCTGCCTCTGTAAAGGTATTTGGGGCTCGCATTTAATATGTTCCCCTGGGATGTCACTTAAGTTTGCTAGCAGGATGTGTCTCCTACTCCAACCTTCAATATAAGTAGCCGGAGCAGACAAAGACTTTTAACCTGCTGCCTCGTTCCTTTACAAAACTTCATTCATTCAGCTATTTTTTATTTTCTAAAATATTTCTTTTTGTAATTTCTACTTAGCCCTTTAAAGTTAGTTTTAATATAAAGTATTGTAATTTTTTTATGTCAAGATATATTGCATCTTCTTCATGAACGCAAGTAAAAAGTTAATAAAATTGAATACAAGTCATCAGATTACCAATACTGATAGACACCTACTCATAGCATTGCAACAAAAGATAGTTTTCTCATCACTCATTATACATAAGGTATTATTGAAAAAAGTTAGTGACCTGTAGAATTAACAAATAAATAACAGGTCACTCTATTGATTTTTAACTTGAAAGAATATGTTTTATAAAAAAATTCATAATCACTTTCAAGACAGAATAGATTTTACATCTTAGCATCAAACATGGTACATCACAAAAATTGTTTATCACTCACTTTCACTTCTGAAAAAGGTCACATACCTAAATAGTTAAGTATATATTACATAACATTTTTCATAGCACATTAGCACATGTTTTAATATATTTCTTAACAGATGTCAAAGAATTTAAAAACCATTTAAATGGCAATGATCCATTTTACACTATTCCCATTGAAGGTAGCTGCACTCGAATGGACGTTTTATTGTGCCGTGTTCAATATCGTTAGTTTTAAAAAGTTTAGTAGGATGCAATATATAATTACCAAACTTTTACTATAGAAATTACAATTTAAGTGTTGTGTTTCACACTGCAGCAGTAATTAAAATAACGGGTCAAAAGTACACGTGTGTAAATATCGGATCAGTGAAGAGCAGAAAATAAAATGTGTTTCTGCTATACCACGGGAAAAGTGTCTAGCCCAGTCAGCAGTCGAGAGTAAGTTTGATTTCACTTAGAAAATAAACAATGTAGCCTACTAAATTAAACTAGTAAAATTAAAGTTTTACTGGCGTATCTGTATTATAACTTTTACGCGGCTATGAAAGATTGGGGAAATTTAATGTTCACACTAGTGGTCTTACTTTTGATGGGTACTGTACATACGAAGTGTACAATCACGATTTAAATGCATAAAAAAGGTTAGGAAAAATTAATTTGGCACAGTAGGCACTGTTAAGTAAACTAAATTGTGCATTGCAAATTATGTAATATGTATGCTTACCAACGCGCATGCAAACATGCGGGTGTAGAAATGCAGCTAGTATCTGTCATTTATTAGTAAATAGCGCAGTATGGCACTAAAATACTTATTTTAATACAGTAATACGAATTCTTACACAATGATAAAGTTAAACAACGAAACTGCACAATAGTAAGGTTGGCTTACATCTTATTCATTATCGCATTAATGCAGGGTTTAAGAGTGTAGTATTTTCTTTTAAATAAAAGTAAAACGAATTACGAATGTATATCACAGATTACTTTAGAAAATACAATCAAGGCATAATGAAAGGGTTAAAAGCTAAACATAAGTAATAAAAATAAAATGTACTGTTGTAATATCAGTGTTATAATAATTACGCTGCAGTGACATCTGCTAAATTTTTAAGATTATTTATTGCATTTGTATCTGAAGGCTCACTTAATGGATACGTAAAAAGTGTTTGTGTGCCCTTGGTAACATTCCCATGCATTAATGAGTTTGAAATTCCGCTATAGTGGTGTATGTACGTGAATTCTCTCAGTAACAGAGACTGTGTGGCCAAATTTTAAGCTTAATTCATCATAAGACGCCATTATACCAAATATATAATGTTTAATACAAGTTGGCTCAAAATATTATTGTGCGTCGTTGGGTAGTTGCTTCGTAACTAGCTATGCTGTTACTATGTCTGTTTTTTTTTCATTATCTAAGTATTTAGAAAACGACCTCTCCTTGGGCACTTACTACACACTAGGGCTGTTCGAAATATCGATATGAAAAAAACTTATCGAATAATATCGGTATATCGATGTCTAGATATTATCGAAGTTTTCAGTATTATCGAAATGTTCGGTATTATCGAAATTTTCGTTACTATCGAAATTTTTGGTACTATCGAAATGTTCGGTATTAAAGAAATTTTCGATATTATCTACATTTCTGATACTATCGAAATTTACAATAGGCTTATTATCGATACTATAGGCTTTTCTCAAATTATCGACATTCTTGATATGATCTAGATGTAAAGTTAAAACATTTTTGTCACCTGCAATACAGTCTCTTTTTGTTGTATGCAAATAAGAATACAACATGACATAATTATAGCACATTTATATATTTATAACTTTTTTACATTATCGCCTGGCTTACCCAGCATTAAATTTAGCTGGTTCATTGTTTTGTTTTGGTTTTTTTTCAGTGCGCGCTCGTGTGTAAACAAATAGCAGTTCACTACCAACCAACGAGTCAGTTAGATGTTACTTTGGATTGTTTCGGTTCTCACGCTAAGATATCAGGATAGACGGTATCGGACATTTATTCACAAACAGTGGTTTCTTTTGCTTTGAGGCGATCATTTGAGATTCTGTGCAGCCGACTGTCACTGTAGTTTATTACATGTTTTTTCGTCGCATAACATAGCGGTAATTTATCATTGACGATAGTATTGATACATAATTACGTAAATGTTTTCAGTAATATCAGAAGTCAAAAGATACCAATATTTTCAACACTATCGGAATTTAACGATAGTATAAATACTGGAATTTAACATTAGTATAAATACTGGAATTTAACGATAGTATAAATACTGGAATTAAACGATAGTATAAATACTGGAATTTAACGATAATATAAATGATTTCGATGTTGTCGACGACTTCGGTATTATCAATTATATTGGTACCATCGATTATTTTAAGTAGACTAATATTAATTATTTAGATATTATCGATTATTTAAATATTATCGATAAATGAGGTATTATCAATTATTTCGGTGTTGTCTATAATTTCTGTGTTATCGATAATTTTGGTATACCGAAAATACCGAGTAACTGTTTGGAAAAATATGGATATTAAATTTTTGTGATATCGAACAGCCCTAGTTAAGACACACCTCATTTTGTTAATGTTTGCTGTGGCACACATATAACACATAAAAAACATTTGCACACAATCAACGTGAAACCTGGAATATGTATGCCTGTCGTCAATTTATTAACGGCGGTCTGGTAGCATGCCTGCAGGGGATGGCCCTCGTGTGATAACGTCACAGCAGTCGGTGTTGTCGGTGTTGTCCAGGCAGGTCTCTTTAGCATTCTCAGGTATATGGGAACAGCAAGGAGACAAGCTGATGTTTACAGCGATAAGATGAAAACTTATCTTCCATACCCCTCGGTGCTACACTAATTCACACCAGTCCGGCATGTAAAATGGGCATAACAACCACATAGTACCACGCATCTTTCCGGTTAGAAAAACACGTATTTCAGGTCATGTCCGTCCGACTCTTAAGCTTCTCTAAGATTACTTAAATATTTGAAAGGAAATATTTTTCTTACAATATATCCTATCTAAATCAAATGAAGCGATACAATCTAATTTTAGTATATATGTGCCAGATTTCTTAATCCGTATATTGATAATCATATTTACGCTAAACATATATGAATATTTTTTCCTGTTAATGTCTCCGAACATGTTTTGTCTTTGGTTAAAATTCTATTTTATAATATATATTTATATATATTTAATTTGTTGGCAGCAGTTACTGTGTGAGGGTAAGTAAACAATTATTTCATAAATATTTGTTCATTTTTAATATACATCTTGTGTATTTTTTCCCCTGTGTATTGCAGCTTGCAAAATTAATATTAATTATATCAATTAGAACAAAAAATAATTTTGCTCGAGAGATTTCAAATAGCTAGTAAGACGTTTTGGCATTGCTATTCTTAACGGTTAAAATCGTTGACCTCAACTCCCCTCCAGGGATGGGGATGTCCTTGGCGGCTTCCCTCCTGAAAAGCAATGCACCTGGGTTGTCTCCAGGGTATTATAAAAAGGAAATGCGTTCTGCAGGGGTTTGTTGATCTCAGGATGTGAACCTTTGAAATCTTGGTTTCTGTGGTCAGTACTATTTGGAAAAACGTTGAAATTTAACCTTGAAAGTTTATGAGTCTGGACAGGGAGTGGTCACACTGCTAAGACCTCAGATCTCTAAACGTAACAGTTTTTTCAGGTTTTGAAATATTTTTTGGAAATGTTACAAGCATAAGATTTCGAAGAGAGTATAAATTAAAAAGTTAATAACTTCGCGGGTAACTTAATTTAAGTGACAGTTTAACACTTGCATTTACGTCTTTTTATACTACCTTTTTTCAAAATATGTTCCTTAGTGAGATAATTCTAAAAAGAATCGCCTACTTTATATCCGGATTTTAATATTGTAAACAATACCTATTATGATTGTAATGCGCAACGGAATGCAAGAGTTTATCTAGCTTTTTTTAAATGTAAACTAATGGTAACTTCTTTGTTTCTAAAATGAATAAGTTTATCATCTCGATCGACAATTGTAACAACTATTTCATCAACGCAATTCACAATTACTGGAAGATACATCAATGTATTAGATTTTCCAATAATTTTATAACAAGGAGCTACAGCACACGTGAATTCGTGAATTGCATTTGTCGGTTTTCCATTCAAATATGAACCGCCTACAATATTAACATGTATACGACATACACTAACTGAAAATATATTAACCTATTCTGATGATTCGTGTAATTGATTACCTGGATTTACTCTCCATTCATAACCCAAAATATTTGCAATTGAATTGTCTTCCAAGAAATCGATATCAATGTTACTATATATAGCACCAGTTAATGTATTTGGATTTCTATGAAATCGGAAATGTACATCTTCAGGTAATGCAACTTTAATGAATGTTTCAAGGTCATCCAACTCACAAGATCCTATCGGTAACACAATCTTGTATGTTTTTTCACCAATATTAGCCATAAGTAATTGGTTATGCATATCAAATCTTGGTATGCTGTTGTAAGTAACGAATTCTATTACTTATTTGCCATTCGCCATCTAACTCTAACACAGGGAAATATACCACACGCAATTACGATGAATTACCACTTAATATCAACATAATTGACATATTACTAATATGTTTTACAATTACAATTACTTATATAGCCTATTTATAGCCAATAAACATAAACTTAAATGTTTGCATTTGATTGTATTTGGTAATTGGTATGTTTTGTAATTATATCTTAATTGTGTATTTTTTTAAATAATTACATATTTCAATTGGAGAACGTAAATAGCCGAAACTGTCGAAATAAAATATTTGATTTATGTTTTTAAATAATGCAACCCAATGTGTTCTTTCATTTTGTTTCGAATATAAATTAAAAATTATACATTCATGAACATTTGGTTTCTTTGGTAAATCGTCTCTCATATACACACCTCAGAAATAGGGAATATCCAGTTTCTTTACAAATACATTAATATCTTTGTTTGTTAATGCATGTTTTCAAAGACTATTTAAGACTTTCTGCATTTGTTTCCACATTTGGAGTTTTTTCGTCGTTGTTCATCTTTATAGAGTTTCAAACACATTCCATTATCTTTTAATTTAACTGTTCTACTAATTGCCGAAAGCCCTCCGAGGATTGATCCAAGAGCTGTTAATACTGGAAATATGAGTGGAATGATTAATCCTTTCTTTGTTTTTCTTTTAGTTTTACATTTTAGACCCATGCCTCTCTTCTCTCTTCTCCTAAGAGGGCATAACTATATTAACAACCCAAGTTCCGAGCTTATCACCTGTAGATGTAGATGGATTCTTCCTTATATTTGCAGCTTTATCAAATAGAACGGTATATGCTATATGTCTTTCTGTAAAATCGTTTCTTCGATCATAAACTATATTGTGTTCTTAACACGCATTATCCAAAGAATTTATTCCTTGATCGATCCATGCCAAACATTTTACAAGTTTAGTACCTGGTCTGCAATTATTATATTTCGGCAAATGTAATTCAAATGGTAATTTATTAATCAATGTATTCAATACACCACGTCCTTTTTGATATGTTTAGTATGAGCCATTGTTTTCAACTGAATGTGCACCTATATATAGATCTGCATTTATAGTTTTATGTTAGTATGTTATGTAACACTGTGTAATTGTGTAGAAATGAAGGTTATAAAACAAAATGTACATCTGCTGGTAATTGTAAATACGAAAGAAAATGCAACTGAACAGAAACATGGTATTCTTATATTCTTTTACCATCAAATATACATTGTCTAATAAACTGTCCTTCTTCATGTGGAAAAACTTGTGTTATTATGTCGTTGTTGGAACATCCGAATGGACTTAAATTTGAAAATGTATATGTGTTTTCTAAAACAATACAAGAGAAATAACAATGATTAACAAGCATTTTGTCATTCATTGAAGGAATGTGATGTTTCCTTTTAACAAATAAAGAAAATATAGTGTCTCCGAATGAAGCATTGCACAATTCTGTATTTATTTTTGACGATGTTTGGTGTGAACCGCAGGGCGAAATACAGCAATATTTCAGTTTTGGTCGACATCAAACGTTGATTGTTTTTATCTATCACAACATTATGCATGTATACCGAAACATAATATGCGCAGTAATGCAAATATGGTAATTGTGTTTATAATCGATAATAAGAATTTGCAACATATTAACAATGATCATGTTTTAGGCGATATGACATTTACAAAGTTTAAAGATATGTGTTTTTACTGTTGGATAGAAAAATATGGTTTTTTTTTTTTTTTGGTAATTATACCCACACTTCCCCTATGTAAAGGCAGATATAGGTGTGGTTTTGACAGTTTTTTACTTCCAATCGAAGAACAATGAGTATTTCAAAGTTTGGACATAGCGGTATATAACACAATCATTACAATAGTTGTTTAACCAAAAATCGCGATGGCAATTGTGATTTGAACGGACATATATTACGTAATATGGGTATGGCTGTGGAATATAGCGATGTGGTAAATAAATATTACGTGGAAGACTTAAACACTAGTATGCAAAATGTATTTAAATCACAAAACGAAGAAATATTTAAACCTGTTACGAGTAGAATGGATGCATTGCATTTTGTGTTAAATAAACCTAAAGAAACAGCTTTGGAAATTAAAACGGAAGAAGCACCTTTAACAAAGAAAAATCAAACTCTTTCTCAATTATCATTATGTTATTTAGCTTTAAAAATATCTACATCTACATGCGATACGAGATTTGGTATTTATCACCATGAAAACAACTGGTTCCTGGGAGATTCGTAAGTTAAATTTTTGCCTGAGAATAAAACTAAAATAGATTATTACATAACTGATGTCAGTGAAGGATTATTTGAATTATTGTTTAAAAACTTTCCAAATGAATATTCTGACACTTATTTGCACAAATATATATTACTTATTCGTCGAAGGAATGCTAATATTCGTTCAGGAGATGAAAACCACCCGAAAATACATTTAATAGGAGATATAGTAGGAAGTGGAATATATAAAGATGAAATTGACAACCACTTTTCACCTGCATATTGGAACTTTCGTAATGAATTGGGCGACAGATTAAAACTTCTCATTGCTTCGAGAGATTCTGCAAATAATTCACATACGAACGAAATTTTTTCTATTATTAAAGAGTTAACAGATAACGGTTATATTACAAATGAAGGTTAGTATGATTACTCAAGAGCTTCACGCTCCTGCAAGGATAAGATATCCTAGAATAAGAGTTATAACTCATGTTTTAAATGACCTTTTCAAGCCAATTGGTGTGAAATGACATTGCTCTCAAAATACAATAAGAGGTACAAGTATATTTTAACCATGATAAATGTTTATTCGAAATATGGTTGGGGTAAACCTTTGTAAAACAAAACTGGGAAACAGGTTACCAATGCAATTAAGATCGTTTTGAAAGAGAGAACGACAATTCGCTCCAAACCGACAGAGGATATAAATTTTTTTCTGCACCATTCCGGAAACTAATGACCGAATATGGTGTTAATCACTACACAATGTATTGGGAGCTTAAAGTGAGTATTGTGGAACATTACAACAAAAGGATTAATCAATTAATATATAAACATTTCACATCGATAGGGACTTACAAATGGGTTGAGGTGGTGCCTGAAATAATTAAATTTTATAATTGTAGATTTCATAGGACTATCAAAATAGGTCACAAAGAAGTTATTGATAATAGTTAAATAAAAACTATTTATAATAATGTTAAAGTCATCGACAAAAGAAAATCAAAGTTCAAAGTTGGGGAATTTACACGTATCTCGAAGGAGAAAGGAATCTTTGAGAAGAAATTTACAGTGAATTAGTCTTTTGAACTATATAAAATTATTTCAATTAGACAAACACATCCCAGAATGTATTACCTAGAAACATATGACGAAGAACCAATAAAAGGCGCATTTTACAAACATGAATTGCAAAAGTCAGTTCTCCAAATGAATATTTGGTTGATTAAAAATTATTAAAAGAAGAAAGATATGTCCTTTGTTCGATGGAGATGATTCTCAAAAGCACACGACTCCTGGGTTAATAATCAAGATCTTAAAAGATTGTAATACGTTTGTAAATTTTATAATAGTAAATAAAAGATTTCTAATTATATTTTGTGTTATTTGATTCAATAAACATCTGGATGAGGAATGGGTGTACAATTTATTGTGTAATCAATCCCCTTATTGATTAGATTATTGTTTCATTAGATTAACATTGGAGCAATAAACCAGTGTGATTAAATCGTTTTAATTCTGATGTCATTCACATTTAGGTGATAATCCGTTACATTTGATATGTAATTTAATTGGTATCTGTGATAGAATAGCTTGATAGGAAATTCGGATTTAGGTGTTAATTAGGTGGATTTGGTATGTATTGTAATTCATTGTGTTGGGGTGGTATTCCGTTGCATTTGATACTTTTTAAATGTGATGTAATTGATGGTTTTTTGTGTTACATTTCTTGGAATCAGGATAAATTTTCATGGAACTTAACACCTTAAAGACATTTGAGATGTGATTTGTTAAAATCGTTCTTGTAATTTCCTGGAATTAAAATATTTTTTGTAGAACTCTTTTTTCAACTTGAAGGCATTTGGGATGCGATTCCGTTTTAATGTTATTTAGAATATATATGTAACGTGATATTTTCTTAGAACTTGGATAAAGTTTCCCAGAATTTGTTTCTCGAATTAGATTTTTATGCTATTTCTTGTTATTAATTTAATTGTGATGTAATTCATCGTTTAGTTTATCAGAATACTTTTCTGGGTTTCATAACTGTTTGTGGTAGGTTATATTTCTTTGCTTGTAACGATACAGTTCTTGGATATTGGTTAGTTTAAGCGAGCAAAATACTAGTCCCCAAGCCAAAAACTTTTTATACAAAAATTGCTATTAGTTTTAATGGTGATCGATTTTTATGTTCAAAATACATAAATGTTTTTTGACAGTGTAAACAATTTTTACAGTGTATACTACTTTGATGGTGTCGAGTAATTCACATTATTTCAAAAAGAGTATTTCTAATACTGGGCTTAAAATTCTATGAAATATTGTAAACACAGACCGTTTGCACCAAACGTAAAACATTTTTGAAAGACAGGCGAGAGGAGGCAGGTACAGGAAAATCATTGTGTAAAGTGTAGGCGAGCTGCAGGTCGGGAACCCTTCTCGTGGAGTGAAGTTTGCAGGGAGGGCGGAGGGGAATTTCACCTGCTGGCATATCCCTAGGCTCTGCGCATGAAGGGAAGGTTGTCGGGCGGATGGAAACTGGCGGGAGTTGTCGGGAGTGCGCAGGAGGTGTAAAATGGCTGGACGGTGGTGCACGCGGGCGGTAGTGGCAGCTTAGTGTACTAGCTTTCCCATTACCTCGCCCACTTCGCACTATGCATATCTCACACCCGCGCAAGACCCGGCCCGGCGCTTCTCCAACTCTGAACGTTTTCCCCTCATCGGCTCTCGAGACCAAAGTTTCGCTCGATCCTGCATACACTAAATTCTCGGCTAACCGTTAGCTGGTATTGTAAACAAGGTTTTAGAATGACTCGTCCCTGTATCTTTTGTAAAAACACATCGCCATAATCGACTTCCTTTCACAAATAAATTTGGAACTGATTTTTACTCAACATAGAATAATAAACTTTAGCGAGATTATATTTTCCTATACAATAGTATAGTCGACACTTTAGTGCCACAGAGAAGTCTACACGTGAAATACGTATTTTTGTCTGCTAGACGAATAAATATATGTCGGATTGAAACTAAAACAACTTTTCCAGATGTTTGTTTAACTTACTTTTTCAAAGGTTGAGAATAAAGTTTAACTTGAGTATTTGCTTACATTGTAATAGTTAAAACATGAATTAAAATACATGTTTGAAAATGGTGTTCTTTCAATGTTTAAAATCTTAGTGAGTTAAAATTATGTCTTATAGCTGTATTGGTATGAAAATTAATCAGTCATTAGTTAAAAGTTGTTGGAAAACAGGAATGAAGATTGTTGAAAAATGTCAAAAGAAACGTTTGGTGGAAAATGGTTTATACTTTAAATTAAATTTATTTGTGTTTAACACATTTGGAACGTATTTCTTATTGATGAGGAAAAAATAAAGTTTTATCGGCGGGAGTTGTGAAATTTTTTAATTCGCTGAGAATGCGCTAGGCTCTTGTCTTCCGAAATATAGGAGGGTGCTTCAGTGTCCGAGCGAAAATAACAGTTAGTAGGGGAGAGGGTAAATAGTCCAGGTCAGTTCAAAATCCGCTGCTATCTCCCTAGGGAAACAGTCGCTTAGACCTTGAAGCAAGCTTCGTTCATAGCAGAGGTAGCACTTTGGAGCTGGAGAGCCGGCAAGCCAAAGCAGGGAAACCAACACTAGAAAAAACGCATTCTGAATACTATAGTGTGGGAGGGGTGCATAGCCGTGGTCTTGGAGAACTTGCTTTTGGAACAAAGTCAGCTTCTGAAATAGGGCAGGGAGGGGTGCGTCGACAGGGGCACATTCCTCTGGACTCGGACTGGTTCTAAGGTAGAGGGGTGTAGGATAGGGGCGGGAAGGATGGCTGCTCCTCCGATCTGACCTCAAGTAAGCAGTTGTCACCATCTTGCCTCAGTGCTGAAAAATTGACAATCGATAGTTTACGGGTAAATGACCCCCAGAACATCGCAGAAATTACTTGGGGAGGGGGTGTAGGGGGTGGCTGGCATCCTGGACTTTGGCTGGTTCTGTGATGTTGACAGGCAGGGTCCTCCCGATCTGAACGCAACTAACCAGTTGCCGCCATCTAGCCTTAGTGCCGAAAAATTGACACTCGTAGGCAACCCGAGGTCGCACTTTTACAAGGACGGGAGGGGGTGTAGGGAGCTCTGGAGCAAAGTAACTTCAGCTATTCAGTCGCCACCATCTTCAGTTGGTGATAGAAGCTTGGAGGAGACAGACGTGTACATATATATATATATATATATATATATATATATATATATATAATCTTTACAGCAGCTCTAGACACTTGGCGGACGACGAAGCTAGGATCATGATTAGCGTAACTATGGACCATCGCACCTACCTTCATCTCTAGTACTAGGCATGATTTACGTTTTAATATAAAAGTATTTTATAGGAGAAATATAAATTTTCGTGTGTTAAGTCTATATTGCGATAAGATTTTCAAATCACGTTTTCGTAGCAGATTAAAAATACCGCTTGTGTTAACAAGAGCAGTGAATTTCATAAACATTTTTTAAAAAGTATCCTTCATTTACGAGTTTTTACCGTCATTTAAACACAGTTATCTATCGGCCGCGCTAGACGTATCTACTCACAGCTCGACGTAAGTGCTACTCATTCATACGTTGAACTGACTTATTTTAATATCATTTGGGGTAGGATTTTCTATTGTTAATTACTTTCCTGTAGACCATCATATATTTTACTTATCAGAATAGACATACGCTACTGTGTGTGGTTTAAATAGTATTCATATTTTTTTGCCGTAAGATATCATTCACCAGACTGAATTGTGTAATTTGTATGTGTTAATGTGTTATTTATTCATACTGACTAGCTGGATTTCGTTTAAAGACAGTAAAACATATTTGTTCTATATACTTGTCTCTCGTGTTATTCTCTCATACATATTACGCATTACTTATTTTGTTTCAAGACTCTGGCTTGTGTAATTTCATACTGGCTAGCTGGATTTCGTTTAGTAAGTTTGCAATTGTCGACATCATATTTTATTCACGTAGTTAAAATATATTTCTAAGCTCGGGACTCACGTTATGTTTAATTCCATACTGGAGTAAGTGGACTTATTATTCGCGTAGTAGTTTGAAATTTGCGATTTGATGCGTTTACTTTATTCATACATAGAACACTCTCAATTTCTCTCTCATGTTAAATATATAAGTAAAATATCGCATATCTACCATCTATGAGCAGCATCCCAGTCAAAATCCCAAAATACATACAAAACTTACACTTAGCACACACTTGCAATTCAGTTCAACACCTATATAACACATTGCAACCGACCACTCAAAAAGAACGAAAAAAGTACAAGAAAAAAATTATCCGATGATAAATTTACCCTTTCATTACATTTAACCTTTCAATAAATTTTACCCGTTCAATTTGATTAGCCCGTTTTTAATTAAAAAATTTGATCGGATTAAGATTGGATTAAGGATTAAGCCTTTCAATCAAATCTATAATCCATCAATTAATCCCAATCAATCCCAGGTGAAGTGAAACCGACTCGCCCCTACTGTTACTTGTTACCACAAATAAATGTCTAGTGGATTAAAATCAGGGCTCCTCGGGTGCTGGTATAGGGTTGTCAATTACAGCTGCGATGTCATTCCACAGTACCATGATCCAGCCCGCGGGCCTTACACTGTACGTTATGTATTACGAACTGTAGTGAAGAAACGAAGCGTTTGCGGACCTATGTTCATATAACATTTTTTCACCCTCCAGATGTGAGGAATGTTTCCCCGAAGTATTGACATGCAATTTTGCAACATTGTGTATGGGATAAATTTGGTGATTTAGGTAGAGTTTCGAGGTAGTAAAGTGTTTGATAGAGAATCCACTGTCGAACATAGTTTAAGATAGATATCTTGATGGAACATCCAATTGTCACCCAATTAAAGTTTCTGTGCACTTTCCTTTAGGTTATTCTTTAGTATCGTTAAACACTTCTGGTTTATAAAGCCATCAATAACATCAATGTGACCCACCCCATTAGTATTCACACAACCCCTAACTAAAACTGAGTTTCTTGCGTTTCACAGTTGGAGCTTTTTTTATATATTTTTTATTTTATTAAAGCTTCGTCTTTCTCTACACACGCTGATACCAATCACTTCCATAAATGTTTATCTTGGTCTCATCTGAAAAACAGATTTTCGCCAACATTTCAAGGGTTTATTTTGGTCATTTTTACCCAGTAGCCGTTTCTTCCTGTTTTCTTCAGATATATGTTGCTTTCTCTTAGCTATACGTCATCGGAATGCACATTTTAGATTTTATTTCGGACTGTTGAAAGTGTAACGTTCAATTATACGGTCTGAGTGAGTGAAGTAGCCAACCTCTTGGCTTTTTTTTTTTTTTTTTTTTTTTCACAGATCGAAGAACGTAGCTTTCATCGCGGGTAGAGACAGCTTCCTTGACCGGTCTGATTGTCGTTTATTTCGGAGGAAATATTCTGTGATATGTTTCTTTACCTAACAGTAGGAGGCGCCTTCTTGACAATATTGCCAATTTATCTGTAACTTTTGCCTTCATTACTATACGCAATTTCATGCATACTATTTTTTTTTTCGAATGTAGTCTTCTCCAACATACTGCATTCAAACAGGGCCTGTTCAAATTCTTATCATGTGCTCAACTTCAGTTAACATGTAAAGTTTAATTCTGTTTAAAGCTAAAGTGTGATGAAAGGAAACCAAAAAGACGGTACATGAAATCATACCAACATCGTCAAAATAAGGAGAACGTTTCCTACAGGGGGACATTTAACGTATGATATAGGCATGTTTCTGTCTTCGTTGGACGTGTCTAGATACCTTTTTACTCAATGTATTGTATATAAAAGCCAATGTATGTATATCAGCATGCGTGTTTGTTTGTTCTTTATACAATTGTACGCCGTTTGACAGATCTGAACCAAATTTGTGAGGTATGTCCTTCAGCACCCAACTTAAAATATTGTTTAGGCCAAAATTGGCTCTGCCCCCTTCCCCCCCCCCCACAATTGGGTCGTGAGCCCCTAAAACGGGGTCGTGTATCTACCCTTGCCGTGTTATATCCCGGCAACGCCAGGTAGTTCCGACAGTCGCGTATCAAATAAAACAGAAAAGGCGTGTAGCGGGGACGGGGGCTGTGTGCTCGGCGTATGTTGAAGGCTGCCCGACGACGCGACGCCCGGAGGCACTTGCCCTACTGTGCGCCGGCCGGCCCGCCCGCCGTGGTACAGGGCGTAGTCGTACGGCGACGATGAACTTGGCACACATCCCGCCTTAGCGGGGGCGTGCACTAGCGACGCGGTCTCTGCTTCGCTCTACTTCCACCGACCATACGACGCTCGCCTCTCAAACTCACTTCGACCATCTTACAGCTTTTCAAACACACATTATAGGCGATTCACGGTAATGTGAGCACTTTTTAAGATCATGCTGAATTGATCCTTTTCGGCCAATTTCTATGTTTCTGTCACTTTTGAATACAGACATTGCCATGTAACAATCAAACACAGTGTATACTTTTCACCAGTCCCAAAAGGTTACGTCTGAAGCTGCAATAATTTATATTTATTAGTGGTAAATGTCTGTTGAAAGGGCCTTAGAAAGTGCTCACTTCATTGCAAAGAGCCTATACTTAAACTGCATGAGCACTTCTGGAATGAACGTTTGAAAAATTCCACTGCATCTACATATGTATGTACCTGCATGTATTTTAACGGGCACACATGCCTGGCATGCGCCCAGCAAAGTTGGTAACGACGGAAGAAAAATAGTTTCATTTGTGAATACTAGAATAATCTATTTTTCTCTTCTCTCTGGTTTTTTATGCGTTTAGTTGTAAGAACTAGCAAATTTGTAAAAATACGATCCATTCTAATAATTTTACGGTTTCACTCGACCGACGCACGAATTGAGTGATGAGGCCCATGTCGAAGTTAATTGTATAGATGGTTCATTTTACCGTGAACAGCCTATAGTTAAGATGCCTTAAATATAATTTTTTAGGTTAGGGTTGACATGCAGGCTAGGCTATTTTTATACTGCTCTGGAGGTTGAAAGGTCAGGTACTGAGCGATAGTGAGGGTGTGGTGAGGTGAATATGGAGCAGCGGAAGAATGCAAGAGCGGGCGGAGGAAACTGCAGTGACGCCCGCCACCTTTCCCACGTGCGTCGTGAGTCTAGCCAGGTTCGCCTTGTTCGGATGTGAGTTGTCTGACCACTACACACCGCGGCCCCAATACGATCAAGACATACTCATCATTAAACTAAAACCTTCAGAGCAAATAATTGACCAAACCAACAAATAAATTATCTACAGCATCTGGTTGGGTTGGAAGCTTTACAAAAGGTTAATTCATTGTTCGTGGACCGGGTAGCTGATGGCTTACCACGTCATCATCTCTGTGACATGATGATACCTACCGTTATGGCCTGTCGTGATCTCTCTAAATATTTTGTTAGTTACGAACATCGTGCTTTCTCGTGTAGCTCGGCCATGAATAGAAAGGCTAAATGTGCCGGGCAACACTGGGCTCTCAGCCACATAACGAGTCTGTACCTGTACTGAGTCATACTGTGGGTGGGTCCCGAGCGCAATAACCTCAAGGCCAACGAGTCAAGAGCTAATGCAAGTGAATGAGCGTCGATTTTCTCTAATTCCAGAAAGAGGGGAATGGGAACTCCTTGAATATTACAAAGTGCTTACCACCCGTCGCCGTGAGTTCCTGGAATACGAAAAGGGTAACATATTCGGGCCAGGAAAGCTCTTCTAGTGTTGATTTCATCACTTTCCCTGAAAATCATAAGTTAACAGAAAAAAAATGTTTTCTGGAGAAATTTCGCGCTTAAGCGAATTGAGTAAAATATTTTTAACAAACATTTACTTATACTTGCCAAGCTTGACACGGGCTTTTTGATAAAGCGAGTAAAGATATCTGGGCGGCTCTTGCCAGCGAGGTCATATGAGAGCCGATTGTTTAACGAACCTGGTTTAGCACACTGACTTTGAGAAAATTGTAGCAGTATAATATATGTGGCATATTTCTTTGATTTGCAATTTCCTCAGTTCACTATTTCTTCACTTTTGCAGAGAAACAAGTGTCCACGCCTCACCCAACCCGTTCCACCAAAGTAACACCATGCTGACCCTCCCTAAACATAATTCATCAATACGTATCTGATGTAAATTACGTAAATATCTATAGATAAAATATAAAATAATCAGGCTAGTAGTTTACCATATGTTATACGTGCTTATTACGAACTACAGCAGTGACCGACCACTATCAGCTTGAGTGAGGAGAGGGGGGGGGGGCGGCGACGTCCACGTTGTTTGAAAAGTGGGAGGAGGGCGAACGCCCCTCTTCTTCTGCTTATATTCGTCACTTATCCAATGAACTCTGTCTGCGGACCAGCTATACATCCGCAGGAGCGAATAAAGTGAGGCGTGAAAGGTAACCGGGATACGGGAATGCCCGGTGCGGGTAGTGCTGACTAAGGCCATGTCCGAATTGGCAGATTTTGTTGACAAAATGATCACGTGACCCGATTTCGTATACAAAAATGGTGACGTATTTGGTAATTTGGCATTTCGTATTTTGTGTCTAGCGAGTGTTAGCAAAAATACAAAATTACAAAATCAGCGCCATGTTTGTTTTTACACTAAAAACACATGCGCGAATGCGTAAATAAGATTACTTTTAAAACAAATAACTGTACATAAAATACACTAGGCATGTTTTAAAAAGCAAGTAAGCATTGTGATTTGTGTGTGTGTGTATATATATATGTATATACATATATATGTATGTATATATATACATATATATACATATATGTGTATATATATATACACATATACATACACATACACACACATATACCACTAAATTTATTTAAAAATCGTTATTGCATAATTTATTATTTTCTTATTTATTAACGTTTCCTAGTATTCCAATGATTATTTCAGAAACATTTTTTAAGCGTTAAATTTAGACAAAAATATTTTCCACAGTTAATAGCGAGTGCTAAACAAGTGACTCTCGACAACGTCCGAATTGATACCTACCAAATCACGAATTTACAAAATAACGAAATAACCAAATTTGTCAATTCGGACACGGCCGGTGATCACACCTGCTCAACACGTAAAGCCGCTGTTTCGAATCTCACTAAATACTCTGCGGGAAGACTACGGCGGGATCATTTGCTGGGTCTACACACGAGTGTCCCTGTAGTCGCCTCTGCTAATATGTAATCCCTTCTACAGCCTTCTAGCATATAGGCAGGCTAACGGGTAAACTTTTACATCTTCATTTTGTATATTTCCGCCATATGTAAAATTAACGTTAACATGGGCCTAATCACTTTATTCATGCATCACCCAAGTCAATCCGAGGAATTTTTAGGAACGAAAATGTGTTACTGATACGTAAATTCATACTCTAGTATGTGTAAAATAAGGAAAACAAACTTCACTGGCCATACATTTAAACGATACAGCCTCAAAACAATGTCGACTGTTAGAACTACTTTCATTAATTCGCTACCAACATGTAAGAGTCCGTACGCCACTGTGTAATATACTGTAGGCTGAGTATGTATGTAGTTACGAGTAGTGATTTTATTTCCCCCCAAAGGTTTGTTTAAAAAATGCTTACTTTGCCGTGAACAGTCTATAGCCACAGAATAAACAAATATACGGAAGCAAAACGGCATTGCAGTTCCTGTGACGTAAGAGATCTAGGTCGCTCATTGGCCGCGTGAAGCTATGGAAACGGGCCTGAGTCTGATTGGTCGTTGCGCGTTATGCAATATTGCTTGTTGGTCGGGCTTCCGCACGGCAAGTTAGTATCTAGGAGCTGATTGGTAAACTATACGTTCCACCACATTGCTGACGTGTGCAGATGGAGTTCGCAATACGCGCCACACGATTCCACTTCTGTATTCTTCAGTACTCTGTGTTACGCCACGCCACGCGTGAGAAGGCGACGGCCACTGGCTACTTGCGAGTCTACCGAACCAAGTGTGAAACTCGTATTAAAACTAGGCTGCAAAGTTTTCCTTTTGGCGATTCTGTATTAATATAGCGTGGAAGTGAAGGCTCCTTCACACAATCGAAGTTCACTTCGAATTTTCTTGAAATTTATTGAATTCAATTCCTTGAATGTTCTGTAACGTCCCTCGGAGGTCATAATCGCGGCCGTTTTGTCTTCCAAGCCATTGATATGAACGACTCAAAAACTCTCCTTTCAAAGATTTTCGTTTAGAACATCTTCTAGAATAAAGTGTAGTGTCCTACTTGAGTAATTTATGCGCATTTAAGCTACAATATTGTTTGTATGTATTTATTTCATTCAAAGTAAATATACAGCCTCAGGAAAGTTTTGATTTTGACAAAATATTTTCGCGGAGTATATGGTTTGTACAGGTCTGAAAAAAGTTGCTAACATTGACAATAATTTTTGAAAATGAAATATTTGTGAAAAATTTTAAAGTTGCCACTTTAGTATCTATTGAATACAAATGTATGTGTGAAAAGCGTTTCAAAATTTCGAGGCAGAAATTAAGTTTCTATTGAATTCAATCCTTGAAGTGCATGTGAACACTTTTGTATTCAATAAGTTGAATATAATTTGTCGAAATCATTAAAATATTAGATCGTGTAAAAGGGTCGCACCGTTCCCTAGTTTACTGTTTGAAGTGGTTCGTCGTGATACGGCACTGGAAGTGATCAAATCTGTCAAACAACACGTAAAGACGACGAGTGCTGCGTACTAAGCGATTCGTGGAGTGAGTGTAATAACGGGAATAAGAAAACAAAAACAAACTCGGCTCGGAGTCGGTATGCCGCCACGTAACCGAGTCAAGCAATAATGAGAAGGGGGTGAGGGAGTGGAGGGAACAGAAGGTTCGACGAAGGCAGCCGTCACCTGCTGTCGCGCCACGTGACGGCCCCTGGCCGGGTCAACGAGGTCAACAGCCTGCCACGGCGCGCTCTCCGTGTTCTGATAACCATAAACTTCCGACGCTATCCACGTACCTGCTAAAAAAAAACTATTCACACTGAGGGTTTACATTGACTGTTTTTTCCACGTTTGAGACCGAGACACTATGGAGCAATAAAGGCGGCATTGCCATGGGCATCAAGTACGCCATCGTCGCTAAGCGCAAGGCTCTCAACTGGCGTTTAGTGTTCTCGTTGCACTGCGTGCACCTATGAGACTTTCAGGGATGACCGTATTATTTTATTGGTGGGGAAAGTCTGTGTCAATGTTCAATGCAAGGTATTTGAGTACTTTTGTATATACCTGATGCGTATACTTTGAGTAACAATACTTTGGAAAAGCCGTTTTTAGCTGTTTTGGAGTACTCTGGAATGATGTCTTAACATGTGTGACGTCTTGGAAGCCTTCAAAAGCCCTCGTCTGAAGTGTGTATTCTTTACGTAGGTCAGCATACTGAACGCACTTTTAATAGTTCCGTGAGAAAACGACAGAGTGAAGAGATTTGAACGGCTCTTAACATCGAGGTCTTGAGAGCCGATGAGGGTGATTGAGATGAGTATGGAGCAGCGCCGGAATGAAGGGGCGGGGGAAACGGGAGATCCCCGAGAAGACCCGCCGACCAACGGCATCGTGCGGCACGATACCCACATGCGAAAATCCGGAGTGACCCGGCCGGGGATGAAACCCGGATTGCCTTGGTGGGAGGCGGACAGGCTAACCGCTCAGCCACCGTGGCCCCTTCGTGAGAAAACGAGAATTTCAAACATTCTGCGACGTAGTTCAAGCGCCCGGTATATGGGGAGTGTAGAGGAGGTTTGGGCAGGATGGCAGGCCACGTCACCTCCACAGCCGTATAGTACGCGACCTTGCCTCTCAAAGGTGCACACTACGTCCGTCGCAGTGACTGTTTTCCTCTCCGCGTGGATCACGTTCCCCAAGAACACTTGCAGCACGTCTTGTCTCTCCTCGTCGACCTGCTCCCGAGATACGCTTTGCTCCGCCGTCCTGTGACTATAGAGAGATTTCGGGTGAAGCTTTCAAAATGTCACGCATGTTAGAACCGCCATTTCAGAATACTCCAAAATGGCTAAAAACGTCTTCTTCAAAGCGCTGTATCTCAGAATATACACAACAGCTACATACAAAACTACTCAAGGGTCCTGCACTGAACCTTCCTACACACTTTCCACCACTAAAATAATAGTGTCACTGCTGAAAGTCGCATAAGTACACGCAGAGCGACGAGAACACTGCACGGCAGTTCAGAGTCTTGCGCTTAGAGGCGTTGGCGCACTTGACGCGCGTGGCAAAGTCGTCCTTATATCACCTGCGCTGCTCGGCCTCTAACGCAGAAAAAGCTGCAGGTAGGCGGGAACGTCAACAGTGAGGTCATGAGAGCCGATGAGGGTGAAGTGAGTTGAGTACGGAGCAGCGTCGGAATGCAGGGGCGGTGGTAAGCGGCAGATCCCAAAGAAAACCCGCAGGCCAACGGCATCTTTACGACAGGAGTTGCAGTGTCGGGAACCGAACACAGTTCGCCTTACTGGGAGGCGTGCACTGCGCTCTGGCCGTTACTTAAACCGCGCTCCTTACGTCGTCATGTTCAAGTATAGATAACACAGCAGTGTATTCATATTGAATTATGATTGACGTAATGGTAATGTTTACGTGTGAGAAGTTGACCCAACTTCAACATGACGCAAAGTTAATGTAGTGTCAACCAATTAAATTGAAGAAACAATTTTTTTGTTAATGTTTTTCCTTATTCGTTCTTATTCATACCAATCTCCGTGTTGATTTTATATTGTGTCAATGACATACGACTGAAAGTTAAGTTGAAGTTATAGTTCCCATTGTGCGTGTTTGGATGGTAAACAAACTAAACATGTCAATAACCCCCAATTAAAAGGAACTCTAAATAGGCGTAAATTTAGGTATAAGCAATGTTATCTGGTTATTATAGGAACGCAGATGCAATTGTTTGAAATGTTGATATAATAACTCTTTGTGTGTACATTTATTATTCACATGAGTGATTTTTTCATAAGCAGCCTGGATCTGTCACGACAAACGACTAGCAAAGTAACGGTTCAACTATTAACTGACCCGGGGGGGGGGAGGGGAGGTTAACACCACACATTACAGACTTCCAGGCACAATACCACTCAAAGCAAGAAGCAATGAAGCAATGACTTCTTGCTGCGCTCAATTGAGGAGGGAATAAATAAAGTCGTCAAGGGAGGTATAGAGTGCGAAACAGAAATAATTGTACAGTACAGTAGGTCGACATGCTGACGCCACGCACACAGCCTGACACCGACGAGTTCAATGAGCTACGTAACAAATCAACAAATCTACAAGTGGGTCAGGCGACGACGAACAGAAAAAAAAAAAAGTGTTTTGTGAAACAACTTCGCCCTAGAAATGACAGCAAAACTTGAAAAAGAAAAAACACAAGTCTTGTCTGCTATCGGGCTTGCATCCAACAATCAAGAGAACAAAAAAATTATTACATGACTAAATTCTGTAGTAATTTCCCTAAACTTCCAAAGCTTTCCCCAATAATTTTATGCAGATTGCCTTACAACTGTGTTTCAGATAAGTACTTAAAAAGTCAAAAAAGTAAATCCCGCCACTTATATTAGGGTTGTGTATGGCTACGATAGGAGTTTCTTTAAGTTAGTACAGTTTATTACTTAATCTCATTGTGATTTGATATGTATGGTCTTCTTTAACGGCAAATTTTCACCGTGCACGCTTTTTGCAGGAAAGCTAATATAACCTAACTTGTGATTGACGCGACACACGCATAGTCATGTTTTAACCAGGATTCGAACTCGTAACTTAATGGGGCGAAGGCCTCGTGACGACATCGGTCACGATGACATCTTCATGGTGTAGTCAGGTCATTTCGTTTGTCCTTGTTTTCTAGTACAAAGTATATTTTGTTCTAAATTTTCTGTTTTCTGAATTCCAAGTCTTCCTGTAACTCCAAGGCTGCCACTGACTGCTAACATTTAATTTCCCAGAATTTTCCAGGTTTTCCAGAAGAAAGTTGAGACTTTTCAACTTTTTTAAACATTCAATTAAAAAAATTTAATTAAAAGTGCACTGCTATATAAAATGTTATTAAAATGAAACAAGCAGAACTTGCTGTTCTTGAAAATAATCTACAGTACGAGAACTACAATATTCTTTGCTTGCAAGACAATTTCTCTCTCAGTACCATTTTTTTTAGTACCCATGATTTTTAAACGAATTCATTGGGCTGCTAATAAGAATATTTTGGCTGTGAAGAAAATCTGTTACCATAAATAATACAGTAGATCAAAATCTTCATGATCAGTTACCAGTTTCCCTAACTTCTACAGGTTTCTAAGGTTTTCCAGACCTGTAGCAATCTTGAAATGAAACTTTCACTTCCGTAAATTATTACTTATGTTATCTACTGTTTACTGTCCCTTATTATCAATAATTGCTGGTTTATTTTATTTTGTGTTTCGTGACTGTTCTTGGGATTTCGAATTTCAGGAAATGCCCAAGACTAACAGACTACTCACCTCCCACCAAGGCGAACCGGGTTCGATTCCCGGCGGGGTTGCACCCGGATTTTCGCATGTGGGAATCGTGCTGGACGATGCCGCTGGTCAGTTGGTTTTCTCGGGGATCTCCCGTTTCTCGCGCCTTTTCATTCCGGCGCTGCTCTATACTCACCTCGCTTCACCCTCATTGGTTCTCAAGACCTCGATATTAAGAGGACTATGTAGCAGCCCGCCCAAGGTCAAGAAGCGAGGGAGCGATAAGGGCGACACTAACACGCACGCCTTGCGTCTCATCGCTCCTACACGCAAGACGTGCAGTGTTACCGTCCTAACGCTTTACTGCGTAAATTAGGTCTGTAACTGTGGAGTTTTATACACACGATGAAAGTACACATATCATACTACCTGCGTATAGTCGTACTTTTCTCTTACCGCTTAAAGAAACTTCATAGGCACGTTTTATAAATGCGATATTTAACCACTTTCACGATTTTTCTTCTACATCAATACACCTAATACGATAAAAGTAAAAACATAGCGGCATAGACAATTTTTTTTTTATCCTTTCTGGCAAAACTTCGGATTTCCAGAACATTTATTTACCGAGACAGGCGTTTACGTGCAAACAACGATTTCACAGAAAACGTTTTAGTACATAGGACCTTTAAGACGTCCATATCTCTTCACTAACATTAAAATGTCGTTATTGCAGGGAAGGGAGAGCGGTCCAAGTCGACGTGCGACTGGCGCCTGAGGAGAAGGAAGCGACCCGACGTTCGATACCCGACGTCGCTGTAGCCTCGACGCCTAGGCCCGGGGAGGCGTCGCGACGTACAGTCGCCTCACGTCGGAGCAGTGGTGGCGGCGTCAGAGGACGTGCTGTCTGCCCCCAGGGACACGGCAACACCCCACCTCCCTCGGCACGGCGATCACCAAACAATATTTCTCAAACATCGCAAATGGGACATGGTTTAACACTGGAGTGGAGACATTTGTACGGCTCTTAAGGCCACGAGCCTTCATTTCTACAGTTTTTGCAAGAATTAATTTTTTTGTACCCAAAAGGAAGACGATATTGTAAAATCTTCCAACAATTTTGTTAAAAGTTGTTTTTATTACACTGTCGAATTTTTCCAACACAAAAAAAATGTATTCTTTTATCCCCTTAATTAATGAAAATTTTGATTATTTAATAATCAGTTAAATTATACAGTTTTTTGTGTTGAAAAAATTAGACTACATAATAAAAACAATTTGTAACAAAATTGTAAGAGGATTTTACAGTATCGGCTCCCGTTTGGGTACAAAAAGTTAATTCTCGCAAAAGCTGTAGCAATGAAGGATCGTGGCCTTAACGACGAGGGTGAAGTGAGGTGAGTGCGGAGCATCGCTGGAGTGCAAGGGCGGGAGAGGCGGGAGATCCCCGAGAAGGCCCGCCGACCAGCGGCATCGCTGGGAATCGAGCCCGGCTTTCCTCGGTGGGAGACGAGTAGTTTGACCGCTACACCACCGCGGCCGCTGGTACAACAGCGTATAGACGGTAAACTTAGGGAAATATTGAAAGCCCTGCTCAAAATCTACTTCTCATGTCGTATACTTCTTCAGATGTAAAACTTACAATGCCTTGTGCCAAGTGACTTTATCCATGCGTCAGTTAATTGAAAACGTAAAATTGTTGGGAATGAAAAAAAGTTACTAACGTTCGATTTCTCACTAAATAGTGTGTATAAAACAAAATAACACAAACTTAGTTTATCGTAATTTTAAACATTACACTCACAATACAACACCAAGACTTTGAACTATTTTTCTCTGTTGCCGCTGTAACTGGGAACTTGCGTGTCTCTGTATATAGTACATTCACGGTTACTTCACACTTTTCTGAAGCCCCGCCGAAGATCTACTTCCAGGATATCCCTCCGCCTCGTGCAAGCTAAGCTTAACCAAGTCTACAAAATTACATCAAAGGACAACGCACCGAATTCGTGCGCACTCAGTTGTAATAATATTTTGTATGAGAAATATTTTTTACTAGGCGCTACCAACATACATGTTTTCTCACTGTTTTTATGAATATTTGTTATAAATGAGAGATTAAAATGCATAACTAAAATATCGGTGAAACGTCAATTTAACGAAAAATTACATTATTTTGTGTTAACAGAGGTATAAAATGCTTGTGATAGATGGCATATTTAGTCAATAACCAAACACGTCTTACAAGCGGTGATTTTTCAAAGGTTAGATTCAAAAAGTGTGAAGAAACCACGAATAGACTATATGGTAGCATAATGTATATGCAGCTAACGGGCTCTAGAGCAATACACCGCATGTAGCGACGTTAGCGATATTGTAGTGAAACGCGGTACTAGCGAAATGCGAAGTTGGCTATATATAGTCATCGATCTTCAATACTCTCTGGGAGAGATATACCGCACCGATACGGATGTGTTCAATATGTTTCGAAACTATACTGGAATATCGCACAGCCCTAACGACAGCGATGAAACGTTGGGGACTTGCGTCTTTTTCGCGGACAATCTGGATATGTTTGTAACACGAGTGAGTACCTTTAGACAACCAGCCATGGCCGTGGCTACTACGCATGCGCTCATGTCAACCGCCCATTTATTCACATACTAACTTAATTAACGTTTACTACTAGCAGAATGAGTGTTTTTGCAGTTAAGTTAAACCATTGATTAAATACGCTGTAAGACTGATTTTTCGTACTGTGCGCATGTCTCTAACAATGACTCAAGGACTGGCAAAGCCACATGTTTGAACACCGATATAACTTTGTTTACATTTGGTTCTAACCTCAAACCCATGCGATTAAGATAAAAATTATATTTTGTGTAACTCGATTATATGGTATCTGCGTCACAGCTTAGTCAAAAGTAGTGAACTAGCATATGAAAGTAGACTATTGTCCATTTCATATAAGTAGTCAGGAATTTAACAGTTCTAGGAAAGTAGTGCCAATGGCATATGGGTGGCTATGTATCCTCCCGCCACAGCTGAACTGTCATTGAAGGTCACTGTTTGCAAACAAACACCATGTGACTGCCAGTATTTTCAAACAAACAACATATGACTGCCTGTTTTTGTAAACAAACTGCATGTGCTTCCTCCCAAATGACTTTTAGAAGCTGCGAAGGGCTATTCAATAGTTGCAGGAAGGCAACGATCCCATTTTTTTATTTTTTTTATAAACATTTTATGTAAATGACTAACAGCCCATGTAATAAGTATATAATTTGATCTTTTTTTTTTACCTTGTAAGAAATCTGTAACCAGGATGCACGAAAACGAAATTGTATTTTGACTGTCAAATGAATAAAATATATTTAACTGTTTTGAATACACTCTAAATAAATTAATGACAACTAATCTTGCCACACCTACCTGAAGTAAGTTCTTGTAAACACAAAAATTTAGCATGGTTTCCACAAAAACCAAATATCAAGATTCACCCCCTTCCCAGGAATGCACAAACGCCGAAATACGCCCCCCCCCCCTTTTTTTTTCTCTCACCTTCTTTTCAAAGACAGTATACATTCTTACATACGGGCTAAGCCTACTATTGCATTAAAAGTACATAATTCTGCTTCGTGGTATGATATGACAACAAACTCTGTACAGCCGGATACATTTATGGTCGTTATAATTCTCAGGATGTTAAAAGTATGTAGGTATCCAAAATAATATTTACGCAAATGTTACTTAATTTCAGTAATTTTAATAACTCTGATTTAATAACTCAGATGTTAAGTATTGCAGGTCTACATACAAGATACTTCAATAACTTTTCTAACATATCTACGTGTTCAGATTGTCATAATGCGAATAAAAACTTATTTCTGACTAACTCAGTGCTGATATTTACACAGAAGTTCAGTCGCACAACCTCCCTCCTCAAAATTGTGAATACAGCCCTAGGCTTGTTCTCGGGTACCTAATAAAAAACTGTATTTCAGTTCAGAGATGATACAAAGCGCTCTAGAGAAGCAGATGTGACCTACAGCAATAATATATTAAACGAACATGTTACTTACACACTAAAAAGATGCGCCACCTACCTAATATTGAAGACATCATAAAGTTCATTTTCCTTAGCGATAAATTTTGGAATGTCGCAGTTCCTGCTGATGCATGAGACACTTCTTTATGATGTTGGAGCACCTTCGTTTGGTGCTTAAATTGAAAGAATTAAGTTTGATAAGTGTGTTGTAATTTACTTGATATCAAAAAGTTGTCTTTCCAATGTAAATTCTGGTTATGTGAATTATTCTTCAGTTACTCTTACAATATTCTTAACAACATATGTTAAAAACCTATGAGCGTTTTTAAGTTGCAATACAAAAATACTCAAAACGTTTATGAAAGATTCCAATGTTGAAACCTACACACCATTCTGTTACTTTAAAATACAGCCTTTAAAAACAGGAAAAACCTTTAAATTTATTTCTTAACAAATATCCCTGCGTAACAAGCTTGACAAATTTTATACACGTTTTAAAAAAACACAAGTGATACAACTTACAAGTATGTATGGCCAGTAAGCTTTACATTTTGAAAACCTTAAAACCAGAGTGTTAGAGTTTCAATCAATAATAACACAGAGAAATGTCCGTAGTAATGAAATGTGAGCCTAATTAGGGTATCATCTTTATTTTATTTCGAAAAAGGAAAAAGTGAACAGTGCTGGGGGGGGGGGGGGTATTTAGTTTATCGTCTTTCGTGAGACGGGATTATTTTGATGTTCTTACAATGCCAATGAAATACAAGATAGATCGTCGTAAGCCCGACCGATTCTGTCGTCCGACCAGAAAATTTTGGATTAGAAATGATTTATATTCTTCGTCGTGTCGTGCGGCACGACGCACAGAATGCACAACATTGAAAAATGGAATTGTATTGCAAGCTTTCCCTACAATGGTTAATACAGAGCTTTTAAAAAAAAAAAAAAAAAAAAAAAACTTTTGTATGCATTAGCGATACCAATTTGTCATCATAATGTATTACAAATTTCCCTCTTGTTCACCACCTTTGAGACTAACGTAGCCTATCAGCACCTTCTAAATAGTTTGGTTAAATGCCGATAGCATGGTGTCTGTCGTGCTGTAAATTCAAGTAGTTACATTGGAATGTGCCATGGTTGCGTTTTTGGTCGTTTCGTGCAGTATTGGTCCGGGCTATGTGATTCCGGCATGAGTGCGTGGCATTTTGAGTTGCATATTGTTTTGATGGAGCAGTGAAAAATTTTGCTCTTATGGAAATAACATTTAAATTATTTAACTTCGAAAATTATAACTTAAATGAAAATACAATGCGCGATACATACGTCGCTGTTCGTATTCGTACAGATGCAGCAATATATACACGCACACACGTTGACCGAAGATAATCTTACACTCGAATTTACGATGTAGACAAACAAATATTGTTCACTTACTACAAAAGTGTGGAATGTGCGACATTTTACAGACCACGTGCATTTCAATAATTATATTAATGGTTTATAAATACATTTACAAAACACGCAAACTTACTGCTGTAACCTTTTGAACACGTGTTTTTCTATGGCAATCCTTGCGAGTTTACTTCACTAAAATCACGTTTGTTCGTCACAAGCATTAAATAATTGATCTGCAAAACCGTTCAGTAAAATCAACACTGCGAACGTTTCCTGATACGAACAAACTTATACTTATATACGGAAATTATATTAGAGTCACTTCATTATGGAAGGCGGTTAGTAAAATGGCGGAACGAGCAGTTTAATGACGTGCCGATTAATATTACATTTCACTCAAGTATGTTTAGAAAAAGCAAATAAAACATAATTAACTACCGATGAAATATTCCGACAACACCAATACGATATTCGTATAATAAACACGGTGAGAAAAAAGCGCACGCACAACTGCCTTCACCGGGCTGGAAACACAAACGTGGCCTAGCCATTGGCTGGAAACGTTTACTGCTCGTATGTGTCGACATACTCTGTCATAAATGCTGAACATGTTTTTAAAGTCCCGTTACTAATAGCCAAGAAAATTTAATATTGCTTTAGAAACATAATTTAAACCATAAATGTTGTAAGTATAATTAAGATTTTAAATTATAACTTTTAGTTCCAAATACTATTTTCTTCCAAAGACGTCGTCGAAATAGCCAGCCTAACATCACGGATCCCGCAGCAGTTCATCAGCTGATACAATACTGTAGGAGCGAGAGCATTTACTGTTTACATAGTGTGTAGGTTGGTCACCTTGTCTGTCAAATTTGAGACCACTTATATGAAATGGACAATATGTGCAAACCACACATGGTTTTGACAGCTGTGTATGAAGAAAAGCAGTTCAACGTTGGGACACGGAGATTGCTATACGCAGCTATTATGCACCCTCTACCCCACATTCTAAAGAAATTATTTGTAAATATGTATCATATCAGTGTATACGTACAGTGGCAAAGAGCGAATGGTAAAATATTTTCCAATACATCCATGGTAACGTTCCTACAGTTACTCGGGAAAGCGTCAAATACATAGGGAAGTTCCCAACTTTATATAGTAGCGATACTTAACATTCCCACATTCTCAGCCCGATTTCCACATACTGTATAGGTTAAAAACTTCCGCTACAGTTTAGAAAGTTTCCCATAAATTTGTTTACTTTGATATTCCCTTCTACGGTTTAAATTGCAAAAACTCTTAGTCAGTACTGTCCAATGCCTGTCTAGGTGACGTGTTTGTCTGGGATATGATGTTGAAAAATTATGGGTAAAAATACAAATGAACAGTAATGGCGGCCGCCCACAAACGCATGAGCAGTGACCATGGCCAGGATTGTCCACAGAGCATCGTGTTAACCAATTGAACGCTTCTGAAACGCCACTGTGTACCGTTCCGCCACTTGCAGACGGCATCATTACCACGCACCTATAATGACTATAGTCTATTCGCGGTTATTTCACATTTTTTAATCAAACCTTTGAAAAACCACCTCATGTATGACATGTTTGATTGAGTCCTAATTATATTACCACCAGCTTTTTATACTTGTTTTTAACGTAAAAGTATCTTGCTTTTGATTAAATTAAACTTTCACTTATATTTTATGTATAAATTGTAATATTTCTTTTATAACTAACATGAATAGACAAAAAATGCATAAATTTATTAAACAATATGCACAAATGCGGTGCGTTGTCCCTTTTGGTGCAAATTTTATAGAATTGGTTAAAAGAGGAGGAGGAATATCCTCGAAATAGCAGGGCTTCAGAAAAGTTGGAAACAACAGTGAATTGACAATAGGTAACTAGTATTTTCATGTTAGCCACCACTAGCAATGTTGTAGGTACCAACGTTACAATACATGCAGTTATGGGCAGGAGTATTTTTTAGAAGTTTTATTTTAAAAGTTACGAAAACCACTAGCTTCATTCACAATTCCGAGACATTCTTAGGGTGTTGAAATCACAAGTTGTGAGGTCAGGTCTGCCCTCACGTGCGTGGACGGAACTGCTGTGATGTCATCTATTGATTCCTTCTCTGAAGTCCCCCTTCTCAATGTTGATTCTCCATGTTCCATCCCTACATCTCCTTCCCCGTGCAAATGCTAAGGTTTTGCTGCTGTGTTTAAATACGCTGGTATGGCGTTTTTCGGGTCACTTCGATTCTTATTTTTCGCCAGATATCCCTGTCAGGAGTTGCGTGTGTTCAGATAAGGTCATGGTGACGTAGGATTGTGTTTGAATTTTTCGATGCGAGTCGCGTTATCCAGGGCTGATCTAGAGTTATTTTATGTACAGTTGCGTAAAATTAAATTCATTTCGGTGTCCGTTCGAACTTACCTTTGGCCAGTCGCTTCTCGGCATATTGTGTTCTCTCTTTAGTGTAACTTTAAATTCTTTCCCTATTGACTGTATTTGTGAGCCTTTTAAGGTTAGCGTCGCCTGATGTCGATGTCTAATTGCAACGAGTTTCAATTGATACCAGTACGTTAACAGTTGGACAGTTTTCTTAAATGACACGTAATATATACCTTTCCTCACATCTATAGGTATCAAATGTTATCAAAGGATTATGAGCCATTGTAATCTTAGCATAGAGTATACCGCTACCCCTTTTTTTATATTTCGTATTTTGTGTCACAGCTTTGATGACCTGCCTGTGGCAATGTGAACGTTTTAATGTTTTTCCGCCGGCATTTCATGCACATGTCATTTCGCTTCCATTAATTTTTCTTCGAGTGCGAAATCATGTTTTATAGTATGCAATGGGCTAGTGTGTAAATGGGACATTTCTCTCAGATCAATGCATATTGAATTTGGCGGTTGGCTTGAGAAAATTTGGGCGCTTTGCACACTTATTTTAAAATTTTTGTTCATGTGCTTCTGCGTGTGGTTTGCCCATTCAATTTTAGTCAATTATGCCACATGATAGCTTCAAGACAGTGTATTTAAAGATTTGTTATATATATAAACTTTAATTAATTGCCCGTGTGATTTTCTTGTTATCTAGTATTTTTTAAAGGCTGTGAAATGTTTTGAGGAGATTTTTAATCAAATTGTATTCATTTTAATTAATGTGTCTTTATCAATTCATTACTTTATGTGGCTAATTTGTCACAAAGATCTGACCCAGAAGAGGAAAGCTATGGTATATCCTCACGCCTGTACTGTGGCAAAAGGCATAACAACGTCTCCAACTTCCCTCTGTGAAGGGAGGCGGGAGGAAGTCTTTTGGCACTCCTCTTAATACATTCCCCCCTTTAAGGATTTCATTTTGGTGTGATTAAAACTTAAATTACATGTTGCTGCATAAAAGATCGAGAAAAATCTATAAGCTAGAAGCGAAGATATACACCACTTCCCCTCCCCTCTCTCCTCCCATTTATTTCGCAACTACAAGGAAGTTTTGTCATAAGATGTTTCAACTGCGGTCTACTAATTCAGTTTTTTTCCCGATCCTATTATAGATCTAGCCTACTGGGAGTACGGAAACATCGCCAAGCTGACAATGAAAGTTTAAGGCCATTTCATACTATCGAATATTTATTGAATTCAATTACTTCAATTCGATATATTGAACTTAAAAAATCACTTCATTGCCTTTCAATGGATTAGTATACACTCAATAAACTTCCAAGTTTCCACATGAAAATTTATCACAAACTTTTAATGAAACCAGTTTAAAAAATACCAAAACTAAATTTTTTTAGAAGTATTTACGACTCACGCACGACACGAAAATAATTGGTCAAACCAAAACAAATTTTCTTCATTGTATTGGAATTTTTTTATATGCATCCTTCTTTTGTATAAATTTTAAATGTGTACACACGACTCAATTAATATGAGATTACATATGTTAAAACTATCTGAAAATCTGTGATAAGAGATAGAAATTTTGGTACCAAGAAAATATAGAACATGCTCTAAACGAAAATCTTGAATGAAAACAAGATATTCAACAAATTTAAAGACAAAATGGCCGTGATTATGACATTTCTATAACGCCATATAGCATTCAATGAATTCAATAAATTGAAAGCAATTTGAAGAAAACTTTGATCGTGTGAAAGGGCCTTTACACTGCACAAATTCACTTGCGGAGGGCTTAGAATGCACACCAGAGCTCTATTGGCACCAGTTGTAGCAATGGCATATCTAACTTTCGAATATTCCTTGCCGCGTAATGAATAATTAAGTTGGCAGTTGGGCTACAAACTTCACCAACTAATTTTTTTGCACGTGAATATTACGACCAAAGAAAATTATATTACAACAGTTCTACAACACGAGACATTCATTTAACGCACAATCCAAATGTTTCGAATTTCAACATGGTGCCCCACAAAGCGGCATTCTTCTAGTAGGCTATGTTAAAATCAGCTATCCGAGGTATATATATATAGGTCTGTGCTTCTTTTTATAATGCCACAGAAGAAGTGACCTATGCTTGAAAAATAACAAATAAAAGCTAAGCAATGGCACCCCGCAAGCCCAACACCCACATGATTAAGAATTTAGATATTAAAAAAATAAGAGAGAGAGAGAGAGAGACCGCAAAATTTGCAAGATAATCTAGTAGTACACTAGACTCCGTAGTTATCTGATATATATGTGCATGTGTGTAGAGTGCACAAGAACAATTTTGTAGGATTAACTGCCATTATGCGCGCCAAGGAAAATTTTATTCGGAACGGGTAATTCTCCACTGGAACAAAGAGAAAAGCAAAAGAACGGGAAGGTCGGGTAAAATTACGTGGCGTGTCTACGAACTATGACGGAGAGGAACCAGTCTGAATAAACATTAACTTTGGAATTCGCCAAGTTAGTACGCCTATACAATCTGAAATGAAAACATGGAACATGAATAGGCTGTTCACGCTAAAGTGAGCACTTTTGAGGCATTAGTTACTTTTTTTATTTCAGCCATTTTTTTTATTATTTAACTACATTTTTAAATGAATATTGGCATGTAAGTAAGAAACACAGTGTGTGTAGACTCCAGTGTATATATAGGTGTGTATGTGTATGTGTGTGTGTGTATATATATATACACACACACATACACACACACTATTATTCCAAATGAGAGCGTTTTCATAAGTGCTCACTTTACTGTGAATAGCCTATACACCCTGGGTTGATAAAAACGTTCAAGTAACTTAATTAGAAAATCAAAGTATGGTTTTTTTTCACGTATAATGTGATAACAAATATACTTGGAAACCTGTGGACCTATTTTCTTGCAAACGAACTCACATCACAGCATGCCTAAAACGGGTGATGGGGTTCTCTAATTTTATATAATACCGTCCGCCTAGAGTTGAGTTTCGGCGACACGGGCTTTGGAAAGTTAAGTTGGCGAGCGATGTACATATACTATGCGTAGTGATGTATCGTTACACTTCGAAACACACTATTGTTTCTGTTATGGATTTGGTAGGAAAGTGATCAGCTGTAGAATAGAAAAACAAGGATAAAGTGATTAAATTAACGGGAAAGAATACCATACATACGGATCACATTAATTACATTTAACGGAAATATCATTATTTGGAAATCGGACAAAGTTAAGAAATACATTTTTATCGAAGATGACTATAAAGCAACGTATAAAAATTAAAATAGCTTCATAAATGTATTTGTTATTTTAGCTACAAATTCTGTCATATTTTAGTATCGATCCTTCCAACTATATATATATTTATATATTACATAATTTACCTACATTTATTTCACACAAATAAAAACGAAACAAAAATTTTCCAAATAGAGTTTCACATTTCGGCACAAAAATTTCACCAAAACATTGCTTAAAGAGACATGTTTCCAAAATAGAACTTTCGGCTGACGGCATGTTTTAAAACGTGGAAAACGTGTACTGCTATATGGGCAGAGCAGACCGGAGTAAAGAACTTATACAGGCTGCCCACAGAAAAGTAAGCCCTTTCGAAATCAACCCTATACACTGTCTCTGCCCATAGCTACATAACATGGGCTACAGTATACACTGCCACTGTCCATAGCTACATACTATGTGCCACAGTACACACTGTCTCTGCCCATAACTACATATCATATGCTACAGTATACACTGTCTCTGCCCATAGCTACATAACATGTGCTACAGTATACACTATCACTGCCCATAGCTACATACTGTGCCACAGTATACACTGTATCTGACCATAGCTACATACCATATGCTACAGTATACACTGCCACTGCCCATTGCTACACACTATGTGCCACAGTATACACTGTCTCTGCCCATAGCTACATAACATGTGCTACAGTATACACTGCCACTGTACATAGCTACATACTATGGCTCTGTCCAGAAGCCCAATAAGTAGCAAGCCGTCAATTTAGAAAATATAAGTTAGTAGGCTGTTCATACGATAAAGCACTTTTGGGGGCCTAGTTACTTTTACTTTCAGCTTTTAACTATGTTTTTAAATATTGCCATGTAAGTAATAAACATAGCGCGTGTGTTCCGCCGCACTAGGAAGTTGAAATCTACGGTTAAAATACATATGTTTATTTACTATTATTATTCCAAAGCAGAGTGCTTTCAAAAGTGCTCACGTTAACGTGGACGGACAGCCGTTGAATAGCACAAGGTGCTCCAGTCTGTTTGTGAGGGGCGCGGCCGGTGCCATGGCGCCGCACTATCACGCCGGCGCGCCAGATAACGGCCACATCCGCGAGCACTTCCAGGAAAATTTCCCCAACGTGACGTCACCTCACAACGCCGCGCCGCGCCGCGCCGCAAGCCTCGAGAATGAATCACGGCGCGTTGACACGGCGCACTTACTGACCTTACTGACAACAGCCACTGTCGCTTACCTCCATCACCAGGGTCGCCGACAACTTTATTTTATTCATTAATTTCGACCTTATCTATACTGAAATTAGGGGGAAATTGTGAAGAGTAGTGAAGAGATTTGGGCGGCTCTTAACAGCGAGGTTTTGATATAAGTGAAGTGAATAAGGAGCGGCGCCGGAATGAAGGGGCGGGGAAAAGGGAGATCCCCGAGAAAACTCGCCGCCCAACAGCGGCATCGTCCGGCACGATTCCCACTTGCGAAAATCCGGTGACCGGCCGGGGATTGAACCCGGTTTGCCTTGGTGGGAGGCGAGCGTGTTAATCGCTCAGCCACCGCGGCTCCTAGAGGGAAATTGTTTATGTAGGAAATTAAGCACTATCCTAAGAATATAAGTGTATAGATAAATACAGCGTGTGTTGTTTAAAGTGTTGGTTCAAATCGAAACATAAATAAGAGGGCTGGGCGTGTGATTGGCTATTAGTTAAGCGCTAAAAAAAATCGCAGTGAAAGTAACGTGGCGATAACCAGTCTTAAACGTCTTAACAGTGCTGTCGGTGTTGGGGGAAACTAATTTACAAAATATTTATAGGCTGTTCACGGTAAAATGAGCATTTTTGAAAGCCCTGTTTAAGATCTACTTGTATACACGTTATGTATTCTTCCGCCTTATGTAAAATTAACATTGATATGGGCCTCGTCACTTTATACATGCCTCGGTCACGTAAAACAGTGACATTTTTAAGAAAGTAAATAATATACAAATCTGCTCATTTTCACACTCCGATGCACAAAAACAAACAGGAAGCGAAATAAATAATTTAAGTTGTCACAAATGGTTACCTAATACTTTTAACTCGACGTTATGACATAGAACTATTTTCCATCAATTGTTGCCAACGTTACTGGGTAAATATCACTCAGTGCGCCCATTAAAATATATGCAGGCAGGGGCAGTGACGTTTTTTTAGGGTTCGTTTCAAAAGTGCTCACTTTATCGTGAACAGCTTTTACAGTACCGTACGCGTCAAAATTCAGTGCCTTCTCTTGCACTCAGCTATGTATAACATAACACGTACACATACGTAATATTACGCACTGTAGCTCGCACCGACCGCGAGCTCTCGTTATGCGCGGTCCGGTTTTTTTTTTTTTGGGGGGGGGGGGGGGACCCACCTCGATCCTCATCTCCCCCCCCCCCAGGTAATTTAGTAAACAGTATTCAGGAATGTTTCATTGAATACTAAAATCAAAACTACTGAGTACTAAGTGCGTCACTTTTTTGGTAGCAATTCGTGTCACGTTCACTTTAAGCTTGTTTACAAATGAAAAACTTATGAATTAAGAAATAGCAGCAACTATAATTCTTGCACGTGGAACTACGTCTTCTAGATTTACGGTTCACAATTCACACAATAATTCTTCAGTCCGTCCAGCCAATGAGTACTTGCGATAATCCTGTCCTGTTTACTTTTGGTTAATAACTATTCCTAATATAATCTTGTATAACACTACCACATACAAGCAGACATCTTCTGCCAAAGAAACTTATCATTGTGAACTTATTCACAACTATAATAGTATTAAACATAATTACGTCATTACGAAGAGACATGCTAAAGAGCGTTGTGTTTCAGATTGCTGTCAATACTATTTCAAGTTCACTATTTTTTATGTTAATTTAAGGCGTGTTCGAATGAGTAAATAATCTGGTTTTACTACTAAAAATTTGCAAGTCAGTGGTAACAATACCGACCTATTTATACAACTTCTTAATACACGAAGTACATAATTTAATATTTCTGATTTTTAAATTATTTTTTGTAGTAAACCGGAAACTATGTATATAAAACCTGAGATACTACTTCACTTGTACAAATAGAATATACTCTTTGATGGTAAAGAAGGTACTTTTTTGTAACCTTCTCAACAGGAACAAAGAGTATTATTTTTGCAAAACAAGATTTTTTTGCAGAAAAATTCCTCAGGTAAAGATGGAAAATGTTTTTTTTTTTTTGTTTAAAAGTGATACACTCTAAATTCGAATCAGTGGAAAACCATTGATACGCAGTGAAATTAAACTACTCGAATTAGTGAAAATGGCTCCACTTAGAATCAGTAGAAATCCACTGATTGATTCAGTGAAAAACTTCACTGATTGAATTAGTGACGTGGAACAATTCTGCTGATTGAATAAGTGACGGTCGACTGCAGCGACGAATTAAATATTGTTTTTCAATGAATTTAGCCAAAAAAAAAAAAAGTGAAATAAACATATTTGCGATATTTTATTATTTAAATTGCGCAATTTATCGTAATTTAAAAAATTGAAATAATTTTCGAAGACGTGCAGGACTGAAATCCCACGCCATTTCCACTTCGTTGATAGGCCGTTACCTTAACATATTTTCTTTTTGTATTTCGTTGTTGTAGTTGTGTTGAATTGAAGTGATGTTGACGCGCTCAAGTTAGACCGACTTGCTGACAAATTCACAGTGCGATAAGCGAACTGAAAATCCGCCGCGGAGGGGTCGGGGCGCGAACCCACGACTTCTCAACTACAAGTCGGCCACCCTAGACGTAAAAACGAAATGAAAGCTGAATGTTCATATTACCTCGTAAAATGGTGTTTTGGAAGACGAAACACATTATAGAAAGTATTTTGTATTGCTTTTATTAGTTTATTCGTTGTTATTTAACTAGATACACGTTGTTTAACGGCCATTTTTAAACGTTGATGGATGGCCATTTTTACACACTGTTTAGGTGAACCATCACTCAGAAATAAACTTCTGAAAAACAGTGAAAAAAATGACATAACTCGGTGGAAAACGTCATTTAGTCAATAAGTGAAGGATATCTGGCATTTTTTCACTGAATCATCAGTTAAATTCACTGAAATGACTGCTGAATCAGTCAGGTACAGTTGACTGATTGTAACAGTGAAATTATCACTGAATCAGATTTACAGTGTATTGTGAAAGATGACCGAGACACGCCTAATATAATTTGGCGAAAGTGAAGTGAGGTTAAGATGGAGCAGCGCCTGAATGTAAGGACATGGGAAACGAAAGCAACTAGAGAAAACCCGCCTGAAAACGGCACCGTCCGCCACGTTTCCCACATGCGAAAATCAGGGTTACCTCACTGGGAATCGAACTCGGACCTGTTTGGTGGGAGGCGAGTAGTGTACTGCCCCACCGCAGCCCCAAGAAGGGAATGGGGAAAAACCGAAGTGCGCACATAAAAAAAATTACAGAACGGAGTGCTAAACTTCTAACACAATAGAAAACTTTAACATTTGACTTTGCATTTCCTTTGCTTTGACGAAACCACCAATACACAATAAAATTGTAAAATCAGAGTTGAAAACAATGAAACATCGGTTTTGCGAGCTTCGTAAAAATGCGTATCTTGCTATATAAATCATTATAATATTATCCAGGAATGCGTTTTACGTACCTTTTTTTAATTATAGGCTTGTGTTAAAAGTTTATTTCAAAACAAAAACTCACTTGTTAACTTTGTTCAAAAATGTAAATTAATATATTTCCTCTTCACATTATATTTGTTTGCCATATATTTAATTTAAGCTCTGTTTAATAAACCGAGATTAAAATCACCTTACAATAAAATAACACACTTTCCACATAACCCCTGTTAGATTCACGACAAAATGGCTGCTTGACTCTGTCTTTAAATTTCAACTTTTCGAAATCGTAAAGGCAAGAGTGCTTGACTTTACCTGTGACAGTTCCATTGTGCCAAGCTCCATAAGAAACAACATGTCGGAAAGCAAACGTAAAGCCAAATGTTATGTTTTCAATTGGCTAAGGGCCTTAAAGAGGAATGTCCAGGATCTTTACTGTCGGAGTTGTGAAAGCACCAGCGGAGTGACGGGCAGGACTAACCTGCAGTGGCGCCCCAGGTCGGCGCCGCGCCGGTATTTATACACCTGGCGGGACAGGCGAGCGAGGCGGTGCTATTATAAGCGTGGACACAACCCTCGCCGCCATCACGTGCTTCACTAAACAACCCCTGACACTGACACCCTGCAGCCCAGACCATACTGGCTGTCCTCGCAGGCCATACATACCACACACGTACTCGCGCCACTAGCAGTTACATTGCGGGAGTACACAACTGAGCTTATACAACCCCAGGCACGTAAAAAAAAAAACAAGCGCACTTAGAAGATCCCGTCGTCATTAGTCTTCCAGGCTCACACTTTGGACACTGCGGCG
This sequence comes from Dryococelus australis, assembly GCA_029891345.1. Taxonomy (NCBI): domain Eukaryota; kingdom Metazoa; phylum Arthropoda; class Insecta; order Phasmatodea; family Phasmatidae; genus Dryococelus; species Dryococelus australis. Next base: position 127,891,502 of record CM056997.1, read on the forward strand.
TTATTTAAAGACGACAGAAAAACCTCGTGAACATGTGCATACGTGTATATAGATGGGGCTGTCCTCAGGATTGTTCTCAGTTTCCCGTAAAAATGCTGCGAGATGAGATGATTCCTCATGTATAATGAGAAATAAACATAAGTTTTATGGACTAAAATTGAAGTACGCGAACGAAAATCAAGACTCGAATGACTACATCACAATCAGCTACTATTTGAGAAAAAATAATTCCTGGGACAGTGAAGTTTTGCACTGAAATATGAAATTCCTAAACGTTTGGTGAGTAGTATCGTTCCCGTTCATACAAAAAAAATATCGCTACCAGACAGGTTCTATAGTTAACAACAGGTAATGAATGAACAACGATTTCAAATATTATTGCTGACTACTCAAAAAATATTAGTGTTACATCAGGTTTTTTTCCTAATTTAAACATGATTATCTATATACACTATAAAAACCTGGATGAATCCAGGTTTTTGAAATGCTACAACACTAAAACAACATGGCGTCGCTTATTTACTTAATTAAGATGATTTACTGCTTAGTAAAGTTCCTCAGATTTCACATTTAAATAAATAAAATGCTATAAATACACACGTATACCGAGTGGGGCGGCGCAGTGGTAACTTCACTGGACTCGCATTCGGGAGGACCCAGGTTCGATTCCCGATCCGGCCGTCTTGATTTCGGTTTTCCATGGTTTCCCGAAATCGCTCCAGGCGAATGCTGGGATGCGTCTTAACAAAGGCTATGGCCGATTCCTTCCCCGATCCTTCCTTGTGCAACTTGCACCGTCTCTAATAACCTCGCTGTCTACGAGACGCTAAGCCCAACTACCTACCTACCTTACACATAAATAAAAATAATAAATGTATATCATATGCCACATCACAACCAGCGTCAAGAAGTACCTCTGAGAAGGCGGGAAAAATGAAACAAAGTAAAAAAAAAAATCCAGTGCGCCCTCATGCATAGTAAATAGCGACAAGCAAATCTCCTCCACGCCGTCATGAATACAGGTGGAAAAAAATTCCCACTTTTCTCGAGCAGCACAAGTTCGATCTTAAAAATTACACAAAAAAAAACAGTATTTACATCTAGTTTAGGCTTACATAAATAGTGCGTATAAGTTTATTCATATTGCAAAATTTTTTGATAAATTATAAACTATCTTTAAGTGTTGTAAATAACAGTAAACGTGCAAACATTTACGGATTTTACAGTTTGACAAGTTTACATGAGGTTCTTGTAAGAATTGTTGACACTAGTGCGGTAAAATAATGACAGTGTAAACACACAATTTAACAATAATGAACACTATGACCTTCAGTATAAATTTTATTTACGGCGTAGGCCTAAGGTAAATGTTATTGATGTCCCAGCGGTTGCCATGCGAGAAATCGCAGTATATCATGTCTCTAGAAATTATTGGTAAATCCACACAGACTTGAATTGAGAAAACACCAAAGAAATATGAATTCGTTTACAAGTAATTAAATCCATAGCAATATTATTTTTTGTAACGTTGAAGTACATATTAGAAGGCAAAGGGAAGACTTTCAAAGAGGGTTATCAACACTTAACCAACCACAACAAAATTTATCAAAGAGATTCATGGCAGAAACAGGAAGGTTACACGAGGAAAACGAAGACGCTCTGTACAGAGCGTCCGTGAAGAATGAAATGTTTGCACTTGCAAGTGGTACGTAACACCTTTTTACTGCAAGAGCACTACGATGAAGAAGCAGGAAAGGTGTACGATGAAGATGTAATAATAATTACTGGAGGTTAGGGTAAGAATGGGACTAAGGAAATACATTCAAATGCATAAGTTCGTTTATACGAGACAAGGTATGAGTGACGTAGGATGATCTATTCTTAGCAAAAAATTTTGTGCTTCTTAATTTTTAAGCCAAATTTACGCAGCTGTAATATTGCTGAAATAACTCGGCACATACACATGGTATTAGGGTGAGAGATTTGGACGGCTCTTAACATCGGGGTCCAGAGAGTTGATGTACGGTATAAAGAAGATCCTAGTTATCATCTGCGCATTTCATAAATCTCTGATTACTGGTCAAATTCATTTGAAAACATATTAATACGAAAATATTGCACTTTTAACAAACTTATCTTAGCGAAAAAAGTACAAAATAATTGTAATTTTCTTGAGGTCTAAAAATGATTAACGAAAGATCGGATACGCTCGAGTATTATCTCTAATACTATCTCGGGTGGATTTTCCTTGTTAAAATGTATGAAACCTGCTTCGTGATTGCAGTTGCAATTGAAAAAACAACCACTTCCTGCAACTTAGCGCATAGTACTTCATCGTTAACAACCACTTTCAATACAAACAAAAACCGTCAATTATAAAATTATGTGCTATTAACTGGTTAAAAGTGTCTCTCTCTCTCTCTCGTTTACATGCAAAAAATTAGCATATTTTCCTCCATAAATTTAAGTATTTCTATGCTTCCCGTGGTGAAGTTTGAAATAACCAGTATACGTTTATCATTATCAACATAAGGTACTCAAAACTAAGAATAAATTATATGTTCACACGTGCATAGCAGGTAATAGTAGTCCAATGATAATAAACTCACGATGATTACAGCAGGAAATATGCATCGCCTAGTAAAAAGTTATTGGGACGATACTTTACAATATGGCTAAAAATTACTTTCATATATCATATTTGTTACTCTCATACACAGTAGATGATCAGGGACTTTACATAACGGGTGAATATTTTTCACAGTTCGTATTAGGCAAATACGTCAACGTTAGCCTGGAATATGTAGGGGAAAAGAGTTCAGGAAATCTGCTGCCGACAGAGCACCCTGTCGAGATTTAACTAATGACCTTCCCCATGCGAGTAATACATACTATAACGCTTGGCTAAATAAGATCCGAGTATACTAGAAGCCGCGCCCGACGCGAGCTGTAACCAACTAATACCGGTTATCAGGCACGGAGGAATGCACACGCTACCGGGAGCTAGCCGTTTAGCTATTCTGAACTGCATCCTGCTGAAACAAGGACTTCACAACTCGCGTACAACAACGGCTTATTCCCTTTACGAACACTCAGAAGCTGAGTGACTGAGGAGTGTTCTTTTATTTACTGATGCTGCTGTTGAGTCACCGACGCGAGGTTTTAAGGCATTTTCTTCACGCTTTCTGAATCGGACCTTTGAAAAAGCACCCCATGTATGACGTGTTTGTTTCTTAAATACGTCATGTATCACATACGTCTTATACTTGTATTAACGATAAAAGTATACTTAATTTTTGGCTAGATTTACCTTTTACAAATATATTATCTATAAAATTGAATATATATTGTAATGTTAAATTTTATCAAAGTCAGTGGGTTACACCAAGTTCGTTAAGGGATAAAGGTTTTAATTAAATAAAAGAGTTAATTATAGTATCCTAATGGTATATACAACTATAAACTAAATTCTCTCGACCCAAACTCACATAGTAAATTGATATAATTCAAAACAATTTACATTTACTTCAAGGAAACTAATGTAATTAAATAATTACAAATCGGTCCCACTAGACAGTGTAACAAACCCCTTCAATTATTTTATAAATTATATGCCCATATTTGACAGTTCCAAAACTTCCAATAAAATCCGTATTACATCTTCATTCAGTCCAGGTCCCACCAGTCCGCAAAGTTTTAGAGTTCTCCGAGAGCCCTCACGCACAGTAGCCTTCACTCGTCGGGTTTCACGCCCTCTCGTCCATTCGCACTACGATAACCTCGTCCGCCGTCGTCTCGCAATCTCCCGTCGTCGTACATACTTCACTTCACCTACCGCACTCATCCAGATGGCCTCCTCCAAAGACTGCCGACAGTCCAGCTGTGGCTTGTATTTATAGGGTCATAAGCCATCGCCCAGAAATTCCTCTAAATGCCGCGTTGCGCCGAGGGTCCATTTCCAAGAATATTCTTGCGAATCCTCTAAGCTCATCGGCTTCTCCAACAGGTGGAAGGAGGGAGGGGCTATGACGCGAGCCAGGTCACAGCAGTCAATCACCCCCCCCCCCCCCACACCGGCGAGCGACGGGGCAGCGAGCTGGTCTGCCTGGGGGTAGAGAGGAGGTGGGTCACCCCAACAGTGCCATGTCCACGCGTGTGTAAATGGAGCTCGCAGCCGGTGGAAGCTACAGCGCGTAAGATTAATTTATATGAATAAAACTTGAGGGAAAATACGGGTGTTGGTAATTTATAGTATGAAATTGTTCTTACGCAAAACATGATTACACTGAGTGTGCACAAATGCGGTGGTGCGTTGTTCTATTGGTGTAATTTTCTAGACTCAGTTATGCTTTGTTTGCATGAAGTGTAGGAAAAGCCTGAATGTAGAATTGTAGCAGGGCTTCAGAAAAGTTGGAAGTAACCACGAATGGACTATAACTACCTCTGATGTGCAGGACAGGCGGTGTAGGCAGTAACAGACGATCGAAAATGGCGATACTAAACGATAATTGCAACAAATAAAATTGTATTATTATAGTTATCTGCCGAGGATCTGAAGAGTAGAGATGTATTAGTATTCAATTATTTTCACCTGGATTAAACGTTCATACCATAAATCTTTTAAATCTCCATTATCGTCGGAAAACACATCAATAGCTAATGCCATTGACATGATAACGAACTCGCCAGGCATAGCAGATCCCATTGCTTCTACAGCTGCCCCTGCTGATGAGCGTTCCGCCACCGAAACCACTGATTGGCTTTTCTATGTTCCTAGATGGCTTCCTGCTAATTAGTAACCTACACAGCGCTGTCAGTAGGAAAATGAAAGTGACCCAAGTCTCAACTCAGAGTATCTGGCATGTAAGCCGGAGTTTCAACTGAGAAGTCTGTTATCTGACGGATGCAACATTGCGGACTGCAAATCCATCAGCTATTCAATAACGTCTGCTGCATAGACCTATCTTGAATAGAACCTACGGTTAATCCGATGATTACATCTTACCATACGGTCTCAGCTCAGATCCCAGCCTCGGCGGGATGAACATTTTTTGATAATTGAATTCTAATGTGGCGTGACACTCATGTAGTGGTGTGGTTATTCCCTCCGTGTGCTTCTGGCTCAGTCTTCATTCCGCCGCTCCACAACCACTGCCTCTTTCACCTCACCGCCCTGCAGTCATCAGGCTGCACTAGTTAGTGCCTTACGCTGGTTCCGCAATACAGCGACGCGTTGCGATACGATGCGCGAAGACGTGATGGACGGCGACGAGCCATACTTTACTGCTTCACAATTGTGCGACGATCTGTCGGCGATGCACGCCGTCTGAGCTTGCGCTGCTATCTATTTCAAGGGCGAAAATTAAATTTTCAAGCTTTCATTTAACTTGCCTTAGTTTATTTGTACGTTCGGGTGAAATATTGCAAGTGAATTTCGACCCACTTCTAGGCATTCAATCGAGCTGAAACTTGGTATACATATAGAAACCCGATGACAATGCAATAATATGGTGACAGCGACCTGGTTTTAACTTGCTTTGTTAGTTTTTTTTTGTACGTTCGGGGGAAATCTTGAAAGTGAATTTTGACCCACTTCTAGGTATTCAATCGAGCTGACACATGGTATACATATAGACACCCGGTGACAATGCAATAATATGGTGACAGCGACCTGGTGATGTAGCCAGGATCATCTCCTCACGAGGGAACTCCTCAACGGTTAATAGAATTGACTCGAGTTTAGGCTAATTTGATTGCTCTTGATGAGACCTTTGGAGGTAGATGGTCAGTAAGGCCTGGTGATGGATTCGGAAGGTGGTCATAGGAACTTCATTAAAGCTAAACGTGGAATCTTCGAGTTTGTCATATGTATAGGCAAGTCGACCGTTTTTTATTTCACTTGTATGTATGTGGGTGTGTTTAGGTCAAATATTGCAAGTCGATTTTAAACCACTTCCCGGTATCCAATTGAGCTTGCTGCAGCAATGTTGCCAGGCCTCCCTATTTGACTGTCGCCTTTGTGTGGGTGGCACAAGCCTGCCTCGATCAGGCAGGGTGGCTTGTTGCGTCCGATCAGCTGTAGTAAATCTATCGAGTTTGGCCTCGTTGGACTTGTCTCGATGAATAATTTGATTGCTGTAGATGGTGACCAGGGTCTGCAGCAATTATGTAGCAATGCACATTGACAGACATAAAGTTTGTCCCGAGATGTGCATTGCTACATAACATTACAAAAAAATTGGCGAAACTAAGAATTGGAAAATAAAATAACTGTCCAAAAACTTTAAAAACCAAGCTTTTATTCATAAATGTACTAAAAAGAGAAAAATAATTGTAGTAGTTGCACAATTCGTAGAACTTGTAAGATGTGGCCGAACAGTCGTAATAAATTTTACTACAAATTAATATGTTTGTATCAATTTATATTTAGTATATAAAATATTTCCGCAATATAGAACGTATACCTCATTTTCGAGGACGTAGTAAGCACATATCTTGCGTAAGGCTCATGTCTATTTGCGCCAAGCTTTTATATACTAAATATAAATTGACAAACATTAATATGCAGTAAAGTTTATTACGGCTGTTCGACAACATCTTACAAGTTCTACAAATTGTGTAACTACTATAATTATTTTTATCTTTTTTGCACATTTATAAGTAAAAGCTTGGTTTTAAAAGTTTGTTTTTACAGTTATTTTACTAGAACTCACGAAAGTAACAAAAGACACGCGAAAAACACCGATACTGTCTCTTTTAAGTGGGCAGTAGAGAAAAACACAATGCAGTATGAACGTGATGTGCGATGAAAACTACGTATTAGCATACATCGAGCACGAGAGACACTAAGCCGAAGGAGAATTATTTTCATGTTGTTACTAAATGATTTTTATGACATTGGCCAAGTGTATAAGAAGCCTTGTCTTCTATTTTGTACATCAATGCAGCAACAATAAAAAATACAAAGACGTGGGCGTAAATGGGTTTGTCATCTTCAAAATGTAAACAAATAAATGTTATTCTCCAAGTAAACAAACACCTGTTCGTCTACCGTCGTCGGCTGTCGCCGACCGTCGCAGACAATCGCAACACCAAAATTTCTCATAACGCACTCATCGCCGACACATTGCAACAGACTGCAGCTTCATCCTGATTGGCTACAGCTCATCGCAATGTATCGCAACGCATCGCTGTATCGTGGAAGAAGCTTTAGGGTGTCCGGGAGCGTCAGATCCATCCTATCTCTCATGCTATCCATGAAGATCCTGCGCCAAGCGGATTTTCATTTTCTTCTGCATTTACGTCGCCCCTTCGCACGGTGTAGAGAAAGTCACGACGATTCCTTATTTGCTGAAGGCACGCTTTCTCTCCTTCCGGCGGCTTGCGATGACGCCCTTGATTTCTAATGCTCAAACCCGAGCAGAGCAGACAGTATTTGTGCCTTTTTATATCGAGATGCTCTCTGCCACCACTTACATAGCATTCCTTGCTTTACTGATCTGCTCAAAACCATCCACCTAATTCATTCGGCTCAGCATATATTTTCGATAAAATTCGTGTAAAGCAAGGTAACATTCCTGAAATTATTCCTTGATATGCCCATAACTTATTTGCGGAAACTAACTTAAATTACATGCTTAAAAATCAAAATAGCCAGACAAAGGAAAACTACATATATCGACTTCAGTGTGAAGAACACAAAGTAGTAGTAAGACCATATATTCTTACTTCCATTACGCCACAGGAACTCATGGAATTATTTAAACTAAGGACGTTATTTTGTTATTTTAAAATTTAAAAAAAAATCTTACATACAATTATAAGCAAATCACTAAGAAGGCACTGCTAGTTTAAGGATAAATGCTTCGCATCCGGTACTTAGGAGAGTGCATATACTGTAGTTTCGGAAAAAATTACTGAGAGTAAGACATGGCTCTATGTTACGTAAAAGGTTGGGTAAAAATGCTTAATGAGTGGGAGATGACTGTTTCTCCACGTATTAATTTGTCAAATTACAATAATATTCAATAATGCAGGGTAAAATACTAACAAATTTCACAGAAAAGATATTAAACTAAGTATGTTGGTCAAAATGACCGAGGCGAATTAAAAATGACATGATAAAAATATTAATCAGAATTGATTCTTTGACGAAAGTTAATCTTCTGTATCACCAGACTGGCCTGTCTAAAACCTTGAGAGTTACATAACTGTAACAAATTACGCAATCTGAAAAGTTACATAATCCACTGAAATGGAGTTTCTTCACGTGGCAAAAAAAAAAAAAAAAAAAAAACAGTAAAATACTTAATATATGCATTTATGCAACTGCCAAGCGCAATTATTTCTCCGCAACGACAGGTCTTGGAAAGTACTAACAGTATTTGCTGTTAAGTTTACTACAGTAGTGCACTTACCCAACAGTTTTAATGTTGTTAAATAACACTGCTTTATGATAGTCAACCCCCCTCCTGGGGTTGGGCAAGGTTAGCCACCAAGGTGATCGAGTCGAGTAACGAGTTTGCCTAACTTGTCTCCAGACCCGGGCAATCACTGGCGGATCCGGTTTCCGAACAAGCAGAATACATTTTTTTTCTCACTTTTTCTGTCCTAGATTCAATCCATTCATTGCGAGTTCCGTACGACGCGCGCTTGGTTCCGTTGTAAGGTTCTGGGTTCCCACCTCACGGCAAACCAGACATCGTTCGCAGACATTAGTAAAGGTTGTTCACGATAAAGTGCGCACTTTTGCAATCTACCTTTGAAAAATGTTACTGTCTCCACCTGCATGTATTTTCACGGTAGAAGTATAAAAAAAAGGCGGTTCTGACACACCAGGCGTCAGGCTGAGGACCTGATGAGCAAAATTAGCATAATACTAGGCAACGGGCTGAGGACCCCAAGAGCGAGAAGTTCCCTTTTTTCCCTTTTTCTCCTCCAAAACGTCCGATTTCGCGTACAAAAACGCCACTTTTTCCCCCTTTCCCCTCAAAATATCTCTCATTTCCCTCCCGCCGTAGGCGGCCATCTTGTAAGCCAGTGACAGAAAGTGTATTTGCTCAATTTAGGGACGCAGCTTCTCTCAAATTCGGAGCTTCTCATTGCCGGCAGCCATCTCGGTATCGCCGACTTATGTCTACCCAAGACAATTGATGTCCAGCTGAAGATGTCGACCATTTTGGTGGCCAGCACCTCGCCGGAGGTGGCAGTGGGGCATCAAGGCGTCGCGTACGACCGTATCTCGTGTAACACACAGCAGTCTCCTTAAGTCTATGTATGTGTGCATAACACTTATAAGCATAGCTGGCTATAATTTCTGAACCGTTTAAGCTATCGTTGTAAAATTCATAACATAGGCATCCACCCCGACTAGGAGATGAGTTGCTGGGAAAAAATGCCCCATGTTAACTTATACGCATAGTTAGCTGTAATTTCCGAACAATTTAAGTTATAGTTGTCAAATTCATAACATAGGCATCAACCACAACTAGGGGAAGGGTCACGGGGTCAAGTATGCATGATGTCAACCTATAAGGATAGATGGCAATAATTTCCTGTTTCAGTTAGAGTTGTCATATTCATAACATAGGCATACACCCCGACTAGGAGAATGTTCGCGGGGTCAAATATGCCCCATGTTACCTTTTAAGTATAGTTGGCTGTAATTTCCGAACAATTTAAGTTATAGTTGTCAAATTCATAACATAGGCATCAACCACGACTAGGAGAAAGAATGTAGGGTTAAGTATGCAATATGTTGGTGTATAAGCACAGATGGGTGTAATGTCCGAACCATTCGAGTTATAGTTGGCAAATTCAGAACATAGACATCATCCACGACTTAGAGAAGGGTCATGGGGTCAAGTATGCCCCATGTCAGTGTATAAGCTTAGTTGGGCATAATTTCCGAACCATTTGAATTATAGTTGGCAAAATCACAAAACAGACTTCAACAACGACAGGATAGATGGCTGTAAGTTATGAAGCATTTGAGATACAACAAAAAAAATCATAAACCATGCATAACCTCCCCGACGACGAGAAGAGACGTGTGGACATATATCTCCCTGTTCTTACTCACCTCTGTCTCTCCTGTCCCCTCAGTGCCACCACCTGGCCATACACACACACACTTCCCCGTGCACTTTCCCCTCAGCATCTCGACCAGCGACCCTCCACTCGTCCTTGCGCATGCCTACATACACCCCTGACCACATCATCCTCACGTGCGCTCGCCACTACCCGGCCAGCGACTCGCTGTGCATTAACCCCCGAGCACTCGTGTAACAGAGAGAGCAGACACCCTTTCCGACCATCGCATGCTAAGAATTACCATCCGCATGTGATCAAGTACGACCTATATCTACATCCCTGTGTCCCCTGCATGATGATAGGTGATCCAGAATGAGCTATTTGGCATACAAGTACACTGGCTCATCCAGCAGCCTGTTACACATAAATGCAAGTACTATGCACACACCATGTGACTGACCAATGTCCTCTACATCCGACGGCGATGAAGGCCTCATAACCAGTGACCATCCATTAGGGTCTCCACGATGAAGCCACACCACCACCAGGCAACCATATTGACTGTCAAATGCATAGTTGGTTGTAAGTTCCGAACTACGTAAGATATAGTTGCCAAATGCACAACATGTACATCACCTAGGTTTGTTTTCCTTGCTAGCATGCTATTACTACAAGTCGTCCTAGGTGAGCGCCATCTTGCAGCCCCACTGACCGCCAAACATACACAGACCTTCAATATGTGTACTTTCTTCCAGACAGTCGGTCAGTACTACCGACCATGTACTCGTGAGCCATGTACCGAAACGTCGATGTATGTATGTATGTATTGAGATGCCACTCGCAATGAATACACAGTCATCGATAGACAGCCGAGTCCCCGCATATACAACACTGAATGTTGGGACGAAAAGCTTCCTATAACGAAACTAATTATCCCCTACCTTAACCAGTGAACACTCATAGGCTACAAGTAAATCTCGTCATCATCATCTTCGTCGTCGATGCGACCTCACTGGAAGCAGAGACCCCAATGACCACTCCTGCCTTTCCATGCACAGTAGCTAGTGACCAAGTACTACATTCCCACCACCTCCCCCTTTTCATTGTACTGAGCAGTACACTATTCAAAGAAACCAATGCATGTATCCTGAACAACTCTTGAGGTATCACAGGTTTGATTCTCATAAAGCTGCATCGCTCTGAGTTGCTGCTGATGTTACTGTTGTTGTTGTTGGTGTTGATCGATCGTCGAAGTATCCAATGTAGTCGTACCCGATGGCACACTCAGTGGTTGGTATCATCGTCAAGCGATGCTTCCACCTTTGTGGACAGTGGGACTGACAAACGATTGTCTGCAGGCATGTCATCAGCATGCACTTTCAACGGGAATCGAACCTGCGATACCTTATTTATTCAAGTAGGGTACAGAAAAAAAAGTGGCAGGTGCAGGGATATAAACCCGTGTTCCCTTTGGAACTAGTGCTTAATTCAGGAGCCATAGAACGTTTGGCTGAACCGACAATTTGTATTAGTGATGGATTTACATGGCTTTTGTCGAATGTCATACATTGTATGGTCTTGTCTAGCCACTGCTTGTGTAATATGCGCATGCTGGTATGGTAGGTATTTTTCTTTTCATGCGCTCTAGTGGACTACTGGAGAACGCACACAGAGCAATGCATATGACTATCTCTAATTGTGTGTGATGAGCTTGGTACGCAAGTGCAGGTCGGGGACTGTCTGAATTTATGACCACTGTTGTAGACAATGGCAGTTGCTCTCTTTGTGTTGACATTTTAGCAGTAGGGTCCTTGCTTCCACCTTCGATGAACATATATCAAATGGTAGCTTTTATGACATCTTGTATTATCACTCTCTAAGGGAATCGAACCTCGGGGATGGTTCAGGGTACATGCATTGTTTCCTTTCAATAGTATACCAATAACCACATTGACAAGGGGAGGTGGTGGTGGGGATGCAGTACTTCATCGGTATCTACATGCATAGAGAGTCATTGCGGTCTTCACTTGCAGTGGGGTCACATCAACAACGAGATGTGCTCGCGTTCTACAGGTATTCACTGCTACACCATTAAAGTAATGGCTGTTCACGATAAAGTAAGCACATTCAAAATCAACCTTAGAAAAAAGTCACTGCTCCTGCATGCATATATTTTAACAGGTGCACTGAGTGACATGCACCCAGTAAAGTTGGTAATGATGGATGGGAAAGTAGTTCCATATCTTAATGTCGAATAAAAATGTTAGGTAACCATTTGTGATAAATTAAATTATTTCTTTTGCTTTCTGTGTTTTTAAATTCATCTAACTGTAAAAAATAACAGGTTTGTAACATATTTACTTTTCTAATAATTCCACATTTTCACCTGACTCAAGCAAGAACAAAGTGATGAGGCTAATGGCAAGGTTAATTGTACATAAGGTGGAAGAATATACAATGTGCCTACAAGTAGATCTTAAGCAGGGCTTTCAAAAGTGCTAATTTTACTGTGAACAGCCTATATCAATAAATCTCTCCTCTACATGGTATTAGCAGTTCATGGTTGTGTGTGTGATGCGCTTGGTGTGCGAGTGCAGATCGGGGACTGGCTGTCTGTAATTGCTAACACTGTTGTAGACATGGCAGCTTTTATGTCGACTTGTATTACCACTCTCTACGAGAATCGAACCTGCAAAACGAGGTTGGTTCAGGGAACTTACATTGTTTCCTTTCAATAGTACACCGGTAATTACATTGACATGGGGAGGTGGTGGAGATGCAGTACTTGGTCGGTATCTACCGTGCATTGATGGTAGTGGGGCATTGTTTCCCTTCAATGAGCGATTGTCTGGTGGCGAACATGTAATCGGTATGTATTGTGTACAGAAAGGCAGGACGGCCATTGCTCCCAGCGAGTTCACAACGATGATATGTGCTTGCAACCTGCAGGTCTTCTGAAACAGCTACACTCATTATGGTCATCGCTCTGCATCATCTAAGAGTAAAGTACATAGATAATTGGTGTGTGTGTTGCGATACATCCTAACTCGGTTCGTGTCTCGGGTTGTCAGTGTCGGTGTGTGTGTGGCTCGTATTACAGAGGAGAGTGACCCCTCCATGTTATTATTACCTGCTTTGGTACATGAGTGCAGCTCGGAGACAGAGTATGACTGTCATGCTAGTCTCTTCATGGGCAATGGGACCGACGAATGTCTGCATGTGCTCTCAATGGGAATCAAACTTACGATACCATAGTTATTCGAGTAGGGTAGAGAAATAAAATAAATAAATAAAATGTGTCAGAGGAGCAGGAATTCGAACGCATGCTCTTCTTTTATTGGAACCAGAGCTTCTAGCAGACACCTCAGGCAGCTCGGCCAACCTGACTATTTGTATTAGTGATGGGATTACATGGCTTTTGTCGAATGTCATATGCATGTGCAATTCACACATACCGGTTGGTAGGTATTTTTTTTCCTTTCATGCACTCTAGCAGACGACATGAGAAAGCACTCAGAGCTATGCCTCTTTACGGGAATCGACCCTGCGATACCTCAAGGATGGTTCAGGGTACATGCATTGATTTCTTTGAATAGTGTACCGCTCAGTACAATGAAAAGAGGGAGGTGGTGGGAATGTAGTACTTGGTCACTAGCTACTGTGCATGGAAAGGCAGGAGTGGTCATTGGGGTCTCTGCTTCCAGTGAGGTCGCATCGACGACGAAAATAATGATGACGAGATGTACTTGTAGCCTATGAGTGTTCACTGGTTAAGGTAGGGGATAATTAGTTTCGTTATAGGAAGCTTTTCGTCCCAGCATTCATTGTTGTATATGCGGGGACTCGGCTGTCTATCGATGACTGTGTATTCATTGCGAGTGGCATCTCAATACATATATACATACATCGACGTTTCGGTACATGGCTCACGAGTACATGGTCGGTAGTACTGACCGACTGTCTGGAAGAAAGTACACATATTGAAGGTCTGTGTATGTTTGGCAGTCAGTGGGGCTGCAAAGATGGCGCTCACCTAGGACGACTTGTAGTAATAGCATGCTAGCAAGGAAAACAAACCTAGGTGATGTACATGTTGTGCATTTGGCAACTATATCTTACGTAGTTCGGAACTTACAACCAACTATGCATTTGACAGTCAATATGGTTGCCTGGTGGTGGTGTAACTTCATCGTGGAGACCCTCGTGGATGGTCAGTGGTGATTTGGCCTTCATTGCAGATGGATGTCGAAGACATCGGTCAGTCACATGGTGTGTGAGTATAATTTGTATTTATAATGTCTAGTAGGCCACTGGGTGAGGCTGTGTACTTGTGTACCAAATAGGACATTCTGGCTCACCTGTCGCCATGCAGGGAACACAGGGTCGTACTTGATCACATGCAGATGGTAATCCTGAGCATGCCATGGTCGGAAAGGGTGTATGTTGTCTCTGTTATATGAGTGCTCGGGGGTCAACACTCAGCGAGTCGCTATCCGGGTGATGGCGAGCACACACGAGGATGATGTGGTCAGGGGTGATGTAGGCAGGAGTGAGGATGAATGAATGGAGGGTTGCTGGTCGAGATGCCGAGGGGGGAGTGCATGAGGAAGTGTGTGTGGCCAGGTGGTGGCACCAAGGGCACAGGATAGATAGAGGTGAGTAAGAACGGGGAGACATGCAGGCCGACATTTATCCACATGTCCCTTCTCATAATTGGGGTGGTGGAGGGGGGTTTATGCACATTTCATGATTTTTTGGTAGTTGTATCTCAAACACTTCACAACTTACAGCCATATATCCTGTCGTGGTTGATGTCTATGTTATGAATTTGGCGACTATAACTCAAATGGTTCGGAAATTACAGCCTTCTATGCTTATAAGTTGGCATAGTACATACTTGTCCCTGCGACCCCTCTCCTAGCCGTGGCGGATGTCTATGTTCTGAATTTGCCAACTATAACTAAAATAGTTTGGAAATTATGCCCAACTATGCTTATACACTGACATGGAGCATACATGACCCCGCGACCCCTCTCCTATACAAGAATGTCTATGGTCTGAATTTGCCAATTATAACTCGAATGGTTCGGACATTACACCCACCTATGCTTATACACTGATATATTGCATACTTGACTCCGCATCCCTTCTCCTAGTCGTGGTTGATGAATATGTTATGAATTTGACAGCTATAACTTAAACGGTTCGAAAATTATAGCTAACTATCCTTATAAGTTGACATCGGACATACTTGGCCCCATATCCCTTCTCCTAGTCGTGGCTGATGCTTGTGTTATGGATTTGACAACTATAACTTAAATGGTTCGGAAATTATAGCCAACTATGTTTACAAAATGTTATGCACATACTCACAGACTTAAGGAGGCTTATGTGTGTTACATGAGATCCGATCGTTTGCGACGCCTTGATGCCCCACTGCCACCGCTGGCGAGGTGCTAACCACCAAAATGGTCGACATCCTCGGCTGGTCGTCAATTGTCCTGTGTAGACATAGGTCGGTGATACCAAATGGCCGCCGGGAACGAGAAGCTCCGAATCTGAGAGAAGCTGCGACAGTTTCAGCCGCATTGGGCAAACCTCAGCCAAAATGCGCTAAATTGAGCAAATGCATGTTCTGGTATTGGCTGCCAAGATGGCCACCAGCAGCAGGAGGGAATTTAGAGAAATTTTGAGGGAAAAAGTGGCGTTTTTGTACGCGAAATCGGATGTTTTGGACTGGAATAAACGGAAATTCTCACTCCTGGGGTCCTCAGCTCGACGCCTGGAACTATGCTAATGTGGCATCTCGGGTCCTCCGCCTGACGCCTGGTGTGCCCGAACCGCCTATTTTATACTACTCACGGATACACTGACTGACTTGCGATCTCTAGAGTTGGTAACCACGGAGTCACATGTAGTCACATGTCTTAATGCTGAATTTAAATTGTTAGGATAACAATTTAGAATAGTGAAATCATTTGTTTTACTTTCTATATTTTTAATGCATATAATTGTATGTATTAGCAAAATGGTAAAATATTCTTTTTTCTAATCATTGCACAGTTGTACTTGACCAACGCATGAATAATGTGACCAGAACCATGGCAATGTTAATTTTACATACGGCGGAATTATGCGGGAATCTACATACAGGACTTTCAAAAGTGCTCACTTTACAGTGAACAGCCTTTACATTGTCGTAAGGCCTCTCATCACATTGCGGCCACTTTCTCCCACAATATTGAATTATTGGTTTTTCTAGCTTTTCATAAATGTTTTTACTAAAGAAAATTTCGAAAGTACCCCTATACACAAATAGCTATTGGCCTTGCAAGCAGAATATACATAACTACTGAACAAATAACTCATATTTATGTCACAATTTTAATTTTGCCAAATTTTGGCAGAATTCAAACTGTGACTTAATTATTATTTCGTAATTCCCTTGCCCTATCAGTACTGTAGTGCAAGGTCAATAATTAGGGATACTTTTAAAATTTTCTTTTTAAAAATGTAAAAAAAAATGTTCACTCCAACCATTCTGACCGTTACTTCAGCTGGGAACAGCATTCAGACTTTTATTCATGATAAGCCCAGCCATTTTTGATGCTATAGTTGATCTATCATTACACGTTCTAGTTACAATTTAATCTACACCAAACTTATTACCTCCGCTAGATGCCCAACTCGATTTAAAACCACATTGTTGTGGTGCTGTCCAGTGTGCTTCACGTTACGATTGATTTTATAACTCAAGTTTTGTGATAAAACTCAAACTACAGTGGATGTAGGGTGACATTAGGCATTTTTTATTTGTCCTAAATAGCTGGAAATCACACTAAAAAAAATTAGAATGTCTAGTTTTAAGATATATGCATTTCAAGAGTTTAAATATTAATGCTAGAACTTGAAGAAAAAAAAATGTCCTTGAAGATATATACTTTTTTTTTTTCTTTCAAAAAATGCGGACCTTAAAAATTACAGGTTCCATAGCTAATTTGTAGCATTATCAATATATGGCCAGTGAAACCTCATTATACATAATTATACTCAAGTATAAAATCTCTTAATTCGAACCTCCTATCATTTACAGGAGCTGAGTAATACACCATTAAAAAAAAGTGGGGTGGCTTTGGGAAACATTGGGGTGACTTTGGTAGACTCTTGTTAGAGGTAGGGGTGGCATTGAGCATCGCAAAATATGACTTTTAACCTACGTTTTGTTTATTTAAGAGCATATTTGCTTAGCTTGATTTATTACTAGCTTTTTCTGTTACAATTTTGCTTTGCTGTTCTATTATTTGCTTTTTTTTTTTTTTGTTTGTAGGCCCTGTTTGTGATTTAAAATTGTAAAGTATAGTACAAAAATGCCACGGAATCATAAAGGAAAAGGTGGCAGCAGAAGCTATGGAGATTACTCTAAACAACAAATAGAAACAGCATTGAAGGCAGTAAATGATGACGGGTTTTCAGTTAATCTGATTGCAGAGTATTTTAATGTTACAAGAGAAACATTAAGAAATCGATTGAAAGGACGCCACAGAATCCTGGTGGACAAACAGCTCTGTCAAAAGAAGAGGAGTCTGAATTATCCGATGACTCAAAGAAATGTGTGCTGAATGTGGCTTTCTTCTAGATGTTACACTTACACAAATTATCTAGAAAAAAGGGGCAAGAATATTGAGAAATTTTCGAATAATGTCCCTGGTTTAGACTGGATGAGAGGATTTTTGAAAAGGAACGATCTTATAAACAAATCAGTTAAAAATGTCTAATGCTAGAACAGAAATATCAAGAGCAGTTTTGTAAAAATACTTTAACAATCTGGAAAAAAAAAAAAAAAAAAAAAAAAAAAAAAAAAAAAAAAAATGTACCTCCGAGAACATGCTTAATTATGATGAGACCTGCATTCATGATGACCCCGGCAGCAAACAAGGTGTATTAGGTAAAGGGCAGGAAAGAGTAGAGAGAAAACTGAATTTAAAAAAACCGCATCACTGTAATGTTTGCTGGCACTGCTTTACCCCATATACAGTGTAAAAATCAGAGGCTACGTGGGATTCGTGGAGGAAAGTAGAACCCCAAAGTGGTTGGTTTGACCAACAAATTTTAGAGGATTGGTTTTTCCAATTAGCCTTTCCCTATTTTAAAAAAAGACGTGAAAAAATGTTTTCACTGGAGACAAATTGGTATCACGCGTATCAGCAGGTGTTTTGAATGCATGTATTCAAAATAATATTCAATATGTTTTCTCGCTTCCAAACTCAACCCACATTTGTCAGCCTTTAGATGCTGACGTGTATGGGCCACTAAAAGTATACTGGAAAAAAATTCTACTTGATTGGAAGCAAAAAACTCCTTCAATAACATAATATTAAAAGCGCTTTCCAGGTTTGCTTTGTACACTAATGAATGGAATGGGGGGCAATGTCGGCAAATGTCTTAAATCAAGTTTCCGTAAGACTGGTATTTATCCTACAAACCGAAAAGAGGTGTTGCAGTTACTACCATCAGCTGAGCCATCTCCTGGTATAACCACTCCAACTCCATCAAGTTCTGTAGTCACACTAACTACATCTCGTACCTAAGAGCTACAGACCCCAACTGATGATGAAACTGAGGGCTACATCAATGATACAACTCAATGTATATCAGCAGGTAGTACTCCCAGGCTTGGACCCTCAAACCCGAAGCTTGGTGATCCTAAGTCAGGCCAAAGTTATCCTAAAATATTATTGATGCAATGAGTTCAAGTGTTATAAGAGTCTTACAAAAAACGGGAAGTGGAGATAAACGCATGGGAAAGAAAATGAAGAAAGTAGTTGAGATTGAGCCAGGGAAAAGTGTGGAAACAGTTTCTGTTATCGATGAAGAAAACAAAACCAAGAAAGCAAAGAAACAGATTTGTAAAGGAAAAGAAAATAAAAAACTAACATCTGAGTTGAGAAAGGAGAAGGAGAGACTAAAAGAAGAACATTCTTCAGATGAATCTGATAATATTGTTGATTTCAGTATTCAAAGTGATGAATAGGAGTTAGCTCAACAACTATTGAACGACATAGATACTGAAAGAAAAGCGGAGCAAGATATCAATGACATTGTTAGTGGCAGTATCAAAGTTGGTGACTGGGTTTTGGTGGAGAGACGAAACAAAAAATTCTGTAAACACTATATTGGGCAAGTGATGACGGAATGGACCCGGAAGTGCGATTTGTGAAAAAGACTACCATACAAGTTCGACACAAAAGGACCATCCAATTGACGTGAACTGGACTATTAAAGTTTTACCAGAACCATCCATTGTGAAACGGGGGCTCCTTGTTTTCCCTGTTACATTTTCTGCAGACTGCTGTTTGCAGTAAAGACAAAAAGTGCTCGTACAGTACATCGTGTGTACAATATCAATAATATAGTAAAGGGTTTTAGTTCATATGTACAATAGGAATGTATTTTTAAGAGATATTAGAAAATAATAAGCGTTTTAAGTCATACTACAGTACTATACAGAAGTTACCGTTCAAAAACGTAACGCCTTGAAATTGACTTTCCAGTTTTCAATACGCGAGTAAATCATTCTTATATGACATTGTTTGCATTTCCATAGATTTCATTTTGACATTTTTTAAAGTGACATGATTTACATAACA
Organism: Dryococelus australis; assembly: GCA_029891345.1. NCBI lineage: Eukaryota > Metazoa > Arthropoda > Insecta > Phasmatodea > Phasmatidae > Dryococelus > Dryococelus australis. The sequence continues at coordinate 127,911,181 of CM056997.1, forward strand.
CTATAAACCATTGGAAATATCATAACACTGTAACCTTAAAGTGCACACTTTAAAACCGTTATGAGCACCATTGAGCGGATATCATAATATTACGTGTCGAATTGAAGAGTTGGTTACATTTTTCTGGCAACGCTAATTATAATTTTCGTCTAGCAATGGATGATTTTGAATTCAAAAAGTGAGTGAGAGAATGAAGTGAGTATGGCGACTCTTCATATCGAGGTTTTGGAAGCCGATGAGAGTGAAGCGAGGTGAGTATGGAGTGGCCCCGGAATGCAAGGGCAAAGGAAAACGGGAGATCCCCAAGAAAACCCGCCGACAAGCGGCATCGACCCGGCACGATTCCCACAAGTGAAAATCCGGGAATCGAACACAGTTCGTTTAGGTGGGATGCGGGTAGTCTAACTACTAGATCACCGCGGCCCCCAGAAAAGTGCGAAGATGGCGCGAATGGACAGTAACACAGTTGAGAAGCGCTGTGTTCCTCGAGAGGAAAGACCCCAGCGAACGCGACGTGCCGGGCAGAGCGTGGGGACACGACACGCACGCGAGCTGACCTCAAAAACGGAGCGCGCATCCCGCACTAATTGACGCAATTGTTTCCTCTCTCTGCTTCGACCCGCCGCCGCCAGCATTCTTTCCCACGCCCAGTAACGAGCTACTTTCCGACATCGCAGGTCGACATGGCGGGCCAGCCCGCCCACTCTACAACAGCTCATCTCTTCACAACACACTCCTCCCTCGCCTTCACCACGCCCGCAGTGTTGGGGAATTTGGATCCATAGACTAAAGATGAAGTAGACTGTTTATTCGTCTCCTGCGCATGTACCCAACATTCACCTACCCCAAATGAACACAACTGTCAATGACATGTGGTCACCAGTAATGGACGTGTTTGTTTGTGTCTTAATTTATAAATGACAAGCACTTTTATATGAATTAAATACTTTTAATTTAATCAAATTGCATAAAAAATTGGTCAGAGGAAGTATAAAAACATCTCAAAGCACTTGTTTACTAAACATGGTTCTAACATCAAATCCAACTCACGTCGTTTTTGCTAGCCGTATTAGCAGAAAAGCAGTTCAATGTTGGAACACGGAGACTGGTTGTGCGCAGCCAGCAAGGTCAGTCTACCTCATCTTAAGTCTATGATCGGAACAGTCAGCTGTTCCGATACATATGAGCTCGGACGGCTGTTTCGACCATAGACTAAAGATGAGGTACACCGATCTCGCTGGCTGCGCACAACCAACTCCGTGTCTCAACACTGATCTGCTTTTCTGCCAATACGGCTAGCAAAAACGGATACAGGTCAGAATTCTGAAACAGGCAAATACTGTTCAAATAGTTAAAATCGTCACCACATTTATAGATGTCACGTGTAATTTCTTAAGGCGAATGAAAAAAAAAAAAGTACTAAATGGTAATGCTTAAATCGAATTAAATGCTGTTCACGATAAAGTGAACACTTTTCAAATCAACCTTAGAAAAAAGGCACTGCTTCTTCCTGCATACATTTTAACGGGCGCAGTGAGTGAAATGCGCCCAGTAAAGCTGGTAACAATGGAGAGAAAGTAGTTCCATATCCTAACTTCGACTAACAGGTGTTAGGTAACCATTTGTGATAACTTAAATTATTTCTTTTACTTTTTTTTTTTTTTTTTTTTTTAATTCATCGAAGAGTAAAAACAAACAGATTTGTAAAATATTTACGTCTCTAATTATTTCACAATTTTACTTGACCGACGTATGAATAAAGTGATGAGGCGCTTGCCAATGTTAATTTTACGTAAGGTGGAATAATACGCCATGTGGATGCAAGTAGATCTTAAGCAGGGCTTTCAAAAGTGCTGAGTTTACCGTGAACAGCATATAGTTGGCTTTTGTCCCATTTTATAACTTTGCCAATCTACCAACACTTAGAGAATTTGTCAGTGTAATGTCGCAGCCTTATAAGAGCTGGCTCGAGCTGCCCTTTTAAATGTTGACTAGGCAGACCCGACCCATTATCAATTCTGCTTCTCGTGATGCGCTCTCGGAAGAGTTCTGTTGACACTTTAGTCGCGACAAACTGCCTCTCTAGAGCACTTCGTATGTTCGTCGTCACTACCTACGCTGTGCAGACATAAAACAAATACAACTTTTATTCGCGTCGCGTCTTCCATTAGCGGCTAACCGGCAGCGCACGATTATTCCATTACTACAATCAACGTGTCTTTTCTACAGACAATTCATTCAACCCTGTTGCGCACGCAGTCTGAGTCAACCTTCCTGTGGCATTAGGTTGCACTTCGGCTTACGGCGAATGGGGTCCTGAGTTTGAATCATGGGTAATGCTTGGGAGTCTAGTGTGTTTACTAAGCATCTTCCCACACCTCGCCGTGTTGGCCGACAGACTTACGGATGGAAATCTAAATAAGCACCATTAATTATTTTCTCTTTCTTAGTGCTACCAGAAATTTTACGGGAAGAACACGGAGAAACAACGAAATATCTATAATGCAAAATCATTCCATCCATCCTCAAACAATGTCATATAAAAATGATTTACTCGCGTATTGAAAACTGGAAAGTCAATTTCAAGGCGTTACGTTTTTGTACGGTAACTTCTGTATAGTACTGTAGTATGACTTAAAACGCTTATTATTTTCTAATATCTCTTAAAAATACATTCCTATTGTACATATGAACTAAAACCCTTTACTATATTATTGATATTGTACACACGATGTACTGTACGAGCACTTTTTGTCTTTACTGCAAACAGCAGTCTGCAGAAAATGTAACAGGGAAAACAAGGAGCCCCCGTTTCACAATGGATGGTTCTGGTAAAACTTTAATAGTCCAGTTCACGTCAATTGGATGGTCCTTTTGTGTCGAACTTGTATGGTAGTCTTTTTCACAAATCGCACTTCCGGTACTCTACTTTTTCTTACGGGCCAAAAGTAATGAACACTCCCAGAGCCACAGGTTTCAGCCCAACTTCGTAGTTTCTGTACAACTATTTGGTTTTCTGGACCGTCCAAAGAAAATACTGAAGTATAATGAGGCTTCTATGCAATAAAGTAGTGAATGGGGATAGCAAAACGATAATAAAACTAATGTTAGTAAACTCTTGGCATGGAGAAACAATTATTTGGACAAATGAACATACAAATACGTATTCTGATCAGTATTGCCAACCATTTTTGGCGATGTCCTTACGAGCAGGTAAAATTGTTCTTACTGTAATACAAAAATCCTGACAATAAATTTAAATGTACATAAGATAAATTTAAAAGTATAAAAATGGACACAACATAACAATAAAATTCAATAAATAATGTAGCCTATTTCGGCGCTCATTTCAGCATTTTTTTGTTTACTGTTTTTATATAATATGAAAATGTACCACGTTTTAATAAAGTTGTACAGTTTAATGTTGTGGGAAGTAATATTTTGCTCGCCTATATACATGTTTACGATCTTATTCGCGTGCTTCAAGGGAAGAATTTATCACTATAGTTGATTCACGATAACTTCGGCCTTTTCTGAAGCCCTGCTAAATTTCTACTTTTGGTTACTGATCACGTATCCTTCCGCTACACGTAAACATAAACACTGCCATGTGACTTTTACTTTTATAACTGTCACATGCATTGATTGCCGTTTACAGCTGTTCAAAGAATACTGTCATATTTCCTACGAATGTTCAAAATTTAGGCCTATAACAATATTCAGGTCGGATTCATAACTATTTGTTAACACGATATAGCACGTTACACATAATACAAATTAATATTTAGCCACAACTGTGTTTGTTGAAATTGTGGCGGAAAGAACAGTTGTACTTAACATGTTGTTATTAATATGTGTTTGGAATAAAAATTAAAACGAGGGGACAACCAGTCCAACGAAACGACACAGTAAATCCAAGCACGCAACTCGTGTCGCTTATTTATTGTACGTAGCATCGTCAAATGCAAAATATAGTGGTGAACATGCAAACACATAGATCTACCGTAACATTTATTCCGCTAGTATTTACATGCATTGGTACTTACTGGTTTGTAGGTTTATTTTATTATTTATTTAAATTTATTTGGTTGGGCTTAGTATTATTTTTGGGACTGTGGCAGTCATTCAAATCACAGAAACGTAAGCTCGTTACACAATAATGTTTCAAACACCTAGCGCGAAGGTACAACGTTGTGATAAGCAGACGTGGATATTAATAAATAACTTCGTCATAACATCAGTTCATGGTTAAAACGTATAAACTTTGCACATATTTAAAAGCCATAGACATCTAGCCTGTGCGCAACGATTATAACACAACCACCATAGACGAAAATGGCGCCTACGCCCTTACACACGCGGCGATCACAACACTCGTTACAGTACATTAATTATCCCTGTCCTGGAAACACATATTTATCACAACATTGTAACTTCCCTAGGATGTTTCAAAAACACTAGTACGAACTTGACGTTTCGCTCAGAAACACGCCGTGTCATTGTCATGTCGCCACACACCACTAGCAATCGTAAGGCACTATGAAAACGGCCCGCCCGCCATATTGGGACAAACTCGTGGATAGGCCACGTCTGCCAACCTGCTGGATTTGTAAGTGTCGCGCAACGAGCTGTGTCGCACCATCGCATATAAAATATGTCGTTGCATCTAAATACTATATAATACATATTTAAACAATAAAATCTCGTTTCAGTTGTAAATTACAATCTCAAATATCATTATTGTTGCTGTAATCAGTATGAAATGTGCTGAAATTAGAAATAAAATGTATACCTTTCCTACACAGGTGGTACAATCTTCCCGAGAGAGAGAGAGAGAGAGAGAGAGAGGAGAGAGAGAGAGAGATAGAGAGAGAGAGAGAGAGAGAGAGAGAGAGAGAGAGAGAGTGTGTGTGTGAAACTCTCTGCTTCGCTTATTGAACTTTTATTCCGGACGAAAAAAAAAAAAAAAAAAAAAAAAAAACAACAACTACACACGGGAATTCGCGCGGATATTTTTAACTGCAGCAATGAAATGTGTTTCCGCCAGTGCCATCTAACAATACAAATATATCAATTGGCAAGGTTTACCTTACAAATAGTATACATAAAAACGAGGTTAAAAAATATTGTAACTGTGAACTATTTCTTACCGGCCATTGCCAACACGTCGCTGCTATCGCTGTTTTTAATTCATGTTTAATACGAAATAAATGTTACAAGTTATATAAGATACAAAGGTAAAGTTACCTTTATTCAATAATACAGTACTCTAAAGTTAATCACAGTGTTGAAAATTGGTGGAATACCAGTTATTGGAAAAACAGGTTGACATATTACGCCTAGGGTGATTTTTCAAACGTTCGAAAAAAAAAAAAAAAAAAAAAAAAAAAAAAAAAAAAAAAAAAATAACGAGTTCTGAGCCCGTCTTTCCAAAATTATTCAAATCTCCCTACATTCTCCTTGAAAATTCTGATATAGGCTGTTCACGATAAAGTGAGCACTTTTGAAATCAACCTTAGAAAAAAGTCACTGTCCCTAGTTGCGTATGTTTTAACGGGTGCACCAAGTGGCATGCGTCCAGTAAAGTTGGTAACGATGGATGGAAAGTAGTTCCGTATCTCAACGTCGAATAAAATGTGTTAGGCAACCTTTTTCTGATAACTCAAATTATTTCTTTCGCATTCTGTGTTTTTAATGCATCGAAGTGCAAAATTAGCAGATTTGTTACGTAATTACTTTTATAATAATTACACAGTTTCACTTGACCGACGTATGAATAAAGTGATACGGCCCATGACAATGTGAATCTTACATAACGCGAGAGAATACATAACGTGCATACAAGTAGATCTTAAGCAGGGCTTTCAAAAGTGCTAATTTTACCGTGAATGGCCTATACTCCCTACAGCAACCCAAAATCATCAAAAATCCCTACTAATAGGGACATGTCCCTACGTTTGACAACACTGATTTAGGGTGTACGAAACTAACTAAATTATAAAATTTAAAAATATGCTCAGGTATTATTTATCTGTGAGTAGTCAGTGTGTGCTCCATTACGATCTCATACTCACGAAGTACACTCGTTCAACTGTCGCCTAAATACGTATGACAAAAGAAAGTACGCTAAAAGGAGTTTGTAAAATCTTACTTGCACTGTGGTTATTTTTAATGTATCAGATTTTCCCGCGCTGCTTGTCACTACTTATAAACTACTATTGTTATTACTGCTCATGTTTCTCAATAATTATCCCTTCGTGAAAAGTATGTCGTAGGCTCTCTTCATTACGTACCGTAATATAAACGATGCAATCTTCAACTGAACATTGCTTCCAGAAGCACGCATTTCACCGATGAAAGAACTCGTTGGGTTTTAGAATATATCAGATTCCCCGCCAAGCGCTGTCCAGTGTCAAGTAGGTCAAATAAATGACAACACTTGGCCATAGAACTCCGTGGGACATTTCCTAATTTCGACGAATAACGTGACCAAGGTTTCAGAAGCATTGTGGAACTGAGATCTCATTCTTTCCAGTAAGCATCGCCATTATATAGATCAATTTTATCGAGTAAATTTCATTAGCTGTCAGATATAACGGTTAGTTAAATTAGTATTGTAGCTGTGCACATCGTCAGTCATCTAAAGCCTAAAAGAGATTTTAATACCCCATCAAGAAAGGCATTTCTGAAACCGTCCCCCAGGACTGGTAAGACCAATGAATCATCATACGAGCTGTATGCCTGATACATTCCACAATACGAGGAGAATATGAGACTGGCGCAATTGTATTGAACCAATCACACACGACTAGAAATTAATGAATTTGAAAGAAATAGTGATTTACTAGAAATAACATTTCACTTCATTTTCATCCTTCTGTCAGCACTTACTGCGCAGGATTTGTCAATGATATAACACAAAATATGAACAATACAATTGAAAAGTAAAATATAACTAACTGTTACATACAATTTAGACGTATTAAAAAAAACCGAGCAGAGGAAAAAAAACGTGAGATTTCTTTAGGAAATGAGATATAATATTACAAGCAATCATTTTCGTCTTATTCTTCCTTTTTCCTTCAAGTCTATTGGCTGAAGGCCTTGCGTAAATGGTACGAAATAAAATGTCATTCCCTACACGTTTACACTCGAGGATATTCTTCACTACACGTACGTGATGACCATTAACCGTTTCGTAAAAAATAATTTCTTTTACTCTAATACGTGCACGTTTTTCATCGTAAACCGATCTTTAACTACGAACAGTGTCCTGCATCCACGAGCACAAGCGAGCCTCTCAATTTTGAGGACTGTAGCTCAACTCCAGATTCCAAAGGGTCGGTATATTTCCGGACACTTTCATGTTGGCGGTGTACACAACTGGGTGCTCCCATTTTATCATTCTTCCTTCGCCCCACCACTGCACCAAGCCCTTCTCATCGCGTCTCATTTTATGGCGATTCCTAAAAGTTTCTAAAATTTATACTTTAGACGTTTACAACTTGTGCAAGGGTGTGCATAACACGTCAGGAAGAGAAATTTCCTAATGACCAACCAGCAGAAAATTCTTTAATAAATTATTATAATGGAAGAATTATTCGATTTTTATGTCTGGAATATTTTTTTAGTAAAATAAATAGCTATTTTTTTGGGGGTTCTACTAGGAAGTTTTTCCTACAGAAAAAAAACTGATCTTGCCTCATGCTTGCTTTAGGCCGTAAACCACAAAAGGAATGGTAGCCAGCGCAGACAGGCGGGAACAGAACACATATTCCCGCATTGTTTCCCGTCTGAGGCAGAATCGATATGAACGAAATATATTGCATGACTTACAAGCGACATGGAAGTATCGAGAGTGTCTGCTGACGTTTAAAACAGCGAGGTCTTCAGCGGCTGTAATGATGAAGTTAGATGGAGATTACGTAACGGAATAACCCCGAGAAAGCTCACAGGCCACCGTCAACGTCCGTCCCGTTTCCCGAATGCGAAAATTGGGAGTGGTTTTTCGGGAATCAAACCCAGATCGCCTTGGTGGGACGCCGATACGTAACCCCCGCAGCCACCGCGGAACTTCTTAACATGACGTAGAATGAAAGAGATCGTTATATCTATGTTCAGACCATTAAACTGTCAAAAATAAATATTGATATATGGTCTGCAATTACAAATAATGCTCTTGTGTATCATTCCACGATTACATGCTTCGAAATGCTAAAATAAAAAAAAACAACTATTATAGCTACTGTATACAAATTAATACTTAACAGGATTGTTGGCAATCATAAGTTAATAAACATATCAGTTAATCTGAAACTAGTTTGTGAAGTGTAATATTGTATTCCCGAAACGAAACAAAAGTATATATATATATATATATATATATATATATATATATATATATATATATATATATATATATATATATATATATATATACCAGCAGTCCTCTACAATAAATAAATACATTCACGAATACCCCTGGTTTGCCTGCAATAATGAGGGACATGGCGATCGCTCATCTTAAATAATGTGTGGTTGCCACAGCGCCGAACAGTACACCAGAACATTTCGCTGTAGAGATGGCACAAGAATAAGCAGAAAAGAAGAAAACACGAACTCTGTAGCATTAAATTTATTATAACGCTGAATTTACCAAATGCCGCGAAAATATTGCAGTTCGAAGTTGACCATTTCGCCGGATCTAGATCGTGAGAAGTGCTTCAAAAATAATACGAAAAACATCATGTAAAATCAAATTTGAGTTTCGAATGCTGCATTTCAAGTAGGTCGTATGCTTGCTAGGCTTTCTGAATTCGGTAGACAGCCTAGGTGGGGCTTAACGTCTCGCCGACAGCGAGGTCATTAGAAGGAGCAAGTTGCAGGAACGGAGAAGGAATAAATAGGTCATCTACTGTAGTGACGAACCATCCCCGCATTCGCCTCGAGTGATTCCAGGAAACAAAGGAAAGACATGAGGATGGCCGGGCCGAGATTGGAACGCAGGTCCTCCTACCGAACGCGAGTGGAGTGGCGCCTCTGCAGCGGGATACTGAGTGAAACGACGCGGAGTGAACGGGCAGAGCTCACGTTAACACGTCTATATGCTGTTCACGGTAAAATGAGCACTTTTGAAAGCCCGGCTTGAGATCTACTTGTATGCACGTTGTGTATTCTTCATCATTATATAAAATTAACGTTGCGTTGGGCCTCATAACTTTATTCATACGTCGGTCAAGCGAAATTGTAAAATTATTAGAAAAGGAAAATTTCACAAATCTGCTCATTTTTACACTTCGATGCATTAGAAAAAAACAGAAGGCGAAATAAATAATTTAAATTGTTATAAATAGTTTCCTAATACTTTTTTTTTTCGCCGTTAATATACGGAACTACTTTTCCTCCATCGTTACCAGCTTTACTGTACACATGTCACTCATTGCGCCCGTTAAAATATATGCAGGCAGGTGTAGTAGCTATTTTCTGAGGTTGATTTAAAAAGTGCTCACTTCATCGCGAACAACCTTCAGTCCCGCTACGCGAAGCAGCTGCTGCCAGTAAATCAGTTGGGAAGCGTGGCGACGCTTGTGTGAACGCCGCCAGCAGAGACTGCCTGTGCAACGACGGACCAGAGAGGCGCGGATCTAGCCGCAGCAACCCGGGTTTGTTGCATCACCCCGCGAGCTAGTCGTGTGTACGTAACACCGGCACGGCACTGCTCCAGGAAAACGGCAGGTACCTCGCCTGACACGTTCCACTGGTCCTGCACTGGCCGTATTGCGCATGCCCTGTTCTCCACCCGTCAACCAGTTGTCAGAATCACCAGCCCCCTTCGTTTTCACTTATCAAAGCAATATTTATTTTAATTACGTACTTGAAACGTGGGCGATTATTAACATTTGACATCAAAATTCCATTAATCATCTTTATTTTCCGCATGCTTCTTCTGTTTTTCGACATATGGTGAAACTCAACCCCGGCCTGCCACGTCCGCCATTTTGCACAACACTGGTTACTCGATACGTTTTTAAGCCAAAACAAAAACAAAATATTTCCTAACTGCAATAATTTACACTCTCCCATGTGCACAGTGTGTTTTGATATTACATAGAGAATTAACGGATGCATATATTAAAATAAATCACTGCATCTGACCCTTAAAAATTACCTAAAACAGTTGAAATTGTTTTCTGCCGTAATCTTACTGTGAACTGACTACCCAGCCAATGGTCTTGACTTTGTCCTTGGCAATGTTTTTTTTTTTTCTGCTGCCACTTTGAAATGTATAAAGTGTAGTTTACTTGCTGCGCCACATATTATACCTAGGTTATTCGCAGCAGTTAACCGAGCCCTTTTGAAAGCCCTACTGAGGGTCCGCTTTTCTGTATGTTTTATGCACTGCTACTGTATTCACGATTAACATGACGTGAACCCGATCACACTTTTCGCGTTGATTAAGTGTAAATGTGAAAGTGTTAAGGTAAAAGGCGAGTGACTACCAGTGGTTCACTACATCCGACAGTACAGCATGCAGAACTCGTTAAAAACTATTAGACACACCGTCAGAAAAGTACGATTTATCTTGCATATGAAAGAAGAGTGCACGTATCGTGTAACACAATAGAATATCTTAATCGAATCTACATATTTAAATGTTAAAAAATCCATTAGTAAGTTTACTTTTTTAGTAAGCTTAATTCCACTGTCGATATTTCAAAGAGCAAAATTTTGCAAATGTAATAAACAAATTTTCAGCAAAATTGGAACTCAGCACGATATTTATTTACATTTCCAAACTGGGTAAGGCGGAATGCATGTTACCACAAAATAAATGCGATCCGTTCCAAAGAGTGTGGGAAATATACATTAAAGTAACTACGTGTAAATTTAAAAAAAGAATACACACTTAAAGCGTTTTTTTTTTAATACGTGTTTGAAATTAAACCATGAACAAATATAAATTTTGTTGATATCATCCACATAACGACACTATTATTTTACAGCACTTTAACGATTTAAGAAGAATACGCTATCTGTAGTTAATGTCGCCAGAAAACATTAATAAAATTATGATGTTTTAAATGTCCAAAATGTAATGCTATATTTCACCATCTAAGCATTCAAGGATGCATTTATTGCTTAGGAATAAAGCAGACTTAGGTCTAATAAAAGATGAAGATAAAACATGGTGTTTATTTATTTGTTTATTTATTCATGCATTCATGTTTTATTTATGCTGGCAAGATTAGGGCCACATAGACCATCTCTTACACGTGACCAGCGATGCAAACTTCAGTAACACGTAACGTGATAATGCTTCACACAACGTTTAACAAAGGCTATTAACGATATAATAGAAACTAATATAACAACCTCTAGTAATATTACATGGTAAGATAATTATATTATATTATAATACATCTTAGCAATTTTTATAAAGACTATTTACTATTACTGTTGTTTGCGCCCTACCGACGTAAAGCAAGAACGTTAGTAGGTTTTCCGACCCCCCCCCCCTTTTTTTTGTGTTAAAGACGGAAAGCTTTGCCACTACAAAGCGCTGGAAACAAATACTACTATACGAGAGCTTGAAGTAGCCAATTCGTAAATAATTTCAACACTCTTCCCTAGAAAACTAGTTGGTTCATGGCAATTAGCGGCTGTATTGACATAATAATGCTATAATTTTTATTTTTCACTCATTGTAGACTATTCAAGTATTACAATCATTAAGTAGGAAGTTCTCCAGTTAAAATTACAATTCTTAGTTTTTTAACCTCTCCCACTTCCAGTAGTGCACTTGACGCTATTTTGGATCTATTTTCACTGTACTTCAAATTAACAAAATTTCATTCAAATTTCTGGCCGTAAAAATTTGAAGGCCTGAGCTCAACGTAGGTTTCCAAAGTTGATAGGTGTGTGTCAAGTCTATAACAATTGCGAGTGAATTGAATATAAACGACTTCCACTAACGTTCACAGAAGTGTTTATACAGGCTGTTCACGGCAAACAGAACTTTTGAAAGCCCTGCTTAAGATCTATTTGTATGCACAATGTATATTTTTAAAACATATGTAAAATTAACACTGCCATGGGCCTTATCACTTTATTCATGCGTCGGTCAAGTGAAACTGAGGAATTATTATAAAAGTAGATATTTTACAAATATGCTCATAATAACACTTTGATGAATTAAAATACACACAAAGCAAAAAAAATAACTGAAGTTATCACAAATTGTTATCTAACACTTTTTATTCGACAATAACATATAGGACTACTTTCCCTCCATCTTTACCAACTTTACTGGGCGCATGTCACTCACTCAGTGCCCACGTTAAAAAATATTTGCAGGTAGGAGCTGTGATATTTTTCTAAGGTTGATTTCAAAAGTGCTCACTTTATCGTGAACAGCCTTTACTGAAATCATCTGGTGAGTACATATTTTGAAAACTGTTAACCTATGACCTGCATTTTTGTGGAAACCTTAATAATATACAACTGTGTGTCAGAAATAAAACCATCATACGTTTTCTTTTCTTTTTTATTTTTTTTTACTGCTTTCCTTGTACTTCTCGATAACATTTCACAGGGACCGCAGGCAGTGTAAATCTTTCCCAGACTGGCGGCGACTTTATGTCGAGCGATTCAGTGCGAACGGCACTTGCGAAGGAAAGCGGAGTTTATAGCTTTCATTTCTCTTTTATTGCAGGACCACCTCAGCTTCTGTTATTTGGCGTTATTCCAGTACTTTTTTTATGATAAACTGTGGAAAACATTGAAATAAATTTGATTATACGATGCTGGAATGAACTTCCATAATATTTTTCCACGAGGATATGGATTCGAAATAGGAACTAAACAACTTGCTAGATTACAGCTTTTAAAATTCTGAAATTCGGTTCTACTTTATTTCCCGTGTATGGAATTACATGTTACACGAGGGTCTACCTAAAGGTGAAATTCGAAAGAGGTAAAACCTATTTGTCTTAACTAAACAAATTACGCATTCCTCTTCCCAAGAAGAAAAACACAGCTATCAATAATGCTATTCCGGAGAAAAGCAATGTTAATAACGCACTTTCCCATATAATAAGTACTGATATTTTCCCATTTTCGCATTAGTAATGTATAACTACTATCGATCGGCTATCAGACATTAGTAGGAAGATAGTGAAACATCGTTACATGTAATTATTATTTGGGAATAAAAAACATTTCATACTTACACTCACACTGAACTATTATTAAATTTGGATCAGCATTAATTTTTATCTTGACATATCCGTCTGATAAAAGTTACTGAAAGACCGTATCGGAAACCTTCGTAGCCAAGTTCGCTTAAGCCGTGTTGGCGGCTAATATAAGTGTCGTTTTCATATCTAACTTAAGGTAATTCTAATGTGAGTTCCCCCTTCTCTTTGACCCGCCTACCAACATCAAACAATCAACACTAAACAAAAGAGTAGGAGTATAGGAACACTATCGTATCTCTCGGCTCTCAAGACCTCGATGTTAAAAACCGTTCAAATATCGTCACTCACTACTTTATCTCCTCTCCCGATTCCCAGTTTCAGCATTTGCACGTGTCAAGTATTTTAAAAATAAGTTACTTCTTAGTCTAAATCTCCGGTAGTCGCGCAGGTATCAAATGGAAAATTGTCATAAATAACACATATATAAATTAAAATACATGTAGGGGAAAAAGAGCTTGAGAAAGGATGAATCAATATATTCTACATAGTGCTCGAAACAATTTTTTAAAAGTTCCTTTGTAAAGGACATCATAAACAAAGTAAGTAAAAGTGAATAACATTCATTCTCTCGAAAGGTGGCATCGACACAACTACGTGATTACCAGTAGGCCTAACACGCATATTTAAGAATAATTCTGTCTAAATTCATTCTACATGACAGAAATGTAGGTAAAGGCTGTTCACGATAAACTGAGTTCTTTTGAAAGCCCTGCTTCAACTCTTCCCGTATGGACATTGTGAATTCTTACACCACATGCAAAATTAATAGTGCCATGGGTCCCCGGACACTTTATTAATGCGTCGGTTAAGTGAAACAGTGAAATTATTATAACAGTACTAGTTTATCCCGGCGAATGTTGTTCCGCCTCTTTTCTTTATTTAAAATCCCTAATTAATATGTATATAACGCCATCTGTTGTATTTAAATTGTAAATACCAAATTTAAAACATGAAGTGCGAATGTCATGTGTATGTGTGTCATAGTAAATTAGGCGCAAATGTCATGTGTGTTGTGTTTCGCAAAGATAATTTGTTTTTACAAATAAAAATAATATATTTTACATGGTATAATTACTTTGAATTTACTATATACTCCGCCTCCTCCTCTTCCTCTTCTCACTCCTCCTCCTACACCTCCTACTACTCCTACACATCCTCTTCGTCCTCTTTCTCCTCCTCTTCGCCCTCTTCCTCCTCCTCTTCGTCCTCTTCCTCCTCCTCTTCTTCATACTCTTTCTCTTCTTTGTCCTCTTCCTCTTCTTTGTCCTCTCCCTCCTCTTCCCCCTCCTCTTTCTCCACTTCCTTCTCTTCTTCCGCTGATTTTTCATACTTTTTGTTGCACAATTACAAAACTAACGTGCAATTATTCGATACGCAGAGTTCATAGCACTAACTTTTTTTTTTTTTTTTCTCTCTTCAGTTATAGCACCTGTTGTTGGATTTCTTTGTTTATAATCGAAATGATATCCATTCCTCTCCTTCCCAGAATATAAGTGGATATTGTAAAGCGTCGTATGATCGACGTGTCTTGTATGGTTTGAACTGTGTTGTTTCTTCGCATAATTGTCTATTAGAATCTGTTTGACGTGCACGCGCTTCTCGATTTTGTGTTCATGCATCTTCAGTTTGTGCAGCGCGTGTTCACGTTCTATTTTGCCTTCTCAATGCGTCCTCTTATTACGTCGGGTACGTCGACCGATGTTTGACCGTGGTATTGCTGGAATTTTTCTCTTTTAGATCAACAAACATTTCCTGCAAGTATGAGCAAAATCGGCCCATAAATAGGCTATAGAAGTTAGACTCCAGTGCCACCTATCGAAATGAAACATAACTAAAAAACTTACTCGCCACCTCAATAACATATGGTGTGAATATGGTCTCAATTGGTCCAGAGGTTTGTTAATGATGATGCGGTTTAGTCACGCACAATGGATTTTATATATAAACATATGTTTACAAAATTTGCTAATTGCTAAAGCATTAAAAAAAAACAGTTCGCACGCCACTCAGTGTACCCGCTGAAACATATGCAGTTAGGGGCAGTAATATTGATTTCAAAGGTTGATTTCAAAAGTGCTCAATTAACCACGAGCATCCCATATACAGCATGTAGACTCATTTGTAATGCGTGTACGTATTAACAGAGGCCTGGCCTAACCCAGCAATCTCTGGTACTGCAGACTGCCTGTCAATCGATGCCATACAGCCAGCAACTGTTGCGTTGCATTATTCATAGCTATCGACGAGACTACAGTGCCCCTTGCGCAAGAAATTCCCGTCAATGTCTTACGGCAACCATAGCTCTATATCTGCAAGCAACTGAATGTGAATCTGAATGATTGATATCTTAGAAGTAAATGGTCGATATATAGAAGTACACTCAGCAAAATAAATTATTTTATGTTTAAAAAATACTGGCTCGTATATCCGGCGCGTGAACTGTTTACCAAGCGAGACTGACACACAATTTAAAATTTTAAAGGAAACAACTATAAACGTTCTCATAATTCGTTTTCTTGCAAGTTCCAAAAATAAGTTCGGTGTGGGAATTTCCCCCCTTCTGAAAAAATAAATAAAAGACTGTCCCGAGTGTATGTGTATACATACACAAATTCGCACACACAATTGACTTTTTTCTAACTTACTCTAAAACTAAGTGTTAGGAGTGAGCCCGCTCAGGGCTAGGCCCCGTACGCCTACAAGGGAAGGAAATCATGCAAGGAGACATGCATCGCGGTAGCAAGGGACTTGGTTGCCATGGCCTCGTTTAGGCCACGACAACCTTCCTGAGTGTACTTATAGCTAAACTACTATTACTAGACGTGGACACCGTAAAAACCCTTGGGCTGTAACTGAGTATTTTTCCACTCATAGTGCTACGAGTGCACGGAGACTCGCTGGGTGTTGTATGGGAGTGCTGTGCTACATTATAGCAGGCAAGCCTCTGTAGCTATGGACTGAAACAGAGTATTTTTCAACCAGTACCGCTACAAGTGCACAGAGCTTCGCTGATGGATCCCATATCACCAGCTGCAGCAGAGAACCTGTCGCCTGTCGCCTTGGAATCGGCTGTCGGTCATCATTTGGCCAATCGCACACTACAGCTGTCGGATGGGAGGTGTGTGACAAGCAGTGGCCTAATATTATAGTCTAAATTATTCCGGAATTGTCCCTTCAGGACTCCTCAGGCTAATCTAAAGCTGCATGCTGCATGTCAAGGACACAACATCTTGCTAAATTAAGTATACTGAAAATAAATATCTACCTTAAGAAGCTGCGCAGATGCTAATATGATTGGCCTGGCAGTGTGTTACATGCAGGGCTATGGGGGCCTGGGCGCTATAAGCGACTTGGGTCGCTTATATCGCTGTGTCTCGTCAATACAATAGTTACCCAAGGGCAGTTATGAGAGGATTTGAACGCTCCTCATTTGATTCATATAAATGTCTAGTTTGTTTACGAATTACTTCTTCCAGCATTTCTTATTTTTAATTCTGCGTGCAAGCATCTTATAGGGGTATATCTGGGTGCATTTGCGGCCAATCGGCGGCATTTGTTCTGCACCACTTGCAGTGAATTAAAATGTGTTTGTGCACAGTAGGCCCAAGGTGGGGCTGCATAAATGATAATGGGGCGAATCATTGACTGATATAATCGTATCCCATTATTCTGTGACCAACCAGAGCCACGAGATATGAGAGGATACGAGGATAACATGCGTGCATAAGCAAGATTTCTCTTGGCCTCCACATGGCGTCGCCATGTCAGCCTTCGTTCTATAGTAAGGCTGAGGTATTTCACCTCATCTTTAAAGTGAATATCCTGCCCAAAGATGTAACAAATTGGGAAGAATGTTACGGCGAGTGAAGACTACCGCCTCGCATTTTCCCACATTTATTTTAATTCGCCACGAGCGAAAATAATATTTTCAAGCTCATTGAGCTATGCCTGGGCGCGCAGAATTGCAAGTTCAACACAGCGAGATCGCATTTAGATGACAGTGTATTCAGCATAAACTCCTAAATTAATATGCCAGTTAGGGGGCACGGAATTTCGTGGGTATAAATATTATATAAAACTGGACCTAATATGCTGTCCTGGGGTACTTCAGCCCTAATTATTTTCTTATCTGAGGTCGCTCCTTCGATTCGTACGGCGAAAGAGTGCCTATCTAAATAGGAGACTAATAATTTAGTATAGCAATCAGGGAAGTTTTCTTATAGAATTTATAAACTAGCAATGCATGGAAAACCCTATCAAATGCCTTTTCGACATTTACAACATCGTAATGGCGCCAGTTAAATAAGTTAGTAATATGCTCGGATAATCTAACGAGCTGATGAACGGTGGAATGATTTTTCCTAAAGCCAAACTACTCAATTGGAAAAATATTTGCTTCGCGAATGTGATTTTCTAGGTCTAAGCGCCGCAATAAAACGTGTTCGTGAATCTTAGAAAGCGAATTGAGCAGACTGATGGGGCGATAATTCTGTAGTTGTTTTGGGTCTTTGCCCGGTTTAGAAATACAGGGTCATCGAAAAAGAATTGTACAATTTCATAACTTTATAGCGACAAAACTATTTAACTGAATCAGCTGATTCTTGCACCAAGTTGTAGTGGAAGGACGAAAATTTTTTGAGGGGATGTTTGACAGTCGCACACCGACCTTGAGATTGTGGCAGGGGCGAGAGCTCCATCTGGCATCTGCGCTGACCCCTCCAGTGAGATGGCGACAGTGCAACAGAAAGCGCGTGTGTTCTGTGGTTTGCAGAATCCAAGTCTGTAGTGACTGTGCGACATAATGTTAGACAGCAATATTCGGGACAACGTATACCAAAACAGAGAGCTATTTGTCAGTGGGTTAAAAGTTTCCATGAAACTGGTACCGTACAGAAAAATCAATCACCAGGACGGCCAAAAACGTCCGAAGAAAAGGTGGAACAGCTTAGGCTATCTTGTGTGCGCAGCCATAAAAAGTCAACTGCCCGCCAAGTTTGGAGCTTGGCACTCCAAAGACTACCACGCAAAATGTTCTTCATAAACGTTTTAGACTGTATGCCTAAAAGATTCAATTGCAGCACGAAATTAAGCCGGAATATTGGCCCAAATGTTTCGCATTCGCTGCTTTCATGTTAAAAGAAAAGGACACGGAAAGAACCCCTCTAAACTTTTTCTTTTGGGGATATGTCGAGAACATTGTCAATGCTGTGAAGATTCGAGATTTGGAGCATTTTAATCAGAAATTCACTGCTGCCATTGAGACAATTACGCCGATAGTGCTCCGGAATACGTGGATGGAGGTCGAACATCGCCTGGATATATGCTGAGCTACAAATTTAGCGCACATAGAAACAGTTAACGGTAAGGAAAATTTTGATTCTTCTTGTTAATTTTTGTGCACGAACCAACCAAATCGCTCAAATAGTTTCGAAGCTGTGATTTTTTGAAATTGTACCATTATTTTTCGATGACACTGTATAATAGCTGTGGCACATTTCTAGGAGGTGGGGAAGTGTCCCGTGTAAATGCGAACCACATAATTATGGATCATATGGATTACCACTGGGCTGGAATTTTTCACAAATGTTCTAAATAATCCAGGGAGTCCTATATGTCTTTGGAAAAAATACATTAATGCATGGCTTAGTAAATATAATGTTGGTGTTAATTTACATATTTTTAAGTATATGTGAAAACAAACCCATTCCCTGTATTAAAACCTTAAGTTATGTATTTTTACTGCTACATAGTTGTTGCATGAACACGGAAGCAGTACACTGCAGCCAGTGTTTGGAAATAAGGCGACTATTTACTATTACTTGCTATTTTCGTTTTTAAATACCTCATTGTTAATAATTATTAAATGTTCCATTTTGAGTGCCAGTTACAAATATAAAAATAAAATATGTTAAAGGTGTTGCATTTGAATTAAACTATCTGTTAACTATTGTTTTGAAAATAGCAGTTTTACTGTTAACAGGAGAAACTTAACATTCGCAAATAATTTAAATGATTCCTGTTAACTAAAGAAAAATGTATATCACATGAGCCTGATAACAGGGAAAAATTACATGTACTTATAAAAATAATGAGTCCTGTTAACCAACAGAAAATAATTTATTATGTTTAATCCATTAAACATTGGCACTTTTGCACAATTTCAAGACCTTGTTTTCCGAATGCGAATTATGCAACATTACCATTAAGGGCTAATATTTTTCTTTCAACTATATCCAAATAGGCCTTTAGCATTTTTCTTCTCTTCTTAAATAACGAGTATCACCAGATACAAATTTTCTACTTCAAACATTACTAGAAATTAAAAAAATGGAGAAGAGCGGTGATTTCCAATTACGTTTTTTCTGAAGTTCTTTAAGGGTAAAATTGGCAGGGAAATATCACATTTCAGATGACTCCACAACAAAATTGTAAAGATACATTTCGTATTGCAAATATTGTTATCAGCCATTCAAGATCCAAAAAAAATAAAAAATAAATAAGTCTGCCGTATTTGCAACTGAAAACATTATGGACATACAACTTGCCTGGAAATTTTTTACTGTTAAAATGACAGGGCAACGCCTGTATACTCCATTCACGGTTACTTCCAACTTTTCTGAAGCCCAGCTCAAAGATAAAAGCGCTACTTTGAGACTACGTCTCTGCCTCATGCAAACAAAGCTTAAACTAAGTCTAGACAATTACAAAAAAGGGATAACGTTCTGCATTCATGCGCACTTGGTTTAGTGATACTTTGCATAAGCGCTATTTCTTACTAGGAATTACCAAAATTAACCTAGTTTCTCTCTGTTTTTATTCATATGGATTATAAATGTAATATTGTAATAGATTGATAAAATATAAGTAAAAATTAGATTTAACCAAAATTATGATACGTTTACGTTAACAGAAGCATAAAACGCTTGTGATACAAGAGATATTTAGGAAACAACCAAACAGGTCACACATGGGGTGATTTTTCGAAGGTTTGATTGGAAAAGTGTGAAACTAGAGTGAATGAACTTAAACGCTGGACGACGAAACGAGTGCATGTCAGTTCCACGAAGAAGCCTCGCGTAGAAGCACTTGATTCTCTGTCTAGAACGGAAGACGGCTCCACGAATGTGTGTGCCATAACATGTTCGTACTAATACAGGTTACAAGAGAAAAGCTCCAACTGCAACACACGTCAGAGAATTTCCCGTTGTTCGCTCTTCACGTAACGGCCGCGACTGCTCCTCATCGGATCTGCCATAACAGCGGATCGTGAGACACGTTCCCGCTACGTGGCTCGGCAGCAAGTCCGGGCTTGCGGTCTCTTTACGTACCACTCAGCGCGGAACGTTCACCTCCGCGTAACAATTAAACATTTCCGGGACCACGTAACGAGGCACCACTTGGCGCTGGGGCCGCGGTGGTTTAGTGGCCAGACTACTCACCTCCAACCTAGGCGAACCGGGTTCGAATCCCGGGCGGGTCGCTCCCTGATTTTAGCGCGTGGGAATCGTGGCGGGCGATGCTGCTGGTCTGCTGGTTTTCTCGGGGATCTCCCGTTTCCCCCGCCCTTGCAATCCGGCGCTGCTCCCTCATCGGCTCTCAAGACCTCGATGTTAAGAGCCGCCCAAATTTCTCTATTACTTGGCGCTTTTCTACCTATTATTTTCTGATTTTGAGACACGGCAGTAGGGAAGCGATACGTGCAACACTGACACGTGCATCAAGTGCTCTGTCGCCCCTATGCGCACGGTTCCGGAACTGGCGTGTAGGCTTCCCGTAATAAACAATTTACTATGGGACGTCAATTTTTGATTCCATAATTTTATTGTTGGAAAACTGAACAAAAGACCAAACACTTGCAGGTATTCACCTAAAATACTGTTACGTGTCGCTGGTCTGCGTTTACAGTGGCCCGCCCCACGCGAGCGAGCGGAAGAGGAGGACAGAGAAGTTGTATGATAACGAGCGGCAAGCCAATGGAATGTTTTGAATGGCAGTCGAGCGATAAACCAAGAAGAGAGAACATGTTACACAAAGTATCCCGCAGCGCGCTCCTGTCTTTGGTTGTATTGAATTTCTGCGTTTATTTGAAGAATGCTCTGTATTATGCACTTTCGCTGCAGTGCCATACGCAGGTATATTATGTTCACGGTAAGGTTAGCACTTTTAAAAGCCCTCTCATTAGCATTAATAGTCAATAAATATATTTCATTTTAGCCTTAAACGTAAACTTCATGGTGGGAGGAATGTAAACACTGTGTTTGATACTTTCATGGTCATATTTATTTTAAAAAGTTGGCTAAAGGATAAAAAATGGCCAAAAGGAAAAGCTAACCTGGCTTTCAAAAGCGCTCACTTTATCGTGAATAGGCTATAAGTGAAAATACTGACTTACTTGCCGACACAAGATACTGCATGCTCACCGGCTTTAGAGAGGGTACTGTGCTGAATATGTTACACATTTCTATACACTACATTGCGTGAACTTTTACGAAGTGCAATATAGTCTATTTCATGTAAGTGGGGTAAATTCTGACGGTTCTATAAAAGTAGCGCGGCCACAATGTATTCTTCCACCACAGCTGTTTTGTCAGCGAAAAAAAAAGACGTTGCACTTTTCTCTTTCCTCGTGTTTACTGTGATGGCATGCACTGAAAGACTGGCTTTAGCTAACCTCCGTCCGGTAATCAATGTAGGATATTGTATCTAGGTTGGCATTTCAACCCGTTTTATTTTTGTAAATGCCAAGTAAAGTTTGTTGGGGTTCTGTTAATTATAATCCGAGGGAAAAAAAGGAAACAGAGAAGATGGGGGGAGGTGGCCTTAGTTCAGAGTCTTTCGTAAGAAAGCATTGTTTCGAGTCAAAACAATGATATCTCACGAAATACGCTGAAATGCGGTCTCCACCGCCCCCCTCCTTCCTGTTTCCTTTTTTGCCTCGAAATAAAATTAACAGAACCCCCACCTTTGAGGTTCTTACGAGTGAGTGGCATTTTGAGTCGCATATTGTTTTGATGAAGCAGTGGAAAATTTTGCTCGTATGGAAATAACATTCAAATTATAACTTGGAAAGTTTGAACTTCAATGAAAAAATAAAGTGCGATACATAAATCGTTGTTCGTATTCGTAAATATGCAGCTCTCTCTCTCTCTCTCTATATATATATATATATATATATATATATATATATATATATATATATATATATATATATATATATATATATATATATATATATATATATATATATATATATATATATATATATATATATACGAAACTTCAGTGAGCAACGCCACTAAGGAGAATAATTTGGTTGTTGAAAGCTATGACAACACAACTGAAAAATAAATTTAAAAAATTATGTTTGGATAGAAACATTAAAGATGGCGGATACACAACAGTATAGTCATGTCCCACCGATTCCCACGAATCGTGGCTTATAAAACCAAACATAATAACTTATGCCTACAGCAATATGATACCGTGCTTTTGAACTAGGATAAACATGGGAAGGGGAGAGGGCACTAAGCAACTATTAATGCTGAAATGACTGTGCATGCTGTTTACATAATTTGAATTTATTATTGTTAGTGTTCCATTTAATCGAAACGGAAACCATACCGCTGTGCATAAGCACGATTGTAGCTTTGTCGCAGATTTCAACGACGACCATTTCTGCAGGTCACGTGCGCCATATACAAATTTATTCGATCGAGAATTGCTCATAACGTGTACAATTATTGCAACTCAACGGCTCCGCTGTAATTACAGCACGTAATTTAACCAAAGCAATTTTACCCGCAGAATGAGAAGATAACTAACAACCATGACTGGATACATTTTCGAGAAGAATAATGGAGACTCACTAAAACAAAAGACGGGAAAGCTAATTTTATTTCTGCTCTCTTCCACGAGTCATTAATTTTTTACGAGTTGTTCGCGCGACTCAACAAACAGCATACTCCGAGAGGAATACGAAGGCAATGTACCGTTTTAAAAATAATTTCCCCCGAGCACGCTTACAAAATGTTCATTTTCACCTCGATTTACTGCATGTTCTGTCGACGTTTACTTCTATGCGAGTTTCACTTGTCTTCGTGACAGTAACAATATTTTCCCGTGGCCGTTCAAAGTAGCAAACACCAACAAATGAAATACTTCACACAGTAGAGCATCGAAAACTAAAAGGCGCTTGTCTTGTCCCTTTTACTAAAGTGGGCACATTCTAGTAGAATGCATGCATTCATGCCATTTCTGTGACTTTGAAAGCGGCAAAGTTACGTCACGACCCAGATGCACTTTTCCGGGGCACTAAGCCAGGCAAGGGCCCTTAGCTTGTGAATTTGGAAACTGCCGTACACTTACGCACTAGTTATTATAATTGTTGTCGAGGGATTCAGTTGGCAGGTACAACGGCCAACGGCAGATCTGTTCTGAGAACCGTGACGGCACAGAGCTAACAATTCTTCACGCCGCTTATCATACCAGTGTCAAGCAGAGGCGTAATCCCGCCAAACATCACTATCAAGTGATCAAATATATTATTTTTAACAGTTATCGCATCAAGTTTACAGCAAAACCATTTACAGAATTACATTTTAACTGTTGTGTTGACACATGGCTGCTTACTTCCGAAACACCAAAAAAATCTTCACGTGGCATCTTCGCGCCTGGTACATAATTCAGTCCATAAGTTCTTTTGAAAGCACTGCACAGAAAATTTACATGCTTCCAAGCACCATCAAACTTAAGAATCAGAAGGTCCTCTATCCAAAAAGGTGGCTTCTTCCTCAATACGGCCTCATTATTTTGCAGTTCTGTTTTTATCTTTTTAGGTTTCACCGAAACTTAAAAACCAATCTTTAAAAATGTTTAGTTTTTCGAAAGTGTAACTCCTCGAGAGCTAACAAAAACATTGTCTTCTACACTTCTCCTGAGGAAATATGTGGAAGGTGGCAAACCATGTTCGTACCTTCCAGGTAGACATAGCTATCTAATGGCATATTACACACTCATGGCAGTAAAAAACATTCCCGTAAGCTTGAAGTATGCATCGCGAATGTTATATCAGCTGTTAAAAACGACGTTTTATGAAATCTACTGCAGTAAATCACTCAAATTAAATGTTTAGGCCTATATAGCAGATAATATTGTCAAAGATACCTATAGCGTAGTATTTTGCAAATTATAATGGTATATTTGAATAAAATACTGTTACGTGATCGATGCTTTGCAACCCACGCGAGCGAGTGGAAATGAAGGACAGCAGTTATATAATAGCAGCGGCGGAAAGTCAAAGGATTGTTTTGAATGAACAGGTAAGAGATAGGCCGGTGGCCACGTATCTATCACAGAAAGCGAGCGGCCTATCATAAAGGACGCCGCCGCACACACCCATACACTTTCGCAGCTCGCACCTCGCTGACCCTGAGAAGTTCATATATCTCCATTTATCACGCAAGAATGTCGTCGCCATCACCATTACTTTTCCCAGAACATCGTGGATTGCCAAGAACGTTCTACACGGCACCTATCTCAAGTATAAATACCACATGTGGGTCTCTGAGGGGGGGGGGGGGGAGTGATTAAGAACCGAGTGTTTGGAGTCTCGTGAGACCTTAAGCGAATTTTGGGCGATTCCGGAACGGCGAGAGACGACTGCGGCGATCTGAGAGAGTGCATCGACGAGCTAGTGTGCACTGAAGAGTGGTACTGATCTGCGGGACTGTGGACTGGATGAGTAAGTGAAAAGAGATTCGGGACGATGGAAATAGACAGTTTTAACTAAACGTGTGGAAATAGTTGGAGCAGTTTAAGGGACATTCGCAAGAGTAAAGAATGTGATAAAGACTTTAATTGAAATGGAGATAGTAATTAAATATTGCGGTAAATAAGACTAATGAGATTTAATAGGACGCTAAGACTGATAAATAACAGATGTTTGACTGTTTGTAGCATTGAGAATAAATATATTTATTGAATTTAGTTATTTAATTTTTATTAAGACCTTTATCCTTCACGAACTCAGATACGCCCCTCAGGCATCCATGTAACAATATGAAGTCGGAAGAATTCCTGTCATACGATTTTTTTATGTTGGCATTTGTTCGTAACCACATAGATAAGCCACTCCCATTGAATAGCTGCTAGCGTCGCGTTATGTAACAAACGAGTCATTCCTGGCTGCTACGTCACAATGGCACAATCACACCTATTACGCAAAGTAGAATGACAAACCTATTAATGTGTCTGGTAGCTGAAAAAAAAAATTTTCGTAAATGAACGACGACCACAAGGAATTGTGTTACCGTAGCAAACCTACGGACAGTCGGAAACAGGTTTTCAAACTATATACAGATGAGGCCATATGTCGCACATGTGCTACACATAAGCGTGTAAGGTCTCTTACCTCTCTCTGCTCTTGACGTCATAGTCACCATTATACAAAGTGTTTTTGACTAACGGCATTAACTAATATGCCTGCAAAATTCAAAATGCCCTACGACGTGTGAAAACAAGGTAGGCTTATTAAGAATCTATCCTTTGCTCTTAAAACTATGAATTTTTTTTATCAGTGACTGCCAAATGATTAAAGTTCATGTACCTAAACTTACACCTTTTTTCTTATTAATCCAGCCAGGCGCATGTGTTCTAATAACAATATTTATTCACATTTACACGCATAGGCTACCGGTAATGGGGATCTAAATACTAATGAACGAGGAATTAGGAAAGCTCATGTCACGGAATTCCACCAGTATTTGCCTGGAAAACATTGACCAAAAAAGACTATCCTCGGGATCGAACCTACAAGCCATCCAGTATGAGCCTAATTTTTAAACTGGGTCATTAGGTTAGCTGGAAGTTTGTTTATGTCGGTTTGGTGAACTTTATGTCAATAACTGTAAGGCCCCATTAGTTCTTGTATACTAGTATTTGGAACGATGCCCCATGCTGATGGTTGAGGTAGTGCTGGAAACATCTAGGCTAGGGTAACGTCACTTCTACTACAGGTTGGAAAGACCAATGTTGAAAGTTTGGCAACCAAACATTTTCCCCATTAGATACGCGCTAGTGTCAGCAATATATATGCTGTTCACGGTAAAATGAGCACTTTTGAAAGCCCTGCTTAAGATCTACTTTATGCACATTATGTATTCTTCCACCTTATGTAAAATTAACATTGCCATGGGCCTCATAACTTTATTCATGCGTCGGTCAAGTAACACTGTGAAATTGTTATGAAAGTAAATATTATACAAATCTGATCATTTTCACACTTCGAAGCATTAAAAAAACAGAAAGGGAAAGAATAATTTAAATTATCGCAAATGGTTACCTAACACTTTTTATTCTACGTTAATATATGGAACTATTTTCCATCCATCG
The DNA here is from genome assembly GCA_029891345.1 of Dryococelus australis. NCBI lineage: Eukaryota > Metazoa > Arthropoda > Insecta > Phasmatodea > Phasmatidae > Dryococelus > Dryococelus australis. Next base: position 127,937,826 of record CM056997.1, read on the forward strand.
TCACCAACTTTACTTATCAAATGTCACCCAGTGCACCCATTAAAATATATGCTTTCAGAGGCAGTGACTTTTTTCTAAGGTTCATTTAAAAAGTGCTCACATTATCGTAAACAGCCTTTACCAGATTTTCTCTATTTTTTACTTTAAAGAAAGAGGATAATTGTAATTATCATAAATCAAATATAAAATAACTTCGTAACTAAGTAAAACCTTTCTCGTTTATTATTTACGTAGTTTAAGATTTTAACTGCGCTCCTAGCGGCGGGAATTTTCCCTCTGCCAAACTCTGCCACAAGAAATCACATTTTGTTCCCAACCTTACTAGAAAAAACCTCAGCTTGGGTTTCTCCGTACCAAAGTTATCTATATGCTATTCACGGTAGAATGAGAACTCTCGAAAGCCCTGCTTAGAATCTACTTGTATTAACGTTGTGTATTCTTCCGGCTAACGTAAAATTATCATTGGTAGAGCCTCATAATTTTATTCATTCGTCGGTCAAGTGAAACTGTGAAATTATTATAAAAGTAAACATTTTTCAAATTTGCTCATTTTTACACTTTGATGCATTAAAAAAAACTTAAAGCGAAATAAACAATATACGTTATCACAAATTGTTACCTAACACTTTTCATTCGACGTTAAGATATGGAAATGCTTTCCCTCCATCGTTACCAACGTTACTGGGCGCATGCCACTCAGTGCACCCGTTAAAATATATGCAGGTGGGGGCAGTGACTGTTTTATAATGTGTATTTAAAAAATGTTCACTTTATTGTGAATAGCCTTTACAAGTAAGTCGTGTAATAACGGTTGCAGACATCTTGCACCAGATGGTTGTCACGCTGTGAACTACTTTGCTACTGACAGTTTCGGTTAGCGTGCACTGATGTGGAGATCTATGAGAGATTAAATCAAGAATTATAAATGTTCTAGTAACATGCCGTAAGACCCTACAAATGTTACATAGTGCCAGGATTAAATCATGCCATCGTTTAGCTGTAAATAACTTTTCAGCAATACGCAGCCATGTAAAGTATAGTTCGTGAAACCGCCCAAGTAAGCTTACCGCTTTCATATCTAATGCTGTACGTGCAAATCTTTCCAAATGATTAAGAAAATGATGAGAAAACGAACATTTAGAACACTATTCCATGGATTTACTCAACACTTAGAAAAAGAAGAATATTTGGGGGTATCAGTAATTTTTAGATTTTTATTCGAGACGTCGAGTCAAACGCATGCAAATGTTCAAATGAAATGGTCTGATTTTGATAATTTTGCAAAATTAATGCTTAAAAACACACTGCATTTACCATGCAAGGGAGGCGTCAAAACTGCCATGCTTCTAGCAACCTTGATTATTTTGGCTAACGTTTACCGGTTCAGATATGAACTGTAAATTCTGGGCCAAAGTGTGAGTGGTCTTACAGTTTTTTCTTCGCAAATACCGCAGAAATACGGTATGTTACTGTTTACATAACTTCACTATCAGACATTATAACTGTTCTTTGGACTAATAACGACCGAGATAAGAAATCGGAGACACGATAGCAGGTACTAATCTTTGTTTCCACACAGATATTAGGTGACTTGGTGTTATCATGCATTTACAACGAACACATATGTAGGTGTACTTACTGACGGGTATTTGTATGTTTAACTTCAAATAATATTAGTCAAAGAGTATTCCAGAAAGTAATTGTTTGCCAGCATTTATATACATAATTTTACGGGGTTTTATTCCTCACGGGGCGGTGAGGAGAAAGACACAAAAATTCAAAATCTCCTCTATTAAAAATGGCACTTATTAGTAGAATGGTAATGTTCGGCTTTCAATCAAATAAGTCGGTGGCAACAATTTTCCGAAGTAACAATCATAACGTCACATATATACGGGTATAAGAAACAGAAAATGTGCACCAACACTAAATAAAAATGATTTCCTGGACGTATACGTTTACGTACAACAATCATGGCAAATATCTACATATTAATTACTACATTCTGTACTGTTCAGTTATTTAACTCTACGTGGCATAAGTAAAGAAGGAGCTGAAATTCTAATTCGACAAATCTCTTCTAGCTACTGCACGAAGAGCGTGCATGACTTTTATAATAAAGGTACCCTAGAAATTGGAAATTCAATTGTGTGAGTGAAGAGATTTGGGTGACTCTTAACATCGAGTTCTTGAGAGCCGATTAGGGTGAAACGAGATGAGTATTGAGCAGCACTGGAATGAAAGGGCAGGGAAACGCGAGATTCCCGAGAAAACCCGTCAATTAGCGGCATCGTACGGCACAATTCCTACATGTGAAAATCCGGGAGCGACCCAGTCGTGAATCTAACCCGGTTCGCCCAGGTGGGAGGCGAGTAGTCTAACCACTACATCACCGCGGCCCCAAAGTGAACTACGTTGCAGTGTTAAAAAAATTCACATTTTTGTAAAAAGCCTCTAGTACACGTGTTTCTAATATGTAATTCACGTTATTCATTGTTTCACCTTAAAATTCGTTTGCTGAGCTATGAACACGGTCAGCATTATATCAAACAAGAATATTTCATTACTGTATGGACTAAAGGTGGTTGCAGCACTTTGCCCGTGGCGATTGCTGAAACGCACTACACATACTTAACTAGGATAAACCAGCTGGAGACAAGACATATTAAAGTGATGATAGCGTAACTGTGTCATTCTCTCGGGTATGATAAAGCAGGTAAAGGCTGTTCACGATAAAGTGAGCACTTTTAAAATCAACTTAAGAAAAAAGACACTGCTCCTGTATGCGTATATTTTAACGGGCGCACTGAGTGACTGGCGCCCATTAAAGTTGGTAACGAAGGATGGAAAGTAATTGCATATCTTAACATCGGAAAAAAAAGTGCTAGGTAACCATTTGTGATAAATTAAATTATTTCTTTCACTGTCTGTATTTATGTTTTTATGTTTTAAGTGTAAAAATTAGCAGATTTGTAAAATATTTGTTTTTCTAATAATTCCACAGCTTCACTTGACCGACGTATGAATAAAGTGATGAAGCCTGTGGAAATGTTAATTTCACATAAGCCGGAAGAATACAGAATGTGCACAGAAGTAGATCTTAAGCAGGGCTTTCAAAAGTGCTCATTTTACCGTGAATAGCCTATATATATCCCTTAATTCCTAGTAACGCCACGTGACACTTTGTATGCACTAAGCTGTATGGAGAAGTAATTTATCTTCATCTTAAACTGTTATATGGAGCGCTGTGCTTCCAGTCGTTCGGAAAAAAATGTAGTCAGTAATTCTTTAAACGTTTCTTCCGATTTTCTCTGCATTATAAATTATCTTAATTTCTCTCGTTACATTTTGCTTTCAATCTATTATATCATAAAATGCTTTACTTTGTTTTGTTAGGATTTTATATATTTGTTCTCATGAATTATTCTTCTACTTTTCCGTTGGAACATCTTTATTTCAATGTTGGTTGAGTTCTAAATATTTCATTTTATTAAGCCTGTCTGATTTCTGTTAACGTAAGATATAAGGTTTAACAGGCCATTATAATCTTATCGTGTCTGAGTTTCACTTGCCTCGCGTCTCCCACCACATGTCTAAACTAGCCACAGATTAATTTTAAATATTCAGTTAAATCATCTGTGTAATCGCTAATCCTTCCAGTAGTGAATTATTTTTATTACTATGATCCGTATGTTTGGGTAAGTTTGGTACTGCATTCAAGTTGGTGCCTTCACTTCGCCAAAGAAATAAAAGCAGAAAAATAAATAAAAAATGCGGTTGTCTCTGGGAACTGCGTTTTATAAAAGCATCGATTAACATAAATTTTCAATTTCGTATTCTTTACTTATTGACGTCCGCTGATTAATGCCAGAGATGAACCAGGGTAACTGATTGCATATTAATATGGTACGTTATAAAAGGTTACGTAAGTGGGACAAGATCATTGTCTCCTCCGTTGGTGGACAAGCAGCCTAAACATCACATACACCAATAAAGGTTGTTCTCGCTAATGTAAGCACTCTTAAAATCAACCTTTGAAAATAAATCACTGCCCGTATTTACATACATGCTACAGTACAAACTGTCATGCTTGTTTATAGTTAAGTTGGCAGCTAATAAATAAAAATTGCTCTAAGGTTTCAAGTTCTTTTGTGACTATAATATTTTAGATTTATGGCAACTTAAGTCAGTATTTCTTATTTTATGCGCATTAAGGGTGTTGCATACCAAAAAATTAATATTACTGTATATCAGTACCAAACATTGGTCAATTTCTACTCATTACGTGTAGTGACATTTTCCTAGAATAAATTTTTTTTTACACTTTGAATTTTTTTTAATAAGTTGATGTCAAATATAGAATTTTTCTCTTTTCCTGCAGCCATAATAACAAATACTAAGTTGTAAAAATCTACAAAATGTACAATGCAACCTAATGCCGTGGCTACCACTTGACAAAATGAAATCACAGAGTAACAGTATACATATTTGACATTTGTTAAAAATATCTAACATTATATATATAGCTTGTTAATTGGTGTTTGCATGTGTGTCATGCGGTAGAACAACGCTTGGTACAAATATACAATTATTATTTTTTGGTATCATACCCTCTTAATCGCCGGCAATCACATGGCTTCACTAGGATGTCGCATGAATGAAATAGTAACACCGGTGGCAAAGTTAGTTTTACATGCGGTGTTGTATAGGACTTATTAACGTCCCCCGCTATTATGCCTGAAGGCTTATCAGGGAAGGTTTACAAATTCACTTATGACCTAACTTAAAACAACACCCATGCCTTACCTGGGATTGGAACCTAGAGCCTCCCGCACCACAGGCCGGCGGCGCACAAACCGACTGCGCCACGGGAGGTCAGCTTTCACATGTGGCGGAAGGATACAAAATAAGAAAAGTAGATTCTATGTTGGGTTGTCAACAGTGTTCAGTTAACGGTGAACACCGCATAAGACTATTGTGGACGTGTAACCTCGTCGCCGTGTAAGCAGGGCGTGTTGTGTGGAGCAGCAGCAGTGGCGTGTAGTGAGTTTTTTTTTACAGGGTAAGCAATATAATAGCCCCACATATTTGAGTGTTTTACATAACATTTACTAGTGCCGGGTTGTGGTACCATTTTCAATTTCTACTAACAAACGCAACTTCCAACTTTGCTTACCCTCCACATGTATTGGCCGTTTTATAATACCTAACATTAGTTATAAAAACGGAAACGAAATGAATGTAATAATATCTAAACTGAATACTATTTAAAGAGCATGTTACAAATTATAAGAAAACGCCCGTTTTCCCGAAGACTTTCATCCACTTTCCAAGGAAAGAAAAACTGGAGGACGCAAACAGAACGATTGCTTACCCTGCCGAAGGAACGCGGCAGGGTAACTCGCTTTCGAGTTAGATTCATCCCTAGACGCTCCCATTTGTGGAAATAAATACTAGATAGCAGCACTATGCGTGTACAGTACGGGAGTTATGAAAACTCTTGTTTCTCGAATCGGAAACGGGAAATTCAGAATTAAATATGTTTAAATTTAAAGTTAAGGCGAAAACTATAAAGGATTTCCAATATGTATAGGGTAAGCATTGCTTACTTTGCGTCTATGGAATAAACGCCACTGAGCGGTAGCGTATCTGAGACCTGCATTCCGCAGGTCACACACATTCACTTCCCGCCAAATGCAATGCGATTGTTTTCCCCGGTGATTTTCTGTACCCAGTACACGAAAACTATTGATTTGTTTATTTCGTCTTGTTTTCTATGGCCACAGTCAAGGCAGCGGTTGTCTTCTCTACCACCGAACCCATTGTACACAAACATACACTAAAATAAAAACGAAAAATACACAAATCGATACAACCAAATGCCCTGACTAATCGACAACGTGGTGTGACACTTTGCAAATATGAAAATGGAGGCATCAATGAATAAATACCCACAGATTATGATGCTATCATACATGTCATTAATATCCAATGATTAATTAATCAATAAGCCATGAAAGTACAATACTAAGACAGGAATAATAATATTAATGACTCAGGATAACAAGAACGTGTCACCATTAAGTCAGACTAACAAGAATGGTTGTAGTGAATCGTTTTGTTAAATCCTACCACGTAAGTTTTCAACGTCAAACATTCTGATAACAAATTCAAAAATGTTAGTGTTCAACTTTAGATGTTTAATTAGGGCGTATATAAAATTATTACATAGTATATTAATATTAAATAAAGATACTATAATAAACGACGTAACGTGGCACAAAGCAAAATGTTGAAAAAATCATAATGCCATGTTAACATGATAGATAATGGGTTTTACGCAAATTCAGATTTAAACATTTAATTCACTCACGTTATTGCAATCAGTGTCGTAGCGTGAGATTTTGAGGATGGGTAAGCTCAAATGGCGAAAGTCCTTTGCCAATCTAGTAAAGCTGACGGGGGAATTTTTCTGGCTCTAATAGAGAAGAGGAATGTGGCTGGTTTAAACTACACTACATTGTAAAGCCTTTCGTCGACAATGCGTTTACAGGAATCATCACAGAGAACAGATAAACACAAAGGCGCCGCCATACGGCTTTTTCACTGTGAGACGCAAAGAAAGGTGATAAGATCGTCGTTATCTGCCTGTACGCTGGCGTCCTGCGCATCTGAAAAGCGCCAAGAAAGATTGGTGTGCGCAGGATGTCTCCTGTAGCAATTACCACAACATATCCCGTAGATATGACCCACTCACGTATACTTCCAACTTTTCTGAATCCCTGCTAAAGTTCTACTTTCAGGATATTCACCAAAGGGATATGGCATTGCATTCGCGCGCACTTTATTTATTTCTAGACCTTGCCAAAACACATTTTTTTCTCCTTGGTTTTATCCACATTAATTTTTAAATGAAATATTACAAATTTTAAATAAAACACAAGTAAATGTTCAATGTCACCAAAAAAAGTGGTACTTTTTGTTAACACAAGTATAAAACACTTGTGATAATGACATATATAGTATACAAGCAAGCACGTAATAGATGGGGTGATTTTTCGAAAGCCTGATAAAAGAAAAGTGCGACGAAACTGTTAACAGACTGTAGCAAAGTCGGTGCGGTTTGATGAAACGACAAGTGACTACGTAAAGAGAAGGTGGAAGCGGCGGGCACGTTGTTTGTAAACATGCGGCGCGCAGCGACGGATAAAAACAACAACATTCCGAGTGGAATGTTCCCAGGCCTAGGCCAACGACGGCAGTGCCGCATCGTACCAGATATACAGAAGGAGGAGAGGGGAAGCTGCCGCGGTGCGTCACAGGCCACATGACCACGCGCCCAGCCAATCACCAGCGCCGGCGCCCGCCCAATTGTGACAGTGGGGCGATAACCTCCCGTAACCAGCCATCGCTTCCCACCAGCTACAGCTCGCTCACTCTGACGGCTGCCTCAGACGCCGTCCACGAATTTGAGTTTGGATTTTACGTCGCGCGATCGTACACAGAATTGCTAAAGCGTCGTCTACAATTAATAAAGCACTTAAAATCAAAAGCTTGACGTTTCTATAAATGTATTGTGAGATACTGGGTCGAAAGAATTGTGTTTGTAGTTTTGTAAATAAAATTAGTAAATTATAATTAACTCTTTTATTTAACTAAGACCTCCATCCCTTAACGAACCCGGTTTGGTTCACTGACTTTTGAGCAATTGCAACAATATGTATGTACAGTTAACAGGACCTTCCTAGTTGCCATATGGATCTCATTTTAATAAGCTGTGCCTATTCTAATTTTTAAACAACTATGGAAAATTTCGAAGTATTTTTTTTCAGGGCATAAATGAAAGTAAATATTTTGTTGCCCATTCATAAATTTGGTTACTGAAACACAAACACGGTCGTTGAAAAGTATCGCCGCAAGTAGCCCTCTGTTTACGATATTTATTCTTCTGCAAAAGAGTGTGTTTTAAACTGTAACGACAGCGCTGTATCTTTTCCGAACAGATTGCAGAACTAACACCCTAGTCAAGGCTTCAGATTTGCGAGGAAACAGAACACATGCGAAGTTTGTTTATGTAATTTTCCATCGTCACTGCAATGCTTCTGCGTATTCAAAAATTTCATCGAAGAATCCATCATCCTTCTTCCGGGGCACATTTATAAAAATTCTAATGGCCTGAAGATTGCGGGTAAATTACGATTTAAACACTCGGCTAAAACACAACAAACTCTTATTAATTTACTCGTGCTTATTTTCTGTAGCATGGTTCTTCTCTTCAAAATGCACAGTGTTGTTGTTGTTTTTTTTTTTTTTTTTTTTTTTTTTTAAACATTATCGTGGAAGGTACCTGAGAAACGCCCTTCGTTATTCTCATCACGTCTGTAACTACAATTGAAGGTTCTTCCAGTACTCAATAAGTGCAGCCTTGCGTGACAGCATACGAACCTCAATCAAACCACACAAATGTTCTGCTACGTAGACCTATATGCCATAAAATACCGACATGTTTACGCCTTTATGTGACAATCACACAACTCTGAAGTTACTTAAATCCCACCTAAAATTAATTTCAGAATTTAACCGCAACGGCCGAAGCAAGGACTGCCGTTGCTGGTTAACTAACGACTGTTTTCTACTCGGTTATCAGTTGGGAACGGGAAATGCGGGTTGGAACTACTTATCTACGCGCGCTACATTAGCTTCGAACCGCGTGACCCGTTACATTCTATATACAGCAGGTTTTGTGAAAGATGCTAGACATCCAACTTATAACATTTCTTTACTGCACGACCTAAAAATAAAAAAGAATACACTTTTTTTGCGGAACTTACCCGTTTTAAGGTAGTAGGATTTAAATAACATCATTGAAAATAATATAGCCAATCTTTTACGAAAGTTTGGATCCGGGTCACGTGTCGTTTGACACCAATAATCACAATATAAGCCTAGGTCGATAAATGCCCAGCTTGGTGGCCAAATGCAGCGACACATTCAACGAAAATTTTGAACTTATGTGACGTCAACTCCTGTATGCAGGGCTGTGTGCACGGGAGGGGTTTTGGGTGTTAAACTCCTCCCATGAAGTTGCGAGAAATAAAACAAATCTAAACAGGATTTGAACAATTACATTGTAACCGTACCAATCATATTTTAAATTGTCCTCTAAAACGTGACGCTATTTGGTTGTCACTTGAACAATAGAAAATTGTTTTAATTGTTAAACTCAAGACAAAGTCGAAATAACTTTCTTTAACCATCATGTAATACCATCTACCTTTTTCAAATCCTGTACTGGGGCCTGTCTGCGTGCATTCCATTTGTTTACGGCGAAAAGGTACTCGCGCTCCAGCATTTGGCAAAACGACGTTGTTCAAAAATTTTTACACGTAACCCCCCCCCCCCATTTTTTTTTCACACCTCAAAATGAAAACTTAACGAAAATGTGTTGATATGATTTCTTTTCCTATGAAAGAAAGCCGACTCGCAAAATTATTTCGCATCTTTCAGAAACAAACCCTACATCACAGACAGACGCAGCACGTCCGCAACTTGAAGCGAGCGACATGGCCGGGTGACACTATCATCAGATACACACTTCCACAAACGTACGTTATAACTCTTCCCATTCATGGTTATTTAATATCGTGTTATAAGAAAACTGTTTAAAGGAGAATTATAATTTCAAAGGTATTTGGCAGCTACGGTGCGTAGTGGTCAGATTACTCGACTATTCGCCTCCCACCTTCGCGAATCGGGTTTGATTCCCGGCAGGGTCACACCCGGATTTTCGCATGTGGGAATAGTGTCGGACAATGCCGCTAGTCGGCGGGTTTTCTCGGGGATATCCTGTTTCCCCTGCCCTTGCATTCCGGCGCCGCTCCATACCTCACTTCACGACCTCGATGTTAAGGGCCACCGAAATGTCTTCACTTAATCAAAGGATATTGAAAAAAAATATTTTTTGACCTCATTTTTGTTGCTTTTCCCCCAACCACCCAGGAACTTTAACCAACCTAATACCACTGAAATAATAACATGGACTTAAAACTATACTGCAGTAATTCCGTGCCCAATTTCATAATTTTTGATATGACAATCGTACTGCCACCTGAATCTGAATCTTAGCCTTGCGTAAAAGTATATGTGTATGCGTGTGGTCAGAAAGCCCTAACAAGTTTCAAGAGCAATGTTTCCCTAATGAATCAGTATATTCTATAGCAAAACAAGAAACAAATCATGACGAGTGCATGGGTTCTAGGGGATTCGCTGTACACTGCGATAAGTGGCATTTATCCTCGGATCCCACGTTCTATTTAAAACGATTCTATATTCCAAGGGGAGACATATCCGACTCGCATTCGGGCGGTTATTGGTTTGATTGATGATTTCAGCTGGGTGCGCTAGGAACTCTCTCTCTCTCTCTCTCTCTCTCTCTCTCTCTCTCTCTCTCGCGAAAATTATTTTCCATCCCAACTCCAAGCAAATACCGATGCAGCGAACCTTACCCAATCCCTTGCGTCGGTGCACAAAGGAAAATAAATATTACCGTTACTGAATTTGGTTTTACTCTGTAGCTTTACAGATTCAAAATAATCATATTTCTCCAAAACCATTTATTTTTAATGGAAGTCCACACATTTAGCCTTTTCCCGTGTTAACAGCAAATCTTACATTCATGAACGCGAAATATCATTGCGAAATAATAAACAAGTGAGCATCCTCATCACAACACAGGCGACTGTCGAGAAGATGTCACAGATATTCCCTTTAACAAGTAGCTTAAGATTAGCTTGGCGACATGACACTGACATTTCTCACACGAAAGCAATATAAAAATCGTAAGTCGCACATTAGGCCTGTTAGGCCTATTCGGGGTGTTGACAGAATATAGCAATAAGGCAAAAAATTGCTGTCTGGCATTTCAGTAGTCCTAGCACAGCACGGGCACACGTGCGAACAAACTATCGTCCTGTATATGCATATTAGTTATATACTACTAGTTAACTAGTTGTGTGTAATACTGCCGTTCATCGTATAACACACTTAGTCAACGTATCTGATATTTATTTTGAATTATTCTCTACATTTTACTTGTCATTTTACTTAACGTATAGCTCTCACATTATTTTCGTGGAGAAGCAAGTAACACAAACATAACATCAACGGCTGGTTACGAACAATACTTTACTAATGCCTCACCCGTCAATACAACATCAAACAACCGGCAGTAAAGGATGCTGCCAGATATATTTGTATGACAGAAGTTAACAGTTGAAAAAACCGTGTGAAATGCAAGAGTGCGTAACTTTTTAGTAACTTGGCTGGAGGGAACGTTAGTGGGGAAGTGAAGTGTATTAATCAAATAGCATATCTGATAAACATAAATAGTTGTTTGTATATGCTATGAACAAAATTTAAATTCTAACATTTACAAACATATGGAAACAACCCAGGGAAACTTGAGAGCACATGACGATATGGTGAAGGTTACATCTCACATTTGTATTTCTTTTGCGAGAGTAACTATTTGGAACTCAAACGGGAGCCGATATTGTAAAATCCTCGAACAGTTTTGTTACAAATAGTTTTTATTATGTAGACTAATTTTTTAAGTACAAAAAACTGTAATACTTTTATCCAATTAATTAATTAACGAAAATTTTATTTGTTTAATAATTAGCTAACATCATACAATTATTCGTGTTGAAAAAATGAGACTACGTAATAAAAACAATTTGTAACAAAATTATATGAGGATTTTACAATATTGGCTCTCGTTTGGGTTCAAAAAATTAATTCTCGCAAAAGCTGTAGAAATGGGAGATCGTGGCCTAAGTTGCCATTCCGCTACCCGCGTGCTATCAGAGTTCGCGGGCTATAGCAAACCACCGGAACACCGCACAGTGTGTATGAAACCACACGAGGGCAACGGCTCCTTTCAAGTCACGCCGAACACATGTTAAGGAGCGCCCAGACTTCTACTCGTCAATACGCATTCCTGCTCTAGTCCATTCAAGGGGTACTTCCAACTTTTCTGAAGCCCTGCTCAAGTCCTACTTTCAGGCTGTGCATCCGCCTCATTCATGCAAACAAAGCTGAGCCAAGTGCAGAACATTACACCAAAGTCAGCCGACCTCCCGTGGTGCAGTCAGTTGGTGCGCCGACGGTCTAGGGCGCGCGCTGTTCTGGGTTCGGATCCCAGGTAAGAACGGGTGTTAGTTTAAGTTAGGTCATAACTTAGTTTGTAAGCCGTCCCCCTGATAATCCTTCAGGCATAACACTGAGGGAGATTAATAATCCAATCCAATCTATACACCAAAGGGACAACATACCGCACTTTAATAACTTATTACACGAGAACTATTTCTTACTATGGGCTAATCACGATAAAGTAAGCACTTTTGAAATTTCTCTCATTTGGAAAAATAGTTAATAAATATTTTTATCGCATCCTTAGACATTAACTTCCGATTGCAGTGGAATATACACACTGTGTTTATTACTTCCATAGCAATTTTTATTTTAAAAAGGGTGTTAAAGGATGAAAAATGGTTGAATGGAAAAAGTAGCTACGGCCTCTAAAGAGCTCACTTTACCGTGAACAGCCTTTAGCCATTACCAACAAACATAATTTCTCTCTGTTTTCTATTCATAATTATTATAGATGAAATACTACAATTTAAACATAAACTATGAGTAAATATTTCAGTTTAACCCAAAATAAGATACTTCTATGTTAATAAAGGTATAAAACGCTTGTTATGCATGACAAGTTTAAGAAACAACCAAACACATCATACATGGGGTAATTATTCTCAGGTTTTTTCAAAACGTGTGTAGATACCCGAATATAACATAGTTCTGACAGAAGACTGGCCACATTCCCGTGCAGTTACTCGCGGAACTCAAGCTCTTCGGGATACCTTCGAGAGGGCGAACGACTATTACCAGCGCGCGTTTTATTTCGATTCACGCCAAGAAAAACTGTAATCTGCGTTAGCGGTTGATGGTCCTTGACATCTCAAGATTAATCGTAGGCGTCGGCGGTCGTTGTCATCTGCCGGGCTTCTGGCTTTGAGCCACATCCACGGCAATCTCGTCCAACGTGTCGGCAGTCATGCTGACACATTCCTTGGAAATAATGATTTCACGCGAATCGCATCTGCATACCATGTGCTGGTAAATGTCAGTTTCAAAATTCGTGCTACGAAAAATAATACTGAGATTATTTTATGGTTGCCAACTCTAAAAATTTAATAAAAAGCTCTATATTCCAGTGGCATAAATTCTGTAAAATAAACAAGAAAAGAAATTGAGCAGAAATGACGGTGGCATACTGTACTGCACGTGTCCGGCGAACATGGAAGAGCAGTATAACCTCTTTCACGAAAGAGTGAACTGGTTTTACAGTTCTGAAAGCAATCTTGTGTACATTCGTTTTATGCAAAATATATCTTTGTTGACATACCGGGTATATTGACAGTCAGCTGAGTGTGTTTGTGTAAATTTCATCTACAAAAGGTGGGGGGGGGGGGGACACCGCTGTATCCATGGGCACAGTTGTAAACAGGGCTGCAATGAGAACTGTTGAAAAAGTGGACTCGTTCCTGAGACAGAGGGGCCGCGGTGGTGTAGTGTGTAGACTACTGGCCTCCCACTAGGCGAACCGGGTTCGATTCCCGGCGGGGTCACTCTCGGATTTTCGCGCGTGAATATCGTCTATTCGTGGTTTATTCCCACTTTTTTTAATCGACCCTTTTAAATATTGCTCCATGTATGACGTGTTTGGTTGTTTCCTAAATATATCATATCACAAGCGCTTGATACTTCTGTTAACGTCAACATACCTTATTTTTGGTTAAATTAAACTTTCCCTTATATTTTATCTAAAAATTTAATTTATAACTAATATAAAAAGAGAAAGTGACAAAATAGGTGTGTTCTTATTGCCTAGTAAGAAATAGTACTTATGCAAAATATTGTTACAATGTGAGCGCACGAATGCAGTGCGTTGGACCTCTAGTGTAATTTTCTAAGCTTTGTTTGCATACGGCGGAGGAATATAGTGAAAATATAACTTCAGCAGGGCTTCGGAAAAGTTGGAAGTAAAGGTCGAGTTACAATTGATTTGGCACAGAAAACAGCACAGGCACAGAAAGTAGAATACATGTATTAGCATGACACTCGCTACAATCACACACAGCACACGCAAAGAACAACAGCACAGGTGACGCGCATAGAAAGTAGAGCTATATCCTATAATTCCTGTGCTTGTGCGCCGTGCGCTACGCGTGGCCAATTAGAACGTCGATACCAGCGAGTTCATGTGCCAATGAAAATGGCTACAAAAGTAGTGAATTTGACTAGTGCTTGAAGAGTTTGGCGCCATATAAACAGAAGTTTGTTTTAATTGAAATTGTTATTGTACAAGCAATGTATGTTAAGAAAAACGGTATAACGTATTATATTTCTACAAATTTCGACACGAGTTGCAAAGTAAACAGAGCTATCAACAGTATTTTTTCATTCCAATGTGACCAACACACGCACGCGCAATTTACCGAGCATCGTTTCCTTTCATTTTCACGACTGTTTTCTGTAAACAACCGCCGTTTCTTTTGTGTGTGCAATTTAGATTGTAGCTTTCACATTCGAACTGTGCGTGTGTTCTGTGCTATCGCATGTACTGTGCGTGTGCTAAATCAATTGTAGCCCGGCCTTAACCGCGAATGAAGTATAGACCGTAGTAGTAGGAGCAGCGTGGACGCGCCTTGGGCCTTCCATCTGGCGGGTCAATAACATTGGCCAGTGGTCGGAGCCACAATGGGCTGCTGATAGCACTGCCGCGTTGGGCCTGCCGGACACCTATACGGTCCTCTGTACAAACAAGAAGCAACAACCGGCGCGCGAAGCTGCCCCGCATTTCAGTGCGGCCATTGCACCGCACCTTGCTCCGTCACGCCCCTCTTTGCAACACGGCTAGCAGCGCCCCTAGCGTAGCCTGCCGACACTGCCGTCTTCTTCACATACACACTATCCTGTCACCGTTTCTCGAGTTAAGCTTCTTACACAATAGAAAACTTTAGCATTTGACTTTACGTTTCCTTTCCTCCGACGAAATCACCAATACACAATACAATTGTAAAGTCAGAGTTCAGGTAATTGAACATCGGTTCTGCAAGCTTCGTAAAAATGTGTATCTTGTTATGTAAATAATAACACGAATGCATTTTACGTACTTTTTTTTTTAATATGCTTAAATTTTATATTGGAAGTTTATTTAAAAACAAAAAACTAATTTATATACTTTATTAAAATATGTCAATTAAATATATTTCCACTTCACATTATATTTGTTTGCCAATTATTTTATTTAAAACAAGCTTTGTTTAATATACCGAGATTAAAATCGCCCTACAATAAAATAATGCACTTTCCACATAACCTTTGTTAGATTCTTGGCAAAATGGCTGCTTGACTTTGACCTTAAATTTCAACTTTTCGAAATCGTAAATTCAAGACTTGACTTTATCTTTGACAGTTCCATTGTGTCAATCTCCATAAGAAACAACATGTCGGAAAGCAAACGTAAAAAGTCAAATAGTAAAGTCACATGTTAAAGTTTTCAATTGTGTAAGGGACTTCATACTTTCACGCCATTCCTCCGCCTCGTGCAAACACAGTCTTCTTAACTCTAGGAAATTACACCAAAGGCACAACACAACGTATTTGTGCTCACTCTGTGAAATAAAATTTTGCACGAGAACTACTTCTTACCAGACGTTATCAAAACACGTATTTTCTCTCTTGTTATTATTCATATTATTTATATACCTATTAATATTCTGTGGGGATTGACCGACCTCAACTCTCCCCTCCTCTAGGCAGACCCGCATGCTGCATCGTCGCGCACCTTCCACTTCATCGGACAGCCATAGAATGACACAGCGGTGACGTAACTGGCGTCAGACCCTCCTCCTCCCCACTGAGGGAGAAGCCGACAAGTGTACAGGACGCGCAAGAATATTCTGGGAATTAGGACCCTTGGCGCAACGAGGCATTTAGAGAAATTTCTGCGCGATGGCCTACGGCCCTATAAATATTGCAGTGGTCCAACGTTCAACAGTCTGGCGGAGACCATCTGGCTTAGTGCGGGAGCTAAGTGAAGTACGACGAGGGACGTACGACGACGGGAGATTGCGAGACGACGGCGGACGAGGTGTTCGTGGTGTGAATGGGCGAGAGAGTGCGAAATCCAACGAGTGAAGGCTACTGTGCGTGAGGGTGCTCGGAGGACTCTATAACATTACGTGCGAACTGGTGGGACATAGACTGAACTGAGATGGGACTGAATGAACGTGTAATACGGATTTTATTAGAAATATTAGAAATATAAAATATGAACATATAATTTATAACATAATTGAATAGGTTTCGATACACTATATATTGGGAGAGCTCTTAAATTATTTAATTAAATTAATTTTTCAGGTAATTACAAATTGTATTAATTGAAATCATTAATGCTAGAAAGCAAGTGATGTAAATTTATTGTAAGAATTTGGGTCGAGAGAATTTTGTTTGTAGTTATTGTAAATAAAATTAGGAAATTATAGTTAACTCTTTTATTTAATTAAGACCTCCATCCCTTAACGAATCTGGTTTGGTCCATGACTTCTGAGAGAGAAATTGTAACATGTAAAAAACGGTAGTGATACATGACATATTCAAGGAACAACCAAACACGTCATACATGGGATGATTTTTTAAAGGTTTGATTTAGAAAGTGTGAAGACACTGTGAATATACTAGACTTGATTATGCAGAGATGAAATGGTAGCATGTATTTCAAACTCTCGCTACACACGCCAGCAAAATGACATCACTGGCCAGCCATACGGCAGGACGTCGTTTACCATTCCTTTCCTGGAGACTAACTTACAAGGCGGAAGCCCGACAAATACGGTAATATTCTACAACGGCTCATTTCCACTCGCATGGCCAATGAGCGACCGAGTTCGCTTCCTTCAAAGGAAGTGGTACGGCGTGGATGAATTAAACCCATACATTTGCTAGCCATTTTCCATTGCTGAAGTGAACTACGGGAAAAACAACTGGGCAACACAACTTCCACATAAAGAATGCTAAACTAAATAAAAGAATTAAAGCAATATTTATAAAAATAATTCGAACCATCAAATAATTCTGCAAAATATGAGTAAAAATAAATCTGCAGTATTTAAACAAAAAACGGAGAAAAACTATTAAAAAACGAAAAATATACAACACAATAAAAATACTACAAAAACCTCAACAACAGATAGCAAACAATTTTTATCTGGATAAGCTGTTAAATTGAAGACTGGGTTGATCTTATCGAGATAAAAGTTCTGTTTGCTGTCTCATATTACGTAAACGCCAGTTCGTTAGTAACAACCGTAGATGCTATTTATTTTTATTATTTAGTAATTTCTTTGTTTCATATTTCCGAAATAGTTTATAGTGAAGTAGTGCCTACTGGAATATAACAAAACTAACTTTTATTTTTTTACAAGTGTTTAGAATAAAGCTACTTTGATTCACATATTTCCGTAATAACATCAAAAGTATTGTTGAACCAGGATTTAATGAACTAAAATTGATCCACAAGATATAACATAGAGATACTGGACAAAACCAGGAAAAATATGAATAAGCAACAAAAATAACATTAATAGCTACAATTAAATTCTGTCAGTGGTACAGTTTCACTGTGCGTGTCTATGTAAAACCTAGGCTAATATTACACATACAAGTACACTGAGAAAAAGAATTATTTTAGTATACGAAATATATTTTTTTGCGTGGTTTTGTTTCAGCTAAACAATATTTTGTTGGTATAACCAAGTCTCAGTTCCTTCAAATGACTGAAATTTGTTCACAAAGCCAAATCATTTATTTAAAACAAATTTATTTGCGCCAAATAAATAGTTCGTTGTTTCAGTAGGCGAAACAAATATGTAGTGTAAGCAAATACATCGTTACAGTTTGTCAACAAAATAATATATTAAGTTACGTGTGATATATTTTGAACAAAGCATTTATTTGCAGCGACCAAAGATTTGTTGGCGATACTAATCCATTTGGTTGATTTTCGCCTTCTTTGTTAGCTGCTTGTTTTCAAAACTATCGTCAATTTTCACGTTAGAAGTCTATGCAAATGCTTATAGAGGTATTTTAAGGTAATTTAAATAATTGCGGGGTTTGTTACTAAGTGTTTTGTAGGTAAAGGCTGTTCACGGTAAAGTGAGCACTTTGGAGGTCCCAGTAACGTTTTCCTTTCAACCATTATTTTTCTCCTTCAAGCAGCTTTTTTAAATAAATATTGCCATACAAGTTTTATTCCACCGCACTCGGAAGGTAAGGTCGGGAACACACGGCAAGCTCCACGGGCCGTTTTCGGCCCGTCCAATTTTGATGATACATGGAGAGGCAATGGGCAGCACACACGGGCATGGGCCGGGCCCGGCATGGTGCAAGGCTAAAACAGGCCCGGCCTAACGTTTAGATGCTACAATAAAATATATTTATTGACTATTTCTCCAAATGAGACGGCTTTCAAAAGTGGTCACTTTACCGTGAATAAGCTATACTCCTCTTAACCATTAGTACAAAACACGGGAAACACTGAAGCTGTGAGAAAAATCGATGAACTCGCTCAGCGAGGCAGGAATTTCGGCGCGAATTGAGCTTTGTGGCGGGACTGGTACGGGAAACAAGGACGAATTGCGACTGCCTGTTACAGTTTGCCGCTCTGTCTGTTCAGCGTGACCGGCGTAATAGGGAACTAGGCATTACCCGCGACCCGGACCTGGAAACACAGCCAGACCCCGACCACCAACGTTCCCAACACCATTTTACTGGGTGGGAGATCTTGGTCAGTAAATCCCTCGGGAGAAGGTCTCCGGGCGTTCGAGGTGGTGTGGCAGTACCATGATATAGTAGGTGAGCTCGATTACCTCATCTGACCCTAGAAAGGATGTATGATGCGTGTATGATGCGTCTCTTATGGCCTCTCTCCATCATGGCGACCCAAGGCTCCTCGTGTCGCCCCTGTTAACGCAGATTGGGCTCCCCGGTCCGTATCCCTATGGTAACCAATTTCCTCGTAACTAAGGGTGAGTGAGTGAAGAGATTTGGAAGGCTCTTTACGTCGAGGTCTTGAGAGCCGATGAGGGTGATTGAGGTGAGTATGGAGCAGCGCCGGAATGAAAGGACGGGGGAAAAGGGATATTCCCGAGAAAACCCGCCGACCAATGGCATCGTCCGGTACGATTCCCACAAGCGAAAATCTGGAGTGACCCGGCTGAGGATTGAACCCTGACTGGTAAGGGGTATCTGCCATGATGGCTCGGGCCAACAGTTGGTACCTAGGCCCGACTTCCAAGTTGCCAGACCAACGGAGTTCGATAAGGACGTAAATCTTCCATTTCCGAGCAGGGGCGGCTTTTCTCTTCTGGTGGGAATGCTGGGCGGGCAACTAGCCTGTAATGGGTGTAAGCCTGGTGAGGCTTTACAGTATCCTCAATCACAACCGAAGTGTGCTTGAGGGGTGGGCTGGGCTTGCCTCCTGGTGCACTAACGGGTGGTAGGGGCTGCCATAGGCTGAGCGATCAGTCATTGAAAACCCACTAGTACCATGGAAAATAAGTGGGAGCACGAGTTGATCGGTTCGGCCCCACCACAGATTCTCTATGGTGTACCGATCATACTGAGGTTGGACTCGTGCTGGAGGAGGTCTGGAGAGATTCCCCTCTTTTAAAGAAAGCCAGCCGATGAGCGGAAACTAGCTCTGGCTGTTCTGGAGAGACACTAGGGCTTTGAATATAACTCCAGCCTGACCACACACTTGGTATCTGAGTACGAGGGTCTCAGAACCTTGCGGTAGGGTGTAATTTGCTGCACTTGTGAATTACGATGGGGCTTTGGATCTGGTCAACTCAGGTGCTAAGCTGGGACACCTGCAATGAAAGGGCGTGATCCCTCTCCCCGACCGATTGGGTGGTCGTAGCGACGGAATGGCCCTTGTGGCTAAGAGCGATCCGTAAAAGTACAAAGGCTGAGAAGCTCTACCTGTGTGGGTACGAGTGCAATAGTTAGGGGCAGGTTTTTTTCACGAAAATATCTAAAGACCAGTTGTACTCCAAAACACGTTTGTTCATATATGCACTTCCGTGGTTGCATGCTTTTAAATGTCACGTGCCTAAGTGTCAGTCCGCGAATCAAAGACTTTCAGTGTCGGAGTACTTTATTACGTTTGGCCCACTCAAATAAAAACATGTTTTCTCACATAGGCCAAGCGAGGTGGCGCAGTGGTAACTCACTGAACTCGCATTCGGGAGGACCTGGGTTCGATTCCCGGTCCGGCCATCCTGATTTCGGTTTTCCATGGTTTCCCGAAATCACTCCAGGCGAATGCTGAGATGGGTCCCTAACAAAAGGCCATGGCCGATTCCTTCCCAATCCTTCCCCAATCCCTCTTCCCTGCGCAACTTGCACCGTCTCTAATGACCTCGCTGTCGACGAGATGTTAAGCCGAATTACCTATCACGTAGCTATGCGGCCAATAACCAAAGGAAGTTGTGGTTGTGGACATAGGATATTGATGTCTAGCATGGCCATACATAATTTCGCGAAAAACAACCGTCCCTAACTGTAGTCCACTCACTGTTTACTTCTCTGAAACCCTACTGAAGTTATACTTTCAGGTATATTAATCCGCCTCAGGTAAACAAAGCTAAACTAAAGCTAAATAAATCTTAGGTTGACAGTCAATAAGCAAATTTTGCCAACACTACTTGAATGGCCCGCACGGCTTAACAATTTTTAGACGATTTACTTTGGTATGGTATACTGATACACAAAAACAAAGCGATATCTTCGATGAATAGCAGACTCAATTCATTGTTAAATTGTTTCATTAGAATCGATTGGTCAGCGTAACGATGGTAAGACAGGACTCAGTGGCCATTCTGAAAATACAAACAACAGTCATACGTTAGTTACTGTTGATAAATAAGAGACAATGACACCACAATTTCTGTTTTATGGAAATTTTTTACAACGCCAATGTTCTCAAGACAAAGAACATCTAAAGATATCTTAAATTAATTGAAATAGCAGTCACTCCCGACTCACACTGGACGAAATACATGAGCATTCAAACTGAGATATACAGCTTTCAATATTTAGGGGTCTATCAACGAATAAACAGTACGGCATTCAACTAAATAGTAGGTACAGTCTCACGGCTGCGGTGTAATTCAAAACATTTCTTGAAGGTTAAAAGGTAGGTCATAATCAAGGTAAGCAGCACCGCGCCTTAGTGAACGCCTTGAATAACTAGGTCAGTACACCTGTTACAGTTACACGATCAAACAATGCCTTTGACGTCCTACGCCCCTGCGGCCAAACCTTCACTCACACTGTCCATGATACTGTACAAAGAAAACTGAAAGCTGTGTCTTCACCTTGAAACCTACATTACAAAACTCAACCTCGAGATTAATTTCGATTGTTAAGGTAGAAGCAGAGTGGCTCACAACACAGCGCTACATCACACTGTACAAAATACAGAAATAATTAAAAATTAGTACACTCACTACCAATATTGTCAGAAATGTATGACTATTACGTTGCATATGAGAGAAGAATGCTTGGATTATTTTGAAATAATACTGTAACATAGTTTGCTAGAATTAACTTATTTCAGTGTTCCGATCAATTGAAAGGAGTTTATTTTTAATAAAAATGGAAACTTTTCCAATCTGGATGCTACAAAAAACACATTTTGCAAAAAAAAATATCTTTATCAAGCAAGACTATTATAATAATTACTCTGGTCGTAAACACATCTAAGATGTGGTTAAAATCGATTATTAACAATATTTGTACACATTATTACTAATATTTTATTACACACAATGAGAGTAATTATAGGTTGTTCACGGAAAAATGAGCACTTTTGAAAGCCCTGCATAAGATCTACTTGTATACACGTTGTGTGTTCTTCCGCCTTATGTAAAATTAATATTGCCATGGGCGTCATCATTTTATTCATGCTTCGGTCAAGTGAAACTGTGGAATTATTATAAAAGTAAATATTGTACAAATCTACTAATTTTTACACTTCGATGTATTAAAAAATAAGGCGAGAGAAATAATTTAAGTTATGACAAATGGTTACACAACACTTTTTATTCGACGTTAATATATGGAACGACTTTCCCCTCCATCCTTAGCAACTTTACTGGGCACAAGTCACTCAGTGCGACCGTTAAAATATATGCAGGTAGCGGCAGTGACTTTTTTCTAACGTTGAGTTCAAAAGTGCTCACTTTATCGTGAACAACCTTTACTGATGGCCTTGCTTGATAAGGGGGAAGGTTTGTTTTGCAAAATTTGCTTTTGAAGCATCTAAAACGGAAATACGCTTAAACGTTTATTAAAAATAGTCCCTTATTAATGAATGTCTAAAAGAATTTAAATCGCACGTTTATGGTAAGTTTACTAGTTTTTAATTTAATGAGTTCTGCATATGTTTGAGTCGGGTGGAGTACTCCATTGGCTCTTTCAATGAAAAAAAATAAACACCGTAAGCAAAACGTTAATTACGAACACTGTTTCATTTTTCATTAGGCCTTTAATTATTATTAACTTTTCTCGCCGCAATCCCAAGGGAGGAAACTGGTCGAGAAAGAAGTTCGCCTTCCCGATTTCGTATGTTTACGGGAGTGAAAGTTAAGAGGGCTGGGTTTTGCGTAGGGCGGTTATTTTCAAGAATTTTGTGGGCTCCGAACCAGCGACTCTGAGGTCGGTGTTCTCAAACCAAACCATGCTGGAGATCACGCCGCGGAACATTACCGTGCACGGCCACCGATCAAGGACCATTTAGCCATGAGTTCTGATGAAAGGATATAGATGCAGGCTCAACAAGTCTTCAAGTGGTGTGGAAAGATTTGGACGGCTTTCAACAACGAGGTCTTGAGAGCCGATGAGGATGGTGCAGCGTCGGAATGCAAAGGCAGGGGAAACGGGATATTAAAGAAAAAAAAACCCGCCGACCAGCGACATATTCCGGTACGATTCCCACAAGCGAAAATCCGGGAGCTACCTCGCCAGGAATCGGACCCGGTTCGCCTTTGGCGCCCCCCTTAAGAAATACGAGCAGGGGCTTTTTTCAGGGGTTGACTTCATAAGCCTACACTAACGTATTATCATTAGAATAATTTACCTTATACAAAAATTGATACATATGAATCAACGAACACTCACACAAACATGAATCGCAAAAAATTTATTTCCGAAGGAAAGTGTGGCCTCCACGATATGTATATACATACATGCATATATACATATGCATATATATATGCTGTTGAGAATTTGAGGCCCTTACTTTTCCCTTTCAGCACTTTTTTATACTTTACCTTTTTAAATAATTATTGCTATGAAAGTACTAAACACAGTGTGTATATTCCCCCACACTAGGAAGTTAACGTCTAAGGCTAAAATAAAATGTACTTATTGACCATTATTCCAGATGAGAAGTCTTTCAAAAGTGCTCCCTTTTGCATGGATAGTCCACACGCACGCACGCACGCACGCACACACACACACACACACACACACACACACACACATATATATATATATATATATATATATATATATATATATATATATATATATATATATATATATATATATATATATATATAATGCAATCATACGTGACATAATTAACTTACATCCTTTGTGCTCTGCTTGGATAGAAAGCATTAATATTTTTTCTACATAAATGCGACTGTGTCAGATACCTGATCAACAAAGTGACTCGAATAGCTAAATAATGTATAATGCAGTACAAATTACGGAGTATGTTGCTCCTTTATTAATGTTACATTTATCAACTACCAACCTTCAAGAAGGAGTTCTTTAGAGTATCTGTGCAAGAGATTATACGTTCAAAATACCGATAAGTTTTGGATGTTAATTTAGAAAATTTAAGGTGCAAACCACTTCCCAATCAGCCGTCTGAAATAAGCCGAGGACACTAATTAGCAACATAATTCTACACGGCTAATTTTCATGTTACCTCAAAGTAAGATTTAAGAAACACACGATCGTCAAGGGAGGGAGCGCAGGTGCACCACCTGTCCCTCCGAACCTGTCTTTGACCAGAATTCATTTAGGGTAGGGATGAAAACCACGTTACATTAACCAAACTTTGCCCAAACGCTCGGAATCGAACACCCTACTCCCGGAACACACACAAAGCTATCCAGACATGATATGCTGCACGATCGAACTTTCTAAACTTGAGTCGATCGACGCAAATTGAAAATATTGGTCTGCACGACGTTCCCAATGTGAAGCAACGATTTTATAATGTGCAGAACCAATTATTTCCTAATACGTATAACTCAATTTATTTGAAACGCCTATCTTTAAAATTAACGCACTGAGACGAATTTTCCTTAACATGGGATTTCCTATTTATATTTCGCAGCTGCCAGCCGGTATATACTGGTCTTAATGTGCTTCTATACCTACAATGTTATACTGTATATCTCTCACATAACCCGGTCTACTTTTTACCCATGTTAATCAAGTTTGTATTTCCACTGCAGCATCATTAAAGGCGCTTTTATTCGCGAGTTTGTAACTACTTGTGCCTCGGGAATATATAAAACAAAATAAAAGTGTCCCAGTTTTAAATTTACGAGCGCTTCTCAAATGTTTAAATGCCGCAAGTAGCGAACTGGCACCCGTCTTTTCTTCAAGCGACAAGGCAAAAAATACAACAGGAAAAATGCGTAAAAGTCAACGGATGTGAATGATCTACAGACTTGCGTAAAAGAGAGCGAGAAGGGGGGGGGGGGGGGGTTGAAGACAATCCAATTTATTAATATTTTAATACTGGATTTTAAATTCAATATAAAGGAATGATGGCGGTCGCCAAACTTTGATTTACGACAGGTTTTGCTACATGAGACTAAACACATCAGGGGCCCGGTGATTGAGCGGTTAGACAGCTCGCCTCCCACTACTACGAACCGGTTTCAATCCCAGGCTGGGTCACCCCGGATTTTCGCAAGTGGGAATCGTTCCGGACGATGCCGCTGGTCGGCAAGTTTTCTCGGGGATCTCCCGTTTCCCCCGCCCTTGCATTCCGGCACTGCTTCATTCTCACCTTATTTTACCTTACCCTCATCGGCTCTCACGACAACTCAACTCCAGTGAGGGTTCACACTTAATTTACCGGCATCTGACCTTACTCTCTCTCTTCGGTCAAAGTCTGAATAAGTCTGGACAGAGGTAGACGAGTGAGTTCTCTGGAGGAATTAAGTGCTTTTTTAAACCTTAGAACCATTTCTTTTGATAGAAGTGCTCTGACTGATAGACTCAGCGGTGGTCTGTCGTCCTGAACATTCATAATTGCCTTGTAATTAGGAATAGTAATTATACAGTTTGCAAAGACTGTAATTACTTTTGGAACACACCGAGACAACTCTTCTACAATCAGATACGAACACAGGACCTCAGGTATACCACCTCCTCCTTTCCTTGGCCTCAGTCTGCAAAGACCGAACCTAGGAGGATTGGAGTGTTGCCTGGTATTCCGGGGAGCTTGCTCCATAATTCGTTTGTATATTCTTTTAAAATGAAAAACAGAACTAAAGACAAAGCTAGTTACCAATGTGCACTGTAAAAAAAAATTGTGTAATTTTACACGAATGTACGTGGCAGCACAATCTCCACACATGTTCGTGTATTTTTACATGTACATGTGTACGTGTGCTTTTATTGTTTGTCCCATGTATATTTACAAATACAATGCCAGTGTAATTTTATTATACTTGATATTATTTTTATTAATCATTATGTTAAATCACAAGTACTCTGTATGTGTCATTTTACTTTTTTTGTTACCAATATCAAGCCACTTAATGTAAATTTACACAGACTTTGTTAGTGTAATTTTATCATACATGTCAGTTACTTTTACTAATCATCACATTAAATCACATGTACTCTGTACATGTTATTTTACTAAACTTGCTACTAATTTTATACCACACACTGTAAATTAACACAATCATTGCTATGGTAATTTTACTACACCAGTCTGTTACTGTTTAATGTTCATCATACCCAATTACATGTACACTGTACGTGTAATGTTACCATACCAGTCTGTAATTTTTACTTATTATGATTTTAAATAACATGCACTCCTTGCATGTAATTTGACTACGTCAATTATATATTTATTGCCACATACTGTAATTGTACCACTGTGTATGTGTATTTTCTCACTAACGAAAAAGTAAAATCGCAGATTCACTGAAACTTACTCGGTTTTGTAACTTGGTAGTTTACCAGAGTTATAATACGCTAAATTCAAAGTGTGGATAACAATTGATTTCAGATATTATATACAAACGCCAGCATATTCCATCAGTGGGAGTTAAGCTTTCCTTTTGAATACACAAAAGGAGTTCAAAGTAGTTCTTCTCCCTACCGCAAGATCGTTTTAGGAAATTACACATGAACATATAAAATTACCGTAAATTTGTATGTGTAAATATACGCTCACATACTTTCGAATTTGCAGTTTTACACCCTTGTTAATGTCAATATACCAGTACATTTGTGTTTTTTACATTTTACAGTAAGATTGTACTTCCTAGTGTGTGAAATAGCAAAATATGCACTTTTACACTAATGTACGTGCTTTAATACAACATTGGAGTGGTTGTAAGAATACGCAAGCTTAGGGTTTTAGTGCCTTGTATTAGTGTACTTTTACACATACATTTGCATGTGTAATTTGACACCCTTTTAAATGTCAATATACCAGTACATTTGTGTTTTTTTTTACAGTAAGATTGTAATACCTTTTGAATGAAGTAGAATAATATGTACTTTTACACCGTTGTACATGTTTCAATACAATATTGGCGTGGTTGTAAAAATACACAGATTTGGGTTTTAATACTTCATGTTCGTGGATTTTTACACGTACATTCCAATCTGTAAATTTACACCCCTCTTATTGTTAATATACCTAAACATTTGTGTTTCTTTATAATAACATTGTGCTATGTTATGAATAAAATATGCACACTGCTGTAATTTTACACGTACTGTACTTGTTTTTACAAATTACACACAAAAAATGTAAAATTACCAAAAGGTTGTACATGTATTTTTACACTTTTTTTTACGGCTTTGATAGCTTTACAAAGATAAGTGGCAGCCTTAAACAACAACACACCCACTACCAATACAAGTATGGATTCGCTACTAAGTTCTGGAGCAAATGACGAGGACCCGCTGTTGTTTCAAGCGTTAAGACAAGAAGGAGATACTTTGTTGGGCATCGATTGGCCCTGGCACCAATTAGAATATTTTCACACCCCCGTCTCCCCACCAGTCTTGGCAGAACCCGTTACATCTCCTCAGGCACCAGCTTCTGAAATTAACTTGGATACTGCGTGTATTATGCACACGGTCGTCGGGTAAGTAATTAGAATACCGCCCAAGCTTGTAGCTATCCAGAGGCGAGTTATTGTTGATAACGACTACATCCCGGGAGGAAAGTCCACCCGACCGGAGCTGTATAGGCGAAGGAGAGATTCGGACTAACCCTTCCTGGGGTCGGAGCAAACTGGTCGTTTGCTTATTTTTCTATCTGTGTTTGTTTTGTCCCCGCGAAACTGACTTCACTCATTTTGGCAGCCTTCACAGTGAACTGGACCAGATTGCAAGGGAAGGACCTCTCGGTCAAGTTCACCCTGGGGTTTGATTACCCTACTCCTGCTAAGGTCCCCACCCACATTTTGGCTTCACTGAATCTTCCAACGTGTAAAGACCTCGTCCCAGTCTGTAAAATCTTTGAAGTATCCTAAGGGATCTCGGAGTAATACCTAGTCAAAAATATTTTAGGGGAATCAGCCGGTGTTTGGTAATCAGGCGGGGCTTGGACCCAAAGCGCTGACTGCAGCAGCTGCACACCGCGCATGCCACATGTCAAAATTTTGGCGCCCAACATGGGGCCAGAAGCTTCAAATAGTTCAGACTTGGAGTCTTGGACAAGTTAGTCATCCCCCACCTCTCCCCTCATTATACTACCTACGTTTAGACGCCCACATCGGACGCCCGACTTACGTCAGTTTGGCGCCTACCTTAGATCACATAGATCGTCTTAAACTAGCATCCAGTGACACCCAGTGTAGAAGGTTGATCATATCTACATGAGCCGGCACACGACTCTCAAGGACTTCAGGGAGTCCTTTATTAAACACCCTGTGGCGTGGCGCACACCGCGCACGCTACGCGTCAAGGATATAAAACCACTCCCAGTGCAGTTTACTACCACATAAGAACGATTAAATAAGTGAAAATATTTCATTGAAATTTTATGTAGATAAATTTCGCCCTGCGTAGGCATTAATGTTTATTTAGCTATAGGCTGTTCACGGTAAAAGGAGCACTTTTGAGAGCGGTCTCATTTGGAATAATGGCGCATAAATACATTTAATTTTAGCCTTGGATGTTGTCTTCCTATTACGGTGGAATATACATACTATGTTTGTTACGTGCATCGCAATATTAATTTAAAAAGGTGTTTAAGGATTAAAAAAATGGCTGAAAGAAAAAAGTGCTCACTTTACCGTGAACAGCCTATACATGTGTGCACACGTGTGTTATATGGGTGTTTATGTGTGTCTGAAGTTGTGTATGTATGTATGTATACATGTATGCATTATGGTATGGGTGTATGTTCGTATTTACGTACTTATTTATGTACATACGTATGCATGTGTAATGGATGCAAAAAATTATCCATTGATTTATTATTTTTGATTATACTTTCCGGTCATAACAAGTGCGAAACAGCAGTTAAAAATAAGCATTATTAAAAAATTTATTAAATGTTCTAAGAATGTCAGGCGACATTTTCTGCCAGACCTCTTTTATTATAACGCAATTACTACATTTACCATTGTTTATACAGAATATCTAAAACTGTACTAGTTTTGTGGCTGAAACACATTCGTGCCACTTAAAGTACAATATACATACAATTAACGTTTATCGAGGGAATGAGGAATTATCTTCATGTGCTTTTATTTTCCCAGTAAAGTATGCCCACAACATTTTCAGCGTAACAGTTAATGATGGTGTTAAGCTATCATATATTACATTGTTTACTATTTTATTAATCTTTTTTTTACGAACCGCTGTTTGGCAAAATATCACGATTTCCATTAGGCTACCTCTGAAAACGTCGGGCACTGGCATACATCACGAACTTTTCATAAAATGCGTACACTAAATACAGATTTTGAGGCGATTTCAATCTTACTTTAGTCTCTATAAAAAAACAATGGGCAAGTATAACATTCTCCAAGACAAGTATAGTTTAATGTTATAGCACGACGGTAACTAGCCTTCAAATGGCGAAATAAACACATTTAATCTGTGACAACGTTCATGCAACTCCTGACATTTGCTATCACGATGAACAAAGACATACACATGTCATAATGTCACAAGTATTTCCTTTGCGATAACAAATGGCAGGACAGGTAAAAATAGCGTATGAACGCAGCAGGACAGCATTTGTTTCGTAACTACCGTTAAAGAAATACTGTCAACGATAATAAATAAATTTGACGTATTGCGACCCTTTTATAACGTGTACCAGCTATACAAAATAAGCACATTCAATACACACACGCAAGAAAATGTAAAATTTTTGGAGTTAACGTAACACAATTATGCATACAAAGGCTTTAAAAAATGTGATTAGCCGGAATGTGTACCACTCGAATTTCCTTGGTAATGAGATTCTAGGGTGGGCTCACACCATGACCGATTCAGCATTCCGGGCGAATGATCACGCCTTAGCGATCACGGCAATCGAAAAACACACATGTGAAACTTGTTTGCAATAAATGGAACAGAGTGTTTTGAACTACTTTGTTGCGAAACAAAATCTTACATGGTCTGGTACGTAATTAAGGGTTCCACCTTCCTGCATCGTTCTTTCTCCTTTCCTTAACCCAAAAACCACGAGAGCTATAAGGATTACACTGGCACGCGCTACAAGAGCGGCTTCGTCGCTACGCGCAGGGCTCTGAACTGGCGTACAGTGTTCTCGTAGTGCTGCGTGTATCTATGGCACTTCAGCGGTGAACATATCATTGTATTGATGAACATTCTGTAGCAAAGTTCAATACAGGCTCCTATCGTAGGTTGGCTCGTGTCCGGTATAGTATGTTTTAAGATGCAGCATTCTGAAAAAGCAGTTCGTATCTTTGTTGGAGGACTCCAAAATAATATCTACACAGAATGCGTGGTAACTTTAAAGAACAATTCCTTCCTCGTCTGGAGTATGATGTCTTCGTAGGTAAACATACTAGAGGTACGTCAAAAAATCAGAATTTCAAACATTCTGCAATGCTCTTTAAGAGCACAAAGTTTCAATAGTGATCTTAAGTGACATTATTGTCTTGAGGAATACTGGGAAAGCTTGCCAATTATTGTTTTATTTATTTCTCTTAAATTTACACTAAAATACAGATTAAAAAAGATGAATGAATTAATTACAAAATTTCTAAACGAGGCAGTATTCTCTGAGAAAGTCGCGTTGACTTGAGAGCCAATGAAGGTGATTGCGGTGAGTATGGAGCAGCACCGGAACGA
The DNA here is from genome assembly GCA_029891345.1 of Dryococelus australis. Lineage (NCBI taxonomy): Eukaryota > Metazoa > Arthropoda > Insecta > Phasmatodea > Phasmatidae > Dryococelus > Dryococelus australis. The sequence goes on from CM056997.1 coordinate 127,968,582, forward strand.
AAGAACGGGAGAAAAGGGACATACCCGAGAAAACCCGCTGACCAGCGACATCGTCAGGCACGATTCCCACACGCGAAATCTCGGAGTGACCCGGATGGTGGGAGGCGAGCAGGCTAACCGCTCAGCCACCGTGGCCCGTGTGATCGAGTTGGTTTGTGATCGCCGGCTAAGAGGACACAATCACAGGCATACGTGAAGATGAAGTCTTATCTTTGGCCTATATGTTTACCTCATATGATTATAATATTTTAAGTACAGAACTGTGTTTAATTCTACATCTGTTCACAGCTTTCAGCTCACAGCACTGGCCATGTATTAATTCACCAGCTAAGGGCCCTTACATGGCTTCGTGCTCTTGAAAAGGTGCATCCCAGATGTGACGTCACATTGTGCTGTCCGAATTCACAGCAAGGGCACATTATGCACCCTAGAATGTCCCCTTAAGGGCACGAGCAACTTGCACTTCTGTCCTAGATAGTTTTCCGATGCGCAGCTGTTTGAAATATTTAATTTGTTTGTATTTGGTTTGTGTACAGAACTATGCTCGGCTGCGGAAAACACTTGCAAACGTCACAATGACAAATGAAACTCGCACAGAGCGCAATTCGACAGAGTAAAACTCGAGGTGGAAACGAACACGGGCGTACGAATTCACAAACGAACATTTCTCTTGAAGGGAGGAACAAGGGCTCGTGACACGAGAAGGGATCAAGAGTTAAGTGATCAAGGGCACACTGCGCTGAAATCAAACACAGCCACTGTTTACAACTGTGTTTTATTCTCATCTTGAAGGGTAGTGGGATTTTTCTTTTGGCCGAAATACCACAGTATTTGTGAAGTGACGTTCCTGTCAAAATTTTTAACCACGTGCATGTTATGTTGTTTGCGTTGAGAATTATGACAGTTAACTTTTCATGTAGAGAGTTAAAAATGCTTGATTAATATTTTGAGGATAAAATAAAAATAATTTCATTTCAGTTATAACAACCAAAACTATCGAAACAGCTGTGGAGGAGAAAATACTGCCTGTAAACATGAACAGTATAGCAAAATGGTGATTTATAGGCACTGACTACAACATAACAGTATTCGTTTGAATACTTTTGCAAATTATTAAGTTTGTTCGTTTTTACAAATATTCTGTATTATGACAACATAAAATTAAGGAAATTAAAGTTGAGCACGAAAAAAAAATCTTATGGTCCAGATTCGCATATATAACTCGAAAAAAAAAAAAAAAAAAAAAAAAAAAAAAAAACCCAGGAATTAACGTTGCCTTTAACTTAGGCTTTTTGTAACAGTGGAAATGTTCGTCTACACAAGTGTGGCCTCAAGATTTTATTGGTAAAATAAAATAATTAAAACTATGAAAATTTACAGAAAAAAATCCATAGAACTCTCACGTAAATTAATTTAAGTCATGAGAATTACAGATATGTGAAAAATCTGGAAAACCAGTCTTCTGTCATTTAATGGTACATCTTCGGTAATTAAAATTTTGTGTTGAATTTGCGAGTAATTACTGCGCAGATCATATCTCAGACTATATAAGTACTAATTGTCTTAAATTACGATATTTCAGAGCATATATGAAAAAATAGTTAAATAATAAAGTTTCTTTTAGCTGACGAAAAGGAAGAAAGCATGATACGGTTATGTTCGGTCGGTTTAGTTTAAAATTACTGTAAAGTTCCCTCGTGTTGGCTCAGCTACACTTTGCAAATACCCTCTCCCTCGCTCCATTTTCCTTTAGGCTCGTATTTACAGCACGGCAACTACACAAAAAATGGCAAAGGTAACACGACAAGAATCGGACATAACAACTACTATTTTCACACCACTCCTTTCTGGTAAAGTAACATATTTCATAGGCTGGTAGCAACGAAAGCTTGCCCGATAACTTATCCTATCCTAGTAAAGATGTGTCACGGCAGGCAGACGATAGGTGAACAAGCATGTCGTGGCATTATCGAGAACTGCCGTGCGAAACATACGAAACATGGGAGAACCGGTTGCGAAGACTAGACCACCAAATGTTGCGTAATAAGTGTGAAGCAAAAGCAGGACTAGAAAACTGGCATTAATAACAGAATAAGCTAGTGAAACTAACAGCGTGAACCTGTTACTATTACTCATGATACCTACGTTTGTAGTAACTTAATTATGTGCTCAAAAACATCACGAAACGTAAGAAATAAATTTTAAGATACGAATCGGAAATGGTTCGACACAAAATTGTAACACGAAGAAGGGCGTGGACTTTAACAGCCAGATTTATTGGACAGAAGACTCACTCGACATGATTAATCTTACAGCTAGCTCGGTACGACGTACAGCATGGGGAAACCAGTACTGCGAAGCCACGCCACGGACGGCAATACCCGCTGTTACACGACGAGGCACTGAGAGGAAGAGACATTGAATGTCCGCCTGGGGTGTCTCCGCCCATGCTACTTCGATGTGTGCCCAAAGTTCATCCGTTGTGTCTGTGGGTGTCCTGTGCCAAGCCACTTGTCATCCGACCATGGACCAGACGTTTTCGATGGGCGAGATATCCGGTGAACACGCAGGCCAAGGAAGCAGTGTGACATGGTGGTCATCCAGGAACCGTCGGACACATGTGTAACTTGCGGTCACGCATTGTCCTGTTTGTACAGGAGCCCCAGACTGGCGCTGAAGATAAGGGACAGAAACAGGCTCCAACACCTCCGCGTTGTAATGGTTTCTGGCCAGAGAACCAGCGATTCAGACTAGGCACGAGCGTGACTGGACTCTGACGGCACCCTATACCATGACTCCACGTGCTGGGACGGTATGATGGCGCATATTGCAGGACTCAGCCAGGAAAGCGCCATGGAGCCATCAGACACGGATGCGGCCGTTGTCGTAGTGCTGCAAAGAGCGCCACGTTCCACGCAACATTGCAGCAGCAGGCGCCTGTGGCAGACGCAGTCCTGAACATGACACTGCAGACGGCGACGCATAGTGTGTGCGGGCACATATTGATGTGCCACGTACCTGAACTCCTCAGTGAGGGTGTTTGGTATGGCTGTACTGTTTGTAATCACCATGTGCACCAGATGTCTGTCATTGGCTTCCTGAACGTCGCTCAGTTTGTCCCTTCTTCACCCGCTGATGCTATATCCGCTTCAATGTGGTTGCATTTCTTCCAACGCGAGAACCAATTTCGCGGGAGAATAATTCACAATCCCGATATGCCACGATTCTCCCGCGGTCAAAGGCGGAAACCTATTCACAGGGTTGTCGTACTCTTCGACGCGGTATGTTCATGATACCAACGTCGGGGAAACACAATACCACTTATAGGCTGTTCACGGTAAAATTTGCACTTTTGAAAGCCCTGCTTAAGATCTACTTGTATGCACATTGTGTATTCCCCCGCCTTATGTAAAATAACATTGCCATGGGCCTCATCACTTTATTCGTACGTCGGTCAAGTGAAACTGTAAAATTATTAAAAAAGGAAATACTTTACAAATCTGATAATTTTTACACTTCTGTGCATTAAAAAAAAACAGAAAGCGAAAGAAATTATTTTAAGTTATCACAAATGGTTACCTAACACTTTTTATTCACCGTTGATATATAACTACTTTCCATCCATCGTTACCAACTTTACTGGGCGAATGCCAATAAGTGCACCCATTAAAATATTTGCATCCAGGGGCAGTGACTTTTTTCTAAGGTTCATTTCTAAAGTGCTCACTTTATCGTGAACAGTCTTTACCAGAGTCAACATTGGCGCACCTGCTGCGCCACTCGTCTGAACAACCTATCACTTCATTGTCCTGGCCTGCTCCTCGCATTCTAACAATGTCAAGTCCTTCAGGAGCATCCTCCTTGGAGTTCCAATTTTAATTACCAGCAGGGTAGATTTTAAAAATATTGAACATCAAGTCAATATGCTTATGAAATTAACTGTTACGTAGTTTTTACTGCTTTTGGCATCTCGAATCATTTATATTAGTAAAATGCATTGTGGCACCTCCAAGAATTGTATTCATTTGTATTTTACTTCAAACAGCCATGCAGGGATCAATTCGACGTGGCGGAACTCCTTATCTATATGGACTGTACTTAAGTGACGATATGAACACCGTCACACGTACATGACAACTTAATGATGGCGGTCAACGAGAATATGAACTCCACAAACGTTGTGAATCACGGACTCTGAGGACGAGCTGGACTGATGTTAGTTTTGTGCGCGTGTTTCCCGTATCGACTCGTCCGTCGTAATGAAGGTTTTATTTTGATTTTGTGTTATAATGACAGCATAGTATTTTTTTAATTACAGATAGTTATGAATGCTGATTTACAGGAAACTCCGTTCTTATGTTGACGTATTACTTTTGACGACTTTTTTAAGTGAATTAATTTTTGCTTCTATCGAATTTCCCTAAAATATAAAGAAATAATATAAACAAACTCAGATTTATTATTATTAATCATGAACTGAAAAGCAAAGTGAGCAAAATCCAAATAAAGAGTAAAAAATTTAACATTATTTAACATCTAAGTCAAACAATTTTACTACCAGAACCCAAAAAAAAAAATGTTATAATCACATTTTTATTTCATCCGTACTACATGAACATTTAACGAAATAAGAAACATTATAAGTTTGTAATTTAATAAGATTTATTTTGGTAAAATTTAAGTGTTCTGAAGAAACCTGATTAGAAAGAGTATTGAATACCTCACAAGCCCAACCAGCAAGTCGGTTAACTAATTTATCAGAAAATATCGTTAAGAAAAAATACTATCCTTGTCTGATATTGCAAAGCTTTGTGAACGTCATTTGTGTGTATTTATAATTACCGTGGTCCATCTGTTGACATTTAAAATATGCCAAGAATCACCTAACCCCACTTTTAAAGAAACACAGCTGATTTACTGATTTTATTACTAAGGTACGTTATTTCCACAATTTTAATGACCTGGACCTTTATTTGCATTATTGGAGTTTATCCAGAAGAATACTTTGAAGCCAACAGTCTTTTCGGAGTTGAAGAATGGGCAAGGAATGGAATGAGGCGTCTTACATACTAAAACTAACACTCATACCTTACCTAGGATTCGAACCGAGAACCTCCCGCATCCCAGACCGGCGGCGCACCAACCGACTTTGCCACGGAAGGTCGGCCAAATATTAAAAATATTCAATAGTTAAAACATTTGCATTTTACATAATTTCAATATTCTGTATTTATTATTATTATTATTATTATTATTATTATTAGTTCTGAGTGCCCCTGAACAGTGACAAGGCCTCAATAGGAGAACACTAAATATCCAGGAAAGGGGCAGGAATCAGCCAAGGCTTGTAGTACGGAACCATTCCAGCATTCAACTGGAGTGATTTCAGAAGACACTGGAAAACCGAAATCAGAATGGCCGGACGGAGAATCAAACCCGGATCCTCCCGAATTCGAGACCAGTATAAGGTAGAGCCGGGGGATCCTGCCCCAAAGGAATGTCGCCTTTTTTGATTGACCTAATTAATTTGATATCAAATTGATTAAAAGGGTTATTCAAAAAATGGCTAATCAAATTGAAAGGGTTAAATTTATTGAAATGGTTGAATTTATTGAAAGGGTTAAATTTATTGAAAAGGTTATTTTTTGTGTTTGGTGCAAGAGTGTACTAAGGGTCAATTTAATTAGGTTCATACTTTTCTTTGGGGAGGAGCTCTGGTACGTCCTCACCCTCTGATCTCTGGCACTCGATAAGGTGTGACATGTTGGGGACTGGGTATATATATGTGTGTATATATAGTGTGAGTTTTGTGCAAGAGTGGCATAAGTGTAAATTTTGTGTCTCGTAGACGGTATTGGTAAATAGGCGACTTTGAAAGATGCGATTTGCGTGTTAGTAATGACAAACGATTAAATAGACTACGACTGTTTCCAAATGCAATTAAACGTTGCACAAGAGAGAAAACATAATTTCAGAGTTTAAACGATTTCTACACATGAATAAATTACAGGAAGGACTAATCGAAAGGCAAATTTCAAATGACCAAAACTATGTGAATAACATCTGGTGTCGACATATGCTAAACAAGTGAAATTATGCGAGTCTCCAGTATGTAATTACTACATAATAAAAAATCCAATTAAATGTAAAGAGATGAATATGTGATTTTACTACCCCGAGCTGTACGTTATAAATATAATTGACACGAAATAAGTATAACAAGCGAACACAATTATGTGAGTTTACAGTATGGAATTAATGATCTACAACAAAGCAAAAAATTCTCTAAAAATTAAATGGCTAACGAACACAATAACAAGAAATATGACACTACTTGACGCCTCTCACACATAACTTACATGATACGCATCTGTCTGCCTGTGAGACTGGTGAGGAACTTTAGAAATGTAACATGCATAGTGAAATCGCACCTCTCCCAAAACACATTCGTCTGCCTCGGAGGATGGTAAAGGCCTGGCATCAGTGTATGACGTGTGCCAACTTATATACATGGAGCTTGTGAGCGAGTTGAAAGTAAGTAAAAAAACTCTGAATACGATTGACTAACCGATTTACACACTACTCATATGCATCCTGAATTATATCTAGAAAAAATGTATCCCTACCAAGCACTGCATGCAGTTTAATTAGCGAAACACACAGACAATGATTTAGCACTTCCAGTTAACACGGACAAATAAAGATTTCCAAGCTCGCATTTTGAATATTAAACAGACACACTAGCATAATAGAAATATATGTAATGATATCGCACCTCTCCCAAAACACATCCATCCACCTCGGAGGTCAGTCAATGAATGACGTGTCAGCTTATAAGCTGTTATATATACGTGGATCATGGCTGAGTTGAAATTTACGACAGACAGAACATATTACCCTACCAAGCTACGATTAACGACTTCATTACACTATTCGTCCTACAACTACATGAATGAATAAAAATAACACTACTCGATAAAAGTGAATTATTTAAAAATAACTGGTGTACAACAAATTTCCGCCATGTCTGTGAAATTCACGGCACTAGTACCGAAACGACAGTTGACAATCATACCAAGTTACGTCCATCAATCACAGAAATGGGGTTAAAATGATAAATGTACTATCACAAGAAAAATTTATATATTTTCCTGTAGTAAATTAAGAACTTATAACAAAATTTTACACTGTAGTTTACGAATACTGTGAACGAGATCTGAACCCCGGAGCATATCATATCGCTTAACGAGAATCGCAGCTATCACACTCCGAAGACCGGTGTAGTCGACAGATCAAGTGTCGCATCTATGCAGGGGGAGGCTTGGCGAAGAACTAACATGGCGGAATCCCGCAAGAAGCCTCCACATCGCTCCTGCCCACTGCCAACCACGCCCTCCCCTTACACTGTCCATGCAGCCCCAGTCCCCCTCCAACGCAGAGTTTGTTTCTGGAGGACTGACCCCTGCCATCGATCCAACACTGCAAAAACCTATTTAGGGGCAAACACCCCTTCCACCTACACCAGTCAAGAACTGCCCCTTCCACCGCCGCGCTTCACAAAACCTGCCCTTCTCAAGGTCAGAAATAATTTTTTTCAGATGACTGCCCCTGTCCATGGAGGGTGCTACAAAGCCCCCACTATCGATTCAAGGTTACGCAGCCCCCAGCCCCTTACACCAGCCAAGAATGTGTTTCTGTAGAAATGCTCGGTCCAACTCCCTTCACCCCCCCTCCAACTAAGAGCACTGCCTCGGCTATAAACGAAGGCTTGTTTCAAGGCCAAAGCAAGACTTTCACTAGGAGGGCAGCAGCAGATTTTGAACTGACCTGGGCTAGCTGCCTGCCCCTCTCCCCTCTCCTCTCCTCACAACAAACTGCTATTTTCGCTGGAACATTGAAGTTTCCTCCTATTTTTCGAGATGCAAGAGCCTGGTGCATTTCCAGCAAAAAAAAAATCACAAGTCCTGTCGATAAAACTTTATTTTCCTCATCACTATGAAATATGTTCCAAATGTCTTTAACACACAATAAATTCAATTAAGAAAATTATATCAGTATTCACCAAACTTTTTTCCCATTTACAGCAAACAATATGCCTATTTCCAGCAAACTTTAAACTAATAAATGATTAATTTTCATATCAACACAACTTTATGACATATTTTTTAAGTATTGAAACAAAGATGTATCTATCATTTCATTTACCTAGGTTTCAATTATTACGATGCAAGACATGACACGTGCATACATATTCAAACTTTCAATCTGTTTCAAATATTTATTCATATAGCAGAGAAAACATAGGTATTTTACATGTAGACTTCTCTACGACATTACAATTTACTTATAACCAAAGTTTCAATTCAAAAGCTTCCCAGCCCAGAATTTATACTATACTATCGCATAGGAAAAAATAATACAATCTGGTTGACATTTAATATTCTATGTGAAGTAATAATTTGTTCTAAATTAAATGTAAACAAATAATTTGGGTGTTTAAAAAGCAGCGTGCTCATGTAGTTTTCAACAATGCAAAGTGTATACAAAGGATACCAAGGACAAGAGTAGAGACAGTCTGCAGATGGTTAAGGGTTTGGGGGAGCGGGCGAAACTTAGGTATCAAGAGCTGAAGGGGGGAAAACATTCAGAGCAGTGTAAGAAACGAACGAAAGTTTGGCTCGTGCGCATGGGCAGGAGATGTGCACGGCACGGAACAGGCAAGGGAATCAAAATGGTTCAGTAAACTGTCACTGCCCACACTGTATGCCACCATTTAGGTGCACTCTCCTTTCCCTGACACACCAGACAACCTCCCCTTCTACCCACTAGAGCTCATTGCGCAAAGCCTACGGGTGTGCAAGTGCAACAGCAGGAGAACATCACCCTGTCCCTCCACCCTCAGCTTCCAATATACAATTCACCGTATACCGGGACCTACCTCGCATTGCCTGTATTTCACAAAATTTAAAGCAAGCATTTGGCCTTCCTTTATAGGATAACATTGAAAATTTAAACTCATGCTATTGCATTGCAGTTTAAGCCTAGTTTAAATGTTATTTCTCTGAAAGAAAAAATGTTACATTTTTAAAATGCACTTTTTTGAAAAAATACTGTGAGTTACTCGACACCATCAAAACTAGTGTACACTGTCAAAACTAGTGGATGTCAAATATCATTTATATCCTAGAATTTTTTTTTATGAATTTTACACAATAAAAATTGTTTACACAGTAAAAACTTTTTTCATACAATTTTGAACTACAAAAATTTAATAACTATTTTCTTATAAAAAGATTTTAGCATGGGGAATACTATTTTGCTCTCTTAAAACTTACCAATTCCTTATTGTATTTTGAAAGCAATGTCATTTCACACAAATCAGCTTGAAAAAGATAGTTTATACCATGAGTTATAAGTCTTCTTCTAGGATATCTTATCCTTGCAACAGGGTGGAGCTCATGAGAAATATTACTAAATTTCATTGGTAACATAGCCATCTTCTTTCAACTCTTCAACAATAGAAATAATTTTGTTTGTATGTGAATAATTCCCAGACTCTCTCGAAGCAATGAGAATTTTCAATCTATCAACCAAGTCATTAATATTGTTCCAATATACAGGAGAAAAACGATCACCAACTTTATTTTTATATATTCCACTTCTAGCAATATTGGTTATTAAATGTATTTCTGGGTGGTTTTCATCGCCCGAATGAATGTCAGCATTCGCTTGACGAATAAGTTCTTCATATTTCTACAAATCACTACCGGAATATCAATTTGGAAAGTTTTTAAACAATAATTCAAACAATCCTTGACTCACATCAGTTACATAATCACCAATTTTTAATTTTATTGTCAGGCAAAAATTTAATTACTAAATAACCCAGGAACCAGATGTTAACACCAAATGTCATATTGCGCAGAGGTGAAGAATGCTGTAAAGATAAATAACATTGTGTTAAATGAGAAAAAATTTGCTTTTTCTTTGTTAAAAATTCTTCAATTTTAATTTTCAAAACTGTTTCATTAGGTTTATTCAACACAGAATGTAATGTATCCATTCTACTCTAACAGGTTTAAATATTTCTTCATTTAAAACATCCTGTTCCATACAGGCTTGTTTGACTCGCAAATATTTTTCCTTCACAGCACATATAACATTATGTAATTCTGAAGCAGAGACTAACATGTTTTGATTATAATACATTAAATTCAAACTATTTATATATAAATTAAGTCATTGCTTTTCTAACTGATGCAGTAGGTCGAATAGTTTGGGCTTTTTCAATCTTATCGAATTTACTTAAAACAGCATCCAATTTAGTTACAGTTTTAGCTTTCAAATCATTAATGAAATAATTTATTCATATTTCCAAATCATTATTTTGTTTTCTCAAATCTGTTTGCATTACTAAACCAAGTTTTTTAATTAATGAATTCATATCTTATATATAGCATTATTTGTTCTATTCGTGTTTCAGGTTGTTTTTTAATAATATTGTAATTGTGTTTAAGTCTTACACATAATGCTTATTTACTGCATTGCTAACTTTCACAGCCATACCCATATTACATAACATATGTGCCTTCAAATCACAATTTTCTTCGCAATTTTTGGTTAAAGAGGTATTGTAATAATTATGTTTTATATGGCTAGGTCCATACTATGAAATAATCATTGCTCTTCGGCTGGAAGTAAAAAAACTATCAGAACCAAACCTATATATGCATTTATATAGGGAAGTGTTGATATAATCACCAAAAAACTGTATTTTTCTTTCCAATAATAAAAACACATTTCTTTCAACTTTGTAAATGTAATATCGCCTAAAACATGATCATTGTAAATATGTTGCAGATTCATATTGTTCATTTTACCACAATTACCATATTTGCATTATCGTGTAAATTATGTTTCTGCATACGTGCGTAACTTTCGATAGATAAAAACAATCAGTGTTTGAATGTCGACCACAATCGAAATATTGTTGTATTTCACCCTGTGGTTCACACCAAATGTCATCAAATATAAATACAGAATTGGGTAATAGTAACATCGATATCAATTTCTCAGAAGACAATTCTATTGCTAATATGTTAGGTTATGAATAGATAGTGTATCCAACTAATTAATTACAGGAATCATAAGAACAGGTTAACATATTACCGATATATGTAAGTCGTATAAATGTTAATATTGTAGGCAATTGATATTTGAATGGAAAATGGACAAATACATACATGAATTAGAGTGTGCTGTGGCTCCAGGATTAAAAATAATTGAAAAACCGAATACTTTCAAATATCTTCCAGTAATAGTGAATCGTTATGATGAAATTGTTGTTACACTTATCGATTAAGATAGCAAACATTAATTTTAGAAATGAAGAAATTACCATCCATTTACATTTTTAAAAAAAAGCTATATAAACAGTTGCATTCCATTGTGCATTACAATTATAATGTGTATTCTCTACAATATTAAATTCGGATGTAAAGTAGGTGGTTCTTTACAGAACTATGTCACTAGGAACACATTTCGAAGAAAGGAAGTATAAAGAGACGTAAATGCGAGCATAAAATGCTGACTTCAAATAAGTTACCTGGTTAATAGAACTGAAAGACATACTTAATGTTGAAGAACCAATCAGTTATGAAAATGCAATCTCCGATACGGAAATACATGTGTGAGAACCATTCCGAGCAGATCCGTATACATTTCCTTTGGAAATGAGGATTTCAATACAAAATCACGATATTTACACATTACCATCTAAATCATGTTTAAGGTATAATGGAACAATTAAAAAGAGAGCTGATGGAAGTAATCCAGCAACTACGAAAATAGTAATAAATGGAATACTTCATTTAAACAATAGAATTGCATATCTGCTAAATGGAGTGGAAATCGATCAAACACAAGATGTTGGAATTACTTCCACAATAAAGAACTATCTCTCAGGAACTGTAAACAATCTTTATACAGGGCTTATGGCTGAGTGGACCATTGCTAGTGATTACTCACTACAAATAAACCCAGGTGGAAAATACGAAGTTGTTATATTGTTAAGTACGGTTTTGGGCTTTGCTGAAGACTACAAACACGTCATATTAAATACTAAATAATAATTAGATATTCTATTTGACAATACACATTTGAATGCCATATATGATACCGAAATAGGAAGGTGTAATATTTGTATTAATCAGTGTGGAATGGTTGATGCCACATATTGAAAGTGTAAAGTTTTAAAAATTTATCGAAAAAGGGAAGAATTTAGATATTGCTTTCAGATCGTGGGGATTAGATGTTTTTCCAACTCTAACTTTAGCTCAAAAAATAGTGTGGAGTGTGAAATTAAGTTTTGCATCGGAAAAACCGATATATGTTTTAATTTGTTTTCAAACAAATCTACAAAACAATTTAAAAGCTGATAGATCAGTATTCGATTATTGTGACATGAAAAATATTAAACTGTATCTAAACAGTGAAGCTTTACCCTATGTGGATTTAAATATGAACTTTGCTAATGGCAAATTCCTTATTTCCTATGATATGTATACAAAGTTTCAGAAAACATATTATAACACAAACAGTTCACCGATCCTAGAACCTGAAACATTTAAAAGTAGAGGAGTGTTATTTGTGTTTGATGTAAGCAAACAAGATGACTGGATTACAAATAGCATAATTGATTCACGAATTGAAATTATTGCAAATACACCAATTCCAGCAAATACACAAGCTTATGCTCTGATAATTCTAGATAGATTAGCGAGTTACAATGTAAGAGATAAACTAGTGAAAATAATGAATTGATCCAGTATACGATGAACCACAGCTATGACGAGATGTTTTGCAATGTGCAAGGATTTCAATCTGCAGAAAAAAAAATTATCATTAAAGAATTAGCTATAGCTGACATGGAAGAATATACAACTGTATTCAGCTTCAAACCACCGTTTAACTGGAAATATCTAACTCCCAAATACAAGAAAACAAATAGATGGGCTACTAAACATCACCACAGTTTAATCTGGGAAAGTGGGTGTATAGAGCATGAGAATATTGACGATATTTGCAAACATTACCTAAATAATTGTGAAATATATGTAGGTGGAGTTGAGCAAAAACACATTTTAGAAAGTGTGTACAACGGGAAAGAAATAGATATTAAAAAAGAATACAATTACCCCTCGTTCAAACGATTGCGTAAAACATATGGTTCTATTTCGACATTCTTCTCTGCAGAGGAAAACTCAAAATTAATGCTAGCTTGGGCAATGATGTCTGACGGGTGAAACAGACTATGATGATTCTCCTCCCGAATCACCTGTGGATGTTATTCGAGTCATGTGGCATGATTTAGGATGAGTGAAATTTAATATAAAAAGTATTTGGTTGTATGTAATCCAATATTTCTTAAAGATGGATCAACAAGAAAACGAAATCACATGCTCGTGTATACAGAAATTTAAATGTAAATTTAATATCAGCAAGTTATTAGCACATTGGTGTAAAACATTTAGCGTTTTTTTCGGAAAGAAATAGTTTTAGTATCTTTATAACGTTCCTACTATAAACATGTTTTTCTTCCACCCAACTGGTATTTATGACTCTGTCACCTCTGGAAACTCAAGTGTGAATTACTATTGTTTGTTTAACGGAATGATACGTCATTTTGGAGAGATATGCGATGGGCTGTTTCATTAAAAAAGTATCCAATGTCCCTTAGAGGGTGAAAAATGAAATGATTTAATATCTTGTCCAGGTCTGAAAAAATTTCCTGTATACCATATATGTCCGAATACAAGTCTACCAGCGAGCATCGAAGAAGTGTATTCGCACTTTTATGAAACTTTTCCTGATCTACCAGAATGTATAATATTACATGCACTCGAATACACCAAAAAATTATAAAAATCAAACAGATGAAAATACTATAAATATTGCCAAGGAGAGAATGGAAAATATATTATGTTAAAAATGTTTTTGTAAACACACAGTGATGAGAAAATATATTCTGTAAGCAAAATGTAAGAAAAATGTATCGAAATGAATGGTTTGAAACTATTTTTTCTGTTTTACTTACTTTACGAATGCATGAATTGTAATATTCCCATATTCTGACAGTCAAATGTTACGTAAACCTTGTTTGCATGCATTTAACAATCAAATCTAAATGTGTTTGCACATAAAGACTTGTGTGCGGGATATTGATTAAATAAACCTTTAGTAATTTTAAAGCGATTTATTATATAAAACTCTTTAAACATACATTCTAGGATTCAGACGTATTGTGTTTAAAACGAATAATGCAATCGAATCGCTTCCTGGATTTGCCTATAACTACCTATAAAAGGTGTACGCTTTGCAGTTTCATTCTAATCTTTGAATAGTAAGGAAGAAATGATATCTTTGCTGTGTCGCACCTGCGGTAAAGAATTTACAGTTCTGCGTAAGTTACGACGACATGAAAGAACGAGCTGTGGAACGAAAAATTCAAGAAAGCAGTTTCAGTGTGATTTATGCCAGAGACAATTTACACGGAGCGATATTCTGAAGAGACATGGTAGAAGTTGTAACACTGATTCTATACAAACAACACCATATCCTAAGACAGCTCCTCAGACAGCTCATTAGCTCCGCAGTTAGCTCCTCAGTTAACATTTCCAGCTCCACCCACTGAATTACCTCCAGATATTCGATATAGTAATTCAGGAATAAAAAGTAAATTGATTTCCGACTCTCGAGCTTCAGTGAAAAGTTCGTCATCCGATTTGAGATGCGAGATACTGGCTAGCGCGTTCGCCGGCAGGCTAACTGACGCGCAGATAGTTAACGATAGGCTTGACAGTGATATAGACTTTCCTTCTCGTTTGTTCCAGAGGTGCAGAATTCCTTTGATAGATTTAACTAAAACATCACCCCGACGTATTATAATTAGTATAACAGTAACGTGTAAGTACTTGAAATCCTTCAGGGCAGACGAAGGCGCTACACAAACCTTTTATTTTCAAAGTAATTCCCTCCCTGTCTTACACTCATCCGATGTTGGTGAACTTTATGACAATAACATATTACCTTACTTAATAACCAGACTTGAAGAATTCAGTGCTCGTAGAAGCGGGTGGACTTTACAACTGATATCAAAAACGGATGTGCATATCTCCCAATACCGGCCTTTCACCGCTGGTTGTAAATAATGCAAGTTTATTAGCGATAAGAAGGCTTGGAATCCGATGCTGCTTCATTACTCGCCTCGCTTCACCCTCATTGGCTCTCAAGACCCCGGTTTCGAGAACCGCCAAAATCCCTTCACTCACTCCGATGTATAGATAAAAAGTTTTTGCTACAAGGTTTTAATACAATTAGAAATCCGTAAATTTTTCCTGTTCCACAAAACCCAGAATATGTGTAGAGTCTCTGAACTGTGAGCCTTGCCTCATGTCAGTGCGATGTGTATGCCAAATTTCCTCCGCAAACTTTACACTTCTTGTATTTCAACGCTTCATTCAGTCGGTTGGGGTATCCCTGTGTGATATTATAAAATTCCTGTTTACACATTTTTTCCGCAACACTACCCTCAATACCATAATAATTTCAGCTCTGCTATATGCAATACCGCCAATGGGGTAGTTAAATGACATAGTAGCATCTACGAGTCAATTAAACTGCCGGCCGTATCAATAGTGAACCAATCAACTGATAGATAGCGTATTAAAATAACTAATATGAAATTATAACAACCAATACCTCATCTATAATAATAAATAGATTGTGTGTGTGTGTGTGTGTGTGTGAATAACAATTTCTCACAGATTTGAGAGTAACGAGTTCGTCTTCCTGCAACATCAACGTAATATTACCAACCTCGTTCCCAGAAAATAAGATTGAGTGTTTTTTCTGTATATAAATAAATATTTTTAAGAAGAATGTGTTTTTGTATATGTAAATAAATATTGTGTTTGTTGAAAAAAAATATTAAAAGTGTATTTCAAAGTGAATGTTTGTTTCGTTTATCTCCAAGCTGTAGATCTGGAATTTTATAAAACATATATCTTAGAGAAATGAGTGTCAATGTTTTCACAAAAATGCATTTTATTACTTTATCCACCAGGGGTCGTAGGTTTGTTTGTGTGAAGAACATTTATTTATTCGTGGGTGTGACCTTTATATATATATATATATATATATATATATATATCTTGAAAACGGTATTTCAACATAAAACCAAAATTACCTGGTTAATTTACATGTTTTCAGTGTACACAATACGTAATTTTCCATTCGCTCGGTTTAACGAGTGTGTGTATGTTTGCAATAATTAGCGAATCACTTTGTCTGAGCGCTTTCCATAACAGCGAACAATACTGTCTCGCTGTGAAATCAGTTTGCGTGAATACCGCCTAAAATTGGGAAATCGTTAATATTTAACACAGTAAAGACTATGGAGATTCGCAATGACTAAATGATTTTGTGTCTTAACAGAAAACAACACGAAATAAATAATTTACTTATAGTATACGAGTTTTAAATACAAATGTAAAATGCAGTTAATGGATATTAACAAACACTGACAATTTTCACGAGATATTTAAAACACATAGAAATGACATTAACTCAATATCTGCCTTTATTGTGTAAATCAGCTAATTTTATGTTTAAAACTTTGACTTTGCGTGAAGTTTGTAGGATTCCTACAGCTGGGACATGTATAAAACTGAAGCATTGCTAGCAGCCCTTGTCCCAAGTAACAGACAGGTTGGTAGCTAGAAGGCAGTTCGCCAGGGTCTTGCATTCCCTTGGCAAAGGAGCGAGGTCCTCTCTCATCGGCTAGCCGTCTGTTACAGGATAGAAAAAAGACGGACAAAGTTGCGCCAGCCTACAGAGGTGACCCATCCTATTTACGCATTCGCACCGACCCTATGCATCGCCATCTGCTCCCCAACCCGCAGCACTTGTTAGGTGATAACCATCAGCTATCTGCTCGGGGTTCACACCTCACTCACAGTCTTCATAGCAGTATTTTTTCGAAACATTTCCGTTTTTTCGCGCATTTAACCTTGCGAACAGTAAATACCACAGGAGTTAGAATATTTTTACGTACGTAAATAAATTTATTTCTTTTTTTAATAATAGTTGATTAACGTTTGAATTCAGTTTCTCTACTATTATTAACTACGGGAGTCATTAAGATTTTATTGCGATAGTTTATAGTGTAGAAATCTTTTCCGTCATTTTGAAATTTGTGCGCGTCTACTATTTTTTAAGTAAACCGTGCGTTATTAGACTAGGATTCGTACATGTGGATTTCCGAAGCTAGTCTGCATATGTTCGCTACAAGTGTTTTTTTTTCTTCTGCGAAACGTTTTCGACGGGAGTTTTTGTTAAAATTATTTCGAATTGATAAACTGCGTTTGTGATAAGTAATTTATGGGTTTCATCGTTTTTCTTCGACGAATTGTGTGGACTGTTTCATTCAAGTCGTTTGGTTAGTATTTGTAAATTTATACATTTTGTGACAAATTTATATGGATTATTCATTCGAGTCGTTCGCCTAGATCGTGATTAGGTAGTATTTATACATTTTCTCGCCAATTATGTGAATGTGCAATAATTAAATAGTGAGAGCTATTAAAATATATTCGTTTGCAGCATACGTTCAAACACTTGAGAGTATAAACGCGAGAATTTTTCAAACATCCCCTGCGCACAAAGGTTTGAAGGCTGTTGACCAGCTCCAAGTATGGTGAGTCAGGGGAAGGGGCGGTAGGGGAATAGCGATTCCTCTCACAAAACAGGACAGAGCAGCTTTCGGGAGAGTCCACAATTCATGAGTGGAACGTAGTTTTAGGTCACCGCTTCGGGAGAGTCCAACTTGGTGTCTTGAAGGGTGTATGGCAGTTGGAGAGTCCCTGAAGTTGTTGTTGGACAAAATAAGTGTTCTGGGCTGAAGGTGAAGGGACGAGCGTCGGGGAGTGCGTGGTCTTGGATCGACAGCGAGTTTGCGTGACCTTGGACAGAGCATCCCCCTGAAAACGAACTCTACGTTGGTGAGTTTAAAAGGGGGGGGGGGGGGTTGTCCTAGTGCAGGACCTCTCTTTTCAGGCGAAAACGAACTCTGTGATGAAGGCGGAGGGGAGGGAAGGGGAGGGGGAGGAGTGTAGTCAGGAGCGACGCGGAGGCTTCTTGCACGTTTCCGCCATGTTAGTTCTTGGCTAAGCCTCCCCCTGCATAGACGCAACACTGAATCTCTCGACTTCACCGGGCTTCGGAGTGTGATAGCTGCGATTCTCGCTAAGCGATATTATATGCTCCGGAGTTCAGATCTCGTTCACAGTCTTCGTAAACTTATTGTGAAATATTTTTTATAAGTTTTTAATTTATCGGGGTAAAAATATAAATTTTCGTGTGATAGTGCGTTTATCGTGTAAACCCCGTTTCTACGTTCGATAGACATAACTTGGTATGATTTTCAACTGTCGTTTCGGTACTAGTGCCGTGAATTTCACAGACTTGACGGAAATTTGTAGTAAGTCCGTTATTTTTAAATAATTCACTTTTATAAAGTACTGTTATTTTTATACATTCATGTAGTTGTAGGACGAATAGTGTAATCAAGTCGTTAATAGTAGCTTGGTACGTAAATAGGTTCTGTCGGTCGTAAATTCCAACTCAGCCGCACTCCACGTATATATAACAGCTTATAAGCAGGCCACGTCCTGAACTTTAAAACTTCGCGCTGATTAATTCAATTAACTTCACCGCTCTCTTTTATCCCGTACAGGCAGGGAAAAAGAGCGTAAAATACAGCTATGGTAACAGCTCCCAGGCGCTACCTTGGGAATCCTGTAAAACAATGTTTGCTCCGCAGCATTAAGTATTTTTGATGGGTTAGGAGGGGGGAGGGGGTTAGCTTCTCCTCGCCTCCACAAGCTAACTGAGAACTGTCTGGGTGGCCAAGGTCCCTCACAAGGGACGGATCCACCCCAGTGCTGAGGGAGTAGCGTTCCAGTATTGTAAAACTGGCGGCGTCATTCATTGACTGACCTCCGAGGTGGATGGATGTGTTTTGGGAGAGGTGCGATATCATTACGTGTATTTCTATTATGGTATTGTGTCTGTTTAAAATTCAAAATGTTAGTTTGCAAATCTTTATTTGTCCGTGTTAACTGGAAGTGCTAAATCATTGTAAGTGCGTTTTGCTAATTAAATTGCACGCAGTGCTTGGTAGGGATACATTTTTTCTAGATATAATTCAGGATGCGTATGAGTAGTGTTTAAATTGTTTAGTCAATCGTATTCAGAGTTTTTTGCCGTAATTTCAACTCGCCCACAAGCTCCACGTGTATAAGTTGGCGCACGTCATACACTGATGTCATTCCTTCACCATCCTCCGAGGCGGACGGATGTGTTTTGGGAGAGGTGCGATTTCATTGTGCGTTCGTTTAATTTATTTGGAAACATTCGTTTTGTTTAAAATTTCCGAGTTTTTCACCTCAGTCTATATCAATCGTAGCTTATAAGTTGACGTAAGTCCTATATACAAGTCAGTGCTTCACTGAGCTCGCAGCCGGACAGACGTGTTTTGGAAGAGGTGCGATTTCATTACGTGTGTTAATAAATTAATTTCTTTTAACGTGTGGATTACGTTTCTAAAGTTCCTCACCAGTCTAACAGGCAGACGGACGTGTATCATGAAAGGTATGTGCGAGAGGCGTCAAGCAGTGTCATATACCTTATTATTGTGTTTTTTAGCCGTTTTATTTAAAGGGACTTTTTTGCTTCGTTGTAGATCGTTAATTCCATACTGCACACACACGTAATTGTGGTCGTTCGATATCCTTCTCTCATGTAAATTATAATTCTAACATACAGCTCGGGGTAGTAAAATCACGTATTCATCTCTTAATGTTTAATTGATTTTTAAATTATGTAATAATTTCATAATGGAGACTCCCATAATTGCACTTGTTTAGCATATGTAGATACCAGATGTTATTCACGTAGTTGTGATCATTTGAAATTTGCGATTTGATGAGTCCTTCCTGTAATTTATTCATATGTAGAAATCGTTTAAACTCTGAAATTATGTTTTCTCTCTTGTGCAACGTTTAATTGCATTCGGAAACAGTCGTAGTCTATTTAATCGTTTGTCATTACTAACATGTAAATCGCATCTTTCAAGGTCGCCTATCTACCAACACCGTCTACGAGACACAAAATTTCGCTTATGCCACTTTTGCACAAAACTCACCACACACACACACCATCTCCAACACGTCACACCTCTTTCGAGTGCCACAGCTCAGAGGGTGAGGACGTATCAGAGCTTCTCCCCAAAGAAATGAAAGGACCTAATAAAATTGACCTTTGGTACACTCTTGCACCAAACACAAAAAAGTAAAATAAAAAATTGACCCGTTCAATACAGTTAACCCTTTCAATTTATTTTACCCTTTGAATAAATTTAACCCATTCTATTTGATTGGCCCTTTTTTGGTTAACACTTTCAATCAATTTGATATCAAATTAATTAGGTCAATCAAAAAAGGCGGCACCCTTTGTGGTAGGATCCCCCGGCCCTACTACTGCCAGTAGTTTATCGTTGTGCTCCTCCAATCGGTAAATCACACCTGAAGAAAATATTTTTAGTAGACGCTATGGAATTTTCGCCCCATTCTGTAACACAAATTTTGTATTGTATTTTAGTTGTCGACAAGGCATAGGTCCTTGCTTTGAACATGTTCTAAATCATGTACTGCTTGACTGCTGCTGTTAGTTTTAGGCCATGTCTGTGAACGCCGGAAAGAAATGATTTACTTGACGGCAGTCACTAGGCAGAAATTAATAACAGTAGCGAAACTGTTATAATTTGATAAAGATTGTGAAGCTCTTTGCGAGGTGTCATGGGAAACATTTCGTTAAACATTCTTAAATAAAACTTATGGCTAGAGCCCTGAAGAATTCGCGGATTCATTTCAGGACGAGTTACACTGCAAAGCACGTGTGTTTATATAATTTAGCCATTGGTCTACACGGTGTTTGACAGCTCTTGGAGAACATTGACCTAATCGTCGACTTCCACTGTGACAGCAGACAATAAATGCGCAGTTGATATCTGCATATGGGTACATAAGCCAGCGTGTCATTGAAATCGCGAATTTTTCAGATCTCTACTTATGACAAAAAAAATGTGTCCAATATGGCGGAGGCAAATCCCTGTTAAAGCTGTGTTTACAGTAGACACATCAAGTGATAAACTATGCGTTATAACGCGCGCAGAAGAACTGAAAGTGTGTTATCATATTATTGGTTTCCAATGACACTTACAAGGTCGTGTTCGTTGTTGGGATTTCCTTAACCGTTAGGAAATAACTATATGTTATATCTTAAGTGAAATTTGTCAGGCGACGGCTAATCGCAACAGAGTAGTCGGTGTTGTTGGCGAGAAACTGTTTATTTACAGTAATGTACGTACAAAATATATTTAAAAAGTATGTGTATGCACATGTTTACAATTATATTTGTTGACAAAAACAAGCTTATCTGGTAGAAAATGTTTGCTTTGAAGTACGCTTGGTTTAAAAATGGTTTTGTTATACGAGGTTAGGTTAGAAACAAAAGGAAACAGACAGGCTTGTGGCAGGTTTAGATTGGTTGGAATTAAGAACTATCTGGAGAATTATGTTTTTATTGTAAACACAGCCCTAGACTTGAGCCTTTCCCTGCAGCGGCCGGCAAAGCAGCAGCAAGAGGATACGTTAACACGGCGTGTGAATACACACAAGAGAAGAGTAAATATTTATGCGGCGAGCTGGCGTGAACTCGGATACAGTTTAGTGGCGAAGGACAACGCACTCTGGCTGCGGGTTACGAAATCGAACTGCATGCATCTCTAATAAACACGTGGGCCTGGAACTAGTGGCAGCGGCGTAGAAACTATTGCGACGGTGAGGAATATTTAAACCACGGGCTCGGTAACAGCGGTGACCTGCGGGCCATCCCCCCCCCCCTTTTTTTTTCAACTTGCGCAACGTCATAGTGAGTCACGAGGGGGGAAAAAGGGGGGGAGCACAGTTTGAAACACTGAAATATTTATTTTGTTATAATAATGTTACAATTACCATTTAAAAAAACCGTTAATATGGATGTATTATATTGAGGCATTCATTACTTTGAAAATGTTTTGTATTAGGATAAATAGTCTTTTACATTTTCAGTAGATATTGAGCATGAACATGTATTTATTCATACGAAGCATTCTTAATTTACGAATATCTTCCATTTCACGGACTGACACCGGCCAGCTGATTAAGTGATTTTTGACTTTTAAGTTCGTTCTAGACGAACAATTACAATTCATAAAAAATAAAAATAAATTTCTTAAATTTTCGTACTGATCACTGTGCCAGCACAATGAGTGTAATATCATAATTAAGAAGAGAATAATGTTAACAGAAATTTCCCATATTTTATAAGTAAATAACGAAAGCAGAAAAAATCGGGTATAGCTGTGTTGGGCACACGGCCGTTAGTTTTATGTGAATACGTCTGTGTTTAACGAGTAATATTTTCTTTGGGATATGGCAATGGAATGAAATTAACGAAATGGATACTTGGCTCACATTACTTAAAAACACACCCTAGTAAAATTTTTCTATATTTATTATTTCATTATCTGAAAGAGATTTGTTAAAGGACAACATAAATATAAATATTTTTAGTCAAATGATAATAGTTTTCTGAATATAGCATCCAAAAGTCTAACATTTCGGAATGTGGAGCCCAAGTTTCTGTGCTCCTAATTAATTTTGCGAACAGAATCACATATACATCATATACACAACATATTAATTAAGTATCGAGGATATTTAACAATCGGTACTCGAGTACTGGCATCCGGAATCTATTTTAAAAGAGGTATTGATGTTTTTGCCAATACATTTCTATTCGTCCGAAAGAAACAAATAAATATTAATATTGTTTACTCGGACGAATAAAAATGTGTTGGCGAAAACATCAATACCTATTTGTAAATAGATTCAGGATGCCAGTACCCGAGTACCGATTGTTAAATATTCTTGATACTTATTAACATTTGTATATGATACAGATCACAGGACGCGTGATTTAGTCGGCAAAATTAATTAGAAGCATAGATACTTAGGCTCGCATATTCCAAAATTGGCGACTTTTTGGTGGTGTATTTTGGAAACTAATCATTTACATTAATGTGGTCCTTATATAAATATTTTTCAGAAAATGAAATAAAGAAAATATACTGAAACATGTCCTTAACAAGTATAAACTGACTGTTCGGATAGGTATAGGCTGTTCAAGGTAAAATGAGCACTTTTTAAGGCTCTCCCAACAGGCATTAACCGCTAATAAATATATCTTATTGCAGCTTCAGGCATTAAATTTTTAGGGTGGTGAAACATATTCGCTGTGTTTATTGGTCACATTACAATGTTTATATTTAAAAGCAGCAGGAAGATGAAAATTTGATAAAAGGAAAAATTTAGAAGGGCCTTAAAAAGTGCTCACTTGACCGTGAACAACCTATACGGCGTTAGCTTGCTGCGGAATTTCCGGGTGTGTGTACCACTCAGACACGCCACACCTTGGCAGACGAACCTTTCTCCCGCGTCGTCTGCCAAACACCACGCGTGCACTACTTCAGCGCGCAGGAGGAAGTGCTATCGGCAAAGAAATAGTTATCGTGAAACAGCACGGCAGTTGTGGCGCGCCCAGCTAGACGTGGTTTGGGAACACCATGGCGGTAGGTCGACCAACTTCCTCGATACTGCGTCGTCATATGTTGCTTTATTCCACACGCGGTCGCCGCAACTGTGTTTCCGGTTCGCGTTATCTCCAGCCTCGACACGCTTTTCCCCCGAAAACACAGCTTCTGGTTCGCTCGCTTGCTCTAACATGTCCCAGACCAGGTCGCAATGGCACTCTCAAGTTATCACGCAAGCTATAGGCTATTCACGGTAAAATGAGCACTTTTGAAAGCCCTGCTTAAGATCTACTTGTATGCACGTTGTGTATTCTTCCGCCTTACGTAAAATCAACGTTGCTATGGGAATCATCACTTTATTTATACGTCGGTCAGGCGAAACTGTGAAATTATTAGGAAACTAAATATTTTACAAATCTATTAATTTTTACACCTCCATGCATCGGAAAAATAGAAAATGAAGCAAATAATTTAAACTATCACAAATGGTTACCTAACACTTTTTGTTCGACGTTAAGATATGGAACTGCTTTCAGTCCATCGTTACCAACTTTACTACGAGCATTTCACTCAATGCGCCCGTTAAAGTATATGCACGACGGGGCAGTGACTTTTCTAAGGTTGATTTCAAAAGGACTCACTTTATCGTGAACAGCCTTTACCTACTAATGTTAGTTCGGAAGTCTTCTACGTCACGACAGGGCGTGGCTCTGGCAACCAACCCTGCAGCCACGAAGTTTACAAGGGAAATAAAAAATCCCTTCTCAATGCATTGTTTTTAAAGATAACTTTCAGGCAAAGAGAATTCTGCATGACATTTCTTAAGCAATACTGATATTAATGAAACCTTGCAAATTTTGTGTTTAAAATTTATTTTCTTAAATATAGCATTTAAATTAACATAAAAAAAAAACAAAAAAAAAAAAAAACAATAAATACGTCAATTATGCGAAAAATGCCTAAGTGGCTTTAAAAAAAAGTCGCCAGGAGGCCTGCTCTCGTCAGCACTACACACAGTGCGTGTCGAGTCAGTGAACTAAACTCACGGCGACCGAGCCAGTTAGGCTGGCTATCGCCTGACGTCATTTAAACCAAACGTTGACAAGTCGCACTGTGCCTTTCCGCGCGCGTGTGCATATTAAAACAGGAGTGGAAAGTATGAGGACACACCTGACTGGAACCTTTATTTGACACGAGTGAACAGCAAGCTGTACTAGCAGCCCTCGGAAAGGCATGAAGGAAGAAGTAGGACTTCTAAGCAGATTGTCGCACATCGCTGGGCGTTATCGTCTCCGGTGTGTGGGGTTTGTGGGGAGGAGGCGTGATGGCGGGAGGCAAAAGACTGTTTGAAATTGTGATTTCCTCAAGACAAAACTAACAGATCCAGCTTGGACTCGTGTTGGTAGTTTAAAAATTTGCTCATTAGTCTCCCCACACGAGAGAGTGGAGGCTAAGGGAAACCAAAGAATTCTTTTTTTCTATGTTGTGTCTACGAAAAATTTTGGCATAGATATAAAACAATCCAGCCGGGCTGTGTGTATTCCTGTCGCGAGCAAATATTTCGCCCACCGCCACAGAGCGTAGTCCGAACTATAGGCGGGTCACAGAGTATCAACCTGTGACTTTGTACCTGATACACATTTGAATCAAGCATAGACTAAAGATGAGGTACATCGATCTCGCTGGCTACGCACAACCAATCTCCGTGTCCCAGCATTGTTTTATACTTTCTCTCATCAATTTGCAATGCAGTTCGTTTGATTAAATTCAAATTGGTAAAAGAATTTTATTCCTATTTTAGTGCATGCCATTTAAAAATTAAGATATAAACAAACACTTCCATCGTTGTTAACCATGTGGCTTTAACAGTTGTATATGATTGGGGTAGGTCAATATTGGGCACATGCGCAAAAGACGAACAAGCGGCTATCTCATCTTTAGATTACGGAGCACGGCAGCACATAACGACGCCGTTCGAGTCGCAGCTCCTCCCTACATTCTGCAACGGTCGTACACCGCGCCAAGTTTTATCCCGCCGAGAGCAAATTGCCAACTATCCACGATGCACACGGACGCAGAATAATTCACGTTTTTCCCACCGAGGCACGCTTACGAGAGACGAACCCTTTCGCAAAATAAATCCCCAAGTTTCCAAACCCACCGGAATGTCCGATAAGAAGGCCATAGCTCTGCTGGAATCGTTGGAATTGTATAGTCCAGTCATGGTTAATTTCAACTTTTCTGAAGCTCTACTTCCTCCGCTTCATGCAAACAAAGCTTAACCGAGTCTAGAAAACTCACAGAATTCGTGCGCACTCAGTGTAATAATATTTTGCAAAAGAACTATTTCTTACTAGGCATTACCAACACACCTATTTTCTCGCTGCTTTTATTCATATTAATAATGAATTAAATATAATTATTTACAGATAAAATATAAGTAAGCGTTTTGAATTTAACCAAAAATAAGGAACATGTTAAAGGATGTTCACGATAAAGTGAGCACTTTTAAAGTCAACCTTAGAAAAATGTCACTGCCCATACCTGCTTATATTTTAACGGGCGCAATGAGTGACATGCGTCCAGTAAAGTTGGTAACGATGGAGGGGGAAGTAGTTCCATATATTAATGTCGAACAAAGTGTGTTAGGCAGCCATTTGTGATGCCGTAAATTATTTTTCTCGTTTTATGTATTTTTTAATGCATCGAAGTGTAAAAATGAGCAGATTTATACAATATTTGCTTTTCTAATAATTTCTCAGTTTCACTTGACCGACGCATGAATAAAGTGATGAAGCCCATGACAATGTTAATTTTACATAAGGAGGAACAATTCACAGCGTGCATGCAAGTAGATCTTAAGCAAGGCTTTCAAAAGTGCTCATTTTACCGTGAACAGCCTGTAACACTCTGTATAAAATGCTTGTGATACAGAATATACTTAGGAAACAACTAAGCACGTAATACGTGGGGTGATTTTTCAAAGGTTCTATTCAAAAGTGAGAATAAACCGCGAAAAGGCTATATGCCCCCTTGTAGTATACGCAGTGTGAGTTCAGCTGTACTCAGCAGTACCATCTACTCAGTGGTATGTAGCACACATCAATCTTTCAGCAAATGAGTGCTGCGCAAAATTTTACGATGATCAACAACGATATTCCCTTCAATTTATAAACCAGTCTGTCTTCTTGTCTTTCATTTTTTGCCTTGAATCGAGTGTATCAATTCCTCATTGGAATTCGCAATGTGCATCACAAGTTTCAATTAAGATGACGCAGCACACACGAGCTGATCAAGACGGTATAATTAACTCTCTAGAGAGTACCGTTATTTTTATTTAATGCTTTGTCTTCTGCCCTCCAGGAAAGACATTCAAGCATAGCAACCGTAGCGGTCGTGAGAGAGAGAGAGAGAGAGAGAGAGAGAGAGAGAGAGAGAGAGAGAGAGAGAGAGAGAGAGAGAGAGAGAGAGGGGGGGGGGGGATAAAAGCGTTCGGCGAAAACAGCCCCAGAAACACACACAACTTATAGGTTTCACAGAACATAACGTAACCAAGCAGCATGCAGAAGTTCTGGGCAAAAATTGTTTTATTTAAAAACTACTCGATTTTCTAAGTGCAACTCCTCAGGGTTAGAATTCGAGAAACTTGACCAAATATTACATTTGCAGGGCTTGTCTGTTTCTCTACTTATGTACGTTTTTGTTCGGGTAGGAATGGCTCAAAATGAAGTTTTCACTAAAAAAAAAAAAAAAAAAAATCCTGTGCATAAAAATCTTAAAAATATGATTGGGATGCGATACCTTAAAAATTTGCCATAAAAAGGAACGGTTTGCCGGAGGCCGTTTCTAATGGGGGAACCACGCTATACATTTTATAATTAACTTAATTTACGTCAGTTTCACCTATAAATGTTTGCGACAAATGGTCGCACATAAAATCAATTACAAGAATTATTACCTACATTGTTATTACAATTTTCTTACATGCAATTATAGTAAATATTATAACGATCTTTTCTGAAGATGATTTTATTGTAAATTCCGCTTTCTGATGTATCCAGAATGTAAATGCGCTTAAATTTTGTTAAAATTGAAGCCTCTGTCGATCGATTCATTTTTTACATTTAAAAAGTATATTTTAGTAAAATATTTTTAAAGTTGCAAAATATATACATTATTATTTCATATACAGCATAAATCGCACTTTTTTGACGATTTCCATAGTGTCTGTACTACTTTTTTATGAGTTCTTCACGTTGTATAGTCGGATGCAGTGCTCCGTAGGCAGTTGCTTTACTTCAACCTTAAGAACCAACCAAATCTCTGAAGTGAACAACTGGTTACAGGAGTGCGAACACGTCTTGGCGGTCATGAAGACAATAACCTTCACCTAGGGGTCGGTGAAGCAGACTGCCTTGGCCACCCCTGCTCCAGAGTTGCAACGCCGAATTGCGTCGCGTCAGCTGCTCTGCGCAGTCCGACTTCCGGCGTCCGTTGCGCAAGTCTCTCCCGCCTTCTTCCCCAGAGAGAGAGCCGCATCTGCATGTCGTTGTCGGCCTCCCATCACTCTCACCTTCCCCGACACGTCATCGCCTGTAATAATTAAAGGTTGTTCACGATAAAGTGAGTTGGTAACGATGGAAGGGAAGTAGTTCCGTATCTTAACGTCGCATATAAAGTGTTAGGAAACCATTTCATATAACTTAAATTTTTTCGTTTGCTTTCTGTTTGTTTTTTTATGCAACGAAAGGTAAACAAAGGGCAGTTTTGTTGTATATTTCCTTTTCTAATAATTTCACAGTTTCATTTGACCGACGCATGAATAAAGTGATGAAGCCCATGACAATGTTAATCTTACACGGGGCGGAAGAATACACATCGTGCATACAAGTATATCTTAAGCAGGGTTTTCAAAAGTGTTCATTCTACCGTGAATAGCCTATACGACAAGTGACACTCGCTCCTCTGTCACTGACAATGATCCTGCTCAAGTCTAAGGGAAGCTCGATGCCAACAGTTCGGAAATTAAGTTTCCGCAAACAGCTAGTGTACCGGATTTTCTTCATCTTGACTGTAAACAAATGGAATAACTGCAAGTTTCTTAGAAAAATATAGAGTTTTTGGAATATCCCGATTTGTATCTTGTTAGAATCTACGTAAAGAAAAAGCTTTGCTCTTCTAACAAAATACGCCGACATGATTAATATTCAGCTGTAAAACTGGATTTAGCAAATCGTTGGCTTTACACCATCTTCACTCATTTAAATGTGGTAGGTAACTCAATGGAAAAACTCATTTTGATGACGAATATATATTTATTTCTCTCTTATAGTAGTAACTATTTTTCCACTAAAGTAGGCCTGTTTATAAATACTATATGCCAAACACATGGGTATTTCTAGTGCTTACTCTTCTCTAACAACATTGGAGAGAACGAGGAATGATTACAAAATAAAGTAAATACTTAATATATTGGCGGGGTCAAGTATATAAATTATCACAATTAAGGTCAAACACAGCTGTACAGACAAATTAATTGAATTCCTCTATTTATCGCCTAAAAAGCGACCTCCTTGGAGCACCAGCGCGGTGGAAATTTTCTCTAAATAGGCTGTTCACGGTAAAGTGAGCACTTTTGAAGCCCTACTTACTTTTTCCTATCGCCAAAAGTTTTGTCTTCCCACCAATTTCTAAAGTAAATATTGCCATGTAAGTACTAAACACAGTGTATATATTTGACCGGACTTGAGAGTTAACGTCTATCGCTACAATAAAATAGATTTGTTCACTATTACTCCAAATGAGAGGGCTTCAAAAAGTGCTCACTTTAACGTGAATAGCCCATGCGACACTTTTCCAAAAGGGATCTCGTTCGGTTCCCAACACGAGTAGAATAAATCTAAGTACTGCCGCCTCGACAATCACCCATAGCAAGGTCGTTGAAGATACGGGCATATTATTTTGAAGTCCCGAGTTCACGTCACATGGTGGTTCACCGAAAGGTTCATGAACTACGGGATTTGGTGATGATTGTGGAGAGGTGGAAAGATTTGGCTGGCTCTTTAACATTGAGGTCTTGAGAGCTGGTGAAGGTGAAGCGAGGTATGGAGCAACGCCGGAATGGTAGGGCGGGGGAAACGGGAGGTCCCGAGAAAACCCGCCGACCAGCGGCATCGTCCGGCACGATTCCCACGTGCGAAAATCCGGGAGCGACCCTGCCGGGAATCGAACCCGGTTCGCCTAGGCGAGCAGTCTAACCAGTACACCACTGCGGCCCCCATTTTATGATGATGGAGGCTGGAATCCGAACCACCTGTTATCGAAGCGTGAGCGTGACAACGGTGATTGTGAACACGCTCCGGAAGACACAAATGATTCCAGTTAGTTCACACTCCGTGGTACATTCGCATAGCCCCCCCCCCCTACTAACAATCATTTATATGAGGCACATTAATAGCAGCAGTTCTCCACACCCTGCTCCACGGCCGTAGAACACAGGCCTGGACACACGTCTATCAAACAATGTTAGCGAAGAATTCACCCCCTTATTGACTCATTTAGTTCATGCAATAGCCGCAGAGCGCTGCAAGCAAACTAGTGTTGTATGCATTGCTGGTATAGGAATTACACCATAGAGATATGAATGTAATTTTCCCACTTTAAGAACAAATTGCAATTCCCCTTCCTATATTAGCCATGTCAACAGCACTACTTCGGTAGCAGCGCTCTGTGGCTGGGTTCATGAACTAAATGGATCAATAAGGGAGTCAACTTTTTCAAGCTAGTGTCCGGACCTGTCTTCTACGGCCGTGCCCTGCTTCATCATGCAACTTGGACGTCAAGGCTATAGCTACCGTTCAGACGGCAGTGTTTTATAAATCAACTAGATTACCCATTGCCCACTAGATAATAACTTTGGCCACTAGGTAGGGGTTGAAATCCACCACTTCTGGTGGCGAATGCACCGTGTTTGCAACCCTGTCAGTCGGAGTGACTGCCGGGTATTATGCGAGAAGCGGAAGGGGGCGGGGCAGGAAACCTGTGCCGAACAGACTAAAAACAATCTTTCGCCAGCCAATCAATTCCAATTATTTGAAAAAAATCAAAAAGTTTGAAGCCGTGTTCTCTCTCTCTTATCACTGAAAGTATTAATTACAACTATTTTTTCTTAATAAAGTCTTACATGACTTATTTCTTCATAAAAGGTGTACTTTTTCTCCTAATAATTAATTCCAAATCATAAAACAAATTTATTATTACATTTTAAAACTACTATGAGAAAAAAAAATTCAAGACTGTCAGAACTGCTTCCTAGTACACATGATTTGTATCCTCGAAGCTGGCAAAAATATTTCAAAGCTATTACGCGTTGCTCCGGAAAGAAAAACGAGTCAAGATAAGCAGTGTTAATTGCTAAATTATTACTGTCAAAAATATAATAAATAGAGCCTCATTCACAATGTATTACTCTAATGGCTATAGATGTTAGTTTTCCAAGCTCCGAACCTGTTCTGCAAATTAGTTCTATTAATGTCGCCATGTGTTTGATATTCTTTTCCAAAGCTAAGAGCAAACTAATAGCATTTACAAAAAAAGTAACATTTATAAAAATTATCCACTGAGCAAACTTGTATGCACAGTTACATTTTACTTAACTTAAAAGCAACTGTTTCGTGCAATTTTTTTTTGCCAATGGTAATTTTTTGTGGGCATAAGAGCCTTGTGCGTAAATTAAACGCATTCAAAACTGGACGGAAAACAAAAGCAGATCATTTATACCTAACATTTGCTGTAAGCTCTTTAGTCCCTAATAATAATAATAATAATAATAAAGTGTCTGGTGGCCGCAAGTCCGGAAATGCCTTGCCTGGCCGCCAGGAGCGCTCAGAAATTCCTGGAAATTGTTGGGCGCATCTGGCAGCTCAGCGAGGCACTTACATAACTACGCTGCTGAGTCTTCTTTCCCGTTATGCAACTGTACACTGATAACTCAAAATCCATGTACGGCCAAACTTTGTTTATCGACTCCCCGTACGCACACACTTTTGTTTTTATTGGTATTTTGAGTGCGTATAATGACCAGACAGGGTGCTTCGTTTCTTTTTTTACTATTAGCGACTCCAACTAACACACTACTAAACGTGGGAATTTATCGGTATTAATACCAGTCACCATTTGTGTGGCGTCTGTGTATGAGGTCAAAAATTTGGTTTCTCTATTCGCATGTAAGATTTGCAATTAGAAACAATCCACCGGAAAAGTGGAGTCAAGAGAGAGATAGGCCAACTATAGTTTCCTTTCTATCTGTGTACGGTAAGTTTTACTATACCGTAGCTGAGAACGAAACTGTAAATCATTATTTAGATTCAACAGCAATATAACTGTAAGTAACTGCATCCCTCATGTCAAAACTTTCAACCCACAAGTAAAATTCAAAATAATTGTTTCGGTTAAATGCTGCGATCGCAGCAATGTCACTGGTTCAAGAGCGCAGAAGATCTCGATTTGCAACTGCGGCTTCGCAAAGTAGCAGGTTTGCTCCAAGAAGTATTCGTCGCACTATAATTACACATGGTATGACAATTCATTGAAAATAAAATGTAGGCTCAGACATGGTTATATCCCCGATAGCATAATCAGATTGAGTCAAGCTTGACAAGCCTGTAAGCTCGCTATGCATGCCAGCAAGCTTGAATCAAGCTTCTCTCCGTCTCATATAACTTGGCAAGATCATGGCAGCCAGTGAGTGGCAGCTTGACATATAAAGGCAGTTCACGATAAAGTGAACACTTTTGGAATCAACCTTTGAAAAAAGTCAGTGCCTCTGTCTGCGTATATTTAAACGAGCTCACTGGGTGGCATGCGCCCAGTAAAGTTGGTAACCATGGAGGTAAAGTAGTTCCATATTTGACGTCGAATTAAAAGTGTTAGATAACCATTTGTGATAACTTAAATTATTTCTTTCGGTTTCTGTTTTTTTTTTTTTTTTTTGTGCATCGGAAGTGTAAAAACAACCAGATTTGTAAAAGTTTACTTTTCTAATAATTTCACAATCTCACTTGACCGACGGATGAATAAAGTGATGAGGTCCACGGCTATGTTAATTTTACATAAGGCGGAAGAATACACAATATACATACAAGTAGATCTCAAGCAGGGCTTTCAAAAGTGCTCATTTTATCGTGAACAGCCTTTAAAAACGTGTAATTTACAGTCGCTCGAAAAAACAAACTAATTTCCACTGCCTGGCCCAGAGCTGTGCGTAGCCACGCACGGGCATTAATCCCGACACGGCGACATTCCACAGTACGTCGTTTCTCCACCCGCCGCTGCTGCTGAGGCATGCGGGCAGAGTGCCTCGGGCTGGAGAATTCATGGAAGGGACGCGTCGCTTCCGACATCATTCTTCCATCCAATAACGGAGGTTCCTACACGCGAGCTGCCGCCGACAGTGTCCCGGGATACCAGCAATGCCGGATTTCTTTTTAAAGAGCGTCGTTCGGCCTAGGAAATCAATATTCGCCCCGGGGACAGCCGGCAGCCAATAAAGGGCGGCTAGACGAGAATTTACGGAGTTCAGGAAGTGGCAAGCCGCTTTTCAGCGTTGCCGGCCGAAACACACGCAAGGAGCTTACGAAAAGTCACCCGGTTAACTCGATTAAGTTAAAACTCTTACTCGGTGCGTTCGAAAAGTGATCGGGAGCGTTCGGAAAGTCACCCGGGTTAACTCGATCCTTGACTCGATCAACTCTGAGCTAACCTTGCTCGACAGCAGGGTAACTTGGTTCTAGCAGACAACACACGTGAAATGGCGCGTAAATATGTAAACATTGCAGCAACGAAAATAAACAAGTTAACGATAAGCTATTATAATTAACGAGCGGCATTTAAGGAAAAGGAGAATAGAATCGAATGCTATATTTCTGTTGGACGAACAGACAGGAGGCGTGCTTTAAATAGCAATGACAGAAGATTAACATATTGCTTTAGAAAGAGGTATATAATAATTATAGCAAAGTATTTAATAATAGCACTAAATATTCAAACTTAATTTAATTCTGAGTTACCGCCATCTCAAAACACCAGAGTTACTCTAAGCGTTCAAAGCAATCCAGTTAACTACAAAGAATCGGATAAACCTGGTCACGTGACCGAGTTAACACATTTAACTTTGCCAGATTACCTTTCGTAAGCGCCTAAGTTGGCTATTTGCTCCCGGTAACAAGTAACAAAATTAACCTACACTCCAAGCCTAAAGAATTCCCACTCTCCTATTCATAATGCAAAAATAACTCATATTATTAACGTAAATCGCTAATTTATAAACGACTCGATCACGCACTGTTAATCAGACACTTCATATAAAAAATTCAAATTTTGTCCAAAACACAGTCAACATACTGTTACCATAGCGTGAGAAACTTGTTCCTGAGAAATGAACAGAATGATGATAATATTTTATATTTAAAATGATTGAGCGTTAGTGGGGCCTTTCAATAGAGAAAAAGGGAGCATACATGTAATATAGGAGTAAACAAGTTACGAAAGAAAAAAAAGATCACTCGACCGAACCTCTCGGCCAATGGTTGGCAACACTGTCGCTTATGCAGCGAATTAATTTGCATAACAATCAAATTATATCGTACGTTTTTTTTATAAACGATAACATTAGGCGCGAGGTCAGTCAACGTGATTCAGCATGTTACTACGTGTTGAACCTGTCTCTCATTTTACATCACGCTAGATATCCCAGTATTGCATATGAATGTCACACAGATTTCACAATTTTCAAGGCATTCTTCTTAAATGGAATCCTTCTGGTGTATTTGCGCCTCTGGAATTAAATAGTATAAAGATTTCGACCAAATTGGGCACTTACCCATATTGTTGGCATGCTGATCCCGTCTAATCAACATGTGAATTAACCGGTGGAAATAAAGAGGGGGAAAAACAGAATGGGGAGGTGGGAGGAAGAGAGGCATGCAGGTGACTCCGGTCTTACGAAAATTACAGGAAAAAATTCACAAAGAAAAAGCAGCCTGGAGATGAAATCATGCGAGGCACAGTTCTTGGAACACAGACTTCACATTACAGATTATTCGGCTTCGAAGCCAACGTTTAGAACCGAAGATATACTCCATTCACGGTTAATTCCAACTTTTCTGAAACCTTGCTAAAGTTCTACTTCCAGGATATTCCTCCGTCTCATGCAAATAAAGCTTAACCATGTCTATGGAATTACACCAAAGGGACAACGCACTGCATCCGTGCGCACTCAGTTTAATAATATATTGCATAAAAATTATTTCTTACTAGGCACCGCGAAACACGTATTTTTTCACTGTTTTTTATTCGTGTTAAATATAAATTAAATTTTATAATTTATACATAAAATGTAAATCAAAGTTAAATTTAACCGAAAAGGGAAAGGACCTCGTGTCTGATTGGCTTTTGCAATCTGCGAAAGGTTTTCTATTGGCTGGACTGTCGATTGGCGGATAGGTTACCAGGCGCTGATTGGCGATTGGCGTCCCAACATTTTGCAGGCCAGCGACGCCATTTCGCTGGCCAGTGTGTGTGGCTTGAGTCCACGGTACAAACAGCTAAAGGCTGTTCATGATAAAGTGAGCACTTTTGAAATCAACCTTAGAAAAAAGTCACTGACCCTACCTGCATACATTTTAACGACGCACTAAGTGACATGCGCCCGGTAAAGTTGGTAACGATGGATGAAAAGTAGTTCCATATCTTAATGTCAAATAGAAAATGTTAGGTAACCATTTGATAAAAATTTAAATTATTTCTTTGACTTTCTGTTTTTTAAATGCATCGTAGTGTAAAAATTTACCGATTTGTAAAATATTTACATTTCTAATAACTCTACAGATTCACTTGACCGGCGAATGAATAAAGGGATGAGGTCCATGGCAATGTTAATTTTACATAAGGCGGAAAAATACGCAAATTGCATACAAGTAGATCTCAAGCAGGGCTTTTAAAAGTGCTCATTTTACCGTGAACAGTCTAGTACTGTATTTTTACCTCTGTATTCGCTGGAAAGAACGTGCAGGAAAACTGTTCACACTGCTTGCGTAAGAGGAAATCAGAGAACTGAATACCATTATTGTAAACTGTGCTTAAACGGTCATGTGGTCAGAATACATGATCCGCATTCGAAAGTTCGCAAATGCGATCCCCACCTATTCCCGTTCGGACGGTTTTCCCAGCCGCAGTACATAATAAGGTAATTTTTTCCCCCTTAAGCAATTAGGAATCCCCCTCGCCATTAGCATTCCTGTACGTAAGAGTGCCAAGTACAATACTATACAACAACCTGCACGAAGTAGCCACAGCCAGTATATCACAAGTCATCCCGCGACACTATACATCAAAATGTCAAGGTATTGACCCGACAAAAACGACTCACATATGAACCTGCTTAATTACCTCATTAGCATAACTAAAGGCTGTTCACGATAAAGTGAGCTCATTTGAAATGAACCTTAGAAAAAAGTCGCTGCCACTGCTTGTATGTATTTCAATAAGCGCACTGAGTGACATTCGCCCAGCACAGTTGGTAACGATGGATGAAAAAGTATGTACATATATTAACGTCGAATAAAAAGTGTTAGGTAACCATTCCTGATAACTTAAAACTATTTATTTTCCTTTCTGTTTTTTTAATGCATCGAAGTGTAAAAATGAGTAGATATTAAATGTATTTACTTTCTTAATTATTTCACATTTACATTTGACCGACGCTTGAGTAAAGTGATGAGGCCCATGACAATGTTAATTTTACACAAAGTGGAGGAATACACAAACGTGCATACAAATAGATCTTGAGCAGGGCTTCAAAAGTGCTCATTTCACAGTGAACAGCTAATACCGAATAGTCCTTCTGCTTAGTAACCGACAGCTTTCACAGTGACAACTAACGAGTGATTGAGTGAAGAAATCTGATAGTAAATACAACTGACAATTGACCACAGCATTTATCGTACCAGTAAACACGGACATAGGTCGGTAATCAAATACTGTTCGTATTGATCTCTCCTAAAACGTTTACAAATTGATATCAACACTTCTGTAACATTCTGTCTATCAAACGGAGCTTCATGTGGAGGTGACGCGAAAAACAAGAACCTGGTTTCACGGCAAATGAGGCCTCGTTATCGGTCAAACGGCAAAAAGCGTGTTCATAAAATACATGTCACATCGGGTCAATTATGTTAAAATTATGTTTCGAATGATAGTTTGTTAAGGTTAAATAACCAAATGGAAGAATGTTTTTCGCAGATGTGATTTATAGAGCCATTATTAAATTAAACCTACGACAGCATACTTTCGTATGTAGTAAAATAATTATTAGTTTAGGTCAAAGAAACCTTGAGTGAGAACAGATATTTCATGCAAAGTAACTATTAAATATAATTCGACACATCAGAAATAGTGAAATTATGAAAGAAAAAATAAATAAAGAGAGAGAGAGAGCGAAGAGCGAGAGCGAGAGAGAGAGAGAGAGAGAGAGAGAGAGAGAGAGAGAGAGAGAGAGAGAGAGAGAGAGAGAGAGAGAGAGAGAGAGAGAGAGAGAGAAATGAGTGCTGAGATGATACGATATTTAAACAACACGAGAATGGAACTGCACTCAGGTTAGACATACCAATCATTTTTCTCCTCGTAAATCAGCACATGGGTGACCAGTAGTTACATTCAGCACCAAACCACACTACTTTTCGTCGCTGGCTGCTAGAACGAGTGACATGGACATACAACTCCCGAGAAGGTGTAGTGGTAAACACATCTCTCATTAAGGCAAACCGGGTTTGGTTCCCGGCGAGGTCACCCGGATTCTCGCACGTAGGAAACATGGCGGATTCTACCACCGTTCAGTGGGTTTTCTAGGGATCTTCCCATTTCCTCCGGCCTTGTATTCAGCAGCTGCTCCATATTCTCCTCGTTTCAAACTCTCCGAGGCTCAAGACCGCGGCGCTAAGTGTCGACCGAAACCTCTCAACTCTCTCTTCGCCCACTTCGAGAGTAGATTAACTGGAAACATTTCCAGTTATTTAGTTTAAAAAGTTTCCTAGGCGTTATACATTTACGCTAGTGCATAGGGGCCGTGGTGGCCTAGTGATTAGACTACTCGCCTCCCGCATAGGCGATTCTCGCACGTGGGTATCGCGCCTGGCGATGTCACTGGTCAGCGGGTTTTCTCGGGGATCTCAAGTTTCCCTCGCCCTTACATTCCGACGCTGCTCCATATCCACCTCGCTTTTCCCCAATCGACTTTCAAGACCTATAGTTTTTAAGAGTCACCCAAACAGCTTCACTCTACACCTGTTCCACAACCGATGCATACTATTCACAGCTGTAGAGCAAATCGAAGAACAAGGAAAAGAGTGATTAACCCGGGGAATCACGTGGGCGCTTCCCACAGAGCAGGTTATCCTTGAAGCCATGCAGGCAATGACACTGGAAGTTTATCGTGGGGAAACTTGTCAAGGAACTCTTTATTCCAGTATAAAATGTCTGTGAATAAACCTATTAATTCACTGAGACAACTCTCTGTGGTTTGCGAATAAAACTATATAGTCTATTCGCGGTGTCTTCGTACTTTTTAATCAAACCTTTGAAAAATCTCACCGTGTATGACGTTTGATTGGTTTTTTCCAAAATATGTCGTGTATCACAAGTGCCTTACACTTCTGTTAACATAAAAGTATATATTTTTGGTTAAATTGAACTTTTCCTTGCATTTTATCTATAAATGATAATATTCAGATTATAATTAATATAAATAAAACATAAACGAGGACAGATGTGTTGGTAATGCCTATTAAGACGTAGTTCTCATACAAAATATTATGAAACTGAGCACGTACAAATGCGATGCGTTGTCCAAGTTTATTATATTATATTGAATATATTGACGTATAACTTTAGCAGGAATTTAATAAGATAGAAGTAACCATCAAATGACTATAACAGCAGTGCTCTAATGGTTTGAAAATAAATGTGATGCTGTGACGAGCCACATCAATTATACTAGGCGGCCTCTGAAAGGTTACGAATAGCCACTGGCAGTACACTTGAGTACGCTATCCATATTTGGAATATTCGGCCCTTTATGAAATGCTGTCGGACTTAGTGCAAGTAAGAAACGTTATTGCTGGCTGTAAGTTCAGTTCAATGAACAAGCGTGCTGGTTAATTGATTGCTGCTCCTCAACTTGACATGAACTCGAGATAAATACGCAAGCACACTGCCCTTAATCAATCAACACTGTGTACTGCTGGCGGGACTAGATACATCACAAACCATTTATATCAAAAAATGTTAAGCCCCGCGCTGCCAGTGCCATTTTTTCCTCATTTGTTCCTTGACGTCTCTGACGGGAGAGTCTTTAAAACGAATATCTGAACGCGCTGTAGGCGGGATTTTTTTTAAGGTCGGGAACCTCATCAAATTGAAACCGGTGTGCCTATTTTTTATCAAATGGAAAAAAAGAAAAACAGAATCATTTAATAAAACTTGCTTCGGCTAGACGTCGCTTCCAACCATCATAAATTCAACCATTTTCTGTAGCGAAATCAATTTATTATTATAATTACTAGGCCTATTATTATACTGTATGCTGATTTCAAAAAATTCCGCTAACAGCTTTTAAAGGTAACGGTAAGATCTTGACTTTGTTAACATGTATTGGGGTCTCGATGGTGTAGTTATTAGACTACTCACCTCTCACCTATGCGAACCGGGTTCGATTCCCGGTGGGGTCGCTCCCGGATTTTCGCATGTCGATATCGCTCATCGGAGGGGTGGAGGAGGGGGGGGGGGTTCTCGGGGATATCCCGTTTCCCCCGAACTTTCATTCCGGCGCTGTTTTATACTCACCTCGTTTCATCCTCATCGACTCTCAAGACCTCGATGTTAAGAGCCGCCCAAATCTCTCCACTCCACTTTATAGGCTGTTCACGGTAAAATGAGCACTTTTGAAAGCCCTGCTTAAGATCTATTTATATGCACGTTGTGTAGTCATTTGCCTTATGTAAAATTAATATTGTCATGAGCCTCATCACTTTATTCATACGTTGACCAAGTGAGACTTTAAATTATTATAAACGTAAATATTTTACAAATCTGCTCACTTTTACATTCCGATGAATTTAAAAAAGATAGAAAGCGAAACAAGTGCTCACTTTATCGTGAACAGCCTTTACTTGTGTTGATTATACTGTATATTTGTTGTCTACGCCATGAGAAGTGACGACTTACAGTAATGGGATTGGACTAGTCGAAATGACATTGGAGTCTAGCCTTAGTGTAAATATTTTCGCGAGAAACAGGTGGCTCTAGGCAATGCGCACGAGGTCCGCGGTGGCGCAGGTGTGACTGGAGGTCAGGAGTCCGCCCGCACAGCAAAACAAAGGATAGCGGCGCAGCTGCCGCCACCTTGGAAGGAGACACTGGCCTCTGGGCTGGCCCGACCTTGAGACGCGAACCATGTTGTTGCTCGCTCTCTCGCTACGTATTTTCGGACCGCTCAAGGTGACTTTGTTTAGGAAGCGGCGGCCGTCTTGACGGGTTACCATCACTCTTAACCACGAGGGGAAAATGAGGGGGGAGGGGGGGGCTGCACGCCTCGCCGCGCCACGCGAACCAGCCTGGAGAACTCGCAACTCCAGGTCATTCTCCCAACACTTCTTTCAGCCCGCATGGCAAGGCTCAGCTACTGCCATTTACTACTCTATTCTTCGTCTCTATTCGCCACTTCACCGAGACATCCATGACTCATAATCACGGGCAGTGGCGTAGCCAGAAATTTCTCGCTGAAAAAAAAAGGGGGGGGGGGGGTTCCACTGACTGAAGAGTGAAGGGAGGCAGGTTACAGTAGCCTACGAGTCTTGGGTTACACCGACAACAGAACTGATGACACATGCACATGTGTTCATTCGGACATTTCAGGGGTAAATTACCTCACAGTATAGTAAAAATGGATAATAGTGAAGTACAATTGAGTAATTTTATCACAATTAAAGGACTATTGGTAATTTTAATATTAAATGTTGACAACCTATTACAACCTAATACGCAAAGGGATGAGTTACACACCCCCACCCAAGGAACCCCGGGATCGGCTACGCCAATGTTCAAGGGTGTTCATTATCTTTGATAACCCTCTAGGCCAATACTTCTGGAGTGCAAATCCAAGCAAAGGGTACTAGTATAACATAACAACTTTTTCGTTCATTATATACATTATATTTAAGTAACAAATACTGAAAAACTACGGTAGTTGAAAAGTCGTGACACCCAAAGAGCAGATTGCAAAGTATTGCAAATTCCCATGGTTAACTTGCACTGCAGAAGAGCCACGCAACTTCCACTATTGAGGGGAAGTGGTCCGAGTGTTTTCTTTATCCCCCTTCACCCTTTAAATTATTAGAAAAGTAAATATTTTACAAATCTGCTCATTTTTTACACCTCGATGCATTAAAAAAT
Organism: Dryococelus australis; assembly: GCA_029891345.1. Taxonomy (NCBI): domain Eukaryota; kingdom Metazoa; phylum Arthropoda; class Insecta; order Phasmatodea; family Phasmatidae; genus Dryococelus; species Dryococelus australis. The sequence goes on from CM056997.1 coordinate 128,009,839, forward strand.
ACAGAAAGCAAGAGAAATAATTTTAGTTACCACAAATGGTTACCTAACACTTTTCGTTCAGACGTTAAGTGATGGAACTACTTTTCCCTCCACCATTACCAACTTTACTGGACACATGTCACTTATTGCGCCCGTTACAATATATGCAGGTAGGAGCAGTGACCTTTTTATGAGGTTGATTTCAAAGTGCTCACTTTATCGTGAACAGCCTTTACAGAAAATCACTGAGACGTATGTTCTATGAAGGAGGCTAGAGGAGCCACTCGCCACCCCAATTTTCACCTGTCCTGTCCTCACGTTACTCTTGAGCTCTTGGAGTCGTGATGGTTGAGCAGTTAGCCTGCTCGCCTCCTATCACAGTGAACCGGGTTCAATCCCTGGCCAGGTAACTCCCAGGTTTTCGCAAGTGGGAATCATGCCGGACGATACTGCTGGCGGGCAGGTTTTCTCGGATATCTTCCGTTTTCCTCGCCCTTTCATTCCGGCGCTGCTCCATACTCACCTCACTTCACCCTCATCGGCTCTCAGGACCTCGATGTTAAAAGCCGCTCAATCTCTTTACTCACTCACTCTTGAACTCTTTTCTGCGCTGTACTTGACAACACTGCAGTCACATATTCTAGTATCACATCCATCTACACCCACTTAAGAAAACCAGTCTTGTACGCATCTCCACTAAGGTCATTCTTATATTCTAAGATAAGACTTTTTTCACGTCCGAAAACTGCGAACGTTTGCGAACCATATCACAGCGCATTTGGTATTGTAATTTGACTGAAATATCTTCCAGCGATAAACATCGGCATCAACATTGCGACACACAGCGTATTAAAAGTCAAAACAGCTGCGCGTCTGTACTGTGTAAAAGTAATGACACAGTGCTAATACGAATAGGTACAGTCAATCTTTTTACTAAAAAGGAAACACAGTGTTTTAAAAACGCTTTTTTTTTCTACGAAATTATTAAACGTGTTCCCAATGTGCTGATCCAAGAAAAGAACAGACACTTCAGACAAGGGTTATTGAGTGCTTTCCGGATACCACGCATTTTAGATACAATTTCAGAGCTCTCGAACATACCTGAAAACGACTTCTCAACGCGCATCTCGGGCTCAAACGCAGAAAATAGCTAAAAGTAAGAAGGCTTCTTAGTGTTCTTGCCAGTGGCTTAGGACTTTTCGGAAATGAGATTCAAAATACTTTACGCATGAAATATTCCTAACGACCAAACAATAGATAATGTTTCAGTTAAGAACTATACTAAAAATAATAATTAAATTTTTTTATTTAAAATTTTTTTTTATTTGTAATCGAAATGACTTTTTCGGACATAATAGACGAATTTTTGTACGAATTTCGGTTCATATATATTTCATTTGGTTTACTCGGAGAATTATTAGAATGTTAACAACAATCTTTCTCGCTTTATCAGCCACTTCACAGAAGAGTAATGTAAAGTGTATAAAATACTGGAGCATTATTAAGCAAGACATAGAAATATAGGTTATTCACGGTAAAGTGAGCACTTTTGAAAGCCCTCTCATTTGGAATAATAGTCAATAAATATATTTTATATTAGCCTTAGACGTTAACTACCGAGTGCGGTGGAATAAACACACTGTGTTTATTACTTGCATTGAAATATTTATTTTAAAAGGTGGTTAAACGAAAAATAATGGCTGAAAGGAAAAAGGAACTAGGGCCACAAAGGTGCTCACTTTACAGTGAACAATCTATAGTGGGTGAGAGAGACTGACAAAGTCAGAGTAGTGTGAAAAAGGGGAAAGGATAGCTAAAGCAGAGGTGCTGTCCTTGATCGTGACATCTGCACGTGGGCGCTGAGACATTCGTTGTGTCGCTCACTGTTGAGAAAAGAAACAGACCAAACATAGGTGAGATGTGTATGAGGGCCCCGGGTTGCTGGCCTTGGCGAACCAACAAGAGGGCATAGGTGCGGGCGTCCAGCGACAGCTGTGCAGAGGACAGGCAGGTGGACGATGCAGGGCAGGTGCTGTTCCTAGCCTCGTGTCCCGTGGTACGTGGCCGCCGAGCTCACCCACAGAGTATCAACAGAGGAAGTGAACAGAGAATTGAGAGCTGCTATTTCACAAGTTTCACGGACATACACAAGGAAGCTCCAAGGGCGACTCTGTAGTCTGTCTCACGACGAGTGCACCTTCGTGACAGTTCTCAAGGCAGTTCTGTTGACAGCTGTTTCAATATAAGCGATGTTGGAGATTATTGCACCGATCCTCTTCCTAAATACTCCTATTTTTTATGCCTGGAAACTGACCTTTTTTCTACTTCCAGAGATATGATTGGCATCTGCGGGCGGATGGCGCAGTTCTGTCCCCCGGCTCCAGGGCCATGCTACTGCAGTACCACCCTGGATACATTCCAGCAGCGGCTTGACTCATTTCATATCACCACTCATTAACGTAATAAAGTCTATCTTCGCGAACTAACAAACACCCTACTTTCTCCAGCCCTAATCCAATAAAAGGAAACACATTTATCATCCGCGACTGTCGCATTTATTTTCCTAGGCCCTCTCCGCTTCCCCTGGTTTGCTATGCTCTTCTGTGTGGAGTCTAGACCCTTCTTCTTTCGGGGTATGTCCATGGCTACAATTGCGGCCATGGCACCAGACAATCCTGCTCAGCCGCGATTCATGCGCCCAATTTTGATCATTCAGCCCGACCTAAGGCATGTAGGGCTTGTCCTGAGACGCATCCCATTCTCCAACCGTCTTAGCTATTAACATGCATGCCGGAGGGCACACAGAACTGAGAAGGTGCTCACGCTGGCGTAGGGGGATTTATGGGCTCGCCCTTTAATTAAGAAAAATATATATATCGTAAAGAAACTGACATAGTCACTGTGTTTCGAAACGACGTTGAAAGGGGATATCGCACATATCACTTCTCCGTACTAGAGTCGTCACACATTCTAGAGGCAATAGCATGAACTGCGAGGAAACACAAGCTTCCGCATGTCTGATAAAGGGGAATGCTATTACTAAACTTTCACAATTATTTTCGCAAGCTGTTCATTGGAGACAAATGAGACGCAAAATTGTTTACGTGCAAGAAAATGACATTTCGAAGAAACTCGCTGACTTCTCAAAGTTGAGTTCTTTAATTCCACTTTCAACACGAAACAAATTAAACAAATCTGGCGCCTGCAGCAAGTATGTAAATACACCTAGCTATATGCGTTTCACGGTAAATTGAGCACTTTTGAAAGTCCTCTCATTTGGAAAAACAGTCAATAAATATATTTTATTTTAACCTTAGAGGTAAACTTCTGAGTGTTTTGGAATATACACACTGTGTTTATTACTTACATGGCAATATTTATTACACACATGTGGTTAAAGGGTAAGAAATGGATGAAAGAAAAAAGTGCTATATTTACCGTGAACAACTTATAGTAATCAACTTCGTGTACTTGCCAATGGAGTACTTACTATACTGGCAATCCGGCCAGCGCTAGTATATTAATGATGACGTCACAGGCGGGGTCATGTATGGACGTATGCATACTTGGAGAGAGTTCGGACACAGCCTTATACATCGCGTCACCTTAACGTGCAGGAGAGAGAACGGATGCGTCATCTTGCAGTGGAATGCTCCGTGAACCTAAACTTCGTTTGTTTACATACCGGTATTTTTGTACCATAAAATCATTCAGAAGAATCATGTTTCAGCCATGAACACCCTTTAAAAACACTTCACATATTAAATATAAACTAGTCAGGTGGCGTAAAACGTTTCCTAGATGTGGTAGGCGGTTCGTATACAGGTCCTGCTCGCAAATATTAGCTTGCTTGACAATTAAAGCTGCAAGCTTTCTGTGCAATAAGGAATTTTATATTTAGTCTATTCGCAGTTTCTTCACACTTTTTGAATCGTACCTTTGAAAAATGACCCTACGCATGATGTGCTAGGTTGTTCCCTAAATATGCCACGGGTATCACACGTGTTGTATACTAGCATGTGTTGACATATCTGCTGTAGTTTTGTTAAATTTAAATTGTATATATATATATATCATCCCTATAAATTATAATATTTAATTTGTAATCAGTATGAATAGAAACAGTGAGAAGATAGTTGTGTTGGTAATGTCAAGTAAGAAATAGTTCAGATGCAAAATATTATTACACTGGCTCGGCTAAGCTTTGTTTGCATGAGACGGAGGAATATCCTGGAAGTAGAACTTCAGCAGGGCCCCACTAAGGCGAACCGGGTTCCATCCCCGTCAGGGAAACCTAATTTTCGCAAGTGGGAATCGTGCCGGACGATGCCGTTGGTCGGCGGGTTTTGTCGGGGATCTCCCGTTTCCCCCGCCCCTTCATTCCGGCGCCGCTCCATATTCACATCAATCATGCTCATCATCTTTCAATGCCTCGCTGTTAAGAGCCGCCCAAATCTCTTCTTCAGCAGGGCTTCAGAAAAGTTGGAAGTAACTGTGAATGGACTACAATAATTTCCATTAATAATTTCTCGTAACATAAATTAATGTTCCTTGATAAACACCGCATGCCTTGTGCGGTGACTTCAGCGACCGAGGTCAATAAAGTGTTATCATTGGGCCATGAGGTCCCAGGTTCAAACCATAGATGACCGATCATCGTTGTGTGCACCTTTTTTTATGCAAATCCTAATTACGTTCGCGCGTAAAGCCGAGTTATAATTCATTTAAGGGCAAGAAAGGCGTTAAGCGTGATCAGACCTGCTATCTTGGATTAATCGATTTTACAGCGTAAATTCCCTTACAAAATATTTAACGAACTTTTTTTGCACGATAGGCCACCAAGAACAATTTATCGAACTTATTAAATAGTTACAGCTTCCTTGCTTTATTAATTTTTTTGGTTGTGAAGGCCGAGATGAACTAGACTTACGTGATCATTACTCGCAGCGGAATATATAAACGATAATAACAGCAGCAGTCAAGCAATAACAACTGCTTTAAAAACGTATAACGCAGTGCATTTTGCTTTATCGGGTCGTAAAACATGAAACTAAATCTGAAATACGTGCATTCAACGAAACTATTAAACATGCATCCGATGTGCTGAGCTACGAAAAGAACACATTCAAACGTGGCCTGGTCAGTGCTTCTAAAGCCGGAATCACATAACCCCGATGCGCACGACACAACGGCCAACAGCCAATGAAAAACAAGATAGATCGTCGTAAGCCCGATGGCATTGGATCTTGCTACACACTGTCCACCAACAAATGATAGACTCACCGCTTAAAGTCCGATAAGTACATGCAGCACAAGAACACTGTACGTTATTTCCGAACGCGCTTAACAGTGGGATAGACCCGCGCGTTTTTTGTGAAGTAGTTGTTTGCGCGAATACGCGTATCTCGGTAAATAAATGTTCTGCAAATACAACTTTTTGCCAGAAAAGATTAAAAAAATCAATAATCTATGCCCCTATTTTTTTGTTTTCATCATATTAAGTGTATTCTAGGGGGAAAATGTGAAAATGGTCAAATATCGCATTTTTAAAGCGTGCCTAAGCAGTTTCCTTAAGCGGCAAGAGAAAAGTACGAACATACAGGCGTAGTTTAATCTGTGTTCTTTCATCGCGTGCAATGAAACCCCACTGTTACTGATCTAATTTGCACAGTACAGCGTTAAGTCGGAAACACTGCACGCCTTGCGCGTAGGAGTGATGAGGCGCTAGAAGTACATGTTAGTGTCGGCCTTATCGCCCCCTCGCTTCTTGACATTGGACGCGGGGTCCATCCCACTGGCGATGACGTACTTGATGCGTGTGCCATCATCGCCCTTATCGTCCCAGCGCTTATCGGATTCAAGGACGTGAACAGCCTCTCGCACACAAGCTGCTGGCTTCTCGTGGAACACTGCGAGAGCTGTCTGTCTCACCTGACCCATTTCCCCGACGACGGCTGACACCTTGTTGCAACACGCCGCAGCTACTCTCTGACCTGGTTCTGTCAAAATATTCCGCTGCTTGTCTTGGCCCTCTGCACTGAACCCCTGCACAGCTATACCTCCTTGCTACCTTGCTGATGTAACACCCATGCGACACTACGGAGATTGCAACAAGCTCTCTTCTACATTTGCATTCTAACTGCTCGCACCTTTGATACTCTCTCTCTTCCATTCCCTACGATTCTAATAACTCACTTGGTGGGAAATGGAGAAAATTGGTTTTTAGAAAGCAAACGCTGCCGAATGTTTCCGTGGCCTAGTTGACAGTACGCCTGATTATGGTTTCATGAAGTTCTCGATTCGAATTAGTACTGTAGATGGAACCGATGAAATTCTGCCCTCACACAGTAAAAATTTGGTACTGTCCAACAAATATGGATACACTTAAAACTATGTATGGCTGTTACTAAGTCAATGGGATTCTTTTTTTCGGACAGTGGCAAAACATTGATAGCTTTGTGCACATTGATGAAAATATACTGATACCTGGTAAAATAATTACGTATAGGCTGTTCACGGTAAACTAATTACTTTTGATAGCTCTGCTTACGATATACTTGTATGCACACTGTGTATTCCTCCAGCATATGAAAAATTAACATTCTCATGGTCCTTGTCACTATATTATTGCATCGGGCAGGGGATTTTGTAAATTTATTTGAAAAGCAAACGTTTACAAAACACTAAGTATAAGTGAACATTTTAGTATTGACGAAAGTTTACCTAACACTTTTAATTTAACGTTAAGACGTGGAACTGCATTCCCTCCATGGTCGTTGCCAACTTGACAGGGCGCACGACAGTGTTTCCGTTACAATACAAGCAAGTAGGGCCAGTGACATTTTTCAAAGGTTTACTTCAAAAGTGCTCGTTTTACCGTAAACAGCCTTTAATAGACTGTCCCAGGATTCTGAAAGCTTGACAACAATGATTCAAATCGTATCCAAAGCAAGGATGTACGCACAGATTTTAAAAATAATAAATTACGAATAATTTAGTGTCTAAAATCGTCCCGTCATTCCTACACCACAAAAGACGCGTTAACAAATACGAAAAGTTACTTATCAAAATATTTCTAAATACAACTTGATTTTTAAACTGTGGCTTAACTGAAAACTAACTGAAGTATTATTTCTCAACCGGGCGATAAACGCCTATACCCGAACTTTCCCAACAACACTTACCATTTACAATCAATGTTTCGAGCAGAAAGGGGACAGTGAGTGAGTGAAGAGATTTGGGTGGCTCTTAACAACGAGGTAATAATAGCCGATGGAGGTAATTGTGGTGAGTATGGGGCGGTGCCGAAATGAAATCTCAAGGGGGAACGGGAGATCCCCGAGAAAACCCACCACCAGCGGCATCATCCGGCGCGATTCCCACATGCGAAAATCCGGTGACCCGAGAAAGGGAACAGAGCTTTTAAACTGCAGGTAGAAAATTGTGCATGGCAGATAAATTATGCTGGGCTCTGTTGCTAAAACATAAAATCCTAGGTTATAGAGAACATTGCAAAATTGCATGTCAGTACTTCGGGGAAAAATTCCTCACATCGGGAAAATGAAAAAAAATGTTATTTGAACATAGGTCCGCAAACGTTTCGTTTCTTCGCTACAGCCTGTAATACATAAAGTATAGTGTATAGCCCACACACTGGATCGTGTAGCTGTGGAATGCCATCGCAGCTGTAATTGGCAGCCCCATACCAGCCCCCGAGGAGCCCTGATTTGAATCAATTAGATTTTTCGACATTTATAGACACTTGTGTAATCAAACCCAGTGGACGATGTGGGCAGCCTCTGTAACCGCATTGTGACGCGTTGCGAAACAATCGGGAATTTTCCAGGAATTCATCAACGCATCCGGGTGTCCATGCAATGGCAGGGTGCTGCATGTGTTCGTGCTGATGAAGGGCATTTTGAACATTTCCTTTTGTGCCGACAATAAGCTTTCACACATGTGTAACTACTTCCTGTGCAGTTCCTACTATTATCAATGTAGTATATCATGCAAACGAACGCTGCGATGGCATTATGTAGTAACATGATTCAACCCGTGGGCCACATACTGTACGTTATGTCTTATGGGCTGTAGTGAAGAAACGAAGCGGTTGCGGACCTATGTTCATATAACATTTTTTAATCCTCCATATGTGAGGAACGTTTCCCCGAAGTATTGACATGCAATTTAGCAACATCCTCGTATTAAACAACTGCGGTTCATCCCTAATCATAAGCAATTATTCAAATTTGAACAGGTTCCGATGTAAACAATATACGATTTTCTAGCACAGCACGGCGGTAGCCTTTCACAAACAAGCGTAATTTAATTGTATTCCAGAGACGCAGTTCACTCATTTCAAAGGCAAAAATTATGGTACAGAGAAAGTTAACATATAACATTAGCGTTTCTGCAGCACCATGAAAGCATGCAGGGTCCACTTTCGGTCTACTCGCCTCCCACCAAGGCGAACCGTGTTCGTTTCCCGGCGGGGTCGGCCCCCGGATTTCCGCATGTGGGAATCGTGTCGGACGATGCCGTTAGTCGGCAGGTTTTCTCGGAGATCTCCCGTTTCCCCCGTCCTTTCATTCAAGCGCTGCTCCATACCTCGCTTCAACCTCATCAGCTCTCAAGACCTCAGTGTTAAGAGTCGTCCAAATCTCTTCACTCACCTCACTCACTCACTTTTGAACAACGCATGAGATCGGTATTTACTTTGCCCTCCTTATAGCTTCTTGACATTAATGCAAGAAGCGAGGAGTAAGAGTGAAGAAAAAGACTATATAATGTAACAATTTTTTGTTAATATTTTTACCGCCTCTAATTTATACAGCAATATTAATTGGGAGAAGGGATGAGGGGGGATTGCATATGAACCTACCTACTGTATACTGGGATCTAAGCGACACACGCATTCGCGTCTTACCCGCTATTTGAACCATAGATTGAGTATGGAGTAGCCTACAGTTCGCATACAAGCTGCGCAGATCTGTGTGCACAAATATTCGACTGATTATTTTGCTAATAACACTATTATTGATTTAAGCTTCTAAACTTTAATACAACGTAAAATGAATAGAACTAGTTTTCCTTCATCATTGTCAACTTTGCAGGAAGCGTGACACACAGCATGTCCGCTAAAATACAGGATGTATCCAAATACACGTAAAAACCCTAGGTACGTATTCAGGACATGTAGAGGCGGCAGAAATAGCAATAAACACAGGTCCGGAAATGCTTATGTTTTCTGCTAGGGCCATTACTGCGTGAGATGAGAGACACTGGATCCTTGTCGTGTAGAATGCCATATCGGCGCAGTACACACGATACAGTGGAAAATGCACAAACACAAAAGACCGCGAAATTTTCACGGTACGACTAAGTACTGCCAACCCACATATTTTCTCCCTGTTTATATAAATATATTAATTATTGGTGATTTCTCAAGTGTTTGATTCAAAAAGTGTGAAGCTACTACAGATTTGAGACAAGGCGAGCGAAAACTTCCTAAGTTCTACTGCTTAGTGGTAAATTGTTTCAATGTGTAAAGTGATTTTGTTCCCTGCAGCTGATGGCTTGTGATGTGGGGTGACAGAGATCTGACCCAGGCGACCACGTGCTGACTAACGATTGCCGCTCGTATCGATCCTCCGCCGAGCACCGCGAGTCCATGGGTCGTCCGGAGAACGCAACGCAGTTATTTTGCACATGTACTTACTGTTTGTTGCGTGTAAGAGCCGCATATGGCGCGATGGTTTAGACTCAGGCCTTACTGATGGGATCCCTAGTTCGATCACACGTTGCTGCCGGATCGGAGGTAGGTGGGTAGAGAATTTCTCGTAAGCAGATCTCAAATAGGGAGTGTGCCAAGCACTGCCAAAATCTAAACTGTTAAATTACCTTCCTTTTTAGATTTTGTTGAATTCTTCAAAATATTGAATATATCTTGCACATTGCCTATTTTCAACAAAAAGAATTATCTAAAAGACTGACTCGTCTAGTTCTACGAATCTAGAAATGTTAACTGGTAACTGAAATGAACATCTGAAACACTTGTATTATGGACACAGTCGATATACTCTCTACTGACACTACTGTTACTGGCACTCGGCACATCGAGAGCTTTGCCGCAAATGTGTGACTTGAGACACTCGACCACATCCTTTATATTCAGCCTTTCTACTATGACAACAAGTCAGTCGTTTCAATGAAATCCTTGAAATATGCTACGTTTTGATGCGTAAAGTCTATGTATACTGCATAAAGTTGATTTCTAAAAGGACGATAATTTCTCCCGCAACACATGTACATTCTTAACATGTTTATAGTTAACAAAATACATACCACTTGAGACCACAAGACCAGTAATAATAATTCGCAATACGCTCGCCTCTTCAATGCCAAAAAAGTTTTCTGATAAACGTCGTTGCAGATATTGAATATTTAAATTATATTACTAAGTACTGAATAAACAAGTTTACTACACATGAATCTATAATTTGTATAGTGAAGTACCCGAAATATGATTTCTTATTATGCTCATAGGCTTCAGACAAAATAAAATGTTCAAGAGTTTACTAATAAAATACTGTCACGTCACAACCACGGGCCGGCAGGTTGGGTAGCTCGGGTGGCATCATCAGTTCTCGTGGAATCATGTGAGGACACCTTTGAGGCAGAAAGCCACAAGGTCAACGGGGAGGACTAACCACGAAGCAGTTGACAATAACCGGTACCAGCACGAGACTTGTCTACCAACATCAAACACGTGCTTTGAGTTGCGAAGTTCCATCCTGAGCATGGTCACGTCAGTGGACACCTCTCGCCATAGGCGCAATACTGATAATAACAACTAAAATAATTTGTACTTCACTTAAAGCACATGGACTAACAATGACCTCGATGAGAACGGCGAGGAACCAGTAAAAAATGCGTATTAAGCTTTCGTGGGAGCGATAAGGGCGACTCTACCATGTGCATCAAGCATACCACCACCACTAAGCGCAAAGCTCTGAACAGGCGTGCAGTATTCTCGTCGTGCTGTGTGTACGGAGGGTGTTGCACAGTGGGGCAAACCAGCACAATTCTTGAACAAAAAATACACAAATTAATATTATCTAAATGGCGATATGTTATATTTAAACGATTGATAAATCCCTGAACCATACGTTTATAATAATGCCGAGGTCTTTGGAATGCAGCTAACGTCACAGCACGTATAAGAACTTGAGCGTAGGGAGCTAGGCTGTTTGAGCATGCTAGGGAATCTTTAGTGGCATAAGTGCCATTTGAATAACCTGTAAAGGATGTCGGAGAGAGGTACACTAATTGGAGGCATCCTTTAACCTGGGAAACAGATCATCCCTCCTTCGCCATCCCGCTGGGAGGTGTGTTGTGGTTGATTGATGGGTTCTCGCACCCCTTCTGAGGTGTGCTTGTGGGAGTACTTTTTTCGGTGGACAAAGCACCCAAGCGATATTTTCGGGACTTAAAAATTTTTCGATGAAGTCTGGGTGGCGAGAGGCTAGATGAGTGGTAAGAGGAGTGTAGGGTTCGACCAAAGGGTTGAGGAGTCGATCAATCCATGGTTCGATACACATAGAGGGTAATTAACACGTAATTATACGTAAGTGCGTAATGAGTAATAGCATAAAGACTAACTGCATAATTAAAAATTACGAATACCGAGAGTAGGTGCATGTACCGAGAGTAAGTACGAGTACCAAGACTAAGTACATGTAACTAGAGGGTAATTAACACTAAGTACACATGTTCACTCATTGGCTGCCGAAACAACTGACGAGGATGGTTAGGTGTTCCTAGATTCGAGTTCCGTCAAAGGTAAGTAAGTAATTGCGTAATTAGATGTAATTACGTAATGAGTAATTGCATAAGAAACAATTACGAGTACCAAGAGTAAATGCATGTACCGAGAGTAGTTACATGATAATTACACATAAGTACACTTCCTACCCCGACCACTGCTCAAACGCAAGTGAGTTGTGAATCGCTGATATGTTTGTTTTATACGTCCGCCATTTGCTTGGGTTCGATTCCCGCCATGGGTAAGTCAAGCATAATTACATTTATACTTGTCTACTACCTGATTCGATTCCCATCGAGGATAATTAAACCGTAAATACATTTATACCGAACCAGTTCTTGGTTCGAACCCCTCGAGGGTAACGAAAACACAAATATATTTATACTGACATAAACCTTGCTTGGATTTCCATCGAGGGTAATTAATACGTAAATACATTTGTATCAGGTTAGTCCTTGGTTCGAAACTCACCAAGGTTAAAACATAATTACATTTATACTGATATAGTCCTTTGTCCGACCCCCATCGAGGGTAATTCAGGCATAAATACATTTGTACTTTCATAGTCCTTGGTTTAAATCCCAGTGAGGGTGAATATGTGTGTACCGATTTAGTCCTTGGTTCGAATCCTGTCGAGGGTAGGTAAATCGTAATAAAGTTGTACACACCATAGAAGTTAATTAAAGCATAATTTTACAAGCAAACTCTTGCGGCCACGAAATAGATGTGGAAAAGTATCGCACTTATGCATTGGAGACAGCCCAGCTACTTGTACAGAAATACCCATAGTAGACCATGCCTTCCACAATTCACAAAATCCTAATCCATGCTCCTTTCCCCACCACTTCTTTAATTTCTATCACGCTTCCCTTGCATTTTGTACACATTTCATTACTTTCCTGTTATGTCTGCAATTCCTTCGCAATAATCGTTTTCATCAAATATTTCATCTACACGGGGGGATAAAATAAGAAAGACTGTTATTAAGACTATAACAATTTTTCGGATAAACCAAATTCAACAAATACTGAAACAGAATTTGTACATAAATCACCGTTTATGTCTAAAAAAAAATATTTCAATTAATAATAAATATAATTTAAAAATAAACATATGTAATTCTTCTAATTATAACCGTTAATTGAAACATTTTCTATCCTAGTAAATCGAGGATTTTGCATCAAAAGAGACGAGGCAACTCCACACTACACTTGTACTCAACAGGCTTCTGTATTGTCAAGTTCCCGTATGAAAAATAGCCTTGTAAAGTTTCATTACGCTAAAGTACGATCCAATGGAGGGTGGGATGCATTTTCAAAGTTTGAAGCAAGCTCTCAACCCCATACACTCTTCCACCAATTTGCAAAAAATAGTTACACAATAACTAATGTACGATTGGATTTGGAGCTGATCCCACATTACACCAGGGTACACGTACCAAAACTCTTAAAACTTGGCTGTGACTGTAGTGGATCTGTATCTCTCTTACACTCAACGATGTACTACTTTTTTTTTTAGTATGGCACATACTTCACTTAGATGTGACTCATACAGTAGGTGAAGCTGCCTGTATGCAGCAAGATCTTCAATTTTCCTGTAATGAATATTCCAAAGAAACTGCACCGGCATTTCCTGGGACTGAAATGAGAATCTCCTTGGGAAAGAACATTACAACCCACGGCCTCCCCAAGAGCGAGTCAAACACGTTTGTGCACGACCAAACATGTTTGTTGCTGCAGACGTGTCTTGCCGCACAGTTGTTCCCGGCGCAGAACACGCGACTGCTCAGTTGAGTTGTTCTATTGTTCGTAGTTCACATCACGGTATCGCATCCACGTTCACAAATACAAGTTTGCATTTTACGTTAGTTAGTCTAAAGACAACGTGAGCGGTTAGCCTGCTCGCCACCCACCATGGCGAAGCGGGCTCAACCCCCAGCTGTGTACTCCCGGATTTTCGCAAGTGGGAATCGTGCCGGACGACGTCGCCGATCGGCGGGTTTTCTCGGGTATCTCCCGTTTCTCCGACCCTCGCATTCCGGCGCTGCTCCATTCTCACCTCATTTCACCCTCATCTACTCTCAAGACATCGTTGTTAAGAAGCCACTCAAATCTCTCAACTCCACTCTAAAGACAACGAGGCGTCTATTACAGCGGGGTCACAACTACTTTGGAACCAAATTGCCGGTCACAAACCAGGAGTCACGCAGGGAAGCTTTATCCGAATCATCACATGTTCAGCCTCGTAACGCGAGTGTGATGTCGTGAGCTGTTTGGAAAACCCCGCTCTGGATCTACTTCTCGGACCGCTCTGGATGTGTACAGCCACGCCTATAATTGATTTGGCCTTTCCATAAAGCGTTACAATATAAGTCTTGGATGTACGTTAAATAACGGATTATTGTACAACCGACGTTAGACGTCGCGCCGACGCTAAGCGTTAAATATTAAACATATTACGTTAAAAACTGAACAACTTCCAAGCATAAGCGTTTAGCACACACCAGTCATAATCCATTGGTCATAAAGAAGCGAAAGCAAATAGTATGGACATTCACAAGTAGACGTGTCATCGGGGTACACGTTTATTATGTTCATTTCTACGAAATTGAATACAAATAACGCAAAAAAAAAAAATTGAAACAATCTAGCGAAACTAGGAAGTCTGCGGAATCAGTTTTTCACAGACATAATCAACAGTAGTAACAAACAAGTATAGATCGGAGCTGATGAGAAGGCAAATCTGGGGAGAGAGGTGGTGATTGGGGCCGTAAGGCCTGAGCATCGCTAATGGACTACAAAAGAAGTAGGCCATTAGTCGACTTCGTGAACTGGGATGTGTAATGTTGTTGCGCTGTCAGTAGTACAAGTTGCCTATGTTACGGGAGTGCATGGCAAGTCGTTGAAGAGTGCAGCACATGGAGCCCGTGCGGAAGAAAGGTACGACTATTCACAGTAAGGCACGTAACATTATCAGCCATGTAATTCAAAAATGTGATGAATAGGCGCGTGATGGACGAGTAAAATATTCATTAAACCAAGCCAACCTGCGCGCATCCAATTACGCAGGTATTTCTGTTCGTATGGTTAGTAGAATACGCAAAGAAAGTACTATAGCAGTCGATACATCGCTCTCAACACCAGGTAAACATCGCTCGCATCCCGAAGATAGAAACGTTACTTGTGAAGATTTTGATAGGAGGGTAATAGGGGATCTAATTATAAACACTTTTATGTAGTACAGGAGAGAGTACCTATATGTCCCAAACTGCTGAGCGCCATTAAAGACAAAATAAGCTTTCCATAGGGAGTGCACACTTTGAGGTGCATTTGGAAGGAAATGGGATTTAAGTGGAAAAGATGTGGCAACAAAAGAAAGATTTTAATTGAGCGGTCTAACATCGTCCACTGGCGAGAAGCGGGTGATTGTTTACATTGATGAATCGTGGATAGACAGCAGTTTAACCTTCGATAAATGTTGGCAAAGTAAAGATCAGGTTGGTGTACTGACCAATGTGAGTTCATCAAATCGCTTAATTATTGTGCATGCGGGAACTCGGGACGGCACTTTACTAATATTTAAGGCTGGAAAGTCATCTGGAGACTATCATGGTCAGATGAATGCAGAAAATTTTCAGAAGTGGACGAGTGAAATTTTACTACCTAATCTCCCCGAAAGAAGTGTAATCGTATTAGATAATGCTTCGTATAGCTGCGTGCAAAGAAACAAACCCCCAACAAAGAATTCTGTCAAGAAGGAAATGATAAATTGGTTGGTATATAACAATTTAAAATTCCGCGAAAACATGTGGAAGTGTGAACTTTTCAGCCTAATTGAAAGGCATAAAGGCGGCGAAAAAATATACCGAATAGATGAGATTTTGAAATCGCATGGCCATGACGTTATTAGGTTACCGCGATATGTGTGCGAGCTAAACGCAATCGAACTCGCGTGGGCAAAAGCCACGAGACTTGTACGCGAAAGCAATGTGAAAGGTGACTTCAGTCTAGCAAAGCTTGAATATGTAACAATAAGAGCGATTTCCTGTGTCAGCAAGCAAGACTGGGAAGGTTATTGTTTACATGTTCAAAAATAGAGGAACACTACTGGGAGACAGATGGCCGGATGGAAGAAGCTATCGACAGCTTTATTATATGTTTCGACAGCGGAAGTGACTCCAGTGATTTAAGTGATGAAGATATTTCCTCTTCTGAATCACAGCTTGCTAATCCCTTTTCAGACACAGACTGTCGTATGCATACTTGAATAGAATGTATGTGTGTTTTTTTGCGTATTCATTATATGCTTACACGTAGACGTTTGGTTTGGATCAAAATACAAATGTATGTAATTGTATAAATTACTTCTGTTTTTCGTTACCATTAAACTCGTGTCTCAGGGTGCTTTTTTATTTGCATATACACATATTTGCATGTTTTTGTTTACTGTTTGACATGTGTTTGCAGGGATAACTTATTTTCATAATTTTATTGCTTTCAGGTTTTATATACTAATAATTTGGTTATTCAGATATGTTGTGCACAACCGTCAGCCTATAGCTGCCTTCCAGACATTAACAATAATTAATTATAAGCCCAACGTAACAAATGTGTTAGACATGCGACCAGTCAAGTTGTGTAGTGATACAGCGAATGTTTTTAGGACCGCAGACACATACACCCACGCGGCGACAGCCGGGAGGGGAGCCGCTCTCGGAGACAAACAACCGCATTCCTTAAACTTGCCTTCTCGTGAGCTCCCTACAATAGTAACAAACAAACGTTAATTACCTAGTGAAAATGAGAAATTGTTAGGAATGTAAATATGCCACTAAGGGCTTACTTAGTTACACGAAAAGCTGAATTCGTCAATCTGAATATGTTACGGCTGCGATTTTTAATACGTTCAATTAAATGGTTTCCAAAGTGAACATTTTCGCACGGTTGCACCTTTTTAACCTTTTTAGTGTAATCGTTTACAGAGCTGAACATGTTTGACGAGTAGACCGTGCGACAGGCCTTAAATCCAATTTTTACCCTTATATAATATGAAAAGAAACTAAATGAAATAAACAAGATGTCCAAAAATTTAAAATTCACATGACCTTAAGGCACGGAACTTCTTTTACTGCATCGCTGTAAATTCTACTCGGAGCATGAAAGTCTGCCCGTGCAGCGAGACTCAAGAAATACTTTTTTTTTCTTCAAATGTTGGCAACAGAAGTACTGATTAAACCGCGAATAGCCTATACAAAGTTTATTCCACTAAGGTTGCGAAAGCTCCGTCACACTGGTTTCGCAAATGAAAATTTTCGTCTGGAACGATTTCAGCTATCATAAAATAAATTAACTGTTTAAGTAATATATTCCGACGTGTATTGTGTTACAACAATGCAAAGAATGTAGTATGTTCATCTCAACAGAATAGAAATTTCACGAAAGATACCTAGATGTTTTTTAATATTCCGTCGTAGAACTCAATTTAACTAAACGTTGCATTAAATAATTACTTTTTTTAAATGTAACAACAGAATTAAAAAAAAACTTTTTTCGTGACGGCGATTTTTTTTTGTCACTAAACTCGTAACTTTATTCAACTACTAAATAGAGCCTGTGTTGTGAAAGCTTAGTGCCAAACACAGTTGAATTTTTAAATTTTTACGATCACAAACACCACTGGGAGGGTGTACATAACAGTTACAAAATAAAGTTAATAATTAATATTTTAGCAGGGGGAAGTATGCATCACAGTTCGGAACGAAAGCAAGCTTTTACACACAAATAAACAGAATTTATCCATTTACCGCCAGTTTACGAAGCCCACCTAGCAGACATATGTGTCTAATTTTAAGCAGTTATGTATGTCATAATTTCTTTTAACAAACTGTGGAATATTTCAATGTTAATCTTTACTAAGGACATAAATTGAAGTCGATATTTTGTCGCCAATTCAATAAATTTGGTTTATGAACCATAAACGTATTCGTTGAGAAGTGTCAAAGCGAAAATGTCTCCAAGCAGCCTAAAGTTAACGGTATTTATTTTCCTGCAAAACAGTGCTTTAAAATACAGCGACAATGCTGTACCTTTCCGGAACAGTTACCACAGAATATATTTTCATCATCGCCTTGTGGGCTGGACCCCCGCATTTTTTTTGTGAAATAGTTGTTTGGACGAATACGCGCATCTCAGTAAGCAAATACGACTTTGTTAGAAAAGATAAAAAACAATTATCAATGCCCCTAATTTTTTACTTTTTTTCGTATTAAGTGCATTCTGGGAGAAAAAAAATCCGTGGAAATGGTTAAACATCTCATTTTTAATACTTGCCTATGCAGTTTCCTTAAGCGGCAAGAGAAAAGTACAAAGATACGGGCGTAGATTAAGCTGTGGTCTTTCTTCGCGTGTAATAAAACCCCATTGTTACAGACCTAAATTTGCACAGTACAGCGTCACGATGGAAACACTGCACGCCTTGCGCGTAGGAGCGATGATGCGCTAGAAGTGCGTGTTAATGTCACCCGTATCGTATCGCTCCCTCGCTTCTTGACCTTGTTTACTCGGGAAGCGGCGACTAAGAACTGCCTGTTTGGAACAACAGCAGCGTGTGCTGAACTCTTCCATGAGTAATCTGGTTTGGTTGGTAAGCTGAGTACAAGGAGCACAAGGAACGCACGTCAGCCAATAGGAGAGGGCGCTGCGGCTTGTCACGTGACGGCGGCCGGGGACAGGGCTGGGACGCAGGTCGCCAAGTGGGTCATGATTGTCGGGCGTGTCGCAACGCAAGGCGGGTGTTTGTCAACAGCGCCGCGGGGCAGACACCGCGACCTCGCCAACTCACCTCGTCAGCGAGGAGTGGGGGGAGACACCCGCGCTTGCTTGTCATCGGACACGCTCCCTCTTGCCTAGCCGAGCCAAGCCACAAAGCAAGTAAGGTAAAGAGAAGAACCTCAATGCTATTTTGGTGGGCCGTTATTTTCCTCTATTACGTGGAATTTGCTGCCAACCGTACAACTCTTAAACATGATTATTTCAATTTTCAGACACACGTTTTAGTTACTGCTAATAACAATTTAGTAAATATGTTATAATTAAAGGCTGTATTTACAAACGGTATAATGGAACTAAATGCCTGTTTAACAATAGATGTTAGAGAATACATAGGTTCGCTACTCTGTTAACTGCACAATCGTTAATTTAAATGCTAATTGTACATTTTTATTTATTTTAAAAAGGCATTGTCGCTGATGCCAATAACTCTTGTACCATTTATTCTTAGGCGATCAGCATTTGACAATTCAATAAAGCTCAATTATTCCAGTTCCTCCAATTGTTTGCAAACATCAATCCCACCTTCTCCAGCGACGAAAATAACGGAATCACAAGTAAATAACTCAACGCTCAGGCGTTGACAGTGCATGCCTACATAAAAATTATATATATATATATATATATATCATGATAAGAATAATTAAGCTTAATTTACTTGTGAATTAAGTATATTTAAAAATAAAATAATATTGTTTATAAAATTTACAGCTTTCTTTATTAAAGAGCATTATTTTCATTTTTTCATCAGTTGGTGAAGACATTTTACCTAATAATTTAGTGGCCCACGAAATCCCTATAGAGCTTCGACCCCCTGAGCCAAGCATCGTGTCTGCTCCATAGAGCCAGCAGCAGCGAATGCCAGGAACACGAGATACACAAGCAGTCTCTTCAATACCACAATAACACTTTCTTAAAGGCTGTTCACGATAAAGTGAGCACTTTTGAAATCAATCTTCGCAAAAAGCCACTGCCCCTACCTCCATATATTTTAACGGGCACCCTGTGTGACATGCGCCCAGTAAAGTTGGTAACAATCGATGGGAAGTAGTTCCGTATCTTAACGTCAAATAAAAAGTGTTGGGTAATCATTTCTGATAATTTAAATAATTTCTTTCGCTTTCTGTAATTTTTAAATGCACCGAAATGAAAAAAAAATGAGCAGATTTGTAACATATTTACTTTTCTAATAATTTCACAGTTTCACCTGACCGACGCATGAATAAAGTGATGAGGCCCATGACAATGTTAATCTGACATAAAGTGGAAGAATAAACAAACTGCATACAAGTAGATCTTAGCAGGGCTTTCAAAAGTGTTCATTTTACCGTGAACAGGCTATAACTATGCTGCGCGTGGCTATCGATATTCCCGATAAGCGGGAAAGTGAATGAGGCTGTGTCTGAATTAGCAAATATTCTGTAGACAAAATGATCACGTGACCCGATTTTGAATACAAAATGGTGACGTATTTAGTATTTCGTATTTTGTATCAAGCGGATGTTAGCAAAAATACAAAATTACAAAATCAGCGCTATGTTTGTTTTAACTTTAAAAACAAATAACTATTCATAAAATACACTAGGAATGTTTTAAAAAGCAAGTAAATGTTGTGCTTTGTGCTTTGTGTGTGTGTGTGTGTGTGTGTGTGTGTGTATATATATATATATATATATATATATATATATATATATATATATATATATTATATATATATATATATATATAATATATATATATATATATATATATATATATATATATATATATATATATATATATATATATATATATATATATATATATATATATATATATATATATAGACACACACACACACCGCAAAAAAAAATTAAAGTCGTTATTTGCATAATTTATTATTTTCTTATTTATTAACGTATTCGTAGTATTCCAATGATGATTTCGGAAATATTACGTCTGTTTTAACCATTCAATTTAGATAAAAATATTTTGCACCGTTAATGTAATAATGTGTTGCCATGCGTAGCCGCGAGTGCTAAACAAGTGACTGTCGACAACATCCGAATCGATGCTAACTAAACCACAAATTTACAAAATTACGAAATTACGAAATTTGTCAATTCGGACACGGCCTGAGACTCGCGCCCCTGCTGACCGAGCCTGTAGGCCAGCAGCTATAGTCTATTCGCGGTTTCTTCACACTTTTGAACTCAAACCTTTTAAAAATCGCCTCATGCATGGCGTGTTTAGTTATTCCCTAAGTATGGTATGTATCACAAGCGTTTTATACCTCTGTTAACATGAAAGTATCTTATTTTTCGTTAAATTAGAGTTTGACCTGCATGCTATTATAAGATCATAATATGTCATTTATACTGAATACGAATAAAAACAGCGAGAAAAATGTGTGTTGGTAATGCCTAGTAAGAATTACTTCTTACGCAAAATATAACTATAGGAGATTCACGGTAAAGTGAGCACATTTTACGGCCCTGCTGAATTTTTCTTTTCGTTTGATTTCTATCTTCAAGTCATTTTTTAATATAAACATTGCCATCAGACTAATTAACACATTGAAAACAATTCACCACTAACGAAAGTTAATGTCTGGAACTGCAATATAAAATATTTATTAGTAATTAATGGCCATTGAAAGGGCCTTAAAAAGTGCTCACTTTACCGTGAACAGCCTATACACCGAGTGCGCACGGATGTGGTGCGTTGTCCTTTGGGGTAATTTTTCTAGACTTAGTTAAGCCTAGTTTTCACGGGGTGGAGGAATATCCTGGTAGCAGAACTTTATCAAGGCTTCAGAAAAATGTGAAGTAACCGGAATTGATTATATGGAGGTTTCTATGGAGTGGCCTAACATACTGTATTTACTACCACACAAATACACGCGCTTATGCAACCGAGGTTATGCAATATTTATTAATGCACGGAGCTTATTTTTTTTTCGTGATAAGTTAACTTTTTGAGTTAAGTAAACACAGATGTTTACAGAAATCTTTACTACAGGCTGTTCACGGTAAAGTGAGCACTTTTTAAGGCCCTTCTAAATTTTTCCTTTCATCCAAATTCCACTTTCCTGCTGCTTTTTAATTTAAACATTGTAATGTAACCACTAAACACAGTGTATACACTTCACCACCTTCAAAATTTAATGCCTGAGGCTGAAATAAAATATGTTTATAAGTGGTTAATGCCTGTTGGGAGGGCCTTAAAAAATGCTCACTTTACCGTGAACAGTCTATAAAACTGTTACAGCGCCAATAGACTACATTTTCAAGAATAGTTTTTTCCTTATTTACTTTACTCTCGAAGACCATTCGTGCTATTTCTCGAAACAAAATAAACTTACATGACAACCCTCTTTCAGCACTTGCCAAGCTGGCAGAAACGATAAGGTCATTCGGGTGGGCACATAATTGACCCTGCCTCAGACAAACACGACGGGTGTTTTTTCTTTCGTAGTGTAAAAATAACCTATCACTCGTGCACGTGAAGACCGTTGGAAAACCACCAACCTGGCGATTTATTTGGCCGAGGATGTTATACTCCATTCACGGTTACTCCGCACTTTTCCGGAAGCCCTGCTAAAGCTCTACTTCCAGGAAATTCCTCCGCATCACGCAAACAAAGCTTAACCAATTCTACTAAACTACATGAAAAGGGGAAACGCACTACATTCGTGCGCACTCAGTGTAGTTATAGATTCGTACGCACTCAGTGTAATTATATTTAGCATACGAAGTAATTCTTACTAGGCATTACCAACACACATATTTTCTCACTCGTTTTATTCATATTAATTAAAAATGAAATTCAAAATAAAATATTAGTAAAAGTTTAATTTTACCAAAAAAGTTACTTTAATGTTAACAAAAGTATAAAACGGCTGTGATACATTATATATTTTATAAACAATCATCAAGTGGAGACAGTATTTTATAACATTTCTCAGCCACTTTCACTACATTCATCAGTTCCTGCAGCCATTAACCAATAATAGGCATGGGGTAACAAATTATATGAAATATTATGTTTCAAGTGCAGCGAGTTTGCACACATATTAAACCTTGTTCAATACACAGCAGCACGGGAATCCCACTGGAATCCTGCGATTCAAACACAACCAACTAGATTTCAAATAGAACTCCGTGATTCATACACAGCCATTACGGTCCTCAACTTGACTCCTGTCATTCAAGCATAGTAGCCTCGGTATCTTGATGAACCCTAACATATTATAACCTTAACCAGTGTTGTGCGGTGAACTGTTGCAAGGTAAGCTGGCGTTAGCTGTGTGCTGCACCCCGTTGTTGCTAGTTTACACTTCCACCACTAAAACTTAGCTCGACAGATCACGCCACAGGACGCGTGTAACCTTCCTGCTCGCTTGTGAGTGGTCAGAATTCATTCAGGCTGTGTCCCAATTCGCTTAGAGTACTCTCTCATCCACTCTTGACGTCACAGAGAGTCCTCTCTGCTGTCCCAACTCTCTGCTGTCCCAACTCGGAGGAGAGAGCGCGAGAAGGAGAGTGAACGACGATGTACACTCAGTGCTCACTTTCACACCCTCTCTGGCAGCCATGTTGTTTTCAAGTCTAACCTCAAATATCCAGACATATTTTTTTTTGTTTCTAAAGTAGTGTTAGAAATATTTTATCGACTTAACTATTGCGATTGTGAAATGTGTAATACCAACAATATTCGCTTTAATATGGACATAATAAAACTACGATGTTATTATGTTCACGTTTCATTTAGGTTAATTGTGTGCATATTATTAAATACTGTGCTTTGCTCAAAACAATTATGTTTTTGATCATGCAAAAATGTAACAAATTAAAATAAGTAACTATTTTATACAACACTGTACATTTATTCGAGGAACGTGAAACACTAGCAATATTTATTTTTTCACTATTTAATACCTTTTCTGTCAGACAAATAATGTCGACGGCTTACAGAGGGCACAAGTCTCAATTCGCTAGAGTGAGCCAGAGTGAGAGTTGAGACACGGCACCAGTTTCCATAGTCTGTTGAGTGGTTAACTGGTTCCTGCACCGAGAATGTACAGTTGTGAGCAAGCACCAGCTTATCTTGCAACGGTCCACCACACGCCACTGACCTGGACCCTTTTCACACAAGTAAAGCCACCTCGGTTTCTTGGTAGGCCCCTGTGTTTTCAATGTAGCCACCCTGCTAGTTTTCTACTACATCCCGTAAATCAAATTACACTGCCAAGAGTTTCCACTGAACTGGCCTGACTAGTTGTCACATGGGCTTCATTGTAACGAGCTGTGTCTATTATAATTAAAAAAAAAAAACTCTAAATCTTTTTTTCAGGACAGCAGAAAATAAAGTCGTTATTTTGTTGCCAATTCATAATTGCGGATATTAAAATATGTGGCCGTTCAAAAGTGGCAGAGTCAGAAGATATCACTATAAGTAGCCATCTGTTAAAGATAATTATTCTTCCGTAAAACAGTGTTTTAAGCTATAGCGATATTATTGTATTTTTCCTTAACACATTGCTGTATTAATACCATATAGTCACCGCCTAAAATTCTAAGGAAACAGAACACACGTGATGCTTGTTTACGCTATTTTCCATCGCCGTGCAAAGTTTCCTAGTGGCCGGGCGTGACCTTGATGCGTTTAGAAATTTTTTCTACTTTTTTTTTTACACGAGTTTACTACTGGAATACTACAATTCAAGTGTACCTATTATGTCTTACACAGGCAGAACATAACACTTTCTGAAAATATTTGTTAATTTACTTATTCCTAAAACATTTACTTGCACAGAAACAATTATGTGGTAAACACACATTTTGCTCTTATTTCAATTGGAAGTCGCATTAATATGGGCAATCGTCATGCTTAAAACCTTTACTTGTTCAAATGTAAATTGCTATCACGGTTTGGTGTAGGTTAACATAAAAGTGATTTAAGTGATAAGTATTTAATTATAGGCTGTTCACGGTAAAATGAGCACTCTTGAAAGCCCTGCTTTAGATCTACTTGTATACACGTTGTGTATTCTTCCACCTTATGTAAAATTAACATTGCCGTGGGCCTCATTACTTTATTCATGCGTCGGCCAAATGTAACTGTGGAATTATTACCAAAATAAATATTTCCTACAAACCTGCTAATTCTTGCACTTCGATGTATTAAAAAAAAAAAAAAAACAGAAAGTGAAATAAATAATTTTAAGTTATCACAAATGGTTACCTAACACTTTTTATTCGACGTTAAAAAATGGAATTACTTTCCATCCAACGTTAACAACTTTACTGGGCGAATGTCACTCCGTGCGCCCATTAAAATATATGCATGCAGCGGCAGTGACTTTTTCTAGGGTTCATTTCGAAAGTGCTCACTTTATTGTGAATAGCCTTTAGTCATCCGTCTGGTTAAGGCTAGACTTCACCATGCATGGGTGTATAGGGAATCAAAGGCTAAATTCGGACAAATATCTCTCAGTGGTTTTTTGTGGTAGTATTTTCAACTAAAGATTTTTTGTTAGAGATTGAACTCATCTAGATTTGTAAACCTACTAAATTAAATTTTTTAGTTTCAAATGTACGTTTACATTATTTATAAAATTGTGACATTTTATAAATAATTAATAAGTGTATTTAAAATTTTAAAACTAAAATTTGAACTGTTTATATACGTAGATGCGTAAACTCTCAAACATAAAAACCTTGGTTGAAAATAATATCACAAAAAAATGACTGAGAGGTCTCTGTCCGGATTTAACCTTTATTCCGTATATTCCCATGAATGGCAAAGCTTATATGTGCCGCAGTGAGCAGTCGTCCTCACGCTCACAGCCGCAGTCCGGCCATTGTGCAGCAGCAGAACATCAATTCCAGTTCCGAGAATCGCTTGGAACTCTGCCTCATTCCGTTCGCATTACCATGGCAACCGCAGACAGCAGCATCTCCCCGCCAAGGATCAAGGAGTGCGTCAACACGCATCTCCTGTGGCCCGGCTCTCGCCATCGCAGCGTTCTGCTCCGAGTCACTCACAGCCAACTGTACCACATCTAGCAAACACTGCAGTCTTAATTATGTTACCATACAAAGTAACGAAACAATAATTTAAATGGTGAGTTCAACCAGCTTGCCCATGCGTTTAGATGAAAACACGTTCTCGATACGGGTAGATGTCGACCGTCGTTTAAAATTTTAAAAAATTTCGTGTCATTAAAAATTGGCTTCAAAGTTTTCTTTTACAGAATTTATATTAGCATTACTGTAATTAACATGACACAAAACATTTCGTCACCAGAATTTTATTACGTTTTGTATGCTCGCTGCAAAGTGACAAAAAATATTGACAAATAAAATATGATTTTGTTGTACTACAGTTTCCTCATAAACTGTGTGTTTCAAGATTTTATTATACATTTGTTTTAAATAACTGTAATATTCTTAATAAGATTATATATATATCGCTTTTGTAAAATCAAATATAAAGTAAGGAAAAGTGACAAAATCAAATATGGACGAGGGAGGGTGCAGAAAATTATGACAAAACTGCTCAAACTCAGCAACATCATCAAGAGGCCTGCAATATACTTGCCCATGCCTAAAATACCGTCAGAGTTGGGATAGATGAAATTCAAGCACAGGCTACGCATTCAAACATCATTCGACTTCACAAGTATTCTCGCACTTTTCACTACAAACCATCCTCCCATCAGTAGAATCATTTATCCTCTACCAACAGCTCAGGATATGACAAAATGACAACATCAAACACTTTTACCCAGGATTCTACGTACGGTCGTAAATTACCTACTTCATACGGAACTAACTCCTCGCCATGACCTACGGGCCAGAAAAAGGGCGGTGGCAGAGCCTATAGGGTTTGCCAGTTCCCCAGGCGCTCAGCACCGGCATCTCGTATACATCACTAAAAGCTGTTCACGATAAAGTGAGCACTTTAGAAATGAACCTTAGAAAAAACTCACTGCCCCTGCATGCATATATTTTAATGGGAGCACTGAATGACATTCGCCCAGTAAAGTTGGTAACGATGGATGAAAAGTAGTTCTATATCTTAACGTTGAATAGAAAGTGTTATGTAACCATTTGTGATAACTTTAAATTATTTATTTCGCTTTCTATTTTTTTAATGCACAGAAGTGTAAAAAATTAGCTTATTTGTAAAGTATTTCCTTTTAAATAATTCCACAGTTTCACTTGACCAATGCACAAATAAAGTTATGAGGCCCACGGCAATATTAATTTTACATAAGGCGGAGGAATACACATCGTGCATACAAGTAGATCTTAAACGGGGCTTTCAAAAGTGCTCATTTGACCGTGACATTTTACCGTGAACAGCCTATACACATCCTCTCCTTCCTTCCTTCCAGTACAACTATAGTCCATTCCCGATTGGAAGCGACATGAAAATCAACCTATGAAAAAACACTATAGGCGTTTAACATGTCAACCTGTTTTTTCAATAACATGTATTCCACAAATATATAACACTGTGGTTAACTTAAGAGTACTGTATTATTGAATAAATAAAATTTTACCTTAATATCTGCTATAACTTGTCATATTTATTTCTTTTTAAATATTAATTAACAACAACGAGAGCAGCGACGTGTTGGCAACGGCCGGTAAGAAATAGTTCACAGTTAAAATATTATTTTAACGAAGTTTTTTTAGTATACTATTTGTAAATTAAACGGTGCCTATTGAAATATTTAGGTAGCCCCGATGGCAACATATCTCATTTTTACAGTTTAAAATAACAGCGGAAAATATCGTGAGTAGGCCGTAATGGTACGGTGTTGTTTTATCGAGCGAGAGCAACTTTGAAGCAACTGTCTGCTGAGCGAGCTTTGTCGCTCGCTCTCTCTCTCTATCTCTCTCTCTCTCTCTCTCTCTGGCATTGTCTGTTTCACACTCGGGAAGTTTCACTTCGCTAGTACGCGACAAAATTGTACCTGTTTTAATTGTAGCATATTTCATACTTATTACAGTAAAATAATGATTTTTGAATTTGTAATTTACAACTGAGAAGAGATTTTAATGTTTGAATATTTTTTAAAAATATATTTAGATATGATGGCGGGGCAGAAACAAAGTGAAGTTGGCAGACGTGGCGAGCCATGACATGGCGTGTTGCTGTTTTATCAAACGAAGCGTAAATTAAGGGTTTGAAACACAGTCATGTAACGTGATTTACCACCAATCCCAACAAAATAACCAAGCCCAGCCCCAATAAATTTCAATAAACCTAATACACAGTAAGCATCAGTACATATAAATATAAGTGGAATAAAAGTTATCGTAGGCTTATTTGTGTGCATTTTCACTGCTATATTTGAAGTTTCTATAACAAAAAATGAGCTACACGAGTTGCGTGCTTGATTTGAACATCGATTTTTCGTTGAACTGTCTATTCCTTCGTTATTCGAACTGAGGCTGTCCTTTAAAGAAATAACCCAACACATATCAATAACAAAAAGTTAAATACCATAGTTCATTACCCCGCAGTTGTAACAGAGTTTAACACAGTCGCGGCAAAATATTAACGTGCATTACGCGTAATGTGCTATGTCGTGGAAAACAAATATGATAGTGTAACGTAACCGTAAGAACTATTGTTAATTCAGGCATTTTTAAAACGTTATAAAGCTGACCTAAATAATGTTATACGCCTAGACTGTGAGTATTCGTACGAAATGGTTTTTGAAATAGACCTAAGACAGAATTCTATGAAAAGCTGTAAACAGTAAACAATACATTTGACAGGTATAAAAGTAGAAGTCACATTTCAATGTTTATTTTAGGTGTAGCGAAAGTATACGAACACATGTACACACACAATGACATACAAACATTGATTTTGACAGATGATACATGGCAGTCACAAGTTTACATTGGGCGGAAGGATACGAAACGGGCCTGCAAGTAGATATTTAGCAGGGCTCCGAGAAAGTTGCTTCCAATGGGGAATGGACTATATACACGTAGCTTCCAGTCCGAACAACTGGTTACACAGAGCTCCAGTAGAACACTTTTTATTAAAAAACCGTCAAATGTATGACTGAGGCCTGCTTACGGATAGCATTTAAGAAACGTTACGTGTCTGTATACGTTTTTAGTCCCTCAATTTCTCTGTATAGTAGGTATGTTTATGTGATAGTGAAAATGGCTCAAACGGGTGTTTCCACGGTCATGTTTAGGTATGAACATTCCGGTACAAAACATTACAAAAGGAATACGGACGTGCATCAAACATTTATTTTTATTATTATGTAATTACGTCATAAAATGGTAATGTTTCCGCTGAAATCTCGTAGAGGAGCGTAGAGAGATGATGCGCATGTCTCGGTCGCCCCTAGCGCTCCCACGCTTTTAGGCCTCAGACGTGCAAAATTCCTTCAACCAGGCGGTCACCTTAACACCCTGATAATCAGCATTGCTGAAGGGTGCGTAATTAGAAGGGGGGGGGGGCGGCTCATCGCCCTGCTGACTTTCAATGGCTCGACTGCTGGACTGAGACTTTGGCTTTGTCCGAATTCGCCTGAAGTACGTATTTGCGAGTACCTGTCCCCGGAAGTGACGTCATAAGTGCTGTTTGAATTGCAAGTGAAGTATTCAAGTATACAAGTAAACGAAGATGTATACTTCTCGCGTACTTGTGAATTATGTACTGCCATTTTGAGAAGCAATTTGTAGGTTACAATCTATTTCCGATATAATTATTTTATTTAAAGATTAATAGAGCAACATTATTATACTTCGTAGATATAGAATTTTGAACTGAGTAAATAATTATCGCAAGGTTAACCTTAAAAAGAAACTGTAAAAAATAAATTCGAATTATGCCAGTGTTCCTAACGTACAGAAGCTAACATAAAAAAAACCATCCAAAATTGCACTTACCGCAATATTATTTAATATTTGATTTAACCTCTAAAACTTACGGTAATCATCAAATTCTTAGTCGGAATACATATGCATTAAAAGTGGTTAGCTGGCTAATAACAGTTACCGAAGCCAACAAGACTGCTGGTCTGAATTCATCAAGTTTGGTGCCGAGGGTGAGTGAAGTATGCAAGGATGCAAGTACGCAAGTATATACTTGAATTCGGACACGGTCTTTGTAGTCCACGAGCTGCTATATGGAAACACGCTTTCTTTACGGTAAAGTCCTTTTCGAGCCGAGCCGATCCAAGCGGGACAAGCGCCCGCCCTCCTATCTGTGACACTGGACGTCATAAATGCACAGCATTTAAATAAATACTCGTTAAAAAAATCCTGAAGTGTTACGAGAGTATATTTTTTCTCTGCTCCCTTTCTTTCAGTCTTTCAAATTAATCTCTTGGTATATGAAAAGAGAAACATTCGTGTTAAGATTTAATTTATGTAGCGAACACATTCAGGCCCTCGGACGGAAACGGAATGGCCAAGGTTTGACAAACTTTTTAAATTTTTCCACCAATAAGGAAGGACATTAAAAAGGAGTAAAAATCTTTTCAAATATTCCTTCATTACCACCACGTGAAAGTGCCAAAATTTAGGTATGTTAATTTGCTCTAGGCTGAAATTTCTGCCTAAATTATACTTAGTAAAGTTGTTAAACGAGGTAAGTTATTTAACTGTATTGCAAATTAAAATTGCAATTCTTTAGCCTAGATTCAAACACAGAACGTTTCGCAACGTGAAGTCGACCTTACAATAAAGAAGTAGAAATGGTAAGTGGGATTGACAGTCAGATGATTAAAGGCAGGTGCTGTATTATTTATAGACTTAGGTGTACAAAAAAAAATAGTCGCACGTGATTAGCGCCAGTTACCAGCAAGGCCAGACGCATGTAAATAACACAGGATACATCGTCCACGTATGGATGATAGCTGTATTCTCCCACAGAATTGTTTAGAAGCTAGTGACAAACAAGCTAATAAATCACTGTGACGTCCCGACCTGTCCACATATGTCAAGTCGCAGTGGCAAACAACTGACAATTTTTTTAAAGTCAAAATTTTGACTTACTAGAAAAAATCAATTTATAAAATAAAAGAGATCAATAAACACCTACAGATAAGCTACCTTGATCACTTACCAAAGTTTTTACCATAGAAAAATGCCAACGTCTTTGGTGTATCAACAAAAGTCGGAACGTCTTCAGCATTTTCATTACATACTATTCTTCCAAAATATAAGCGCGTAATTTTGTTTTCTTGTCGGGAAAACTGACGTCGGCTGCATCAAACGACAGTTGGAAAAAAAGAGGACTCCACGTCTCATTTGTTTAGTATGGCCTTAATTAAGACACTGACTACTTGGCCCACGTTTGCGCCCGAAAACCAGGCGTATATTCGCCTTGACTGTACGCCTATCTACGAATATTTGCTCCCGTCCCCTTTTTTTTTCTCTCCCCACCAACTTATTTTTATTTTTAGAGTTAAAATATGTGATTTTGGTGTTTTAGTCAAGATTTGTTTTTCAATAACAATAAGACTCTAAAAATGGAACTGCTATTGAAGGACTGAAGTGTCTTTGATTTCACACTTGTTAAGAATTAATATGAAGAGTTTTAAATGGCATCTTACTAATCACTAGGTGATGCTCTGCTTAATCAGCTAGTAAGGCGAATTGACATTTTCCGCTTAGAAAAAATATAAATTTAAAAATTTTTTTAATTATTTAAAAAATGAAACCTTTAAAGTAATCAAAACACGTTCACCGGCCGTCTAGTTACTCATTAACTCTCTTTGAAGTCCCTAAAAGCCGCCGAAGAGAGGTAGTGAAACGGCCTTCATGTTAACTAATAATAAACATCCTCCACAGTCCACACCAAACAGTCGTCAGCATCCATCCAAAAACAGTATGTCTACGTAGATAGAACTCATAACTTACTCCCACAACGAGCGACAGAGAGACAAATCTGGGCGGCTCTTAACATCGAGGTCCTGAGAACCAATAAGGGTGAAGTGAGATGAGTCGGATTGAAAAGGCGGGAGAAACGGGAGATCCCCGAGAAAACCCGCCGACCAGCGGCATGACCCGTTAAAATCCGGGAACAACCCTGTCAACAATCGAACCAGGTTTGCCTAGGTGGGAGGCGAGTAGTCTAACCACAACACCACCGCGGCCCCCACTACAAACGAGACTTCAGGTATACAAACGTTGTTTGTAACGAGAAACTATTTTTTACACTTAGTTATGATAAACTTGCATCTCAATAATTACGATTATAATGCGTACGAAGAGGTGCGCCAACCGAGTCACGCCCGTACATATCCATCTTCCATGAGAGGCGACAAGGAATAACTGATGCTGTGGAATGAAGACGGAATGTAGGGGTCGGGGAAACACGAATACCTCGAGAATACGCACCAGCCAAAGACAACCTCTGTCATGATTCCCGCCTGTCAAAATCCGCGTGTGGCTCCGTGGATTGTGGAGAACTCGTGTGGAGAGAATAATTGTTTAGGCCAACTTTCTTTTTAGAGAAGCATTAAACTTAACCCCCTCCCGGTATACAGAGAATAATGTCTCAGAGTAAAATTCAATGTTAGGCCACCGTATGTCACCATCAAATTTATTGACGATCTCTTCAAGTAGTGGTTTAATAAACCAACTAAGCAATGCTATTGGGGGGGGGGGGTGAAAAAGTAAGTTGTAACCTTAGAAACAGAGAGAAGGCAAGCTTTCTGTATCCCTCATACTGGACGCCAGTTCAATATATTCAATGATTTAAATATTTCTCTCCGAACTCATCAGTACAGTAAAAAAATAATAAAATAATTTAATTTATTAATTTAGTATAAAACATTTCTATAAGAGCGTCGGAAAGTTGTGTGGGCAAGGGAAGCATTTGCTTTACCCCATATTTTGAGAAGAAAAAAAAGATGAGGGAGAGGGGACATAGGTAGCGGTGGCACTTCCAATTTCCAGCGAGCACGAACTTCGCCACTGCGTTGATGAGGAGCAGTTGGTCACCACTTCAATTTGTAGTAAGTATTTCTAACTTATTTCAGTATACTTGCCTCATTATTTTCGAAGTGTATCTTGTATATACCAAAAAACAGCAATATTTCAGTAAAAATTATTTTATTAAAATTTTTGAACCTTGACCCCACACGAAACGTGTTAGACTACATACGTGCACGACCGCATGCACAAACATACAACGCGCAATGTGCGGAGGCGATAAGAGGGGGGGAGGGAAGCAGGGAGATACAAGTTTTAAATGAACATGGGTACTGTAACAGCAAGTTGAAAACTTTCCCCCTTTTGGTAACAAGAAACCGACACCTATGCTTTTCTCCCCAGTCAATTTAAATCAAGTTTTATACTTCATGTGAGCTATATTTATTAAAAGTGGAATTCAAGACCAATGTTAAACTTAAAACAGTAATGTTTGTACTAGTATAAGTATTTTGAGTTAAACTATGCTAATAGGAAGCAGTACGTACTCTATGTGTAAATATTGATATGTAGAAACATGAAACATTCGCGATTTCAATAACTTTCTGGCTATACTGCACTGTCTTATGTACCCATATGCAGATATCCACTGCGCATTGTTATCTGCTGTCACAGTGGAAGACAACGAAGGGACCAGTGTTCTCCAGGAGACGTCAAACACCGTGTGGAACAATGGCTAAAGTTATATAAACACACGTGTTTTGCAGTGTAACTCATCCAGAAATAAAACCGAGAATTCACCAAGTCTCTACTGATATAAATGATTTCAAAACTAAATTTTGGGAGAAGGCGCTTTTGGCAGCTCCAGGGTTAGCAAATTCTATTCAAGACCTGGCCCCCTCTTCCACTAAACCGGAGAAGGTCCCTGCACTTGTATAAACTTTCCACCTTTGTGCAAAGATGTCCGAAGCGCACTAACGACTTCGCGATGGACGTGTGTTGGCCGAAAGTGGAAAGTGGGGCGGGCATTATTCGCAAATGAGTTCGGCGCGGCACCTCTCACCTTGAACCAGACTTCCGCGGCGACCCGACCTTGCTCGCTCGCGCTGCCACGCAGACCTGAGAGCCGCGGCAGATATTCTGACGAGCGCCTTCTCACTGATAAAGGCTGTTCACTTTAAAGTGAACACTTTTGAAATCAACCTTCGAAAAATATAACTGCCTCTACCTAAAAATATTTTATAGGGCATACCGAGTGACATGCGCCCATTGAAGTTGGCAATGATGGATTTTGCGTTTCCCCCGCCCCTTCGTTTCGGCGCTGCTCCCTACTCACCTCAGTCACCCTCATCGGCATGCTAATTAGAATTCCCTTGATGTGTGGGGAACGGAGGGGGATGGCAGAGAAAAATAGATAGAAATGACAATCCACTTACGTGGTGATCCGTATGAAATAAATGGCGGAAAACCCGTAAAAAAAAAAAATAACATGGTCCGACAACAGAACGCCATAGGCCAAAACAAAAGCACAATAAAAATAAATTAAAGTAAATGATAACTTATACCACTGCATTTCCCAGAAGGGGAAAATATTCTAGCAGTGGAGAGTTGCACGCGTGGTTCGTTCTACGGCTGGCTGTGTAATAAATAAAAATATACTCTGTGGCTGGGGTATTGGGCACATAAGCTAAGGTTTATTGTATTCAGGTTACGAACGAAATGTGATTTACTAAGGGAGAGTTCGGCATAGAGAAAATTTCCGCTGCTAGGTGCGCAGCGTTCCAAAGAGGTCACTTTTAATTAGAATTTTAAGCTACGTGAATAAGAAAAGAGAAAGATTTCACTTAGTTGGGAAGTTATTTTATTTATGATTAATATAAATATACTGTTTTTAACGTCGAAAATAGAGAAATTCCGGTACATTGCCCACACTAGCGCTTACCTAGTGGCGAAAATTTTGGTTGTAAAAACTTTCATATGCTTTTCACGACAAAGTGAGCACTTTTGAGGTCCTAGTAGCTTTTTCCTGTCAGCCATGTTTCATCATGTAACCACATTTTAAAATAAATATTGCCATGTAAGTAATACACACAGTGTGAATATTCCACCGCACTCGGAAGTTAACTTATAGGGCTAAAATAATATATGTTTACCGACAATTATTCTAAATGAGAGGGCTTTCAAAAGTGCTTACTTTACCGTGAATGACCTACTAGTAGAGGTAAGCCTGTGGCTATATGCGCTACGTCTTGCAAGCCAAGTAGGCTAATCACACTACCTGTGAGAAAAAGGGGGTGGGGTGGGGCGAGGCGAAGGTTCCACGTGCGGTGGCGGCGGGGGAATGGGCCAAGGTCGCGAGGTGGCGCGCCCCACTTACCGGCGCCGGCGACAACACACTTGAGTCACGAGCCTACACAAACACACCGCCACCTGCTGGTAGGAGCCTCGTCCGGTTAACCCAGTTCCTATCCCGCCCTGCAGCAGTCGTTGTTTGTTTACTAGGTGCGCCGATAGTAGTAGTCTCCGAAAAAACAACACTCCCAACTACTGCTCCACAAACGTATCTAAAGACCTCGCGACTAAGCTCTGTAGCCGTCGTCGGTATGACACATATGTAAAGGTTGTTCACGATAAAGTGAGCACTTGTGAAATCAACCTTACAGAAAAGTCACTGGCCCTACCTTCATATATTTTAACGGGCGCACTGAGTGGCATGTGCCCAGTAAAGTTGGTAACGACGGATTCCATATCTTAACGTCATATAAAAAAAAAGTTAGGTAACCATTTGTGATCACTTAAATTATTTGTTCCGCTTCCTGTTTTTTTTTTTTTTTTTTTATGAACAGAGTTGTAAAATATCTACTTTTCTAATAATTTCACAGTTTCACTTGTCCGACGCATGAACAAAGTTATCAGGCCCATGGCAATGTTAATACATATATGTAGATCTTAAGCAGGGCTTTCAAAAGTGCTCATTTTATCATGAACCGCCTGTACTGAGTTAATTGTCCGAGGGCGTGGTGGGAGGGATGGACAGTTGAAGGACAGAGTATTGTTTCTGAAGTTTCGTGGCAATGCTGTAGTGGAGCTGAATTCTAATTTTGATTGGATCTCCATTGCCTACGGGGCCGCGGTGGTTGAGCGGTTAGCCTGCTCGTCTCTCACCAGGCGAATCGGGTTCAATCCCGGGCGGGACCGCTCCCGGATTTTCGCATGTGGGAATCGTGCCGGACGAAGCCGCTGGTTGCTGGGGTTTTGTCGGGGATCTCCCATTTCCCCCGCCCCTGCATTCCGCGCTGCGTGACTGCGAAAAAAGTAACCAAAAAAATTAAGTGACACAAATGTGGTGTGTGTTTCGCTTGTGGTTTTTGCTGTTTTGGTATCGTCATAATTGTGCTGTCCTCGTTGTTTCTGTGTCACTCGTCTAACTAAATGTCTCTCTCTTATTCCATATACTGTATGTGCTTATTCATATTATCACATTTGTACAGCATTTGTGTTTCTCATCCGTATATTTTGTTCGTTTTTTTGGTTACTTTTTCGTAGTCACGCAGGCGTTGGAGATCCAATTACAATTCGAATTCAATTTAACATGGTATTCTAGTTCACAACATAAACGTATTCCTACCACCAATAAACTAACTAGAATTGTGGTATGTTATCTCTTACTAACACACCAGTTCCACTTTTCCGCTGGTAGAGGGGAAGCGCTAGGGGTGACAGAGGCATGCGCATCAACTCTTTCATCGCCTCTACGCGCAAAGCAAAGCAGTCTTACCGTCGATAACGCAACTCTATGAGACTTTCAACGGAGAACCTACCATTTGACGGAACAATAAAAATAAAGGTTTGATGAACGTCCCTATTCCTTTTTTAATGTTTTGTACCGGAATGCTCATTCATAAAAATGACCGTGAAAACACCCATTTGAGCCATTTTCACAATTAATAAAACACGCTTCAGAGATAAATGACGTGAAACGTTTCTTGAATCCTATTCGTAAGCAGACCTCACTCAGGCACGTTGGACGGTTTTTTAATAAAACGTTTTCTGCTGGAGCTCTGCACACCGTTCGGCGGCCTACCCAGGCGGCTACCTTAAGTTGGCAGCGAAACAAGAAAACTTGTCCCACATCTAAACGTCGTATTCAAAAAGTTAACTTTAACATTTGTGATCACCGAATTGATTTTAAATATTTTCTGCCTATATTACGCATGTAAAGTAATTATTGGCACATTGTTTACATACTGTAATTACACACCTAACAACTTCGCAGATTTCACAGTTACACTTGGTTGTCGCATGAATCAAGTGAGAGGGTCAGTGGCAATGCTAATTTTACATATGCTGTAATTATATAAATTGAGCATATAAGTAGATCTGAGGCAGAGCTTTCAAAAATGCTCAGTTGACCATGAACAGCCTATACTGTAAACGTTTCGTCCGAACTGACCTTGAAGTTGCTGCGTCGACTCACAATAGTGAGGCATGAGGGAGGAAGAGATTGTCTTTCACATATTCCTTAAGTTTCATTTGTATTTGTCGAGCAATAGCCTCGTTGTTTGATCAACTTTCTGGTTATGTTGTGGGTTTTTTCCTTGTGACATCCAACTAGAGTCCTGCTTTGAATTGTACGTGAGTTTACATGTTTGTGGTTTCGTATCGATTTTATTGTTATTCATGACTAAATTCCTTTTTGGAATTGCTGTATACGCATGTTATGTATTCGTCAACAACAGCTTTCTTTCTGTTACTATTTTATTGTTGTGTGTCTATATTATTTTTTATATTGAAGGTTCTCTGGCACTACAACGAAGTGCTGCAATGGCACGTAGCTATGATAATAGTTCCGTTAGTAATCCTACTAGCCATTTCAAAACTGCCATGGCTTTTGTGAATCTCAAACTATCAATACGTTCGACCTTCCTATATAGGCTGGGGCTGAATTCGACCGAGAAATTTCGTGAGGTGATTCCTCATGAAAAATCAAGTGGCAAATATATGGGACACTTTGTGCCTAAACTAAATATTAACTGCGAAATAGTCCCCGAAAATGGGGATTTTGGAATGTATTTTTGCGAAATATCGGAAACCAGGTGAGATGAAAGTACAATTCGCGGAATATTGTTTTATGTTATCGGGATCGTCAATCTAAGAGCAAACTCACAATAATAACACTCCCCGTTACAAAAAATACAGGGATAGCCACCCTCTTATTGCCGCCAACTTCGTTACCGTCGGTAATTATGAACGTTTGATGGTGGTTTTTGAGCAGTACGACCTACGAAACAAATATAGTCCCCTCGTTGCAACTGCCTAGGACCCACCGTTTTCGCTTAAAACGCACACAAAATTCCGCTAGATTCCGTTGCAGCGATACAGAGCCTAGTATACAGGCAGTACTATATACGTGTATGGCCACAGCAAAGCCGATAGTGGGGCCGGTTTTACATCACTGGGACGTTACTCCCTCAGCACGGGGGTGGATCGGTCCCTTAGGAGGGACCTTGGCCACCCAGACGGTTATCTGTTAGCTTATGGAGGTAAGAAGAAGCTAACCCCCTCCCCCCTCCACACCCATATAAAACATTTAATTGCTGCATTAACAAACAATATTACAGTATTCCCAGGGTAGCGCCTGGGAGCTGTTTCCATAGCTGTGATATTTGCCTGCCTTTCCCTGCTTGTACGGGCTAAAGGTAGGTGGAAAATTTAAATTTAAATAATCTGCACGAAAATTTTGAAAAATGCAGAACTTTTTAAGGCTTTCGCTAGCCCCCTATGTGCTGTGGTGAAGTTAAATTGCGCGAATTTTATGTCATACGTAGTTGCTGTGGTATTAAATTATTATATAGATTTAGAATAGTGCAGGAATGAGAATGTGATGATTAAGTTACATTGTGTATACTGTGTGTGTGTGTGTCGATATATATATATACTGTGACGGGTGACAAAGGGGCAGTAATTCAAAGTGAATATCTGAATAGGTCGGGGTCTACATGTAGAGTGACTTACGCGATGCTAGAGCGAACTAGTTTAGTTAAAAGTGGGGAAATTTTGTCCCGGACTGATCCGAAAATTCCGGCCAGTTTCGGCGTTTCATTTTATAAATTTATACGATTACTTGCGCTGAAGGCGTAAAATAACTGTTTGCAAGTCATTTTTGTTTAAGAATCTATGTTTTTGATTATAAAACCTGTTGAATTCGAAAGCAGAGCCAGAAAAAACGAGGCAAGAAGGTGAAGTTAGTCTGTTACTTTGCCAGAGGACTTTGATTGGCCGAGAGATCTTGGTGGGGCGGAGCTAACGAAATTGTTCAAGAGATGGCAGCACTGTAATTATTTACCGTGAACAGCTTTTATTTTGTATCGGGAAAATTAACGTATTATATTTTAGGTTGAAAATAATAGTAAACAATTGGTTTTTATATGTAATTGATGCTACATACAAAACTTAAAAAAATGTAATCTGGCCATATAAGGGGCAAAATAAATTGTTAAAATTTCTGGATTACCAATTCTGTTCTGTACTGTTTGACAAGTGATTTTAATTGAATTTAATTCATGTATGCAGTTGATTAATAAAATATGGCCAGCAATAATTATTGCAAAACTAATTTGATTTCTGAATTTTATTTTGCATGCTGAAGGCAGATGGGTTGACAGTTTCGGCATCTAGCTACGTCTGCTGTTCTGATAAGAGTCTGGGGTGAACTACTGTCATATAGACTTTGGTTGACTGCCTGGAAATGGGGGGGGGGGGGGGAGAAGTGTTCTGCGCCGCGGTGACACAGAAAAACCTTGTGGGTTCTAGCGTGTGTTTTGAGGGATCGGTTGAGTTTACAATCTTTTAGCTGAACTGTTAAATGTGTTTAACTTCAAAGCCGGCGCATTCTAGATCTGCTTTGATGTCCTGCATGTTTGTTGTGGGGGTGAGGTCGAAAACTACCTTTTGTGGTTTGTCTGCATTTGCACAGAAGGTGAAATGAGGGATGTAATTTGCAGTGAGCATAGTTTTGGCTGCCTGAAAGTGTTGGCAGTTTGCAGTGATTATGTGTAAGCCTTGAGAGGTTGGAAGTATCAAAAAGCTGTCCCTGTTAATTCCGCGCAGTTTTTACAACAGAAGATTGTATTTTGTGGCATCAGGGACCATGATGCGAAATGTCTGCGAACTTGGTTGTTTTTGTGAAGGTTTTGCGGCCGGCTGAGTTGAGGGGGAGGGGGGGGGGAGCTTTAAAAACCAGCCTCTGAGGACGAGTTGTTGAGACGATTCTTCTCTTTGGCTGTGGGTTTTGAATCAAAGTTGTTTTCCCCTTTTTTCTTCATTGTTTCAAATTCAGTTTCCATTTGCTGTTGTTCTTGGTGTTGGAGGGAAAGGGAATTTTGGTAGTCTTGAGCCATCTGTTTCGCTAGAACCCGAAGTTCTGGAGCTGCACGTCTGGTAATTTGGTTGTCGATATCGGGCAAAATAATCGAAAGGTTCGGGAGTTCAAGCAGAAAGTCACGTATATGAATGGGATCGCCTCCTTCGACCGTAATCTCGTACCCTTTCCGCCCCGCCACCTCCACGACCCCGCCGGGGGGGGGGGGGGGGGGGTAAGTCTGGTTGGGGCGACTTCGTTGTGCTGTTATTCAAAGTGCGAACAAGTGTTGTCAAAGAGTACCGAGTTCGGTGCTGCACACTGTGGCCGCTGACCCACTAGGGACTAGGCTCAAAGTGACCTGTTTCCAGGCCGACCACAGTGTGTAGGGTGTGTGTCACGTAAACGTCGAGAAAACGCAGGACGCACCCTCCGTGGTCGGAGGACAAGGTTGAAGTGTGTGAGCTGTGAGGGATAGAGGCGGACAAGGTTAACACCTACTGTAGAGAATGCGTACCATACACGCATGTAGGCGTATTGTCTACGTACGAGGCACTACCGTTTTGTATGTTAGGTTACGAACATAATCAGTTCTGAAGCCCTTCGAGGCAACCGCTGGGTCTTTTCAAACCCTTATACAGTATTAATACAATTTATCTCCAAGTTGGTGGAGTAAACCAGGTCCATTAAGGGTTGAAGGTCTTAATTAAATAAAATAGTTAATTACAATTTTCTAGTATTATTTAACAATAGGTAACTAAAAGAAATTTCTGCCCTACCCAACATCTCACAATAAATTGATATCACTTGCTGTTTACAATTAACGAATTCAATCAATACAATTTATAATTACGTCAAATATTTTAACGTAATTAAAGAATTAACAATTAATACCAATAGACAGTGCCTCAAAATCTATTCAATTTTTTTGATAAATTATATGTCCAAATTTGACACTTCCACTATTTACAATAAAATCCGTATCGCATATTCATTCAGTGCCACCTCTGTGTAGTCCAGTTCACACCACTCCGCAATGTTTTAGAGTTCTCCGAGCGCCCTCACATACAGTAAGTAGCCTTCACTCGTCGGGTTTCACGCCCTTTCGTCCATTCCGCCACGAACACCTCGTCCACCGTCGTCAACCATCCTCTTCACCGACGTCCCGGTTACAGCACTGCTTCCACAGAAAGACTGTCAACCCTTGGATAGCTGCAGTATTTATAGGGTCGCAGGTCATCGAACAGAAACTTCTCTAAATACCGCGTTGCGCCGAGGGTAATAGTTCGCAGAATTTTCTTGTGCATCCTCTAAACTCGTCGGCTTCTCACGCATGTGCGGGGAGGGGGGAGGAGAGACTAACGCCAGCCAGGTCACCGCTGTCAATCATCAAACATTCCTCCGGCGAGCGGGCCTGCCTGGCGAAGAGGGGAAGGGAGAGTGGAGGTGGGCCATCCCCCACAGAGCCGGACCGCGCTTGGAACTCGCGTCTCGTGCATCCTTGGCGCGTATAGGCTGTTCACGGTAAAATGAGCACTTTTGAAAGCCCTCTCATTTGGAACAATGGTCAAAAAATGTGTTTTATTTTAGCCTTAGACGTAAACTTCCGAGTGCAGTGGAATATAAACACACTCTTTATTACTTAGAAGGCAATATTTATTTAGAAATGTGATTATGGTAGGCCTATAAGATATGGCTGAAATAAAAAAGTAACTAGGGCCTTAAAAGTGCTCACTTTACCGTGAACAACCTATATCAGTATGGTACCTGAAAACATACAAACTAAATGACCACGAAATATGTA
Organism: Dryococelus australis; assembly: GCA_029891345.1. Classification (NCBI taxonomy): domain Eukaryota; kingdom Metazoa; phylum Arthropoda; class Insecta; order Phasmatodea; family Phasmatidae; genus Dryococelus; species Dryococelus australis. The sequence continues at coordinate 128,051,540 of CM056997.1, forward strand.
CACAGGAAACTCTGAGACACTTGTTATACACTTCCTACAAATGCCTAATCAAAATGTCAATTTTTACACCAACGTTTCTTGAGTTCCTGCTCTAAAGCTGCGAAACGCTTCTCTCGAATGTTCATTAACTGTTTTGTTATGAAAGAGCGTACCACGGTTGGTCCAATAGGAGGATCTCGAGCAGTATAGACTGCTCACGGTGAAGTGAGCACTTTTTAAGGTCTTCCCAACAGGCATTAACCACTAATTAATATATCTTAATGCGGCCTCAGGCATTAAATTTTGAGGATGGTGAAATGTATACACTGTGTTTATTGGTCACATTGCAATGTTTATATTAAAAAGCAGCAGGAAGATGGACATTGGGGGAAAGGAAAAATTTAGAAGGGCCTTAAAAAGTGCTCACTTTACCGTGAACAGCCTATATTTGTGCGACCCTCATGTCAAAAACAATAAATCTGGATTGGTAAAGGCGAGAGGCAAAAAAATACACCTCTGTGCTAGTGAACGTTTTGGATGTTTTACTTTATTTGTAACAGTTGTATAAATAAGTTAAAATATTTCAGTTTCATATTAGAAAAACTTTCCATCATTCTTATTTTATACGTTTTGTAACCAAGTAAGAAAGTTGCTGACGACTGTTTATTGAAACTGATTTTAATTATCTGATTGTATTAATTTCGGTGTAAAATGATGGGAGATTATGTAAATGTTAAATAACAAGTGATAGACATTTATCGTGAGATATTAAGTCGAGAATATTTTCTTTGTATTTTCCTTTTCCTGCGTACACCAGCTGAATTCAACTTTTTTCTTTCGGCGCGGTTTTCAAAACGACGGATAAACGCTGTTTCATTTTATTTGGATAGCCAGTTGTGGTGTCACTTGTAGACCTTAACGTTCGCCTGCTCTTGGGTTTTAAAATGCAACATGTCTGTGCACCTACACCAGTTCAACTTAAAAACGGTTCACGGTAAACTGAGCGCTTTTGAAATCCCTGTTTAAGATCTACTTGTATGAACGCTGTGTATTATTCTACCATGCATAGAATTAACACAGCCGTGGGCCTGCAGAATTTATTCATGCCTCGGTCAAGTAAAATTCTGAAATTATTTGAGAATTAAATACTTTACAAATGTTACAGTTTTTGCACGTATGAATATTAAAAATTAGGGGTTAACCCGTGACCGTGTTTTCTGAATGGACCCTTACCAAGAATAGTTACGATGATACAAGTTTTTGTTATCGTACAAAGACAAAAAAAAAACGATGTGAAATTAACTCAACATTGGATATAGTTCTATCCACTTAGCCACTGCGGCCCCACTTAGAATCGCTCTATCCAATGAGCCACTAAGGCCCCATTTGGAATCGCTCTAGTCACCTGGCCACTGCGGTCCTATTTGATAAACTTCTATCCACTAAGCCACTGCAGCCCCACTTGGAATCGCTCTATCCTCTGGGACACTGCGGCCCCACTTGGAATCTCTCTAGCCACATGACCACTGTGGCCCCACTTAATTAACTCAACATTGAAGCGAGACATTTAAAGTTAACAAAAATGACATTCCATTACCTTCATATCTCTATGCAATAATCTCTATGCATTAATGCAAAACTTCCACAGGAAAGAGTTATTAAAAATTAGTTTTTATGGTCAAAAGTCATGATTGCATAATGTGACCTTGCTGAAATTAGAACTTGACCTGTATTTGACTATGAGGATTCCCTCCGCGAAATTTTAAGTACTTCTGTTGAGTTTCAAGATACTTTGGAGTATTAAAGACAGACGGACAGACAGGCAGAGACCGTCAGTAGTAGGAGCGGACCTGTTCTGAAACAAATGGATGCCGCCTTTTTTTTTACATCAAAGGGTTAAATTGATTGAAAGGGCTAATTAAATTGACTGAAAGGGTTAATCAAATTGAAAGGGTCAAATGGATTGAACAGGTTAAATGTATTGAACGGGTTAAATGTATTGAACGGGTTAATTTTTAGTCCGATATATTTGTGTGTGTTTGGGGCAAGAGTGCACTAAGGGTCAATTTTCTTTCTTTCTTTTTGTGTGTTGGGGAGCATCTGTGGCACATCCTCACCCTTGGAGCTCTGGCACTCGATGAGGTGTGGTGCATTGGGGGCAGAGTGTATATATGTGTATGTGTGGTGAGTTTTATACAAGGGTGGCATAAGTGTAAATTTTGTGTCTCATAGATGGTGTTGGTAGATAGGAGACTTTGAAAGATAGTACTATCATTCCAAATGAATAATAGCGTTGCACAAGAGAAAAAATTTCTATGTGTTTAAACGAGTTCTACCTATGAATAAATTACACAAAGGACTCATCGAATCGCAAATTTCAAACGAATACATCTACATGAATAACATCTGGTGTCGTCAAATGTGCTACACGATCACAATTACTTGATTCTCCAGTATGGAATTAATTAACAAAGCAAAAAAAAGGTCCCTATCAATTAAACTGCAGTCGTCCTAAACACAAGATATATGAAAAATATGACACTACTTGACACCTCTTGCACAAACCTGACATAATTTTAAAACATGTCCGCCTGCCTGTGAGACTGGTGAGGAACTTTAGAAACAGAATTCATATGTTAGACAATGATTATGAAAAATGAAATTAATTTATTAACATGTGTAAAAAAGAAAGCATTTAACAGTCAGTGATTATAATATATGTCCATTCGCTCAGGAGGTTGCTGCTACACTGACTTGGATCTCTTACATAAATTATAAGCTGTGTTGAGAGCAAACATAACCTGCATCGGCCTATGTTTGATTATAAACTGAGGTAAAAAAATCGGAAATGAAATAAAAACACAAAAAGAATGTTCTCAAATACATTAAATGGCTGACGAACACAGGTACATAAAAATGACTAAACAAACTGAAAAACACAATGAAATTGTACCAGGAGCTCCCCAAAACACATGTCCGCCATGGAGGCTGGTTAATGAATGAGTCGAGCTTACAGTGACAGCCTGAATATATACGTGGAGCGCAGCTGAGTTGAAATTTATGACAGAAAGAACCTATTTCCTACCAAGCTACTATTAACATCTTGATTACACTATTCATCCTACAACAGACAACGAAATGATGAATTTTTTTTAAACTTACCTAGATTTTTTAATGTGAGTTTCACTATTGTAAGAAGAAGAATTCAGGTTTGTGAAAGAGTTGAATTTTGTTTTCTGAATTTGTGTAAAGTATAATTGTGTTTTTTCCCACCAGACATCAACGGTTTGAATCTTCAGCTGCAGTAGTAGTACTTGTAATCTGGTTGCTGTGAGAAAATTTACTTTAATTTAAAGTTCGTTGGACTTTGCCACTGCTTGCTGTAGAGTTGAAGGGCAGCAGAAAACATTATGGTGTATAGTTAAGGGGTCTTTCTATCTGCCTCTGAAAAAGGTATTTGTGTCACTTTATGCTCGGTTTTGTTAAATTCCCCAGGTTTCTTCAAGTTGACTAGCGAGTCGAACCAGGTTTTCTGAAGATATTTGTCTGTTCCCTCTTGTTTCAAAATCAATTCAGACATGTTCGATTCTCTCCAACATCTTTGTAACGCCCCATTCAAAGTTCGTTTTTATTATATTTCCTTAATATAAATTTCATAAGTTAACTTTTTTTAATGTATAATATTAATTTTTCTCCCTCATCAAAAAGGAAACGAGTGACTTGAATATTTTTTTCCTTGAAAGTGAGCAACCTGATTTTAAAATAAAACAAACAATAACTCCAAATCACCTACTTGTCTCATGTCTACCAAGAATATTTTTCATTTAAACATTTAATATGCAGTCATATATAAGTACTTTTTCTTTGGACACATCTCTTGTCCAATCATTCACAAGAGATATAATGACATCAGGAATCTTCATTGGTGTTCTATTTACAGCAACTATTTACATAATGATGCACATTTAAGGCATTCATTTGTCACATCAGGGGTATTTTCCACACACATGCAGAATGACTTGGGTACAAAACACACTCACATGTACACAAATTCCAGAAGATAATTTTTCACACTGTGACATTCTTCTTCTTATTTGGAAAAGGTGAATAGCAAAATACATCGAAGGCAGTTGTATTCTTGTTACAGTTAGGCAAGCAGGGAGCAGCAGCATTGATGGTGTTGCAAGAGATGTTGCAAACAGTTGTAGATATTTGTATACATTGTAGACATCTGTAGATAGATGTGAAGTTGGTCGTGGAATATGAGGTGCATGTGGTGGTGGCAGATGTACATCATTGATGATGTGGTGATGATAGTTGTTATGCTGTGGGTAAGCTGTATTTAATGTGGTGCTGAAAATATTTTGTAGGGAGGAAAATAAAAAAAACTTAGGTATTCTATAGTGCCCCCATGGTAAGGTTGATATTCCAACTGCCTCAATATACCACTTGTCATCCATATTGATCAACACTACCTTGGTTACACATTCGGTGTAGACTTCATGAGCATGCAAATTGCACTGACATTGGGTCCCCAAAACCCTTGTGCAATTTTCGAGGTAATCTCGATAATCCTTGTACTTGAGTGACTCTAACATATTAGGTATTGCACTCTTTGCCTTCCATATACATTGTTCATGCGCAACAATGTATGTGGAAAGCTAAGGATGAAAATCCGCAAAGTATGTGATGGTGTGATGACATGCCCAGCACATTCATTTTTCATCACCCTGGTATGACCTTTGTTCTCGTAAGGGAATCCTTGTGGGTTATCAAGTTCTGGTTTAGAATCCTGGATAAAGCATGGTTAATATAAGATAGTTTCAAGGTTCGAGTCCCAGGTGAGGTATGTTTGATAATACTAAGTTTCTGAGCTTGAGTCCTGGCTAGGTCATGTTTGATAATATTAAGTTTCTGGCTTCGAGTCCTGGCTAGGTCATGCATGATTAAAGTTTATAAACATAAAAGGAATAACGAACTTCCTTGTATAATCCGATTACTCTACAGAGGCTAGCGATATATAACAACTTATTTTATGTATTTATATTGTTTTGTAAAATATTACTCAGATATTTCAGCAGTTTTTTTTGTTAAAAAGTTTATAAAATTTCATTAAAGTTTTAATGATTTGTTTAAAGTAAATAATATTTCATTCAAATTCTAAAGACTTTGTTAATAAACAAATCACATAATTGAAATATATACAATAGCTTGATAATTGTTTGCATGTAAAGATAGTTGAATCATAGTATTAAATTCAGGTTACAAACACCTTACAATGCAAAAAGCCCATATTGGAATTTCAATTGTTCATGTATGAAATTGCTAAATAAGAATATAATTCAAGTCTATTAATAAAAACCAAATAAATACACAGTAAAAAAAAGTTAAATGAAATTATATAAATGTTAAACAATTTTAAGGAGAAACATTAATAAATGTGATAAGAGAGTTACTAAAATATTTATGAAAACATGGTCAAAATGAAACAATTATAAATAAATTTTATGAAAAGTATTAACAAAATTCCACAAAAGAATTAAAAAGCCTGAAATATTTAAAATTATCCACTTTCTTTAACTCAAGTAGCAAAGATGTTAGGCTTCATAAGGATGTCTGAACTCAAGGTCACACAGGCTGAGCACTAGCCTGGAAGGTGAGCACCAGGGGCCCTACCCCAGCAAGCAGCCAGTCGAATTCCCCAAGCGAGGCTGAAGGTCGGAAGTAATGTGCGAAGAATCGTGGAAGAATCAGGCAGAAGTAGCAGCTGATGGATGGTGTCCTTGAATATATCAAGGCCAGGAAGGTAGCTCCTAGCAGAGTAGGAGGTTTTGACCCCATGAAGTGAGAGAAGCAAATGACATGGAGCACATGGGAACCTCTATTTATAGCCCGCCTCTCCCCTCGTTGCAAAAATTCATATTGTGTAATTCACTTTCAAAATACATAAATGGTACATATTATGTAATTGAGACATATTTAACCCAATTTTAAGTGAATTTAATGCATTTTAAAGGATATTGTGCTTGTTTATGTTTAGCATGTATATACTGGGATTTAACATGTCATGTCCTATCAGCTCTGCAACCCTGTAGATACAGTCATGCCTCGAAACAACTCTGATATCAAACATGTAAACAAGTTTAGGATGTCACAAAACATTGAATTAATTCATGTACAACACTATGAAGTACAAGTTGATTCGAAACATATAGAACATGTTACTTTAAAAATGAAAATATTTATAAACTAATAGCAACTTTGGTGGACAAAGTTTTCATAAATTTTCTTAAAATTGGATCCATATCCCCTTCTTGAACTCTGCTTTCAAGAAGTGAGCATTTCTTACACCCTGGTTTTAACCTGTCTGTTTGTACACAAACATTTTTACAACTAGGAGAGTGTAAAACAATGCTTTCAACCAAATCTGGATATGCTTCAACATAATGTGTGTGTACATCTTCAATATTAGATGAAAGAGGTGTGGTTCCAGTCATATAAAACTTACAAAATTTCTTGTTATCACCACATTGAATTAGTTTGTGGCTCTTTTCATCTCCTAGAAAAAAATTAATTATTTTAAAATGAAAAATACTGTCGCAATTGTCTGTAAACTCATACAAAAGCCCGTTACACCATAGGGCATAAGATGCATTAGACGTTTCTTGTTCGATACTGATAATGATTTGAAGGATGAAAATTCATTATGTTACTACTATGGCATCCAACACAACACTGAGAAGAATTAGCAAGGAACAATATATGTATCTTGATAAAAATTCATTCTCTCTAAATTTGCAAGTTGAAATGTGTTTGAGGGTTAAATGTTATTTCTGCTGGTTTTATTGCTCGATGCACATAACAGTTTGATGAATGACACCAAGAATGAGATGTGTAACCAAAATTGTTTTTCCTACAATGGTATAAAGTATGAAGATTATTACAACATTCTTCCAAATACTGATTGGCTAAAACATGGTCTGTATTATAAACAAGATGTTTCAAATATTTTTCTTCCTCACAATATGACATTACAATGCATTCACCCTTAAGCATACACTTTCGATCTACTGTATGAGGTCTGTATTGGCTTACAAGACATTCAGAACCAATCCAGTTAGTTAAAGTGGAATAATATCTATTTGGTATACTATGTGGTGTCAAAGTTTGAGAGAAATATGCATATTTGAAATGAATGCCTGACTCACTGATATTCTTTACAACAAAATGTAAATATAATATGCTGTAAGTTACAGAATAAAAAAAGTTTATTTAAAAATGCATACTTGTATTTCATTGGGAACATTATTCTGAATTATATACTTCACATGCATATAAATTACACATGGATGGGAAAATTAATCCTCCTTGCTCGAAAATAAAATTGCGGATGTCCCCGTTGCAGGTCTCCTTCCAACAAACGGTGATTCCCTGATGAGGTCTGGTGATTTGGTAGGCGATAAATACATGTCCATGCTCCTCTTCTATCCCCTTGCTAAGACTGCCAATCATCAAATTTTCTAATGTTGTTGGTTAGTCACTGTCGGGGCAAAGATATCTCACAGCAATCTTTGCATGCTATTCCTTCACCAAAGTGAATGCCGATACTGTTGTTGAAAGTGTAGAACCAGTGTTATATATTTTTGCATGGATGAACTTGTAAAATACCGTCATACAGTTTAAAGAACACTCTTCTGTATCTTCTATGTAGGACCTCATATATGTCTGTAGGGGCGAAAATTCTTGCTATAACTGACGATTAAATACTTAACACTCTCCTTTATATAGCTTTTGTAACACCACTCTTTCTCATTTTAACTCTTCTTGGTAAGCCAAACTTTACAATTCCACATGCCACAGGGAGTAGTTCATTCTTGGTCACCAATGTACATAAATGGTTGTTTGTTGCATTTTTCTGTCCAAACAACACAACACATTCAGAGTAATACTCCCTTCGCAACTTATATTTAATTTTCCTAAATTATGGATATTTAGTAATTTCATCACCTTCCATATCCTATACTAATTCGGTTAAACTAATCGGCAAATTATACACTACACACTTGCATCCACTGCAATCTCTAACTTTTTTGTACATAAATTCAGGATTGATTATTGAAAAAATCCAATGTTCATCTCTGTTGCACATCTGTATTTGTATTGGACTATCTTCATTTTCAATTAGAAACCACACTCAACTGTAACCTGGAGTAACACTGGCATAAGGAAGTAATGAGTCGAAACTAGGCATCATAACTGAAGCTTCGGTCTACAGTTCTCTCTCTATATAAAGTAAAATTTGGAAAATATTAGTTCTTCAAAGACAATTTTGTTAAATCAAATTTACAGACACAAACATTTCTGTTCCAAACTTCACAGTCCCATATTCCACAAGGTGCTCTTAGAAGTCCGCTACTGCCTTGCATTTGCATGATGTGTTCCTTATTATTGCATGTTTCAGTCCATAAGGCAGGGCTGTCATAAAACTCTCTACTCAATTTATATTTCATTAGATGAAAATCTGGTTCTTTGGTTATTTCTTCAATTCTAATTTAAAATACAGGTTCTAAGAATAACAGGGCAGTTCACTGCCAGGCCACATATTAAAAACTGGACAGTCTTCTTCTCCATAACACAACAATCATTCTGTATATGTGTTTCCTCCAAAACTTTTTGCGAAATTCCAATGTTCATTTCCGTTGCACATCTGTGTTTGGAAGTATATGTTGTCTAGAGACTGGAACCATACTTTCTTGTAACCTCGAGTAATACTGGAGTATGTCTTCTCTGTTTTAATTTCTCCATTTTTTTCGAAATCTTACGCAGAAACTCTGTTAAAGATACGCCTTTGCATTGTGAACAGAACATTTTTTCTCACAGTGATTGGTATTATAGCATCTGACTATTAAATTAATACTAAAACAGCCACATCTTCTGATATTTATCACTTCAACATTAGTTTAACTTTTTAAAATTTCCTTCTGTGTTTTTCCGAGCACGTGTATGGGATAGTCTTCGAGGACCTCATCATTCGCATATTGAAAATGCTCTTCGTAAGCTATGACACCACAATCCCATGTTTCTCGTAAGTCTCTTCCCAAAACATAATTTTAACTTGAGGTTTAAAGTATTACAAGGTCAGGGAGGTTTAAAGCATAATACTTTAGATTCATTAGCATCGGTTGCATCAGAAATAGCAAGTTCCTTAATTACAAAGGATTTGTCTTGGTAGTTTTCGAAACCTTGCACATAGCACATCATTTTTTTGTTATTCCTTGTTTTTTTTTACAATCTGAAGTTATACACTATGTACAAAAAGTCTCTACTCATTTATAACATTACAATGCTTGCCTCAGAATCCACTTCATCAACTCCAGATGAGTCCATGAGTATATCTAGAATAATTCTAGCTTCAAGTAGGTGTTCCTGCCTGTGCTACATACAATCCCTCCACATATGTTGTAAGTTCTCATCATTAGCAAAGGCAGGCATGCCCTATTGACAGTCTTCACATGGTAAATAGAATACAACATCTTCATCAGCTTGTAAATGTTCAGCTAGGAACGGATATACTAGTTTTATTTCGTGGCCTGCAAAAGAAATTAATTCTATCAGTATCACTCACAGTTGGGAACAGGCTAAACTCAATAATGTTTTCGCCTTCCCATATGCTAAAATCGCACTGAGTACTTCAACACATTCAGAATCGCAATTGTCACAGCTGTGACCTTGATGCATTGTACCTGTTGCGAGCTGATGCAGAGATGAAATCCCTTGTAGATCTAGATGATGTAGTGAAGTTGTAGTAAACAATGTCTGGCGTTATTCTTGGTGTGGACACCTGTCATTGTTGTAGAGATGATGGATGCATGGCATCGTTCTTGGTGAGGACGCCTATCATTGTTGTAGATGTCTGGTGTTGTTCTTGGTGTGGATACCTATCGCTGATGTAGACATCTGGCATTGAAGTAAACGCCTAAGTCTCACTACTGCTAATGCAATGCACATGCACACATATGCACAGAAAGTGAGCTTGGCAGTTGACGACTTAACACTAAGAAAAAATTAATTCATCCCTCCTTATGTAGTAAATGGATACAAAATGGCTGCCATTTTCGTTTAAATTTGCATAAATTTGGCCTTATAGGAAAATAAGTTGGAATTTTGTGAAATTTAACAGATTTCACCTTTGCTAACATCATTTCGAAATAGATACACGATATTTCAGTAATATCATGGCGAAATTTATTATCTAAGGAAAACAATTTGTAAACAAAATAAGTTAAAATATATACACATTTTAAGGTAGTTATTAGAGTCGAAATTCTAGACTAGTAAAAACTATATGTGAAATACGCACAAACATTAAAAAAAAAAAAAACAAATGGAATATCTATGTTTACTATAACCCTTAATTTAAAGACATTTGGTTTTAACGTGGATTTTGTTTCACATAAGTTTTCAATGTTTGAAAAATGTTTAAATTGAGTATTGCTTAAATCGAATGAGGCCTGAATGGTGTTCTCAGTTTAAATTGTGTAAGTGGAAAGATGCATGGTTTTCATTACTTAAGAAAATTTACCAAGTCAAAATAGTCTTATACTTAGTTATAGTTTGCTGGAAAACGGTATCAAGTTTGCTGGAAACTGGATGAAGTTTAATGAATTAAAATATAAAGATTTTGTTGAAATGTTAAATCTTTGAGATTATCTTGTGGGTATTACAATATTGGGTAACATTTAACTTCGGGGATAGAAATTTCATTGGTGGGAGTTGTGAAATTTTTATTTTGCTGGGAATATGCCAGGCTCTTGCGCTTCGAAAAATAGGAGGAAACTTCAGTGTTCGAGCAAAAGTAGCAGTTTGTAGAGAAGGGGGAGTAGCCCAGGTCAGTTCAAAATCCGCTACCCCGAGGGATAGGGTCTTCCCGACGTTTTGCAGAAAAGACGCACTTTGGCATTGAGGCAAGCCTCCATTCCTGGCCGAGGCAGCTCTCCTGTCGGAAAATACATGTTCTGGGGTGGTGATGAAGGGAGGGAGCTGGGGCTGTGTGAACCGGCCAGTTCTCGAGATATCCGAAAAATGTGTTCTGTGGTGAAGGGAGGAGGTGCGTGGTCTTGGATCGATAGTGGGGGCTGTGCAGTGCCCTCCATGTACAGGGCAGTCATCCGAAAACACGTTTTGACCTTGAGGGAGCCCTGGGCAGGTTTTGCAAAGTGCTGCGTTGGAAGCGGGGCAGTCCTCCGGAAACACATTCTGGGCTGATGTAGGCTGAGGGGGTGGTTGGCGCTAAACAGGTTTTTACAGTGTTGGATCGATAGCAGGCTGCGTGGCCTTGGATATAAACTGTCTATTCAGGCAAAAATGTGTTCTGCATTGAAGATATGAAACTACTTTCCCTCGATCGTTACCAACTTCACTGGGCGTATGTCATTCAGCCTGCTCGTTAAAATATATGCCGGTAAAGGCTGTTCACGATAAAGTGAGTTCTTTTGAACTCGGCCTTTGGAAAAAAAGTCACTGCTCCTGCCTGCATATATTTTAATGGGCGGAATGAGTGACATACGCCCAGTAATGTTGGTAACGATGGAAGAAAAGCAGTTCCATATCGTAATGCCGAATAAAAATTGTTAGGTGACCATTTGTGATAACTTATATTATTTCTTTCGCTTACTGTTTTTTTTTATGCATCGAAGTGTGAAAATGGGCAGATTTATAAAATATTTACTTTCCTAATAAATTCATAGTTTCACTTTACCGACGCATGAATAAAGTGATGAGGCCCGTGGAAATATTAATTTTACATATTGCGGAAGGATACGCAATGTGCATACAAGTAGATCTGAAGCAGGGCTTTCAAAAGTGCTCATTTTACCGTGAACAGCCTATAGTGGCAATGGCATTTTTTTAAAGGTTGATTTCGAAAGAGCTTACGTTAAATTTCGACGGCGTTACGCAGCTTCTAACCAGCTTTCTTCCGCAAGAGGAGGAGGAGGAAAACTGTCCTGTGATAATGTGAAGAAACCTACCTCGCCCCATCAGCCACGGAGAAAAAAAAAACACGTCCTCTGACGTCGAGCTGTGTGTGTCCAAAGAGAACAAAAGCAAACCAGGAAACGTTTATTTCCTCACTCCGATAGCGAGGAATTGGCACGTTGCCCGACGCGTGGTCTACTCCACAACAAACCTTTCATAGCACACTTGGCAGCGTGTTATGAAACCATCCCACCAACTTGTGTTGGGCATTGCATTGCGCTCGCCCATTTTTATGCCTACGGCTCATTTCGCAGATACATTAATTATCTACGCACATTTACAGGACGCGTTTCAAATAATTTGGTTTTCGCTTTTTTTTTTTTTTTTTTTTTTTGTAATTTGCGTTTTGAATAATTTTTTATGGTTTTAATTGGTACACCACGACAGTCAACTGTTTAGCGTGCAATGCTGCTGTCTATTATACACCACGACTTGGCTAATAACAAGTGTGAAATAATTACGTAAAAATAAAAAACGGGAGGTTTTAAAATAAACTGTACGTCTCCACAAAACTATGTTTAAAGCATTGTTTAGCATTTATCATCACAGAATAAAATTATACAGACGTCAAACTGTTACTAAGTAATAATTAGATGATGAAAAATATTATATATTTCATGAATAATTATACAGCTTACTTTACTAAATAGTTACTATATAAAATGTGAAATGTATTTGTTTATTACAAGAACTTTTGCTGTATCCGTATTTTATGCGGTCGGAAAAACTAAGACTGCGGCGAGTTGGTAGTAAGCTTCTAAGTTGGAAAAATGCGGAAAGGAAATTACAAAAATACATCGTTTTATTTTGCAGATAAAATCAAGTTCGTGACAGTTTACTAACGAAAAGTGCCAACTGGAACAAAGCCTCAGACTTCAATTTTTGTATGCATATGAGATGTTATGAGGAAATGAAACTAGTGGAAGGTACTGAAAAGACACATCGATTCTCGCTTTCGGAATTTCCTGTTAGATCTCGATCTACTACACTGGGGATGATTTTGGTGATGGGTTATGCCACATCGTTTCCCATTCCCTTCTAGGCACTGAAGTATTAATTACTAACAGTTAATCGTCCATTAGATTAGGAATTTGGTAAGTCTTGGTTGACAAAAAATCACCAACGAACATTTGTCTTAAATGGGGACGAAAAATCCATGTTTGAAAACTCACACACTCCCTCCCACCACACAGTCTTAACCTATCCCGATATTAACTGCCCTAGATGTCCAGGGAGCAAAGCATTGAGAACTTTATTTAACGATGAAGAAACCAATAAAACTTCTGAGTGACGGCGAAGGGTTCAGTTTCTCGCCACTTAATAGTTACTGAACCACTTTTCACTTGGCATTCCATCAAGGGCTGTCCTTTCGGAAATGTTGGATGTCCCGAATTTATATGAAGACTAAGCTTCTCTCTGACGTCAGACGTGCATGTGTACTGTTACGCATGTCGCGAAAAGAAATAGGTGTTTTGATTACAGAAGAGAAATATTGGAAACTATTAAAATTATACTACATGCTTTTCGTTCATGAGGCCAATTGTGTAAGAAAAATACAACAAACTTTCAGTTCGTAACACATCAAGCATCCATGTAAAACAATGGATCTTTCAAATTCAACATGCATATAAATATTTGAACAAACCTTTAGCTGCTTCATTCATGTGTCGAAGGTATCGGTAGAATGACTTAAAAACGGCCACTGTCTTCAGCTTAATGATTCAGCACTGATCAGAATTCAGTTTTGTATGTAATTGAAAGTACCCACTACTGTGCCACATACGCAAACATTTATGTGTTGTAGAATATACGTAACCTATCTTTACTGGGTAAATCGTATGTTTTCGATAAATAAAACTGGCTTTAGCTTCAAATCTGTTGGCATACAAATGAAAGTGCATGGTTTCTACGCTTGTGAATTAAGTCGTAACAATCGAGGACGAATAGTTATTTTGAGCTCCAAATAAAAGTTCATAATCTGTAAATAATTTTTAATAAATAGTTAATTATTAAAAATATACAACATTGCAAAACAATTGCAATGCTGTAATCGTACCAATTAATTTCAAATATTCCAGCCATGAATGTTAAAAAGTTAATGTAAACACTTCCTCCCCCTCCCATATATTACCGCATCCGGTGAACAAAGCTGTGTGGAACAGGCGTTAGTTGCGGCGACATTCCACTCACTTTGGACACAAGCCAGTTACCACAATGGCATCGGTGGATAGAAAGAAACGACACCCGGAACAATTCTCTCACAAGAAGCGAGACAACATCGGCCTACATACAAGTAATTATCTACTAAATAAAAAACACCCTACAACCCAGCGACTATGGGGATCACGACTCACACAATAAAAGAAAATTTAGCTGTTTAACGCTTATTTTAAATAAGACATATTTTAACGTAAACAATGAGGGCACTGGGGCCGCGGTGGCTGAGCGGTTAGATTGCTCGCCTCTCGCCAAAGCAAACCGGGTTCAATTCTCGGCCGGGTTGCTCCCGGATTTTCGCGAGTGGGAATCATGCCGGACGATGCCGCTGGTTGGCGGGTTTTCTCGGGGATCTCCAGTTTCCCCGTCCCTTCATTCCGGCGCCGCTCGATTCTCACCTTATTTCTCCCTCATAGGCTCTCAGGACCTTGTTGTTTAGAGCTGCCCAAATCTCGCGACTCAACTCATTAAGGCCATTCGTACCATTATGATGGGAGCGAATCGGAATAAAGTAATGTTATGGCATGAAGTCTAATGAAAATTCTACTGCACCCCTCCCCCCGGAATATACTTTTTTTTTTTTTTGCTTTTGTGTAGACTTGAATTAGGGTAGAGCTGTTGGCATAAAAAAAAAGTACATTGGAACTGATCGACGCCCGAATACAAGACATAGGTCATTTCTTGCCAATGTTTATGTTCACAAGTGGAGGCAAACATGCAAAATGGGCAGAGAGAGGAAACTTAGCGCGCTTCTTAAATATATATTCGAGTAATTTTGAACCAATTACACCAGAAACAGTACATGAGGACAACCGCTAACTAATCAAACTGTTAAGAATCATCAGTGTGTCTGCTTGTAAACACTATCTACACATGGATTCGAGTCTCCCACCTCCGGCATGAAGTGTATCGTTTTGTTTGAAGTTCAGGTTAGGTTAATTGTTCATGCAAGCCACTTTCCTACTCTCTTAATGACAAACTATCGCCCTCATACTCTGTATCGCCTGTGTACACAATAAGCTACAGGTTTGAATGGAAGTTTTAAAAATGGAGTCGCTCAAGTATTAAAAAAAAAACTATTACCACTCTGTAGTGATCCAGATCCCACAGACAGCATTATCAGCAGATATTGATGCCAACCTGTCATATTAAATTTCTCTCGTGCAAGGCAAACGAGATGGAAGATTTTCGCCCCAAGCATACACAATACCAAGTATTTCAAGTCTCAAGGACAACACAATATAAATTCTGTGTTACTACATTTATATATATTTCTCTGAAAATAAACAAATAGAAACAGTTAAAAAGCTTTTCTGGAAGTATAAATTCAAGCCTAACACAAAATTAACTCATTAATTTATTTATTTATTTATTGGGTGTTTGAGTGCTCTTGAACAGCGCCAAGGCCTTAAATGGGGAACATCAGAAGTCGGGAATGGGGAAGGAATCGGCCATGGTCTGATTAACGAACCATCCCAGCATTCATTCGCCTGGAGTGAGTTCGAAAATTCCTGGCATCAGAAATCAGGATGGCCGAGCTGGGAATCGAACCCAGGACTTCCTGAACGCCAGTCCAACGTTTATAATATTGCGCCACCTCGCCACGGGGAAACACGGCGATGAAACAAAACTATTTGCCATCACTCACCATAAACAAAACCCTCGAATATCAAAGTTTTCTTAAAATACAAAATAATTCTTAAGACTCTTACTTCAAAATTTATTAGTGCTATATATTTAAATTAGAAAATCTTCAGAATTTTACTATATTTCACGTACAGGGAAAAAAAATTAAAATTAAATAACATGCACTTTGTAAAAAAAAAATACATGGAATATAACTTGTGTAAATAAATGTGGACTTTAATGCTGATGTGCCATATCTGTTACAGAGATACATCTCGAATTTGTATATCTTACGAATAATCGTCAAGATAATGGGCGAAACATCATAGAGCTGTAAAAATATTACCTTCCGGTAAAGAACTTTCAAGTGAGCTGAAGGAAGGTGGGCAGGCCTAACATGCAACTAATAATTTCACACCGATCAAACTTTCTTCTGGTGGCGTACTTTACGATACTGGTGTTGGTGAAAGCCGGAAACCTTGTCCAGGATCGTGAGAACAAAAGACTGGGCCGGAGACGTCACACAACGCTTAAAACGCTATCAGAAATCTGCTTAGCGAATCGCTGCACAGTGGTGCAAATGTGAAACTGGGGAACCCCAAAATGTTTCAACGAGCGGCACTGAACCGGTGATTGGGGAGACTACTTTTCACTTCCTGCTGGTGCACGGGAAGACTGCATTATGGTGTTAGGGGAGCAGTCGGTGACCAAACTCAGTCTGGAGACTGCGTCTAGACTCGGCATCTACATGCACGAGTCAATTGCAGAGTTTTTTGACGTGAATACGTCTTTAAATTTTCAACCATGGTGGGAGGCAATGCAGAAAATCCAATGATAATGACATCAGGAGATACAGTTTGGCATTGCAGCTCCGAATCTACCGTCTACATTTAAAAATCAATTACACCACTCGATTGCCAAAGGATCAAAGAATATGTTACGTTGAGTGAGGACTGCGAGGCAGCGCGCGTTCGTTTCGCTGCGTGTTATAACTTTCGCATAGTATAACTTTTGACTAGGAGAAACTACGACGCTCGTTTACGTTTCAATCGACAGCTTCCGTCAAGATCAATAGATTGCGTGTATAAAAACATTTTCGTGGTGCGGTTATGGTGAAATTGTATGAGTAATGTTGTCCTATACTCGTCAAAAAGCCAAGTCGAAATACAGAAATCGTATACGGTTGGAAAGAGCATCTCAAAAGTAATCCAGTGATACCCATAAAATCCCATATGACCGAGTGACGCGGTGTCGGGAACGTAAAGTAAACATCAAGACATCCGAGCGTGTCAACGTAGACGTATTCACGCAAAACAAATGGCCGTGTCACCAACACAGCCAAACCCAATTTTTTTTTTTTAGTTCCAAGATATGTTGATTAACTGTGGGTGGCTCACCTTTACATGGTCACTGAAACCCGATGGCTGTGCAGGATGCAGGTTAATGCAACTTAAGAGCCCGTGTCAACTGCCAAATCGAATTTTTTATTTCTGTATTTATTACTGATTCAAATTTAGGAGGATTTATTTTAAAAATGCGACCTTAGAAGCTTGGTTAATCACCTTACCCATAATTGCGGACAACGTATGTGAACTAATAACACATATTTATATTTATGCAACAATTAACTTAAAATAAAATGTTATATTTTCATTTATTCTCGCCTTTTAATAACAATCAAGGAACACTTATTAACAATCAAGTACAAAAATTTGCACAGAACCATGAAATGTAATGTTTCTATAATGAAACATCTTCAGTAATGCCCCTCTTCTGTCATGACACTAAAACGAATGGTTTCTGTACAAGGGGCGATACAGCCTCTTAACATGTAAGTTTACGAAGCAGAGAAATCGCCGCAAAGTTGAGAAGTGGTTTTACGGGTTGCAACAGCGGCACACTTTCTGTAAATCAGTCACTCAACAGTCTGATGAGTGGCGTCTTGAGCCACGTAGAGATCCCTAGAAGGTCATTCCAAGTGAATAATCGAAAAGATACACCCAGCATGATTGTTACTTGGAAACTAATTACTAGGCATCGGCGTGGCCGATTGAGCAAAGAGAAAGTCAACAATCTTCACGCTAATAGGGGCCCACGGTGGTGTAGTGGCCAGATTACTCGCCTTACATCGAGAGGTCGTCCCGATTTTCGCGTGTGGGATACGTGGCGGACGTTGTCATTGGCCGACGGATTTTCTCGGAGTACTCCCGTTTTCCCCCGCCCTTGCATTCTACCGCCGTGACTCCATCATTACTCTCATCGACGCTCAAGATATCGTTGTTGAGATAGACAGATTTCACCTAGCATGTTTTCTTACAAATCTCCATAATCAAACTTCACAGACAGGACATCAAAAATCAAAGTTTGACATGGCAGCGAGGACTATTTATTATAATTTTTTAAGTTCACGCGTTTTAAGTTACATCCATATATTTCTCCCTGGGAAAAGAAAAACTATCAGATAAATGAAAGAACTTTTGATTGCGGTTACAGATGTGAAATGAGTAGCGAGAGGGAAAATTAGTTCAATTTCGAAATAATTGTTAAGATATTTTCAGTACCTTCACAAGCTTGGATTTTAAATATCGAGTCTGGCAACTCAGTAATCCACGATGGTGTGGATCTCTCCACCTTTAAGACTCGTTACCATCTTCCACGTTGAATTTCCAATTATGTGCCACGACTTCCTTTTCAACGAAACAGCTACATATTTCTTAACATAACACGTTTACATTTCACAGATATCGTCGAATCTAGTCGCCAAATTTTATCTACACGTAATCTGGCATTTCTGAAACAGTAAGAATTTACTGATAATTTTAAAACGATGCTGCACTAATTACGTTATAATTAATTGACAAAAGTACAGTGTTGATGTTTGTTCTACAGCATAACGTACAGTGCCAGACTTGTAGTTTCAAAATACGTGTGTCACTAAAAAGTGAAATAAAGCCACAAACCAGTCAACATGGCGTGTAAAATATGTCGACTCTCATACTGGTTAGAAGTACGGGCGTATGGACTACTGAATTTCTTGATGAATGCAGTGATGTAGTGTTCCTTTCTCTCTTCCACATTCATTCCTCCACGACTGCGTATTCTCGTCCCCCCCTCCCCCCCACCCATCTTCCTATTATTAATATCCTCGTACACACAGAGCCAAAGAGAGAGAAAGAAAGGGGGATCGCGGCAAAGCGTGACCCGAATGCGTCTGCAGCGGTATTCCTAGTGGCGCAGGACGCAACTCGATATTCGAGACGCGGCGGCGGTGTTGCACAATTCCGAGAAGGCGCGTTCCCAAATCCCCGAGAAGCGTTTAGGACAGCGTCCAGAAGGGCCGGCAGGAGCTGTAGAAGCGGCACGAGGCCGGAGGGATGACGGTGTTGCACAACGGGTCCGCCTTCAAGAAGGTGTCCGACCGCGACTTACAGCCTGTCCCGCATCCCTTTGCGCCGGAGCTGGGGATTTATCCTTCTGTGGCCTTGTCAAAGGTTTTTTCGTTATTTTGTTTTTCCGAGTTCTGCGTGTGTATGATTTTTATGGCAATGGACACAGTCCAATCATACCGACATAATAACATGAACTCAACATCGCCGTTAAACTTCCAAGATAAAACCCTTCCGCTGTGCCCTTCTTTCCTCACCACACAACGAATAATTTCAGTATGTATGTACATGATTACCTGTTACTTCCCTAAGTTGTACTGCTAGTTTCGGTGCACTTATGTATGGCTTCTGCTTCACCTTGGGAAACATTTTACGTTTGTAGTGTGCCCTCAATTTTTCAGGTTTACCTTTTTGAGCCATTGACTCAATTCTGTCTTCTTTCTCAAATCTCCATACCATGTTGAACTCTGTACTTTCGCTTGTATTAAACAATTTGGAAATATCGTCCCTTGGCATGGATATCTGTTTTTCAAGAACTTACAGGTGTCTTAATTTAATGTGGGTCACTGTATATAGTTTCATTAGACCATGCAGCTTATTTAAAATTATTTTCCGCACTGTGATTATCTGTAGGAAAAATATTGGTACTTTGTATAGATGACTGAAAAATAGTCATCAGAAGAAAACGTAAATGTTACCTTTCATTACTTTTTTTTATATATATAAATCCGAGATCAATAGTTAAGGGAACAGTAAAAAATCGCAATCCATTCCGAACAGAATGATTATACGGCATCACAAACGAAACAGAAGATTAAGAAGTGGTGTATCACTGTCTGTCTGGACTGTATACAGAAACTAATGAACCAGTTTTGTTAACATACAGATACTTGTGTAGTACCACATTGCAGCCTGAAGGTAAAAAAATATTTTGGAAACTTTGTGCTTGGAAATGCAATGAACATTAAGCTTAATTCATACATCCGAGATTATAACTACAAAGAGAAGTCTCGCTTACTTGATAACAACGCATTAGCGTTACAATTTAGTCAAAAATAGTGCAATAACATATCAGAGCACATATTTAAAGTAAACAGTGTGCAAACCTTATTGGAAGGTGCGACCGCGGTGGCTGAGCGGTTAGCCCACTCGCCTCCCACCAAGGCGAACCGGGTTCACTCCCCAGCCGGGTCACCGGATTTTCGCATGTGGGAATCGTGCTGGACGATGCCGTTGTTCGGCGGGTTTTCTCGGGGATCTCCCGATTCCCCCGCTCTTTCATTCAGGCGCTGCTCCATGCCTCATTCACCCTCTTCGGCTCTTAAGACCACCCAAATCTCTTCATTCAATCACTTATTGGAAGGCACGCAGTTTTCACAGCCGCGTAGAAGAAGAGAAGCTGTTCGACGTTGGAACACGGCGATGGAGCTGAAACAGTTTTTTCAATTCTTTTGAGGGGGGAGGGGGTGGAGGGGAGAAGGTTACCGGTTAAGATCCAAGTCAAAAAAAACTACAGCAGAACACATTTTGAAAAGACTGCCGGGGAAAGTGGAAGGGTAACTGGTATATTTCTCCTCTCTAAAAGTTGCTAATTCTATTGATGACCACTCGCCTCTCACCAAGACGAACTGGGTTCGATTCGTGCCGCGGTCGCTCCCGGAATTTCGCATGAGTGACTTCAGGATCATTCGTTTCCCCCGCCCTTTCATTCCGGCACTGCTCCATATTCACCTCACTTCGTCGTCATAGGCTCTCAAGACTTCGATGTTAAGAGCCGCTCAAATATCTTCACTCCACTCTACTCTAATGATCAAAACTTAATTCTTCTGTTAATTTTTCTTCGTTTATCTGTGAACGGGATAGGATACAAATACTTCCTGCTGCGAACGTCGAGAAATTTTCTGCAGCTAAGAATGCTACAACTGCGCAACTTATTAAAATCTAAAAGGCATATTAATAGTAATTCAGAGGATAGGGACCCAAATACTATGATGTATTCCACAAACAACATTTAGGGGGCACAATATACCCCTGTACCCCAACAGTTCCTACGCCCCTGACCTCACAAGAAAATTACTGTACAGTCTCAGTGAAATTGCTGTAGATCACTAGCTAAACTGTTTCCTTGGTCATTTTACATACATACATACAGGGTCGATACATTATGTATCGACCCTGATCTATGAACTGATGTAATAAGCAAGGGGTTAGAATGGGAACTGAAAACCAGTTACGGAAATCGATTCACCCCTTCCCATGTACAGTTGGCGGGAAACGAACCCACGAATTGGAGAATTCAAGTCAGCTTGGCTAAAGAAGCTCGGTGTGAGTGGAACTTGTAGATCTACTTCTAGGATCGGAGCAGCAGATACAGTACATTGTCTACCACGACAGGGTTTTGGCTCGCTTTGTCTGAGCGTTTGCTTGTTTTGAAGTGAAAGTGGTGTAATGTGGAGATACTATTTTTCAGAATTATACTAAAAAGCCACCACCACTACGGACTCTGTTATCTATTTATAAGTACGAGGAAAAGCTCCGGCATATACACGTTACATAAGTGGACGGAATGGGCCGTTTTATATACTCGTTATTACAAATTATGTTCGCGATTTGAGACACATGTAAATCACGTTTAATGAAATTCAGATACAGGAAGTTGGTATCAATAGAAAGAGTAATTAAACAAATATTTTCTGCTGTTTTAAAAATTAAATTTGATAACACTGCTGCGTAATAACGAAATATAACGGCTGTAGTTGCATGCATACACTATACAGCAGCTGATGACGCCTCGGAAGAAGAAAGTTCGCAGGCAGTTTGTACGACAAAAAGTGTCACTGCAACTCCAATACCTCAGTGGATGATTCAAGTTCTACAATAAAACTTAAAATTTGATTGCATGTCTGTTAAAGAATTAGCCACAACTCTTAAAATTAATATAAAAAATACGAATTTACCGAGGGTTATGACCCCAAGTTTATTAGAGACGACAGCTATGTGGGGGGGGGGGGAAAGAAATGAAACACATGGGAAGTAACCGTTAATGTTTCAATAGCTTAGTGTGTTAAATAGCAAATCTCGTTTAATTGCTGTCAAAAATAAATATACACTCCATATATAAGACGTATCTTCTATTCAATGCTATACGCACACCTTGACATGCTTGGTGGGAATAAAAGAAATTCGCTCAATTTTGTAGGGCGCTACTGCATGTGACACGTAACTTAGTTACAGAATGTAATAGGCAACGCGACTAATAGAAAGTGTTTGGTTGTATTGTGGAATATAGTTTCTACAACCGCTATCTCATAAACGTTACCTCCATTTCTATCTCCCTCCCTCGTCTTCTTCAGTTATCTCCCTCACGCATACGCGCTAACACACACAAAACACGTCACTGCAGTGTCCGGACAGTTCCGGCCAACTGACACTTCCAGCCAGGTCTCACGACAACCAAAATGAAAGAGGGGTGATGGGGGGAAAGGGTATTTGTATTTTCCTACTTTTCAATGATTCTCTGAATTTTTTCATCGATACTGACTGACAACTTGTTAGTTTAGCTTAGGTGTTCGTGGCCGGAAATTGTCACTTTCTTTGTAATTGTCGAAAATTTTTCCCGGGCGGGCCGTAACTGTCAATGGTCGGAATTGTCACACAACCGTCACTGCACTCCAAGCAAGAATACCGATTTATTATTGAGCAGAATACAACTAAAACTTTAAAACAAAATAATATATCTGAAGTTGCCTGTTTGTGGATTCGAAAACATCCTATATTATAGGCTATTCACGATAAAATGAACACTTTTGAAAGCCTTGCTTAAGATCTAATTGTATACACGATGTGTATTCTTCCGCCTTACGTAAGATTAATATTGTCATGGGCGTCATCACTTTATTCATGCGTCGGTCAAGTGAAACTTGAAATTATTAGAAAAGTAAATATTTTACAAATCTGCTCATTTTTACACTTCAGTGCATAAAAAAAATCAAGTGAAAGAAATTATTTAAGTCATCACAAATGGTTACTTAACACTTTTTATTCGATGTTAAGATACGGAACTACTTTCCCATCCATCGTTACCAACTTATTTAGGCGCATGTCACTTAGGCCGACCGTTAAAATATATGCAGGTAAAGGCAGTGACTTTTTTTTAAAGGTTGATTTCAAAAGCGCTCACTTTATCGTGAACGGCCTTTACCAAATAACAATAAAGCTAGAGAAAATATCATAAACCAGTTGGATACGAATTTCTTTAGTTACGTTCACGTCTATAATTGCGGTACGAGTTCTCGAATTACTCTGTCGACCTTATTGCACGGTCGACCTTCCCCACGCGAAGTTGTGAGTTGGAACAGTTAGCAAGTACTACTTGGTTGATGTCGCATCAAAAGCCTAGATGAAACGTTTCTCGTAATGAAGTGAAGAGTGAAGAGATTTGGGCGACTCTTAACAGCGAGGTCTTGGAAGCCGAAGAGAGTGATTGAGGTGAATATGGAGAAGCGCCGGAATGAAAGGGCGGGGGAAACGGGAGATCCCCAAGAAAACCTGCCGAATAGCGGCATCGCCTGGCACGATTGCCACATGCGAAATTCTCGTAATGAATTTTCTTCGCAGCGATTGCCTGAGTTACTTTCCTGCATTCGTTAATAAATTACACTTTTCGCATAACTACACGCAAACAGTCCAGTTTTTACTTCCGATGCAGGCTAAATGCATAGGCTTCTTTCTAACTTTTGTCAAGAACATATAACTTAACATCAAAACAAATCAAAACATTTGAGACACTAACGCAGTCACTTAAAGCGGTATTCACAATAAAGATACAATATTTAAGCAGCAGCCGTAGATGCAGGCTGTGCTACTGCCTGGTGTCATTTTGTTCTATTATGCTATAAACACAAAGTCTACATATCTAAATTAAGTTTAGTACTATAAACTATCTCTCTAAAATTCATATAAAATATTAATAGTAAAATTTACAAAATAAAAATTAATATTGCTATTTGTGTATTTCGTACACAGGCACAAACACATGTAAAGTAATCTGAACTCTGGCAACAGGAATGTTTACTTACCATATTTTGCGAAAAGAAACATCACGACGGAACATTTCTATGTTGAAGTGCGTGAACAGCAGAATGATTTAAACTATTCGCGATCGTGGTCTGCACAACGCCTTTAGCGCTCACGACGCCAGGAACGCTTCAAAATGGTGAAACAAAAAAAAAATTAAGTAAAATATCCTGAAATATTTGTGATATATTTTAAACCTACATATTATTCGATTGCTATGGCGTGATGAATCTTAGATTACAGATCTATACATACATGTGCATCGTTTATTGATTTTTAAAGTTTGATTTGTATTTAGTACTAAACGTTCCGCCAAGCAAAATATTAGTGAAATGTTTCATACCAACAGTATAGTTAAAATATATGCAGTTGGAATTGTAGGTCACTGGCTATAGATGAGAGGAAATTAATGCAGGATGGGTTATGTAAATAAATGCTGAAAGCACGCAAATGACACATTTCCGCTAAGAAAACAGAAGCTTGTTGTATGCAGATGTGTTTCAATTTAAAATAAAAGAATCCTCTCCGACTGCAAATTAAAACACTACCACTACATAAGCCACTACTTGCAGAAGTATTCAAACATCTATACTGTAAAGAGATTTCTGGTAAACTTCCTAAACTATATAGGAAGTTTTAACCCGTACATAGTATGGAAATTATACCAAGCTTCATACTACAAATATAAGAATAATTATCGTCACTGCTAAGCAAAACTGGAACTTCCTGCGCATTTGAAGGCCGCGGTGAGTGGATGTACAATGCGGATCCTGGACCACCCCCACTTTTCCTAATAATTTTAGCCAAAAATACAAGAAAAAATAGCATCAACTTTTACTTGCTATTTGTAACAAAAGTACAAGAAAAAATTTAATTTCAAAAAACGATGAAAATCAAGCAAATTTAAGCTAAAAATAGGCAACATTTATTGTTTTCAAGCTGTTTTACACCTTTCTAAAAACAACAATTTTTTGTTGAAAAAAATAAGCAATTTATGCATAAAATCATACAAATTCTGCAATATTTTACAAAAGGGAAGTGCAGAAATTTTGATGCTATAAAAACAGGCAATTTGCACCAAAAGCACAAGGAAAAATAGTAAAATCGTCTTACTATTTGTAATGAAGGTGCAAGAAAAAATTTACAAACTCAAAATCTGTAATTCGATAAGAAAACTATTAGAATCAAGTAGATTTAAGCTCAAAACATATGGAAAGATTCAAATTAATAGAATTTATATATTTTAAGACAACTCTAAATCATGCATATATTTATCATGTTTCATTTCTTTTAAGCCTTTATATTATAAAATTTCGATTCTCGTTTTGTTAACTTTAAAGCATTTTTCTGAACAGACTTACATAGCGATCTGGTAAAGTAATTTTAAACTTTAAATCAAGAATACAACTAATTTTATTTCCAAACTTAGAAGTTATAATTGAAAATCTGTAGCAATACACTGTTTTATTTTTTTCTAAGTCCTGTAGTTTTGTCAACTCAAACGAGTTGTTATACTTGGCGTGCAGTGATTCCATTTTTTGTTTATTTAAAAGGAAAAAAAATACAAATAAAAAAATATTTTACTATTTAATTTAATAATATTAGAAATAATAGTTATTATTTTATTTACTATCACTGTTTTATTATTTTTTATTATTAAAATAATTTTCATCATTTTAAATTTTTTTCCCTTTTAAGTAAACATTAAAAATGGAATCGCTGTGCGCCAACAAAACGGAAATAATACCACATCTAAGCAATGTAAAAAATGTGGCGAAGTATTAAATATACAAATGTTTACTTTAATCAATATGCAAAAGATAAGCTTTATAACATCTGTAAAAAAAACTGCATTGAAAAAGAGTACAAAAGAATTGTGAATTAAATAAAGAGAAGGTATTACGCGAAAGTGGAAAATACGTTTATAATACACCTCTCAAAACGCACCTACATTACACACTTACACACCTACACCTACATTACACCTACCAAAACCTCTACATTACACAGTACAGCACTAGATAATTTAAATGAAACTCAACACGATAATTATCCAACAAAAACATATAAAGTGTGTAATGAGAACAAATCTATACAACTATTATATCTTCATAAAAAATATTAAGGACAAAAATACAATAATATTTAAGGCTTATTATAATGAATCTATGAAGAAATATGTGAAGAATTATAATCATAGCAAGAAGTTAAATAATTAATAAATATTGCTTTTGATATTAATATTAACTAAAACTTTGTGTTACTTGATAAAAAAAAGCAAGTTAATATAGCTATAATCTAAGGAGCGATCATTGAATTAGACATTGGAATACTCTAAGGGAAGATGATTTAATTACAGCTATTATACCATTTAGTATATATGAGCAAAGAGAAAGAAAATTTGCAAATTTACCATTTTTTGTGCTAATATCAATTAATTATATTTAAAAAAAAAATAAGTTGAAAAAAATATATTTCCATTCACTAATAATCTATTTGTAAAACAAGAGAAAAATGATTTAAAAGAAACATTCCTGTTTCTAATAATCTATTTGTAAAACTTAGAAACAAAAGTATGCAGTTGAAAGAAGGGATAACAAAGCATATCTTTACAAATTTACCTTTGGCTTACACAAACATCAATTAATTATATCCCAAAGATAAAAAAGAATTAACAGAAATATTTCCATTTTATAATAATTTATTTGTTAAGAAAAGAAGTAGAAGAACCAATTAAAATTACAGAGTTAATACAACTTTTCAAAGTAGGTTATCAACATACAACATTAAAAATAATTTAAATTTAGTAGAGCCCTAATGACTTTTTAAGATCTGTAAAAAATAAGGTATGTTAGATAATACACAATAATCTTAAAACATTTAGAGGGCTGAAAACCAGCATTAAATTATATACCAATTGTCGCAAGCAGGAAAATAATCCATTAGAATTATTTACTTTTCAATAATTTAATCATATAATACTAAACGAAGGAGAATTTACAAAGATTTATAAAATCATAACAGAGGAATTACTTATACAATTATCTGATTTTTAAAAAGAGGTTCTGGAGGGGGTTTAGATAGAATAATTGAAGTACAATGAGCAATAAATAAGTATAATCCATTAAATGGAGCATTATATACCGATCTACCAGAATTTATTAAGAATAAAAAGCATGCAATAATGTGAAGAATGACGATCAAAAATGTTTTCTTTGGACAATAAAATCAGCATTGTTTCCAGCAGACAATCATTCGGATACAGTGACTAAATATAAAAATGTTGGGCTTCATATCGATGAAGTAATAGATAAATATGAATATCCTATTAAAATTGATGATATGCCAAAAATAGAAAATCAAATTGATAGATCTATAAATGTATACTCTATTGAAGATGAGTCTACAGTATATCCACTAAAACTTACAAAAAATTAAAAGGAAAAATATAAATTTACTTTATTTCAAAGATGATAAAAATTTGCATTATTGTTGGATAGAAGATTTATCGAAACTGCTTTCTGCACAAAAAAATAATCATAAAAGTAAAACTTATATATGTGATATGTGTCTTCAATTCTTTTATTCTCAAGAGAATTTAAATAAACATACAGAAGACTGCTCTAAAAATGAAGCAATAAAAATCACTTTACCTCCAAAAGGAGAGCAAATAGAAAATTAAAAATTACAAACATACAATGAAGGTTCCTTTCATAATATATGTCGATTTTGAATAAATTTTAAAGAAATATCAACAATTAAGCCAAATCCAAGAGAATTAAGTAATTTTAACCTTATCAAGAAATATTCAATTTTAACAGAGGATGATATCGATAATGGTATTTATAAGGAGATACTTAAATAAAGATATAATCTTACTAAAGAACAAATAAATAACATTGATTTACAGCTAAATGACGAACCACATACTATGAAATATCAATTACACGAAGCATCTGGTTTTTGCTATTATATTGTATCTAATTATGGTTACTATAAACTACCAGTATTATATGGAGACCCAAAGGCACACAAAGATTTTATACAATCAATAAAAAGGGAAGTACAAGAAATTGGGGGAATATATTAACAAATTGAACCAATACATCCACTAACCAAAGAAGAAAAAATATTATATAGGGAA
The DNA here is from genome assembly GCA_029891345.1 of Dryococelus australis. Classification (NCBI taxonomy): domain Eukaryota; kingdom Metazoa; phylum Arthropoda; class Insecta; order Phasmatodea; family Phasmatidae; genus Dryococelus; species Dryococelus australis. The sequence continues at coordinate 128,080,004 of CM056997.1, forward strand.
TCAGAAAATTGTATTGCATGTGGATATGAATATATGGAGAACAATAAAAAAGTACATCATCATGATCATATAAGTGGAAATTTTATTTATCTAGTATGTAATTATTGTAATCTACAATTAAAACTACCCAACTTAGTATAAATTGATTTCCACGATTTAGCTGGACATTATGCACATTCATTTATTAAAGAGTTAGGCTATGATGACAAAAATATTAATTTAATTGCAATGAAGAAAAGTTTATCACTTTTGGGAAAAACAGAAAATTTAAAAATGAAATTTATAGACACATTTAAATTTATGGCCAGTAGTTTAGCAAAATTATCATCAAATTTAACCAAACAACAAATGAAACATACACAAAAGCATTTCCCAAAAGAACAAGTAGATTTAGTTATTAAAAAAAGGTGTTTTCCCATATGACTATGTGTATAGTTGGAATAAATTTGAATAAACAAAACTTTTACCAAAGTGTGAATTTCACAATAAATTAAATGCTTTTGACTGACATAACTGATGCCGACTTTGAGCATTCCAAACGCATATGGAACCAATTTAATATCAAAAATCTTGGTGAACACCATGATTTATATTTTTAAAGTGACATTACTATTAGCAGATATATGTGAACATTTCAGAAATACGTATATAAATGCATATGCTTTGCATCCTGCCTGGTATTATACTGCACCAGAATTATCTTGGGATGCAATGTTAAAAATTACTTATCAACAGCCAGAATTATTACATAACTATGATATGATTTTAATGATTCAAAAAGGAATTAGAGGTGGAATATCGCAATGTTAAAAGCGATATGTTTAAGCCAATAACAAATATTTAGAATAACCCAAATCAAGAGTCCAACTATTTAGCATATCTCGATGCTGATAATCTATATGGTTGGGCAATGTCACAATATTTACCATATGTCGGTTTGGATTGGGAGATTTGGAGGATGATTCTGAGTATGGTTATATATTAGAAGTTGATTTAGAATACCCACTATAATTTACACAAAGATCTATAATTTTGTCCAGAAAATAAGGCAATTCCAGGAACAAATCAATCTAAATTATTAAACAATTTTACATAATAAAGAGCAATATGTAATTCATCATCGCAATTTAAAACAGTGTCTAAATAATGGTTTAAACTTTCTAAAATACATAGAATATTGATGTTTGATCAGTCCGATTGGCTGAAGAAATATATATAGATTTGAATAAAAATATGAGAACTAATGCTAAAAACAACTTTGAAAAAGATTTTTATAAACATATTAATCATTCTGTATTTGGTAAATAATTGAAAATACAAGAAACAGAGTTGATATAAATTAATATCAGATGCAGAAAAATGTGGAAAATTAGAAGCAAAAGCAAATTTCAAAATTAGTACTATAGTTAATGAGAATCTTGGGGTCTTACATATGAATAAAACATGTGTAAAATTTAATAACCCTATTTATGTGGGTATGTAAATTTTAGACATATCGAAAGAATTGATGTATAATTTTCATTATAAAATGATGAAACCAAAATATGGATGAAAACAAATATGGAGATAACATTTAATTATGTTATCAAAAAACCAATTCGTACATTTATAACATAAAAACCGAAGTTTTTTATGAAGATATGAAGTTGATGATAGAAAAATTTGATACATGTTATTATCCAAATGACAATATTCATAACATACCTCAAATAAATAAAAAAGATTTAGGAAAAATGAAGGATGGATGAAATGGTAAAATAATGAAAGAATTTGTTGGTTTACAAATAAAAATTTTTGCTAATAAGGTTGATGATAAAGAAAAGAAAATATTGGAAGTAGTAAAGAAATGTGCTGTTAACAAGCGAATAACATTTGAGGACTATAAAAACTGTTTTTTATAGAGAAAATACAATATAGAACAAATAACCTAATAAGAAGCAAAAAGCATGAAATATATACAATCAAAGTTAATAAAATAGCATGAAGTCCTTATTATAACAAAAGAATTACACTAGAAAATAAAATAGATACATTACCATGTGGATATCAAAGTGAATAATTTTAAATTAATTCATATATTATTATATTATATATATTGGAGTCATTAAAGGCATTCAGAGGACACCTTTAAACTTCTTTATTTTCCAAATGAATATCGATATCAGTACCATCGAAATCACTCAGTTTACCATGTTCATCTCTAATTTCCAAAACAATGTGATTAAAATGTTAATTATTAATTTTATGAAAACTTGAATATGCAGGCTCATAAATAATAGAATCTCTAAATCCGTACATTGTTTTTGCTGGAAAACTGGCTATTATATCTGTTTCTAAATGGTTTGATTTATCATATTTGATAAACATACCATTGGCCAAATTACAGTGAACATATATTGTTTTAAAAGGGTCAAAATGAGGTAATTTTATACCAACAACAATTTTGTCTTTTTCAATGCACATATTTCTTTCAATACCAAGGATATCACATAGTTGATCGTCAAATTTAATATCGGACTTAGATTTAATACATATTCTATTTTTTAAATTATCTGCTGTTAATTCAATGTTATTCTTTGAAAATGGGTCAATTTAATTTATAATTTCTTTTAACTATTCAATATCATATTGACCTCTAGGAATAGTTGTTACTACATTTTTATCAATATTAGGTATAATTTGTTCAATTATTGTTATAGTATTGTAGTTTTTATATTTGGAGAAAAATATTTTGTATGAAAACTAACTAAAGCAATCGGTTTTTGATCATGGATAAAATCATAATGAAGTTTCTTCTTTGATATAGAACTATTGTTTGTTAATTTAAATACTTTATTATCCACTATTACAAACATTATCTTATTAAATGAAGAAAGTTAAATGGAGTGTCGGTGTTTTAATTCATGAAGATAATTCTGAAATAAAAAAGAATGGTGAATTATTGCTTGATAATATGAGGGCTAGAATAGTAGGGCAACGCAATGTGTAAAAACTAATTTGATGATAAATTTTATTTATAATGTAGGATGGATAAATATTACTAAATTGTATGTGAGTTCAAAAAGTTTAGATCAACCAAAATTATTTTAGTATGTTATCCAAAAAGCTTAAAGTTGAAGACCAAATGGCATATTTTTTAAATAATATAGATAAAATGACTCCTTTAGATCAATGTGAAAATGATTTTCTAGTTATATTTGATGATATTTTAGATAATCAAGATATAATTTGTGATTATTTCACTAGAGAAAGACATAAAAATTTAGATGTATTTTATTTATCCCAGACATATTCAGAAATACCAAAACAATTGGTAAGAGATAACACAAATTTTTTGTGTATATTTAGACATGATGATACTAATTTAAAGCATATTTATAATGATTTTGTTGGTGGAGATATGCCTTATAAATTTTTTTAGAGAGATTTGTGCAAAATGTTGGGGCGAAGATTATTGTTTTATTACAAGGGATTTGAGGAGGAAAATAAAAGAAGGAAAGTATAGAAATAAAATTAAAGACTTTATTATATTTTTTAATTTTTGAAAACAGGTTTACATTAAAACAAATGTCAAAACGACGTCTAAACCAATGTTAAAATGAATGTTAAAATGAACACCAAAACAAATGTCAAAAAGAACATTAAAACGAATGTCAAAAACAAACGTTAAAAAATTACCGTTAAAACAATGTAAATTATGTTTTTGTGTTTCAATCAGATAATTATAAAAAAAATATACATTTTACAAAACATCTATTTTATTAATCCAAGAGTTATGTTTCTAGTGAAAAAATAACAAAAGATGTTAAAAATGTTTCTTTTGTTAAAACAAATGAAATAATCTATCCTCTTAGAAATGTTTGGTTTTATTCATGATAACTATGAAGTTTATTGGAAGGGTGGCTATAAAATTACTTTTTTTTCGTAATTCATCAGATAACAACTGTTTATTTCTTAATGAAACTTTTGATAAACATGATACAGTTAAGAAACATCGTCCTAATCCTGGTAAAATTGTTATTGGAAAATTAGAAATTATGTGGCCTATTGTTGAATATGAATCTAACACAGCCATTGCAATTAAAAATATATATATAAATAACATAAAATACTTATTAGTTTTGAGTATTGGCAATGTTTAGAAAAAGAAGTACCTAAAGAACAAATGTTTTTAGCTTCGATATAAAAGATAAGTTTAATAATTTACAATTTGATATGCCCAATTTTGTAATTGTAGTCCTTCAATTTAATAGAAAAAATCGTGCTGAACAGCATAAACACGCTGCTAGGTTTGACCATTGTAATGTGAGAAACATTTATGTTAAAAATGGCAGAAATTAAATTTTCCCTAAAGAAAACTGGAATCTAGACACTGAAAACGGTGTTTATCTTAAACATTTTCTTGCTTATATTGATTTTAGAAATTCAAAAACCAAACTAGATACCGACTATAGAAATGATGAACTTTATTATAAACCAACTGTAAACTTTGAAGGTGATATTAATTACTGTTCATTTTGGGGGTGAATGCCTTTATATGTTTTTGTTCATACAGGAAAACAACCGTAGTTACAGAAAAAACAAATATAAAAATTTGTGTTGATTTAATAAAGCTCTTAAAGAAGCAGGTACCCTTTGTAATGTTGTTTTAATTAGTCGAAGGAATCTTACTTACGATTATTTGAAAGAAAGAATAACTGAAGATTTAAACATTTTTAATAATATTAAATGGAGGAATCAACAAATTGTTCCTATAGTTTAAAACAATTTTTTGAGCTTATAGTTGAATGGTTACATTTAAAAGTTTTTCGATTGTTTAAAGACATAGAAGAATTATTTGATCACTTTTTTTATAAAACATATATAAATGTTTAAATACTATAAATGCATTAAATTAGAGATTATTTAGAACTTTGGGATATTGGATATGAAATTATAAAATCAGCAACTTCCATTGATAAAGAATTGGACATTGTTCATTTCAAAATTGTTTTAAAAATCAATAAAAATGATCTCAGATCAGATAAATTTTCTAATTTTAAAGAAGATATTTATGATTTGGATTTCTGTGATGGCTGGGATCATGGAATCAGTAATGGCTATGCTTCAGTTTCTTGTTATTTTTGGACTTCAAAAATTCTTATTGGTGTTTTACTTTTGTTGAATAAATTTATAAACACTATTAATTTGTATCTTTTCACTTGTTTTTAGCTTAAATTTGCTTGTTTTTGATTTTATTTTTTTATATATTTTTTTTCCGAATTACAGATTATAAGTAATTTTTTTTTTACACTTTCATTACAAATAGCAAGAAATTGTTAATGCTATTTTTTCTTGTACTAGTGCCTGTTTTTATAGCATCAAAATTTCTGCACGGCCCTTTTGTAAAATATTGCAATATTTGTGTGGTTTTAGGCATGAATTACTTGTTTGTCAATGATAATTGCTTTTTTAAACAAAACATCGTTGTTTCTAGCAATGTGAAAAGGCTACGTGAAAGGGACAAATTTTTCCTGTTTTTAGCATAAATTTGCTTGATTTGCATAGATTATTTATTAAATTTCAGATTCTAAGTTTTTAACTTTTTTCTTGTACTTTTGTTACAAATAGCAATTAAAAGTTGATGCTATTTTGTCATGTATTTTTGGCTAAAATTATTGAAAAATGTGGGATGGTCCAGGATCCGCATTATACATCTACTGTGGTGGTCTAGTGGTTAGACTACTGGCCTCACACCTAGGAGAACAGGGTACGATTCAGGGTGGGGTCACTCTCGAATTCTCTCATGTGGAAATCGTGCCGGATGATGCCGCTGGTTGGCGGGATTTCTCGGAGATCTCCCGTTCCCCCCGTCCTTTCATTCCTGTGGTGCTCCATTTTCACCTCACTTCACCCTCATCGGCTCTGAAAACCTTGCTGTTACGAGCCGCCCAAATCTCTTCACTTAATTTCACTTCACTAACATGCTTATGACGCTCACGTCTGGCAACTGAGCACTTCGTGTTTACACACAGCTACCGAATTTGCACTCTTAGACTGCCTTTATCATATGACTGCATACGTTCTTAAAGTTGAAATTAATTCTATATTCATTTGCAGTTACACTTGCGCCGCGTAATATGTCTACTGGTTATTCGATCATTTCTAAAATCTAGTTCATTGGCTAGCAAGATTAATTTTGTTTCAGAATGAAGCCATATAAACGACTGGAATTAGCGTCCTATCTTTTGTGAAATGATTTTACTGGCTATGCGACAGAAAAAAAAATTGCGCTCATAACATCATATGAATATTTTCTCTTGTATGAAACTGCGATGAAACACGCCCTTTTGGACAGCGGTTAGATACGCAAATTATAGTTAGTTAAATTCATCGTTCCTTACGCCCGCTGGATTGCCAGTGTAAATTACGTCTTAACCCATTAAAAAAACTCTTGTAAACAGAGATAATATGATAGTGTTGCGCAGAAATGAAGTGAAGGTCGTCTGAAGCTCGGTTCTTGGTTTTTCAGTTAACATCGCAGCGTGGGTACAAATAACCCGCGACGTCCTGTTTGTGTTTACAGAGAATGGAGGTCGTCGGCAGCTATAAGTGGCGACGTTCCACGTTGCTGGGTGTAGGGCAGAGTGCGAGGCAGTGTCGGAGCACGTGATTGGTGCGCGGGTTGGCCTAGCCCCGCCCTTGGCCTCCTGCAGCTGGTAAATATTTACCGACCCCCCACCACACCACCTCCGACGAAACTGCTGGCTGCATGCGCAGATGTTTATATTTAGCCACGTTCATTGGCCGCATTATTCGCCGAACTGAGGCCGCGAGATTAACTTGACACGTGCGCTGATTATATCGTCTATTCGCGGTTACTTCACACTTTTTAAATCAAAGCTTTGAAAAAACATCCCACTTATGACGTACTTGGTTGTTCTCTAAACTTGTAATTTGTCACAAGCGTTTTGTTCTATTAACATAAAAGTACATTATTGTAGGTAAACCTGGACCCTCACTTATATTTTATTTATAAATTACAATATTTAATCTATAACAAATATGGATAAAGACAGAGAGAAAATATCTGCGTTGGTAACGCTTAGTAAGAAATAGTTCTTATGCAAAATATTATTACACTGGGTGCGCACGAATGCGGTGCGTCGGCTCTCTGGTGTAATTTTCTATGCTTTGTTTGCTTGAGGCGGAGGAATATTCTGGAAATAGATCTTCAGAATTGTTTCAGGAAAATTGAAAGTAACCGTAAATGGACTATATATGTGCAGAAGATAGCGTCTCGGACAATGTAGTTAGAGCGACACGACTCCTACCAATGGAGTACAATTTCCAAGTTCATACGGCTTTGTATTACTTCGACATTTCGGATCAAAATATGCACGTGAAAGTCATAAATGGTGTCTAAATTTCTTTGTAAAAGTTGTTTGAATAATTTTACTACTGCTGTGTCTGTGTATGCGAAGTGACAAAACCACACCACAAAGGTCATGTGTGTGCGTATGTGTGTCTATATAAAAATATGAACTTACCGATCCCAATCTATTTCACGTGCGATACGTTGAGGAATTTCGACAAATATAAAATAACATTTTAGTAACAATTTTCAAATAACTTTGAAAAACAACTCCCACTTTAGTATTATACTGATTGCATACATCTACAGACACCTACCTGCACACAGAGTTATGATGTACCAGAGATTTGACAACTCTTCACAACAATAAACGTGGACGAGAACACGACGTTTACAAGCCCACGACATGTTCATGCTGGTTCCTAAATTTGATCACAGCACAGCATCGGCTTGGGACACAAAGCGATCTGGCAGTATTTTCCCAGGTATAGCTAAACTGATTACTACCGGAAATCCAGGCGATATAATATTGTTACAATTTCTCTCTCTCTCGAAATTCAGTGGGCTAAACAAAGTTCATTAAGGGATGAAGGGTCTTAATTTAAATAACATAATTAATTATAATCTCCTAATTTTATTTACATTAACTACAAACAAAATTCTCTCAACATCTCACAATAAATCCATAGCCGTTACTGTTTGCAATTAATGACTAGAGTTTATAATTACCTCAAAGAAATAAATTAAATTAAATAATTAAAAATCAGTCCCAATAGACAGTGTATCAACATATTCAATTATTTTATAAATGATGCGTCCTTATTTGACAGTTCCAATATTTACAATAAAATCCGTATTATGTGTCCACTCCGTCCCACTTCAGTTCATTCCATGTCCCGCCAGTCCGCTATGTTCTAGAGTCCTCCGAGCGCCCTCACACACAAGCTTCACTCGCCGGGTTTCACACCCTCTCGTCCATTCACACCAAGAACATCTCGTTCGCCGTCGTCCCGCCCAAGTTGAATAGATAATAGTTCATTCAATCAATTAGCCCAATTACACAATACATTCAAAGAACACGCCAAACAGAACAGCTGCTGCTCAAGAGAAAAATTCTTACAGTCAGGAGCGTCCGCAATAAATTGACAGGAATCTTATTTTCCTTATTTCATTTGTCATTGATTCTTCTGACTGTTAAAAAAAAAACATGCCTTTCTTGATTTGTTTTAAATCTACGTGGACTGCACTGAATTTTAAATATGGATAACACCCAATTGCCACAAGCTTCTATTTTTTTTGTCGAATAAGATACGTCACTGCAGATGTATGTATACAGAAACAACTGTGAAGACATAAAATTAGTCAACGAAAACAGCATGGATTGATATACAAGATTCAGTATACAATTCCACCAGTAGACCTATCTATGTTGGCCACAAAACACAACCATGGAAAAATAACGCAAGGAAGGAGAAAATACTTTGTAATTTAAACTCGCAAAATAAGCAACAAATCAAATGAGTCAAAATCTCCTACTTCAGGCAAAATGTACTATGCTGGTGAACATATATGTATGATGCAGACTGTTCACTTTAAACTGAGCACTTTTAAAAGCCTTACTTATGTTCTACTTGTATACCCATTAAGTATCTTTCTGCCCTATGTAAAGTAACAGTGCCATGAGCCTGACTACTTTATTCCATGTGTCAGTCAGGTAAAATTCTGAAATAGTTTGAAAAGTAAATACTTAGTCAATTTGCTAATTCTCACACTTTTATGACTTAAAAACCATCAACCAAATACCTGTAAATCATTTCAGCATTCACAAATGTTAACCTAACGCTTTTATTAAACGTTATAACATGTAACTAATTTCCCTCCGTTGTTACAAACTTTACAGGACGCAGATATATATTATATTATATATATATATATATATATATATATATGCTAGTCAGGGCAGTGATATTTCCAAATGTTGATTTTAAAAGTACTCAATTAATCAAGAATAGCACAGCATATCCAAGATTTTACTTCTTACTGCAGTACTTTCATCCAAACAATATGAGTAATTACTGATATTTTGGGTTCACGGTAAAGTGAGCACTTTTGAAAGCACTCTCATTTGGAACAATGGTTAATGAATACATTTTATTTTAGCCTTAGACGTTAACTTCTGAGTGAGGTATAATATACACAATATGTTTATTACTTGCATGGCAATATTTGTTTTCAAAATGTGGTTAAGGGATAAGAAATGGCTGAAAGGAAAATGTAACTAGAGTCTCAAAACTACACACTTTACCATGAACAGCCTAATAGTAGTAGTTGACATGAACATCGTGCTCCGCTTAACCGTAATGTTATATAATCTGTTTACGGTAAAGTGAGCCCTTTTGAGGCCCTAGTTACTTTTTCCATTCAACTATTTTTTTCTTTTAATCACCTTTTAAAATAAATATTTCTATGTAAGTAATAGGCTAAACAGTGTGTATGGTACACCGTACTCGGAAGTTAACGCCAAAGGCTAAAATAAAATATATTTATTGACTATTATTCCAAATGAGAAGGCTTTCAAAAGTGCTCACTTTACCGTGGATAGCTTATAGTAATGTGCCGTGAAAGTATGTATAGGCTGTTCATGGTAAAATTAGCACTTTTGAAAGCCCTGCTTACGATCTACTTACATGCACGTTGTATAGTCTTTCGACTTATGTAAAGTTAACATTGTCATGAGCCTCGTTACTTTATTCATGCGTTGATCAAGTGAGACTTTAAAATTATTTAAAAATAAATATTTTACAAATCTGCTAATTTTTACATTTCGATGCATTGAAAAAATAGAAAGCAAAACAAATAATGTTCGTCACAAATGTTTACCTAACACTTTTTACTTGACGTTAAGATATGGAACTACATATTCCCTCCATCATTATCAACTTAACAAGGCGCATGTCACTCAGTGCGCTCGTTAAAACAAAAGACTTTTTTCCAAGGTTGATTTCAAAAGTGCTCCCTTTATCGTGAACAGCCTTTAACGAGCGGCACGTGTAACGGGTGCGCGGTTGTCCTGAGTGGGCAAGGCGGCCGCGGCAGCGAAAAGCGCCCGGGTAACGGCGAGGAATGTGGAGGCGACGAAGGAGGCAAATGTGTCGGCAAGAGAGATTGCAGCGCCTCGCCGCGTGAAAGACGCACGATTGTCCTGGCAGGAGGGTGTTGGCCGAGGTCTCTAGTCCTGCCTGGGTCAGGGTCTATCTACATTTGGCCGTTCCTGTGGACGTGGACGTGTCCGAAACTCGGCGTCAAATGACGTCACATTTACGCAGTCCGAATATGAAGTGAAGTGAAGAGATTTGGGCTGCTCTGAACAGTGAGGTCTTGATTGAAGTGTATATGAAGCGGCGCCGGAATGAATGGGCGGGGGAAATTGGAGATCTCCGAAAATCCGGTGACCCGGCCGGGAGCTGAACCCGGTTCACCTTGGTGGGAGGCGAGCGTTCTAATCGCTCAGCCACCGTGGTTTCCCAGTCCGAATATGGTCTACAAAAGTGTTGTTCGAAGTGAGCTTTCACAATTTGACACTAGATCGCATTAAATTCGGCATATTATTTGTTGTTACGTAGTGATGTTTAAATTTGCTGTGTTATTGATTATTTAATGTTTACGAAATGGGTAATATGAATATTTATTTATAATAAACGCCTTAACAGTTTTAGTTTAAATAAGTTCGGCAACTAACACCCAAATTTTATTTTTGAACTTACATTTTAAAAGTTTTAGCCATCAAATATAATTACTCAGTCCGAACGAAGACATCGATAATTATTTAGCATTTCGTCATATTTGTTTTGAGAAAGCCCACCTTGCGCATCTAATGTTTACATTAATAACGTAAACATTCCTCGAATGCGTGGGAAAGTATTTGAATTCACCTTCTTTTACTATCAGCTTAGGACACAACTTCGGACAGAAGTTCAGTTTTCCGAATGCTTCAACTTGGGACAAAGGTTGACTTGGGACATGGCTGCTTGGGACAGTGCCATGACGTCAGAAGGTCACGTGCACCAATCAGCGCATCCTTGTTCTAAGAGATAGGTTGGGATAGCGCAATTGTAGACAGGCCCTCACGCGGACAGCCCGATGCCGCTCACCGACACTTCCCACGAGCCCTGCTCAGAATGGCACCTTTCCTACATGCGAAAATCCGGGAGGGGGGACCCCGCCGGGAATAGAACCGGTTCTCCTAGATGGGAGGCAAGCAGTCTAACAACTACAGCACCGCGGGCCACTAGCCAACAAATGAAACACTCCAAACAGTAGAACATCGAAAACAAACCAAGAGATCGGGAAGGGTATGTGTCATGTCCCCTTGGCTGGAGTGTACAATCTAGAGCGCATTCGTGCTCTTGCTGAGAATTCGGACAACGGCAAAGTAACGCTGCGACCTTAATGTACTTTTCTAGGTGAATTTCTAAACAGCTATCAACTTTTCCAAACGAAGTTACTAAAAGTGACATTTTACGTTTAGCTGCCTCAGATAAAGTACTGTCACAGAACCGCTTTCCTAAAGAACTCTTACGTGTGTGCCCCTAATTCGCACAAGTCTTCGGCCATCATTCTATAAAAGATAGTAGTGAACGCGATACCGAGTTTGTTTCATTATAAATACTTTTCCAGTAGTAAAAGTTTCCTTACGTTATTGGTACTACTGCATTTAAGTTAACACTTTTTGGTTCTGTTTTTCTTCTGCTCGGTGACATCCGGAAAGATTTGCGGTGACAGGACCTACTGTATATACACGACTCTCAACTACCCAATAACGACTCGGTGTACTCCATTCATAGTTACTTCACATTTTTTTGAAGCCCTGCTAAAGTTCTAATTCCAGGATATTCCTCCGCCTCACGCAAACAAAGCTTAACTAAGTATAGAAAATTACACCAAAGGGACAACACACTGTATTCTTGCGCACTCAGTATAATAATATTTTGCATAAGAACTATTTATTTCTGGGCATTGCCAACACCTATTCTCTCACTATTTTAGTAATATTAATTATTTATGAAATACTATACTTTATAAATATAAATTCAATATAATAAAAAATAAAATACTTTTCTGTAAACATAATTAAAAACGCCTGTGATATATAACATATTTAGAAAAGAACCAAACTCGTCATTCATTGCCTGATTTTTTTTAACGTGTGAAGTAACCTGGACCGTGTTCCGTTACCTCCACAATGCGAAATATGCGCAGCGAAGTAGTTCCGATCCCTTCGCACAGGCGCATCGTTGCATCTACTACGTCATTCTACTTCCGACCAATCTCACGCATAACCTGCACGAGGAAAAAGCACAAATGCTTCATGCGTTGACGTCACAGTGGCGGGAAAATACCAGAAACGTGCGTATTTGTAGGTTAGCATCGGCGGCGACCAAGGGCAAGGGCAAGTTTGTTGGTTTTAGGAAACGTGCGCAGTGTTGATTGTACTGAATGGTTCTGCAACTAAATTATATAATGCTAATGACGAACAAATGTGTTTTAGTGAAGGAAACTTTTAAGGATTTCCATGGGAAAACACGTTTATAAGATGTTGCGAATTTAACTAACAGTAAACTTGCTTGTTTTGCAAATAATGTATTTGCAAACTGTTACTATAATTATTTGATTGCACGTGGCCTAAAAAAGTCACACTTTCAACACTTTCGTAGTGTGTAAATAATATTTGTTTCTTTGCCTATACTGTTTTGTGAATTCAACGAGTGTAAGGTTAACTTGAGAGAGAGAGAGAGAGAGAGAGAGAGAGAGAGAGAGAGAGAGAGAGAGATATATTATATATATATATATATATATATATATATAAGAATATATATATATATATATATATATATATATATATATATATATATATATATATATATATATATAATATATATATATAGAGCTGCATCTGTACGAATACGAACGACGTATGTATCACGTTTCGTTTTTTCATTGAAGTTAAAATTTTTGACGATATAATAATCTGAATGATATTTCCATACGAGCAAAAGCCCCCCCCCCCCCCTTACAAGCTTCAATTACCAAGCACAGATTCCTTTTTAGCATTGAAATTGAGTAAACAGAACCCAAGCAAACGTAACTAGGTGAAAATAAAGCAGGTTGGAATGCCAACCAAATCTGCTGTGTATACGAATTTGAGGTTAATATGTACTCGTGGTGGCTGTTAAATATTTAATATTCCATTAATTTTATTATGGCCCGTTTACATATATGATAATTGTAAACAAGTTATCCTGTCCAATCGTACGACAGGATCGCGGGTTTACCATCGCCGTATATGTAAACGTCTTGCCATTCGTAAACAAAACGCTCAAATTACGCGCCGAAAATAGAGCATTGAAGATGTTCCGTTCCCCAGCCCAGCATTAAACGCATGGAGTAACAGAACAACTGGCGGCTATGCAGTTGGTCGCATCAGTGCAGGGAACGGAACACGGCCCATGAATGGACCAGACTCACAAATTCTCAGTCACGACATCTTTTCGTGACATGCGCGTGACTCGTCAGCGATTGCGATTGCGACCACCAATGACCCTGCCTTAACACAGCACAGCTCGCTGGAAACACGGTCTCCCCCCCTCCCCTATTTTGCAACGAGACGGTGGCGGTCATGTGTGTCGAAAGTACGCGAGGAAAAACCACGACTGCACTTCTGCAATAGCCAATAACGTGCTTGAGCACTGGTGCAAGCCGCCTTGTCCTCACGCGTGCTCCAGTTCGCAGGCCGAGTGTGCAGGTTCTGCATCCGTGCTACCTGCAGGAAGAGCAGCCACTTGTGGTAACCATATACAGGCTGTTTCATAAAGATTGGAGGAATTACAAAATTTCATTGCAACGAAACCACTGAACGTACAGAAATAAAAACAGTGCAGAATGAACGTGCAACTCGAAACAGTTTTAAAGGCTGTTCGCGATAAAGTGAGCACTTTTGAAATCAACCCTTAAAAACGACACTGTCCCTACCCGCATGTATTTTTAACGGACACGCGTAGTTACATGCACCCAGTAAAGTTAGTACTGGCGGACGGAAAGTAGTTCCATATCTTAACGTTGAATTAAAAGTATTCGGTAAACATTTGTCAATATTACAGTGATTTATTTTTCTTTCTGATTTTTTTAATGCATATAGGCGAGAGTAGATTAAAAAATCTGTAAAATATTTACTTTTATAATAACTTTACAGTTTCACTTTACTGACGCATGAATAAAGTGATCAGGCAATGTTGATTTTTCATATGGCGGAAGGATACACAATTTTTTCAGAAGTAGATCTTCAGCAGCGCTTTCAAAAATGCTCATTTTACCGTGAACAACGTATACCTATAAATGTTAAATGTGTGCAACGCGGGTTTTACGGCATACATGCACACGATAGTCTAGTTCTTGCCACACTCGCATCAACATGGGCCTGTTCACAGTGCCTACCGCTGCGAAGATCCGCTCTCTTAGGTCTGCGATATTACGCTGCAACGGTGGGCCGTATACTCTGTCTTTTATGTAACCCCACAAAAAAAAAAAAGGTCACACGTTGTGAGGCCCGGTGATCTTGTTGGGTCACAGCATTAGGTGTTGACTTCGTGGTGTGAAATTCAAAAACCCGGAACGATTTCTCAACACGTGTAGTAGCCATTGCACAACACTAAGGAATGCCAGCTGAACATCACACGAGTGTCACTATGAGCGATGCCTAGCGGCAGGACTGTGAACTTGCGGTATAACACAACATACACACACAAACGGTTTGCGTTCCTCGTTCATTCTGCACTGTCGTTATAGATGTACGTTAAGTGGTTTACTTGCAATAAATTTCTGTTACCCCTCAAATCTTTATAGAACGCCATGCATTCAAACAGTAATTTAAAAAAAAAATTAAATTTTAACACATCTGCTGTACAAACTATTCCGGCGAGATAAATATTTTACGTTCTGTGCATAACGCACTTTTTGGTTAATTAATTTTTTAATTTTATACTTTCACAAACGATGTCTTAGTGAAATTCGTATGCGGAAATAGGTTTTAATAACTTTAAAATTTTTTTATCAACATGAGCAGACCTAGAATTATATCAAAATATCGCAAGCAACAAAATAATTAGTTACCGACAACGTTATGCTCTTCAGTACAGAAACTTTCTTTGCTCTGGCGAGGAAATTACCTGATGTATTTATTCGTTCATGGTTTCATCATCATTTAAAAAAAATATTGCCACGTGACCCGAAGTCGTCCCCACGCTCCCTATGCGCCTGTTGATATGGGACAGATTTAGCCCGAAGTGTTAATTCTTTGAAACGATACATCGATCAATGAACACGTTGCGCAACACACCCGCAGTTTTATCGCGAGCCCTGCTTGCAAAGCCGCATGCCTCGGGCGAGCTGCACGATAGTACGGCACGCAAAAAACAGTTTCAAGGAACTTTCTATTTCTACATAGCGGGCGCAGCGCCAACGAAACAGGTTTTACCGACGGGCGAAATTCTCCGTACCTCCCCGAATGATTCCTGTTGCACGGGACGTAATTACAGCTGTTTTCCTTCTTGGGTTGCTGGTGCCTCCTTTGACAGCGCTGAGGATATTCACAGTGGATCATTACAATCTTTGCCAGGTTCTAAGAATAACACAAATAAATCACTACCTCGTATTTACCATTCTTCCTGGAACTCTTTCAAGAGTTATACATGTACTTGCCATCAGGTGCAAAAAATGACTCTATGGCATTCCACAAAGAAAGAATGTATATAACCCACGCATTATTTTGTTCTTACGCAATAAAATAATGTTAAGTATATTTTTCAAACACTTACATAAAATAAAACGAGTATTTTCGTATACGGTTTAAAAATGGCAACAATTAATAACTTTAAAAAAATCTCCACCATTATTTATTTAGTTTACAAGACAAAATTTTTTGTACCAGTAATATAGTATCATTGATAACATGCATCTGACCATATATATATATATATATATATATATATATATATATATATATATATATATATATAGAGAGAGAGAGAGAGAGAGAGAGAGAGAGAGAGAGAGAGAGAGAGAGAGAGAGAGAGAGAGAGAGCGAGAAAAAAAAAGGGGGCACGCTGTTCCTACCCTTGAAAAATATATGTTCGGTATTTTGCAGTATTTTTAAACCTCTGTAGCTAGAAATAAGTTGGAACGTACTAATTAAGCAGTTCAAACGTCCAAAGTTATTTTGTGCATTTACAGCCTATTTTATACAACTTTTGTAGCACAGTATCAAACAACAATTCAATAAAAGAGAAAAGAAGTTGGATATTAATTTTCAAAACTATAGTTAAAGGAATCAAGAAAACTCTAATTTTATATATTATAGGTTTTACGATGTTATGTCTCAATTCCTGCACGTGATTGGCCAGCTACAACCACGTGGTAGCTCGGAAATTGGCTGGTCGATGTCTGCAAAATGTGTTATAGGCGTAATATGATTGGTTTGATGTCAACATGACGTCACAGGGCTTTCATATTGCTATATTATAAGCAGTTGGAGATAATTTGTGTGACATAGTTTGACAGCAGCTGATGTGAAAGATACATCGTCTCAACTTGTGAAAGAACTTATAAAATATTATGGTGACAAAGGTTGCGGGTCAGGCAACAAAACCTCCAGCAGTACTGGCTGGCATCGACTTCTTCGAGCATGATGCGACTTCTTCGGATGGGTCCCCTACAGCAGTGTCGCCATCGACTTCTTCAGGCATGACGCCGACAGTACCTTCGACTTCTTCAGATAGGTCTCCTACAGCAGTACCGTCATCGATGACTTCGCCAAGGCTTCGTTGCTGCTACTGTGACAAGATAATTGCCTACAGCCAAAGTGCAAGGAAGTATGAAAGACTACGCGTGTTAACGGGTCTTCCTGTACTATGCAACAATGTGTCAAGTGGAAACGCCTGTTCAAACGAGACGATAAGCTGAAGACACGTAGCAAGAACTGTAAGATAGAGATCGTACAGCTAAGAAATGCCCTGTACTAGCTGCTGGCGAAACCACATCGAATGGATTCTACCTTAAACAATCAGCATTCAAGGGAATTTTAAAAAATTATGTGATTGGGAATAACTTTGTAAGTATAAATAACATATGTACATACCTTGACCACATTAAGCAAAGGATAATGAACTAATTAACAGAAGACACCGAAGAAGGTCCCATAAAATATAATATTTGGATGGAGTTTACCTACAAGATGCCACAACCTTCCGATGAAGCCATTAGTCGACGAGAGTCACGACTGCGAACGTAGCATTGTACAGTGATGATAGCATTCCAGGGGCTGTAGGGGCCTTGAAAGAACAACTTTACCAAGAAGAAAAATATATACCAAGAGTTATGGTTGGATGCTTGCTAGCATAGACTGTCTAGAGCTGTGTATAAGCAGATATTATAGGTCTATTCACTTCATGTAAAGTGAGCATGCTGCTGTAAATACACTATGTGAAAGATGTGGAGAATGTAAGGATTCTGTTTTTATGTTTGTATTCTGAAGTGTGTGTGTGTATATATATATATATATAATTAATTAATTTCAATGAAAAAATATGTTTTATTTCTCGCTGGTGATGACGTACACCTTGCCCTAGCATACCTACTTCCCTGATATAGAGAAAATGATAGCCTTGGTTTTCAGATCTGTCACTGCATGATGATACTGTAAGTGGGCATGATAAAAAAATTAATGAAATTATGTTTCAAATGATAATGAATTGAAAGTTAGTACTCAAATATTTGCTGTGTAGGCACATCACTGGGAGTGCACAATCAATGATATGTTAAGCAGGTTTGAAGCAACAGACATGAAAACATGCTGTTGAAGTGGTAGAAATTAGATTCTAAGACTTGAAGGGAGGGGAGGGGAGGGCGAAGGTCGAGTCGGGCTTGGCCAAACCTACTTCAGTGAGATATATGGCGAAGAGAGGTCCTACATAAATTTCTACATTGCTAGTGTTGCTCTAATGCACCACAGATATTTTTTAGTACATACAAATGAGGAACAAAAGTATTTCGATCGTTGAAGGTCAAGATCATATGGAATAATCAAAGGTTGTGACAGTGATGTAACCCAAGATGGTGTTTAGAGGGGACATAGTAATCAGCAGGCAATTGAATCGAGGTGGAATGACAGCGCATGAATACAACGTAAGATAGTGGGTGAAGCACGGGTGACTTAACCGTAGTGACAAAATTAAGAAGGAATGACAGAGAATTAAAAAAAAAAGTATCTACGAAAAAAAAAAAAAAAAAAAATCAAAGATGGTGATCATGGCATGACAAAGCATGAGAGAATGTTTGTTTTGTCAGCTCGCCTGGTGACTAAGTCGAGAAATTAGCTTCACTTAAGTGCTGGAAATAGAATTCAATCTGACAAGTGCAGACAGCACCACCTATTTTTAAAATAAATATAAACAAACATGGCTGCCACGAGGTGGCTAAATCGATAGCTTGCCTTGTGAAGAAAATCGAAAATTAATACACTTGTGCTACCTAGGTGATAAAAAGTACACAAATGACAAACGAAAAAAAAAAAAATACGGCTGATGGAGTGCATTTGACAGGCTAAGTATTTGTAAAGGGGTGAGGAGGCCCGCCGACTAATTAACCAATGACAATGCGATTGATTGGAGGAGGGTCAGTCGTCTTCTGTACATGGCGCTGGAGGAACCTCCGAAAAAGTACGTTTAAATAAATTTTTTATAAGATCGGAATGATAGAGCATGGTGCTGGCTTCGGCTCCAAGCCCCGTTAGTGCAAACATTCAAAATCTTAATTATTATTTATTTTTAATTTCTAGTCGAGGGTTTTGGGTCAAGGATCTTGAGTCTTGGGTCTTAAATATTGAGTCTTGAGTCAAGGGTCTTGAGTCAAAGATTTTGAGTCTTTCGTCAAGGGTCTTGAGTCACGAGGTAAGAGTCTTGAGAAATTAGTCTTGAGTCTTGGGTCTTGAGTCAAGAGTCAAGGTGATTTTCGGTATTTGTTGAAATTTTTTTGACAGTTTTTCGGGATTTATATATATATAATTATTAAAATATATTTTTATTTTTATTTTTTTATTTTTTTGGGATATTTCGGAAAGTTTTGTGTTCAAGGTAATCCAAGGTCATGAACATGAGGTCAAGGTCAAAGGTCAAGGTCGCCAGGATCCAACTTGGCGGACAAGATGGCTGACAGAACAAATATCGCTGATGGTCAGGTCTGACTCCGTACCTTAGATCATGCGTATCGATTTGGCATACCCTATGCCTATAAAACCAATATGGCCGCCACTGCTCAGCCCTCAAGAAACGAGCCTCCCAAATCCTTCCGATGGATTGAAAAGTGCCTTTCTGCGGCTCGTTGGCTCGTTTTTGCAACTGGGGATATCAGTGGTTTTTGTGTTAAAAAAAACGAAAAACTGAGGGAAATATGGAAATTTTGAGGGAAAATGGCCGCCGGGGTACCTGAATGACAGAGCATGAACAGCTCCGAGCTCCGATTCCAGGTCCCAATTGTCCAAAGTCGCCATAATCATTATACTGGCAAATGAAGCTGGTAAATCATTGGAAAAGTAAATACTTGTACGAATTTTCTAATTCTTACATTTAAATCTATGCATAAAAAACTTATAGATAAAGAAATGATTTCATTATTTACATACGTTTACCCAAAATTTTAATTCAACTTTAAAGCATGGAACTACTTTTCCTTTGTCGTTGCCAACTTTACTGGGCGCATTGTGCCAGTTAAAATATAGGCATATGGGCAGGTAGAGACAGTGACAGCTTTCAAAGGTTTATTTGCCTAACATATTTTTATCTTTCGATAACGAATTGGCTTTGGCGATATGCTGTCAGACTCCATTCCTGTTTTTCAACGAGTCCACTACACTTCTTAAGTATACAGAATTAAGTACGTATCAGTCGGTACAATCTTGCCATGCCGTTCACGTGTTTTAATGTACACGGTGGACTACTTACTTTTACCCAAAGTAGAATGATGAAGTTATAGCTCAGAGCGAAATTACGTCCGCGAACTACACGCCTGAGGGCATGAAATATGGTTTGTAAATTTTCTCGTTGGCCACGCAAAGGAACACATCTCCATAAATAAGGCAGCAAATCCCCTTAAATACAACGTGATGAACTAGTCTGGAAAAGCGTAAAGGTTACACAGAGAATCTGCCCTCCCTTGCAAGACATGTCACTAATAAAACATAGTTGTCATCCACAGTCATTGCAATGACGTCTTGTTACCTTCTCCCCTTTTCGACCGTCCGTCAGCACAGGCACCGACTTAATGTTTCCAGGTGAGAGGCAAATCTCAAACTTTCTGTAACAGTAACCATGTTCATTTAAATATTATCTCTCTCCCACCCCGACTCTCCTTCCTCATACTGGGCATTATATGTTTATACATGCGTTTATGCACATACGTTTCATATGGCCAAGGTTTTATATATTTATACAAAATAAGTCCTACTGAAACATTGCTGTTTTGGTTATGTAAATATCTATTAACAATAGGCCTATATGTTTTGAAAAGAATGAGGCAAGCAGTCTACAGTACATTATAATAAATACTTATTACAAACTGAAGAAGTGACCAACCACTATGAATCCAGTTGGGGCGACGCACCAGCAAACTAAAAAATGTTAAAAAAAGGGGGGAGGGTGATTACGGTCATATATATATATATATATATATATATATATATATATATATATATATATATATATATATCTGCATATATATATATATCTGCATATATGTACGTCACTGCCGGCCGGACTAAGTATCCGATTCTCCAGCGGGGAAAATTGCACGCCACTGGTTCGCTGCGCTGCCTGCGCACAACCATTCTACGTGTCCCAACATTGAACTGCTTTTCTGCCTACACATCTAGAAAAATGGCGTGGATTAGGTTTGAAGTTAGAACACTGTTTAGTAAACAAGTGCTTTTGAGATGTTTTTATACTTCCTGTAATCAGTTTGTAATGCTTTTTGATTACATTCAAACTGGCAAACGTATTTTATTAATATAATAGTGTTTGCCATTTTTAAATTGAGATACAAACACCTTCATCACTATTGACCATGTGACTTTTAACAGTTGTGTAGGATTGAGGTAAGTCAATGTTGGGTAAATGCGTAGAAGACGAATAAGCGGTCTACCTCATATTTAGTCTATAGTTAGTGCAGAGCGCCGTGAGGCAGGGCCAGGACGACCGCTGACTGCGCGAGGCTAACATCTATGTCGGCAGTGCGAGAAGGTTCGGCCGTGCGTGCTCCAACCTTCCAGTCAAGTTGGTAACGACGGAGAGAAAGTAGATCCACGTCTCAACGCTGAATGAAAATTGTTCGGCAAACATTTGTCAATACTTGAATGACTGATTTTTCTTCCTGATATTTTTAATGCATAAGTGTGGATTTTATTAAATTTCTAAAAAAAAAAAACTTTTATAATAATTTAACAGTTTTACTTTGCTGACGGATGAATAAAGTGATCAGGTCCACGGAAATATTGACTTTACAAATGACGGAAGGATACACAATGTGTTCACAAGTAGATCTTTAGCATGGCTTTCAAAAGTGCTCATTTTACCGTGAACAACTTATAAATATAAACACTACGCATCGAAAGAGAGACATTCCTTTTGATGCGTATGGAATTTTCTATAGTCAATATATTTAAAGACGTTGGCCACGGACAGTTTTGTTATTTTCTATTATATATATAGTTCAACTTACATGTGACTACTCTTTCCTCAGACTTTTTTTTTTTTTAGATTGCATGGTTTTTGCAAAGTGACATGACAAAGCCAACATTTTGCGGTTTTTGGAATGTATAAATAAAATTAAAACCAACTATTTGCAGAAAATTTCAAAGGGTAACTGAAAAGCCTATTCTTAATTCATTTTAACGTATGCTTAGCAAAAGTTATTTTATAGAAATTTAGGGGCACCCCCAAATCAAAAATATGCAAGACTTTCCTTACAGCCAACAATTTTTTGGAAAAAAAAAAAAAAACTACATATTCAAGTAGCTCTTGGCATCTTCTTTCATTGTGAATTATCTGATTTCTGTACGTAAGATGTTTTTTTTATTATTTGTATTTTTCTAAAATAATAAATTTGTGATTTTGACATACAGTATATTGATGAGAAAACTATGAGCTCAATTTTTTTGCGAGGAAAGACTAATCACTGATAATGTCTGAAAGTTGAGAAGTGTGAGGTACAAACATAAAATAACACAATGTTGCAAGGCAAACGCCCTTAATGTGGTGGAATAAAACGTCGTATTATAAATTAAAAAAAAAAAAAAAAAAAAAAAAAAACTGGATCATGCGTATTCTTTTTATCTGCGTATTTTAGGTAATTTTGATTTTTATACTTGCGGCCCGCGGGCAAGTCTACAATAAGGATTGCGGCCCTCAGTGAAAAAATACTTTTGGACACTACTGAATTCCCAACAAATCACATGCATGAGCTTACGGCTCTTTGACACGCAGGCATGACGTCACGAGGTGGGGAGCTATGGCAACCACAGTTTACCCGCCCCCAACTGACTCACTTCGAGAAGTTATCCACCGAGCAGAAGCAAGTGGTTTTTTTTTTTTTTTTTACGAAAATGGGTAGGCTTTTTTTGGGTACTGACAACTGCACCCACCCATTTAAGTTGAATCATCACAGCTGTTCAAATCGTTCACTGTACACTCTTACAACTTGGTGCAGTGATGTGCGTAATACCTCATGCAGAAAAATATCCCAATTGCCAATCACTTGAAAATAATTCAATAAATGATTATAATACTATTCAATTTTTATGTTTGGATTATTTTCGTTTATAATCAAAATAGCTATTTTTCTGGCGTTTTCGGCAAATCCTTGATCATGACACCAGCAGGAGGGTGTCAAACCACTGACAGCCCACCGCCCGAAACCAGTGAAAATTTTCTGCGTGGGATATATCCTTTTTTTATGTTACTTTGTTTTACTTCAACTCCTGTTTCCCATTCACTCCGAATTTCTGCCACGACAGGGCGTAAATAATACCTTTCAAAACGTTAGTTTGCAAGTAATTTATAATTTATAATCAGCCGCGAGGAATAATTGATTGCTGTTTTGTGCCACGCAATAGGGATGCCATGGTTTCTATCCTAGCCTGATGCACTGGGGGAGGGGATTTTCCGTCAACTGACCGAATCCCCGATTTAAGCGAGTTACACAGGAGCCGATCCGATGACCCGATATCGTGTCCACGACGCGCCGGGAGCTGAAATTGGGTCGTGTGTAGGGTAATCGGCCGATCAAATTGGTCGAGTACGATGATCGGGCGTTAAGAGTGGCCTGGAACTTCAAATTTTTCAACTCGTCCCGACTCCCCACTTTTTCTCCCTATCGATTCGCTCAGCGTCATTGGCACGATTCCCCGACCGCGAGTGCAAACATCTTCTTTATTTAAACATATATTTGTTTTGAGAGTATGGAGTCAAGTTATGTTTTTGTTGTGCTGTTAGCAGACATTACACATTTTTGTAACCAGCGAATTTTACCCCCAGGTAGGAAATGACGAACATCCTCGCGATCTAAACAGGAAAAGAACATACTAAGTACATCATTATACCATTGGTGAGATGTCGGCACAGTGGGGTACCGTACGGAAAGAAAAGAGGTGTTCAGAATGTGGGCTTTTCGGAAAAATAATTTTTTTCCCGCGGAAAGTGGTATAATTCTACTCTACTAATTACACAGAACACGAAATTACTAAGCTTGAAACTCATTTCTGGGGAAACTCCAAGCTTCGCTGATGCGTGACTGCATCGCAGTCACCACCAATGTTTTGGGTTTTAACTCCCCTGCTGGCGCTCAGGACTCTGGCTCAGTGCGTAATTTTTGGCTACGCTTGAACAGTAATTTTATTTGCGAGGGACTGCACTTGTTCCTTAAATTCCGAGGGCTGTAAACTACTATACTGTTGTCGCGGTTGCCAGCGTACCGCCAACTGCTTTGACATGTGCCGCTACTCAGGCATTCAGAGGGTAATAATCGCCTGGGTAAAATTCGCCTGCAAAAAGGGAACGAAGTTGGAGATATATCAACATTTCAAACCAAATGCCAGTGCCAGTGATTAAAAAAAGAAATTAGTGAACTGGAGGACGGGCAGCTGGATCGTGTCGTCTGTAGAGTTGCCTCCTGCGGTTGGTTAATTGGATCGGATCGGATCTGGTCGACCCGTGTGTAGTCCGCTTTAAACGCGAACGCAGAGGCAATAGGCCTAATACACGTGGATGATCTATTCAGAACACACAGCCCAAAACACATGTCCGAACACTGACTTTGTAAACTGTGCCGTACTGCCACAAAATTATGTAAAGGCCTAGCAAATGAGCGCTGCAATCGCCTTTATTATGACACGTACCTAGTTGTCACGTCGAAGGTGTTGTGGGGAATAGGAGAGTTGAACAGGATAGTCTGTATCACAAAATACACGCGTTACATTTATCTATAGGCTGTTCACGGTAAAATGAGCACTTTCGAAAGCCCTGCTTACGATATACTTGTATACACGTTGTGTATTCTTCCGTCTTATATGAAATTAGTTTTGCAAATGGCCTCATTACTTTATTCGTGGGCCGGTCGAGTGAAACTGTGAAATTATTAGGAAAGTAAATATTTTATGAATCCACTAATTCTTACATTTATATGCATAGCAAAAACATAAAAAATAATTGAAGTTATCCCAAATGTTTGCCTAACACGTTTGATTTGACGTTAAGATATGGAACTACTTTCCCCTCCATCATTACCAACTTTATTGATTAGGCGCATGTCACTCAGAGCACCTGCTAAAATATATGCAGGTAGGACCAGTGACTTTTTTCCAAGGTTTATTTTAAAAATGCTAACTTTATCGTGGACAGCCTTTACAGGCCACGAAGAATAATAACAATAAACAGTATTTCATCTTAACTTACTCGTACCATTTCGTCGACTACTCTGATAAAGGCTGTTCATGGTAATCTGAGGATTTTTGAAAACCCTAGTGAAGATATACTTGTACGCACATTGTGTATTATTCCACCATACGTAAAACTAACATTGCCATTGGCCTATCAACTTATTAGAATGCGTCATTCAAATGAAACTGACATTTTTAGGAAAGTAAATATTTTACAAATTTACTAATTCTTACACTTATATGTATTAAAAAAATACTGGAAACGAAACAAATCGTTTCAGCCCCAACATAGGTTTACCAAAATGTTCAGTTCCACATTAATAAGTAGAACTCATTTCCCTCCGTCGTTATAGCAACTTTACTGAGTGCATGTCTGTCGACGTGCTCGTACAAATTACACGCAGGTAGGGGCAGCCGCATTTTTCAAAGGTGCTCACTTTATGCACTATTCGCCGTGACCAGTCTTTACTTCTGTTGGCCTATGTTGTGGTTTCGCTATTCATGTTACTATTACCGACAAGAGGTCGTTGGAAAAGTCTCCAGTCCTGTTCGAGAGCCAAGGTGCGGCTCCAGCACGGACAACCACCCTGAGAATGGCTGCGGAAGCCTGCAGTCTTCCAGAAAAGTCTCCAGTTTGCATGCGACCAGCTTGTGCACATGTTTAGCCCAAGCTGTCTGCACAGTTTTGTCCATAACATACCCTAATTCTAAGTGTTAAGTGTACAGCGTCTCAGGGGAGGGAATCCATGCAAGGGGGAATGCATCGCGGCAGAGCGGAATTGGGCTGCCATGGTTAAAATTTGTGGCCATGATTACCTCACTAGGTGCACCTACTACATCCATAGGTTCACCTATAGTAAACCTATAACTAGTATGAGAAAGGGAAAAACGGCATATACACCGTAAAAACCCTTTCGACAGGAAAGAATTAAAATTTTTTTACATGGAGAACAGAAATTGCAACAGGAGACAGTTATGTAGGAACCACGCTCATTATTAGTGGGTAGAGAAACACTAGTAAAGAGAGGGCGGGACCTTATTTTCCTCTGGGTTGTGTGGGGCTGGCTTAACCAGAGTGGTGGGGGAAACACCACACTGCCTGCACGACTCTACACCCGCCGTGTCGATAGTAAAGTAGGAAGAAAAGAGAGTGTTTGTGTTTCACAAACTTTCCGGGGTGGTTTCACTTGTGTTTGTCTAGCAGTAATTACGTGATGGCCGCCATCCGCGACGAGAAGTTTGGGTTGTTTCCAAGACGCGCGGACCGAGGAGAAGTCCCCCCCCCGGCAGACGGAGGATTTCCGGCGACCTTCGACCGCTGCCAGCGACCCGTGGGCGACGGGGACAGACGTCGCCCACATCGCGAGCGAGCACTTCCACCCGCCGACCGATATACAAGCTGTCCCAATAAAATGTACTCTCCCGTGGGGTGGCTATAATTCAATATTGTTCACTGCTTTTGATGTCCTGCCGTCGTGACTCGTGTACGTTCATTTAATTCATGTGATTGTATACTCTACGTTGTAGGCTGTTCACGGTAAATTTAGCACCTTTGAGGCTATAGTTACTTTTTTCCTTTCAGCCAGGTTAGGTTTGGTTAGGTTAGGCTAGGTTAGGTTGGGGTAGCTAGGTTAGGTTAGACAACACATGATAAATTTGCATGCATAAAGTATTCACGAACGATCTTTTAACCATATGGCAAAGGGGATATTTACAACAAAAATAATCAACAAGTAATAGTTATGAAGTTATTATTTTATCAAATAATCATTATAAATAATTAAAAAATTTACTTGAGCTATTATATACATTGTATTTGCATCTGTAACTTAACCTGGATACAGAACCAATATAAGTCATATTAATCACAAGCTCTTTGAGAAGGAGAAAAGCGCTTATTTTGATATATTAGTCAGAGAATAATATTAACTTTAAATGGCAATGTTCCAGAATTTTCATTTGGAAAGAGGACAAGAAGTGCTCTACATAACAGTCAGTAAAGCAGGTGATTATACTACACTTGAAATTGATTGGTAAGAGTTATATAATTTTTTTAATTTGAAAGTTATATATAAAATTAATTTCTGATATTGAAATTGCAAAAGAAATTAACTTACACAATTAGCAGGCAGATATTTGCTGAAATTAACTTAACTTTACATAGCTGGTAATAAAAAAAATTAATCATTTAGCCTGAATAACCAATTGTTAAAATTAATATCGCCATGTAAGTAATAAACACAATGTGTGTATTCCACAGCATTCAGAAGTTTACGTCTAAGGTTAAAATAACATATATTTATTGACTATTATTCCAAATGAGAGGCTTTCAAAAGTGCTCACTTTACCGTTCATTTCTATCCGTACACATGTACCTTTGTTACTAACACAGCATTTATTGCCACTCCACATGTGAGTACATTTCATTGGGACATTCGGTACATTACCGCTGCGAGTTCCGGCCAAGCGCGCTGCAAAATAAAGAAAAACTTCTCAAATAAAATACTCTGGTTTACATCCACATGCTCTCGTCCGTCTTGAATTTATTCGGCTCGGTTCACTGAAGTCGCCAAATTCCATCGCGACCATTTGGCACACGTGAAAACATTTTTTTTTTTTTTTTTTTTTTGCTACCACGACAGCAGCTCAGCGCGAAATGTGTAAAGGTTAAGGGCTCGGTAGTCGAAGTTTTCAAGGTCACGAATACTCTCAAGGAAATTTAAAATAGAAACATGATGGACGAGTTATCCGATTTAAACATCACCGTCATTAAGTTAAAGGACTAGCCAGCGATTACACACGAGGAATTGACTTGTCTCGTATCTTCCTGATTGTTACACTCGCCTTTACTGTCATGTCCCATTATTGGAACACATCATATAACCAAGGGGTTTTAAACCTTTTTACGTCTACGGGTCGGTGAAAATAGGAAAAATATTTCGTGGACTACTAAGGTGAGAATAGAAAATATTATTTACATTATAGTATTCGTACATTAGTTTCTCCCTTGTAATATGAAATGAACATTCTATACGTAGTTACTTTAACTAGCCAGAAATCGAGTAGTTAGTAAAAGTAGACACCCGCGCTTTGAGCGTCGAAATGAAATACTGTACAGGATCACCCACTAGGAAGCAGTCGATATACGTCCGAACAGTGAACATCAGGCATTACAAAAAAACAATCAATGAAGTAAGGTTTGCATACATAACAATGATCGTCTGGAAATATGACGATCATATACAACTTCTTGACCACTAAATTAACATTAAAATTGTAATTATCTAAAATAATGCATTTTGACCATGAAATTCATGACCAACGCTGGAAACATTACACATTCAGTGAGATTACATAACAAAAAGCAGATGATGGTGGTATATTCGTCAAAAAACATTTCATTTAGAATTAAAAAACATATTTATACGTGTTGACTTTGAGAAAACAATAGTCAATTTTA
This sequence comes from Dryococelus australis, assembly GCA_029891345.1. Classification (NCBI taxonomy): domain Eukaryota; kingdom Metazoa; phylum Arthropoda; class Insecta; order Phasmatodea; family Phasmatidae; genus Dryococelus; species Dryococelus australis. The sequence goes on from CM056997.1 coordinate 128,108,852, forward strand.
ACATGGTTGGTGTAAAATATGCCGGAGTTTCTTTGCTAGAATAATTTATAACCGTGGGTGCACCATCGTTTCTGAAACATAAAAGTGCTTCAGTGAAAATCCACTCCATTTCTATGTTTGGTTTTTATCGCTGAAATAACCGAAAAAGTCCTCCGAAACAAATAGATGGTCATAAATGCGACCAAAAATTTAATAACTCTGAAACTGATAATGTTTTTTTTTTCCCCCAGTGATATCCACAACTGACACTATGGTTGATTGCATTTTATGTTTGACCACTAGAGTGACATCTGAAGACAACTTTATCACGTTTTCATTTTCACAAGGACTAAGTGCTCATGAACTGACATCATCCATGAAGGGATTATAATCCAGAGGTTACCTTTACGTGAATCCTCATTTTCAGGTTACTAACTAATAACAAAAGCTTTGCACTAAATATATAAATTTTTACTTATTATGCTGAATATCACTTTCCGTTTGACATCAGTTAGCAATAAAAAAATTCTTACACACGTGGAAACATTTCTGTCTTCCTCTTTTAAACATTTATGCAAAACGTCTGATGACATCGTACATAAATTAAGTTCACTGAGAAGGCTACATAGTCCGACATATACACAAGTCGGGCCATATATTCTTTATCAAACAAAGGCTCTTCTAGAGCAGATTCTCTATCGTAGAAGTTGTTTATTTATTCCGTCGGTTCGGCAAGGCGTGAAAAAACACTTTTTATCCACTGCTACCTCACTTCTGCACGCAGGAGGAGGAGTTGGGTTTTGTGAGTCCATACTCTCACACAATGCCGTAAACAGCCTGGAATTCACAGCTCTATTAGAATTTCCACGGATGATCTCCACGTTATTCATCACAGTATTTCGTTAGTTCAGTAGAAAGCGACAATATTTCACGGTGAGCAGTGTGCAACATTTTCGCAACTGCACATGAGTGATGTGAAGTCATGCTTGCCTGCAGCACCATCCGCACACACTTCGACGCATTTGGGCAGGTCTAAGCCCTACACTTGAAAATACTCCTCAAGAACACTAAATATATATGAACAAGAGATCCGTGCAGGTAAGTTAAGGTAGCAAAGAAGTTCTTCCCTAAAGTCTTCACCTTCATTGTACCTCATGAAGTAGAACAGCTTATCAATCATGCAGCTGCCTGGAAACTCTCGAGATACTCCATTCTCCTCGTAAATCATTGCCTGTTTCCTATGTAATGTATGCGTGAAACGTGTAATTTGATATATTTCGACTTTAGAAACGGCGATGAACAACAGGACACTGGTGAAATCCCACTGAAAAGAAACATAAACCACTTAATGAATCACATATCGCTGGGCTGGGAATTCTGAATACGGTAATCAAACAGCTACTTTTGGTGAACTTTTTATTCGATTTCGTAAATAAAGTTTTTTCTCTAAATCAACCACAAGTACTTCAACAACAGTCCCTTCCAATTTATTTTGAGTAAATTAAAACTTGCTTGTATTTAATGTGAAGCGGGAGTGTGTGAAGCCAGTCGGATGCCGTGATTTTCCATTCCCTGATTACGTCTACAAATTACTAAACTCTCATTTTTAAACTGTTAGCGCGCAACGACTAGCGCGATCACGAGGAGGAAGAAAAACTAGGATTAATAAAGACCCGTGCAACATCCAGACAGCATTAAAAAAGTTGTCCTTCGAGCGTCCGTCAGTGCTAAAGCGGCGGACGTTTTTTTAAATCGTATTTCTTCTTTTTCGCGGCCGACTTGACGGCGCCATTTTATCAAGCAGTATTTTATTCACACTTGGCAACACTGTAAACACAGTCGTACTGACGCACATCCCAGGGCAGATTTAAAAGTCTGCCATTCCACACAGCCACCCCCAAGCCCCCCCCCCCCCCCTCTCCCAACAACCTCCCACTCCTATTCCGTCTGCGAAACTGGCTCCGCTGTCGGCCGGGCGGATGCCTAGTCGAGGCGACTTTCTCTGTGTGGTAACGGAGAAAGGGAGGGTCGCCAGACGGGACGGAATATTTAGAACACTGATACGAGGGAGTATGGGGCTGGCACGCCGACAAGAATACGAGACTGACCAGACAGATGTGCTTGCGGCACGACTTGCCCCGCGGAGCTGCGAGTAAACGACACTTGTGTGAGCCCCCCGCCTGCAGTGTCAAAGGTCGTAGTCTCCGAACTAAATTTGGCGTCCATTCGAGCTACCAGCAACTTGAACCCTAGTACCAGAATTAATTCGTACGTTGTCTTCAAATAAAACGAAATCGAGACGAATAGCACAGTTTCAAACGCCCCAAAAATCTTCTGTCACATCGATCGACTAGATCGCCCTGACGATAGCAAGTATTAGCATGGTAGCAAAGAAAATATATCAAGCTGCCGACCTGTGTACATAATACGTGATTGGGTGGAAACTTACAATTCCAGTTTTAGTAGTAAATTTACTTTTACTTTAGTGTGTAAGCCGCCCGACGATTTCCCTACTAGAAATTATAATAATAACTGAGTCCGTAAGAAACAAACCCGTACTTTCCCACTGTGCTACCGTAAACTATAATCGAGGATTGTGGGGTTCAATAATCATTTTAATCATGTCTATGGCAACAAAAGCAAACAGTAAGCATAATAGTTCTAAGTGCGATCTTGATGTAAACCACGTTACGATAGTAAATTTTTTCTTTGAAATTCATAGTTGAATTACGGAAAAACTTTTGAAAAACAAATTTTATACGAATGTGATTAAAAATCATATTCGAGTGGTGAATTTCGAAATGGCGCCTGATAAATAAAATGTAATGGACTCTCACACGACAAACTGTGACTAACAATTTATTTACTGGGATTAAAAAAAAATAATTTTTTTTTTTGTTTTGGAATACCAGACTATCATTGCAATTCCCTAACTTACTTTTTATTACTAAAAAATACTTCCAGAAATAAGCTAGAAAGAAGATAACTGATTAATTCCAGACCTTCCAAAAATTCTGGCTGAAACTTGGCCCTACCAACTCCTATAATTACGTATAGGCTATAACTGCAATTCGCTAGCTCCTATATACTATGGTTTCAGTTTGGCAACTAAAATTTTTCGCCACTAGGTAAGCGCTATAGTCGCATGTGTACCGTATTTTCTCTATTTTCTACGTAAAATAAAAAACAAAATAATTACAAAAATCATAAATCAAATATAAAATAACTACGTAACTAGGGAAAAATCTCTGTCTTTTGTTATTCACGTAACTTAAAATTTTAATCAGACGTGACCTCTGGAACACTGCGCACCCAGTGGCGGAAATCTTTACTATACCAAACTCTCCCATAAAAAAACTCGTTTTGTTCCTATAGACCATTCACGGTAAAGTGGGCACTTTTGAAACCCTTGTTACTTTTTCCTTTCAACCAATTTATATACTACCACCACTTGTTAATGTAAGTCCTGCCATGTGAGTAATACATTCAGTGTATACATTCACCATACCCTAAACCAAAAGTCCGAGGCCACAATGAAATGTATTTATTGGTTATTATGTCTGATGAAACAGCTTCAAAAAATGCTCACTGTGCCGTGAACGGCCTATAACTTGAGTAGAAGTAACGTTAGCGGCGCCGCCAGTGGAGGTGAGGCTAGTAAGCACAGCAGCAGACAGGAAGTGTGGGCAGATAGGAATCTCGCCCCACAAGGCGAAGCGACGCCTCTCTGCCAGCTACATCCTCTTCTTGCCGGCAGCGAGCAGATGGCAGACGCAGCCTCTCTGCACTGACCAGGCAGGCGCTGACGCTAGATAGGAAGGCTCTTCCGATCCACTGTTCTCTAGGGTCGCAGTCGTGCCGCCAACACCACAAATACAATGGAAATTTATTCATACTTAAAAAATACAAACTAGAAACAACCAAAATACCTGTGCTCAGTTTGTAACTACGAGATGAGTAGAAACATAATTTCATTTTTAATATACAGCAACGAAAATGTAACTTCACTCGATAGTTGCACAGTTTTGCCCTGTCTCACTTGATGCTTTGTGACTTGCTTGGTGTTATGTTTACAGAGATGAGGTCGTTGATTCTTGATTTTCTTTGTTAAGAAGGACGTTTCAAATACAAAGGTGTTTGGAAAAAAAATGAGAATCGCCAGTCTTCAATGCCTTATTTTAGAAATAATTGGAAGTCAACCCCCGAGATAATGTATACCACTTTGAACAGTAGGAAAAAAAATAAAACTTAAGACAAAAGGGTTTACATGAACAGTGTTTTCCTTGACGAAGATGAGTTCCCTAGATTCTCTCTTCAGGGTAGCCAATATCTAAATTCGTAACTTTTCATTCGTGTTGATGTGCATTGACGGCTGTTCTTATGTCAGCTATATAACTGCGACCTGTTTCCATTTTGAAGCTCAAAATAAGAACTCAACGTGTCGCCTCTCTACTTTACTTGCTCTATGGCACTGATCACACGGCGTGATGTGTGTGTGTGTGTGTGTGTGTGTGCGCGTGCGTGCGCGCGCGCGCGTGTGTGTGCGTGTGTGTGCGTGTGTGTGTGTGTGTGTGCTCCTTTTCTTCGTGTACGCTCACTCCACACTGCGCGTTGGCACTTATCCTTGCTTGTCGTGAAAAAATACACGACGTGTATACAAATAGACCTTGAGTAGGACTTTCATTAAGTGCTCAGTTTACGGTTAACCTATAACAGTAACTGTAAAAAAATCGGGCTGTGGCTGTGCCCAATTCCTGAGACTGTTAGAGAAAAAATCCGCGAGCGGATTGATCCTATACTTCCTTTCCGGTAGCGAGTGTCGTGCCAACATGCGTATTCTTGAAATGGCCGTAGACACTGTCGGAATGAAATGTATTAGAATTTCAAGGAATCTATATTTACAACTTCGCATCGTTGCATTTCGTGTGTCGTCAACGACGTTTGGCTAATCATGTTAAATCTGTTGTGGACATGAAAATGAATTTTATTAAAACAAAAATAAGTTTTCGTCCAATTTCTATCTTTAAAAAAATACACAAATATATAATGTGGTGATCAGACTTGTACGTTTATAATATAAAAGCACGTGGGTTTACAATTACGTGTAAAATAACCAATAAGAATTATTTTATAATACATATGGTTTATATAACGAAAACTCTGTTTCGTCAAATATAAATTAGTTTATGCCATTATGTTTCTGTGAATATTCTTCTGACCAATATATAATAAATTCAATAGGTTTTGAATTGCACACGTGCGTGCGTGCGTGTGTGTGTGAGAGATTTAATACAACTTTACGACCATCCCAATATGTGAGGACAAGCTCGTATATACACCTGCCTAGCTTCTGTTATATTTCAGTGCTTTGAATAATTGGGTTTTACTGCAAATTTAACATTATCCGTTTTACATTTTAACAGTTAAGTGTTATGATTTACTTTGTTTTCACAACATTCCTGTCTGTTTACATGTACCACCTCAACATTACGTTAAAAGCATTTTTCTCAGATTTTTAAAGCAATTATAATTTGATGTGTGGTAATGGTCTTAATTTTCACTCTATTGCGTCGATTATATTTATATTTAACCAAAGAGAGAATATATTTTCACGTTCCCTTCATCGCATAATGATAGTTACAGACTATTGATGGTAAAGTGAGCACTTTTTAAGGCCCTGCCAAATTTTTCCTTTCAATTAATTTCTACCTTTCCGCCACTTTTTAATATAAACATTGCGATATGACTAATAAACACAGTGTATACATTTCATCACTCTCAAAAGTTAACGTAGGGGACTGCAACAAAAAATATTTATTAGGGGTTAATGCCTTTTGGGAGGGCCTTAAAAAATGCTCACTTCACCGTGAACAGCCTCAAATCTCAAGAGGAGTGACGATTACGGCAGCTGCATCACTGTCGGATTCATTTCGACACTTAACAGCTCAATTCCGGTATACAATTCCACTATCGTGTGTTCAAGAATTGACTTTAAGCATTCCGATAGCGGATTGACGTAATTCCGCTATCGGAATTATTCTAACAGTCTCAGAAATTGGGCCCTAGCACACGGCCGTGGGTTATAAGTTAATATGAATGCGTTAGCGGTTAATATTTTCTTTGGGATATGTGAATGTTGTGAGTGAAGAGATTTGGGCGGCTCTTAACAGCGAGGTATTGAGGGCCGATGAGGGTGATTGAAGTGAATATGGAGCGGCGCCGGAATGAAGGGGCGGGGGAAACGGGAGATCCCCGTGAAAACCCGCCGACCCACGGCATCGCCCTGCACGATTCCCACTTGCGAAAATACGGTGACCCAGCCGGGAAACTTTTACGTTATAAATCGACAGATATAGACTAGATCTTTCGTTTGTTAAGGGCTGTTCACGATTAAGTGAGCACTTTTGAAATCAACCTTAGAAAAAAGTCACTGCTCCCACCTGCATATATTTTAACGGACGCACTGGGTAACATGCACCCAGTAAAATTGGTAACGATGGAGGAAAAGTAGTTCCATATATTAAGGTCGAATAAAAAAGTGTAATGTAACAACTTGTGATAGCGTAAGTTATTTCTTTCGATTTATGATTTTTTAATGCATCTAAGTTTAAAAATGACCAGATTTGTAACAAATTTGCTTTTCTAATAATTCCACATTTTCACCTGACCGACGCATGAACAAAGTGATGAGGCCTATGGCAATGTTAATTTTACATAAGGCAAAAGAATACGCAACGTGCATACAAGTAGATGTTGAGCAGGGCTTTCAAAAGTGCTCAGTTTACCGTGAACCGGCCGTACACCAAAATCAGCGCAAGTTATCCCGCGCTGAAATTATCGTTCACGGCAACCAACGCCGCCAATCGCTGCGACCCTCGCGCATGCGTGGCGACGCCAACTTAGGTCGTGCTCGCAATTGTGGTTGTTACCCGATCGAACGAGGCCAATTTATTTATGTCGTGTTATTATCCACGAAGATGTAGTGTTGGAATAGATCGCCATGCAAACGTTACATCGCCGTTTGCGTCCTGGTGTGTCTATCTGATATTAAAAACGTATTGATGTCCAAAATATTTAGTAAACTTCCTTATAATCTACCTCGGACTTCCCTCAGGCCCGTATTCTCTAATGCCGAGGCCCAACACTGTATGCTAATTAGATCTTTATTTTAAGTCATATAATTCCTGTCTTTAAATGATTTATTTCTCCCTACTCTTAGTTTATATCTTAGAACGCTCTCTTGATCTAGCCTTCACGAAAATTCCATCCATCACCCACACGCTCAGTTAACTCTACCTCACATATTTTATTCTCAAGTAACATAAATACATGAAAATAAATTGCACTAAAACTTTTAATTAAAATGATAGTTTTTCATGGTAGTTAAAAAAACAGAGACTTCTGAAACATCGCCAAAAGTTTTAAAATGTTTTAGTATTTTGTAAGTAATATAAAACTAAAATAATGTTCACTCTAATCAAACTTCAGCGATGAAACTCGACACTGTCAAATACAATAAGATCAATCAATTACTGGAGTTCGATACTCAGAAATATAATTCAAGTGCATATGAGTTATTTCCACCCTCAAACGCAAACTTAGAAATGGCATACTTGATTCTCAAACGTATTCTTGAAAGACAAACTATTGTTCTGTGTATGTGTTCAGGATGTGGAATTATTAAAAGACTTATTGCTTTATTCCGATCTGCCATAAATAACGAATAATAATATAACCTTACCCCGGAATGCCAAAGGTATTTCTCGTTGCTTGGTTTTGCACCTGTGTACTCGAGATTACGTACTGCTCTGGCAAAGCACTTCATCTCTTGCGACATAATCACGTTACGCCAAGAGACAGGAAAAAGACGCAGTAGTAATTACGTAATTTCGTCTCTAACTCATTTCACTAATATGAGACTCGCTGGTCAGAGGAAAATTACGGGAGGCACCGACGTAGTTTGTAGGAAATTTACAATTGGTTATAGAAAAAAAAAAAAAAAAAAAAAAACCTATCATATTTCATCACCTTCCTTTTCCTTTGTTAGTGTTTCGTCCGTGTCCTTTATAATTTATTTCCGACAATTATAGTAGGAAACTTTCTGCATGCAGCAATAAAACAAATTTTAGTAACAGCGAAAAGAAGGCGTTCAGTGTAAAACTCTCATATCTCCCTACTTATTTTTTAGAATATAAACATAAGTACAAGAGAACACAATTTTGGTAGTTGCGCACAAATGGTCTGGGCGACTAGCGTATTTTATTTCCATAATTATTTTTGTACAAAAGTCAATTTTCTCTCTCTTGTCTTCAAGTACCTGTATTGCAAGGGAAAAAAACGCAAAAGCTCTCACAACAAAATAATTTTTTTTCCACCTACTTCTCGCCTGCCACATTTTCAGGTGGCTCGACACAAGGTGCGATCGATAAAAACGTGTTTCGTCATCGGCGAAGACTACCGCAGCATGAAAGCACAGCACAATAGGAGTTTAACTGTGCCACACAGGGCGTCATGTAAGTATGCTCGCGCTTACGTGACGATTCATGGAGATTACATGACTTGCACAACATAGTACATATACGCAATACTTGGTAAAAATCACCTGATTTGTATACTGCGAAAAGAGATAAGATAAAGATAGCAACAATACACAATTATCAGCAGTATTATTTATCAGACCATTTCCAATTCTTATAACAGTAGTGTGTAGAAACTCAAAATGGATATAGAGCGTCAAAACATCACAATGGGTAAAGTTTAGCCATACAAACATGAAACTTATGAATACATTATGAACGGAAGAACGTGAATAGTAAGATGAATAAACAAGCAATCCCTATTTAATTCACACTGTTTCAACGTTAAAATAATATCCCACAATTAGGTGTGTTAAAAGAACTGAATAACTGCTTGGCCGTAAATAACACGCCTGTAGTCCTGAGAAGAGTGCCGAACATTTCAGACTAAGTGCGCTGCTATTTATTACAAATGATGACAATAACCTCGTTACTGCGGGACTGTAACATTCAGATGCCGCATTCTGGAAGGATTCCTATACGCAGTGAATTTCTTTTCAATTTTGCCCCTCCCCGTTCTGTATACACATCTCTTACAAGCTGCAAGCAAACACAGACAGCTGCTGAAACCCGCAAGTCAAAAACAAAACTGGGTATTCTAAAAATTAATTACACCAACATGTACATAGCGGCAAAACGATGGTAAACGGATTAAACTTTGCCACGACCGCACACGGAAACATTTTTATAAACGTGCTATGCCTCCAGCCTCCACCATTCCAGAGGCAAAGGGGAAAAATCGCACTAGTACTCGATGTTACCACCTAGTGCAGTAAATAAACAAAAACTATATTCAGATAATAATAAAAAATAAAAAAACATTAAAAATATTACTGTATATTTTTAGTATCTTAATACAGGCCTAAATGTCATATACACAAATTCATCCTACCCCCCCCCCCCTTCTCATTTTCGTGGGGTTTGTAACTAACTACAAACAGAGGAAATCTAGGTGGGAGGGAGTTGTAGAAGCGAGATGAATGAAAATGAACATGAACAATTTGGAGGAGACAGGGTGGAAGAGGATCTACGGAGGTGCACAAAAGAACTTTAAGGCATCATGAAAGAAGGTCCGTTAAAAGATGACAATTGGTAACGAATGAGAATCGAGTGATTGAGGTTGACATTGGGTGGGGGTTAGTTGTGTTAGTTGCTCCGCGGAATGGCGAGTCTGCTGTTGATTTGTGTCGATCATTCGTTATCGTTCTGTAAATAAATTCACTTCTTTAACAAAGTGATTTCCTCCATTTTTTATTTGTGTCGGGAAGGTAATGTGTGACAGGGTTTGTAGAAGAAGAATAAGGAAAAGTTTGAGACTTTGACATGGAAAGGGAACATTTCATGGCCAATCTTGTGTTCGCGTATACTATTACCCAATGTCAATATGTACTTTCTTTCATATCTAAAAATTCGAATCTAAACTTTCGTGCTCAGTGCAAAAAGAACATTTAGTCGTTCAATTTTACCATCAACTATAAACTGACTCCTTAGGCTTAACCTTAGATAACCGTACAACTTGAATAAATGAAAATATATATTAAGTTTGACTTGTATTTTAAGCAGATAAATATTTTAGTCGCCAAGAAAAAGACAAAATAAAACGAAATAACATAAAATAAATCGTTTAAGTATGAAATCTGATATCTGATTCAATCCAGTATGTCATCTCCTGATAAAGTTATCGGTGATGCAGTAATTCGTCCCACACAATCTACAGAGTGTTTCATAACACGCGAAACCCACTTCACCAGTGAACAGGATCCATACAGTAGACCAATGAAAAAAGTCAATATAACATGTGGGCTACCGACAATTTGACCTCGTTTTCGAATTTTTTTTCTAATGCAGTAATGCTTAGCGTTATAGGTGGTGCTCAGAATGAGCACCACCTATAACGTCCCCTACAGTCGTATCGATGACTGTCTTATTCTTTCATAATAACAGGTGTTTGTTGAATAAGTTGGCAGCCTTCTACGACACGCTAACGAACTGTTTCGATATTGAGGACAGATGGTGTAAGCTGTACACAATTGTTTTCAAGTGGCTTCACAGATATAATATTGATGGATTCAAGTCTGGAGAACGTGCAGGCCAGCCAACAGGTCCTGCACGACCTATACATTTGTTCAGAAAGATCCTTGCGAGTTCTTCAAACAGGCATTCGTGTAATTGCTGGAATGTTTTCTTGTCTGGAAGATGTGTACTAGGGAAACGATCCGCATACACACACCTTGCTACTGCTGGATTATATTCCGCAAATCGGTACGTCTAATATATGAATGCAATTTCCTGGTTTGAATAATTCAGTATCATGCACAACTCACAGTACAGCAGAGCAACTAATCTTGTCAGAAGGGCACACAGGAATAACCCACAGAATTCATAGTAAATAGGTCAGAAGATATCGAGTACGTAGATATAACTCGGAAACAAGGTCAAATAGGGCACATGTTTATATGCACTTACAGTACATTATTGTAAAGGCTGTTCACGATAAAGTGAGCACTTTTGATAGCCCTGCTTAATATCTACTTGTATGCACATTGTGTATTCTTCCGTCATATGCAAAATTAACATTGCCATGGACCTCGTCACTTTATTCATGCGTCGGTCAAGTGCAACTGTAAAATTATTATAAAAGAAAACGTTGCGCAAATCTACTAATTGTTACACTTCGATGCATTAAAAAAAATAAAATAAATAAAGTGAAAGAAATAATTTAAGTTATCACAAATGGTTACCTGTCGAGATGAAACGTGATTTGTTGATATTTTCCAGTCATAGCAAACATGTAAAGGCTGTTCACGATAAAATGAACACCTTTGAAATCAACCTTAGAAAAAAGTCACTGCCGCTTCCTGCACATATTTTAACGGGCGCACTGTGTGGCATGTGCCCAGTAAAGTTGGTAACGATTGAGGAAAAGTAGTTCCATATCTTAACGTCGTATTAAAAGTGTTTGGTAACCATTTGTGATAACTTAAATTAGTTCTCTCGCTTTCTGTATTTTTTAATGCTCCGAATTGTAAAAATGAGCAGATTTGTGAAATTTTCCTTTCCTAATAATTTCACAGTTTCACTTGACGGACGCGTAAATAAAGTTACGAAGCCCATGGCAACGTTAGTTTTACATAATGCGGAAGAATACACAACGTGCATACAAGTAGATCTTAAGCGGGGCTTTCAAAAGTGCTCATTTTACCGTGAACAGCCTAATGTGATATTTATAGAAAGGTGCTTGCAGATAAAGAAAATGCCCATTACGGTACGTTCAAACAAGTATATGCATATGTACGTTCGTATATATATTTGACTCTCTTCAGAACATGTACGCGTTCTGAGTTTGGTTCATTAAAATATATCTGGTATACGTAGCCTATATACGAGCTTTATATCAATTTTATGGTTCGAAAACACACTGTCACAGTACACATTTTTGTTTCTACCTTCCCGACCGAACATGGATGTACTGCATGTATACGTTTTGAAAGCAAGCTTAGGTTAATTCAGCTTGTACGCTGCCTACAAATATAAAAGCAAGAGTTCATGAGTCAGAACACACAAAACGTATTCAACATAAAAAATTAAATCAAACCCATTCCGCTTCAGTAAAAATCATCGATCAACTGGCTGAAAGGCGCTGACTACGAAACCCGCAGCCACAGAATTTAAAATGGGAGGATCAATATTAAAGAAATTCATTCCGAATACTTTTTCATCAGTCTTGAAGATAACTGTTTCAAACAAAAATGATTCTACGCGACATTTATTTAGGCATACAAGCATCATGTTTCGAAATCTAGCACATATTTTGATTAATTTTTTTTTAAATTGGAACATAATTTACATTCTAAAAATTATATATAATTCCCTAACGTGGCAGTATTCTCTAAGAAAGTTGTGTTTTATATTGAAAAATTTAACGGATGCGATTAAAAGGAACTGTTTTTACAATGATTCACCATTTAAATTCCGTGGCTGCAGGCCTGTTAAACAGAGCCCTGAAATTTCTAAACAAATGTCAAACTAGTCGTCAGCGTACGTACACATGGGTCGCAGAGTGTGGAGGTGGCGACTAGTGCGCCGACAGGTCGAAGGCCGCGAGGAGGGAAAGTAACCGGCAGCTATCGACGTGTGCTATCGATCACTTTCTTCCGCAAGGCGTCCCAAGTGCGAACATACGGCCCACAGCGTATGGTGGTGAGGCGGAGGGGAGGGGGTCATCGCAAGCGGAATTACGACACATTGCGCTCCACCGCGGGAGGACGCTCTGTTCGCAAACACAACACACGAGCTGCTGTATGCATGTATGTATGCACGCGCGAGAGAGAACGAGGCGGCTGCAGTTTCACCGCACTTACACGTCACTGAGACACGTGTTGCAAACCAGCTGTTTTGGGTTTCCTTCGGCCTGCACGACAATCTCTGTAATGTTTTACAACATTACGCATAATTTTTTAAAATTTTATTCTATATTATGGGTGGACGGGTTAAAAAATACTACATGTGGTAAAGACCGTTTACGGTAAGAATAAACGCTTTAAAAATCAATTTTAAACATTTCTGCCCGTAACTACACCTATACTACAGTACGCAGTCTCCCTGTAAGTTGGCAGCAAAATAATAAGTCGTCCTAAGAACTGCCGTATTGAGAGTCTAATATGTTAATTTAAGGCTACTGAAGTCCAAGGTTTTTGTTTTGTACACATTAAAACACGGATGTGCATATTATCAACACATTTATTTTACTAAAAAAATCCCTGGTTTTGCACTTATAAGACGTGTGAATGAAGTGGAACTGTCCATGGCAATGTTAATCTATACTATTATATAAAGAGGTAAAGTTTGTTTGTTGGCTTGTTAGAGGTAATCTCTGGAACTACTAATCCGATATAATTCTTTCACTGTTATATAAAGCTACATTCTTCCCGATGGACATAGGCCATGTTTAATTAACAAACAAAAAGAGAAAATTCTTTGAGAAATTAAAAAATTTGTGAAAAAAAAAAAAAAAGCTACTTGGCTGCTTTCTAAGCATGCTCTACCAAAGATACAGGGCCGATTGTTATAATTCTTTCTCTCTTAGAAAGCGACATTCTTCCGTATATCTGTAGGCATCTATCTAGTGGGGCCGCAGTGGCAGAGCGATCCCAAGAGGGGCCTCAGTGGCCCAGTGACTATAGCACTCACAAGTGGGGCCACGGTGGCTCAGTGGTTATAAATATATTAAGAAAGATATCAACTCCATAAAACCTGAGCGAAGCGATGGCGGGCTGCTTTAACTTGCAATTAAGGTGAAATAATCATATGCACGTAAAAATGTCGACACTTTTTTTTTTAGAGAATTTAATTAGCTACTAAATTGTAGCAATCCATTTTTGCCATAACTGTATTCGTTTACCAAGAATTTTAAATTTTCTTATAGTTACTTTTGAAATGTAAATTTGAACGTTTGTAATATAAAAATAGTTTTCAGAATAAATAAATGCCCAGCGAAGCGGGCGAGGGTACAGCTAGTATTACATATACACGAAGGATACAAAATGATAAGAAAGTAGATCGTAAACAGGGCTTTCATAATTGCTGAATTAACAGCGAACAGCCTATATCAGGTTTTATTTAAAATCGTTAATATAAATTTAATAAATGCTGCTTACTGTTCTTTTCTTTAATCATTTCCGGTCAGTATCACTAAAAGAGCCTTCGTAACATAACGATACGGGTATAGACGTAAAATTGTTTCAACGCCGTTTTCTCGATTAACACCGCGACGGAAACTGAACAGCAGTACTTCAAGAAAAATAGGTTAGCTACTAGTGAACGCTAGCGGACTACGCGCCTGACGCTGACGTAAACGCTCAATTCAGACCACTGCATAAACACGCGTGAAACATTTTGGTGGAACAACTATGAGACACATTCACAACGTGGCTGACAGTCGTAAATGGCCACCAATCACGTAAACAAATACTACTTACTTTCATACACGCGCGCTTTTAACTTGGTCGCGCAAGAAGAGAAAGCGTTTTGTTAGTTCAAGTACTGCAATGTGAATGACAAAACAGAAGAAATCCACCGTTAAACAGTCCGTTGTTGCGAATGAATCACGAAAGCAACCTCACGCAGCACACATGGAGACGTTTCCACTATAATGGCTATTCAATATTTATGATATCGATTGTCTTGCTATCAATGCTGTACATCATTTTGGCTACAACTTTATATACATATATATATATATATAGTTACTTTTTCCTTTCAGCCATTCCTCATCCTTGAAACCTCTTTTTAAATAAATATTGCTATGGAAGTAATAAACACAGTGTGTATATTCCACAGCACTCGGAAGTTAACTTCTAAAACTAAAATAAAATATATTTATTGGTTATTCCAAATGAGAGGGCTTTCAAAAGTGATCACTTTACCATGGCAGACTATACACGTGCATGTATGTATGTATGTATGTATGTATGTATATGTATATGTATATGTATATGTATATATATATATATATATATATATATATATATATATATATATATATATATATATATATATATATATATAACGAAAACTTAAGTTTTAAGAAAATTTTAAACATAAACAGTCGCATGATTTCTTAACATGCCAGTATTCCCTAGGAAATGTCACCACACAGAATACTATTTGTTTGAAATTTGCAATGTGTGTCATTTTCACACTGATGCATTGGGAAGGAATTTCTTTAACATTGATGCATCATTTAAACTCCGTTTCTGGAGTCTTGGTATGGTTCTCGATTCCTGCACACTCGATTCCTACAAACCTTTGAAAAACCAACCCATGGATGACGTGTTTGGTTGTTTCCTAAATCTATATTGTATCATAAGCGTTCTATACTTCTCTTAACATGAACTTTTTTTTTTTAATTTTGGTTAAATTTAAATTCAAATATGTTCTCTCTATAAATGATAATATTTCAAATATAATTATTGTGAATAAACAGAGCGAGAGAAAAGGTGTTTGTAATTCCCAGTAGAAATAGATTTTATGCAAAATACTATTACACTGGCTGCGCACGAAAGCGGTTCGTTGTCCCTTTGGTGTAATTTTCTAGACGTTGTAAACATTGTCTGCACGAGACAGAGGAATATTCTGGTAATAGAACTTCAGCAGAGCTTCAGAAAAGTTGGAAGTAATCGCGAATGGACTAGGCCACCTGGTTAAAGCGTGGGAGCGCTAGGGGCGATCGAGGCATGCCATTCAACTCTCTCGTCGTCTCTACGCGCAAAGCACTGAACTGGCGTGTAGTCTTGCCGTCAATAACGCGCCTCTATTGAGACTTTCAACGGAGACCCTACCATGTTATGACGTAATGATAAAAATTAAGGTTTGATGCATGTCCCTGTTCCTTTTGTAATGTTTTGTACCGGATTACCCATACCTAAAAATGACCGTGGAAACACCCGTTTGAGCCAATTTCACTATCACATAAACATGCTTCAGAGAGAAATGGAGGGACTGAAAAACGTATACCTACGCGTAACGTTTTTTAAATGCTATTCGTAAGCAAACCTCACTCAGACATGTTGGACGATATTTTTAAAAATAAAACGTTATCTGCTATAGGCTGTTCACGATAACGTGAGCACTTTTGAAATCAACCTTAGAAAAAAGTCACTGCCCCTAGCTGCGTATGTTTTAACGGGCGCACTGAGTGATATGTGTCCAGTAAAGTTGGTAACGATGGATGGAAAGTAGTTCCGTATCCCAACGTCGATAAAAATGTGTTAGGCAATCTTTTTCTGATAATTCAAATTATTTCTTTCGCATTCTGTGTTTTTAATGCATCGAAGTGAAAAAAAAGCAAATTTGTTACGTAATTACTTTTATAATAATTACACAGTTTCACTTGACCGACGCATGAATAAAGTGATAAGGCCCATGACAATTTGAATCTTACATACCGCGGAAGAATACACAACGTGCATACAAGTATATATTAAGCAGGGCTTTCATAAGTGCTCATTTTACCATGAATGGCCTATAGAGGTCTACACACCGTTCGGCGCTGCGCCTAGAATTTGAAAATAAATAAATAAGGGAATGGAGCCTGACACCGTGATGCTAGACCTGTAGCCAGGCACTCTCGTGGGGAGACTGCGGGTGACGTCATTCCTGCCCGGGGTCGCGCAGCCACGTGACCGGATGTTTACGAGCGGCGAGGTATGCTCGGCACGACTTCCGCTGTCTAGCGGCGTTCTGCCTCTTCCTCTTTCCTAGCAACACCAAATAAGACGAGCTTCAAGAAGCAATATTTGGAACAGTAACGAACGAGTAATTAATTAGATTTCTAAAACTGTTGATGATCTATAGTTTTGCTTTTTAAGGGGAAAAGTTTTACATCTTAGCTTTGTATATTTTTTACTACTTCTAGTATTTCACTTTTTTTTTTTTTTTTGTAAATGTGACATTGTTAGAGCATATAACATCATTAAATTTTATTTTAGGGATAATTATTGTTCGACATCTTGCACTACTATCACTTTTAAAGTCACTTTCAGAAGGAAATCACTATTTAATTACAATTTATTCCACATGATAAGCCAATAAAAGTACTGCATGATATTACAGTTATATAATCATCTGATTTACATACTATGCCTCGAGGAAGAATAAATTTCAATAATTAAAATCGCTCAAAAATGATAAACTACAATGATTTCAATCTGACGTTTTCAAACTGAAATTTTCACGCAGGCCGTGTGGTTTTAGTCTTTTTGTTTACAGTTACTTCGTAATGACTTTTGTTTTCAGTACAAAACTTCACACCACAGTAAATATTTATGACACCCTTAGTACGCAGTGCTTTAATTCTATGCCCATGTTAAGTAACGTTTTACATGTGCAGGTGCAATGTTATGTTATTTGACTGCAGCAAGTAGATTTACATCGTAGTGGGAATACGGGGGTAGAGTGCGAATGCAAGTTGCGCCTCGACTACTTCCGTTGTTCCAACAGCTGACTGCTTTGTAGCCAATTACACTATCAAAATAACGCGGATACCATTTGAAGTTAGCATGCCGTTTATTTAGTTAAAAGGATTTAGAACGATTTACATTTCCTCTCGCCTAGATTGAACGCAACTACAATATACTTCAAGTTCGTCTAAATATTTTATTAATGTAAAATGGCGAGTCTGTTGAAAAACTAAACGTAAAAAAACACATTCATCACTACTGACTACGTGCTATTAACAGTTTTATTGGCGATGAATGAGGCAATGGTGTGTACATGCGCAGAAGAAAACCATAGACTAAAGATGAGGCAGGCCGATTTTTCGTCTTCTGCGCATGTATCCAACACTGAACTACCGCACACTAATAAAACTGTCAAAGTAATATGGAAAACAGTAATGAATGTGTTTTTTATAACTTAATTTTCAGACGACAAGCACTTTTATATGAATAACATACATTTACCAATTTAAATTTAATCAAACTGCATTTCAAATTGGTTAGAGGAAGTGTACAAACATCTAAAAGTATAGCTTGTCACGATAAAGTGAGCACTTTTGAAAACAACCACCGAAAAAAGTCACTGATGCTACCTGCATATATTTTAACGCGCGCACTGAGTGACATACGCCCAATAAAGTTGGCAACAATGGAGGGAAAGTATTTATTCCGTTTTTTTTTTTTTTATTTATGGAAGTGTAAAAACTAGAAGAGATGTAAAATATTTACTTATCTAATAATTTCAGTTTCACTTTACAGACGCATGAATAAGGGGATGAGGCCCATGGTAATGTAAATTTTACATAAGTCGAAAGAATACAGTTTACCGTGAACAGCGTATACCTACTTGTTTGCATATACAGTGTTCGAATATTAACTAACATGTTTAAATCCTATCCATGTAGTTTATGGTACTCGTATTGTTAGAACAGCAGTTCAACATTGGGACACGGGAAGTGGTTTTGAGGAGCGCAGCTAGCGTGAACCCTCTACTCCGTATTCACTCTACGATGAAAATCCGGCTGCTACGTCTTTGGTCTATAGTTCACACAGCACATTTTCCTGACAAAAGCCACATTTAAGTAACGTCCGAACTAGGTAACAAGATCGCAAACAATGATTTTCAATAAAAAATTCAGACTATGCTTAGCTGAAAGTTATTTCTGGGGTTATCGAATTAAATAAGAGAGAAGCAACAACTGCCTTGTTAAATAACCGTAAAGAAATTGGTTTCAGCGTCAAATAACCACGAAATAGTACGTGTGAAAGCAGTGAGAGCTGCTACACTGGCTACGAATGCTGTCCCATGAGTCCAACATGGCGTAAGGTACGAGATTGACAATGTGTGTGCATGTTGGCGGGCTGCGGGTGACGTCAGCTAAGGCGCAGGGTCGCGCGCCTCGCAGAGATCACGTGAGCGGATGTTTACGAGCGGCCAGGAATGTTTCGCTCCACTTCCTCTGCACATCCTGTCGTCCCGAGATACCACCCTTCTCCATCATCGCTGGGGCCACGGTGGTCGTGCGGTTAGACTGTCGCTTCCCACCACGGTAATCACATGTTCCCTCGTTTTTTAAAAAGAAATTTCCCCTACATGGGGAAATACTGATAACCGGAGAAACTTCAACAATAAGTCCAGTTGTCCTCTATGCCATTTTTCATTAATGTCCGGTCATAAAGTTTGTTCACAACAATTTGCGAGGGGCAAAAATCAAGATGGATCAATAAATATGGGTTAGAATGTGGATACGTAGTCGTCACTCTCCGTGTTTTGTTTAATACTGAACTGCCTTTCTGCCAATGCCAGTATTAAAAACAGCGTAAATAGTATCGGTAGTCATACCACTGTTCTTGTAAGTAGATGTTTTGAGTTGTTCGTACACGTCCTCTGACCAAGTTATAATGCAACAAGAATGTACTGATCACGACGGACGAGTCAATGTTGGAGATGGACACACAAGACGACAATCTGTCCAAGCCTACCCGTTGTTTAGTCTATGATTAATCAATTGGGCGCACAAACGAGCACCAACTAACGTGACAAACTTGCGAATAAACTGTGGTTATTGAAATACATAAATATTAACTAACACTTTCGTCAAACATGCATGGCAAGTGAAATGGTAAATTATTTATTTGAATAATTCTATCGTGGCAGCGATGAGTATACGCGCCCACACACTAGGCCTACATGTTGGAAGCGATAGGTGTCAAACACACACTGGAAGTGACAATGGGCTGTTCTTTACACGGTCTAAACCAAAGGCTTAACATTACGTAACATGGTGCCACAATTCATCAAAGTAATATGTAATACATTTTCGTAACGTGTAGCTAATGCCAGGGTTGCCAGATATTTTCTGTAAAGTTATCACTGTATAATAATTAAGGCTAAAAATTACACAACTATGTTACTCACGAAAACGAAACCTCGAAGAGATTAAAATAGTGTATTAACAGCTGGAATAAACAATTTCCTAATATTGGAAAGTTGGATATTTTAAATCTGTTAGGTTGGCAAATGTCCGGACGGCTATGATGTTTGCGAAGAACGTAAGGGTGTTTTTTTTTTTTTTTTTTTTTTTTGCGTGCATGAATGACAGCAGTTCTCGACAGAGACCTGGACAGCAGCAGTCTCTCACGGGAGGGCTTTCGATATCTAGGCAGACGGAAGGTTGTTTGGAAAGTGTGTGGACTAGAATTCAGTTTACTGAATGCCACGTGACGTCACACCAACCAGCCATTTTAACATTCAAGTTACTGGATGTCGAAATCTTCGCAAATATTTTCGTCCTGAAAATGTTTTAAATGTTCTTGATCTCAGTTTCCAACAACCATTCAGGATGCGTAGTACGGAAATAGTGGATAATACCTATTAAGTGCGTTTATTGCTGGATTTCTTTGGTTGCAACATTTGAAACGTATTTCAAGCTGCCACTTCCATGTTTATGAAATGCAACTGACAGAAGGGCTTTAATATAGAATTTCTGTATCGTATAATTTGAATTCAATAAATTTTTAACCATGCGAAAGAACGTTTAGTATAAGCATATATTCTAAAATTTTTAGACGAAAAATAATTATTATATAAATATGTTATTATTCCCATAAATTAAAATTAATTTATACATGAGAAATAGTACACCTTCTCGGGGTCATAGAAGCGATAGGAGGAAGGGGGAAGGGGTTGTAATCCACAAGACCCACTTTTTGATTATGTGTCTATTCAGTATTCCCTAGCCGAGTTCTGGGATAAAGATAACGCCTTCATATGTGCAATGAAATATCCGATGAAGCAGGCACCGCAGATCTGAACGTGCACTCACAAATAAGCACATCTCGCATATCAACGGCCTCGATGGCTTCTGGTAGCAAAATAAAAAAAAATCATCAGTTTATATTTGTGGCCAATGCTACTCAACATGTCGACATTAACACAACCAAAGTTTTATTATACTACTCACAAAAAGTTTTACTTATATCAGACTTTCGGGATGTTTTATCGAATAAACGTGTATGTAGGCTATTCACGGAAAAATTAACACTTTTATTAAAAACCCTGCTTAAGATCTACTTGTATGCACGTTGTGTATACTTCCGCCTTATGTAAGATTAACATTATCATGCGCCTCGTCACTTTATTCATGCGTCGTTTAAGTGAAACTCTGAAATTATCGGAAAAGTAAATATTTTACAAATCTGCAAAAAAAAAAAAAAAAAAAAAAAAAAAAAAAAAAAAAAAAAAAAAACGTGAAATAAATGATGTAAGGTATCAGAAATGGTTACCTAAAACTTTTTATTCGACGTTAAGGTACGGAACTACTCCCATCCATCGCTACCAACTTTAATGGGCGCATGTCACTCAGGGCGCCCGTGAAAATATATGCAGGCAGGAGCAATGATATTTTCCTAAGGTTGATTTAAAAAGTTTATCACTTTATCGTGAACAGTCTTTACATTTCATGTTGTACTAATAACGTGGGGAAAAAAAAATACAATACTCGTTGACATCATCCCAGTAAGAAAAACAAAAGGCATAAACTGGAAAACAACGTAAACAAAGGAATCTAAGCAGTTTCAATACAAAAAAAAAAAGACTTCTCAGATGCATTGATAAACGTTAATAGCGCGTAGGACCTCCACGATTCCTGAGGCACGCTTGTATCTGACGAGGCATGCCGAATACAAGACCATGAAGCATTTCCTAAGGCAAACTGTCCCATTGCCAAGTGCGGCTGTTTGTAGAGCACTGGTGGTCATTGATGGTTGTGCACGGTTTAAAATCGCTTGTTTGAGGACGGGCCACGCACATTTGTCAATGTAGTTCATGTCAGCTGAATACGCTGGCCAATGCATTCTTCCGATCCCAGCGGGGAATGTGCTAAACTATTTTGTGAGCAAAGTATTTTTGGATACACAAGTTAGAGTAACTCACTTCCATAATTGACATAATCTCCACTGGGGAAAAAGTATCGTAATGTAAACAAATTATCGACTACAGCATACCTGGCTTGCATTCTGTCGTGTCTGGTTGTGTTGGGGTGCATTTATTTGTTGCATGTCCCATTTCGTTCCTACATATTTTGTCAGTGTTGTCCTATTTTTCAAGCAGTTTTCTAGCATGCGTTGTTTTCTGTTTTATCTGTTGGTCGTGTACACATATATGTACAGTATATGAATATTATTTTGTAACTAGTTGCTCTCCTGTTTTTTTTTTTTTTTTTTTTTACTCTATTCCCTCTGGGAATTTTCCAATGTTCTACACGTATTTATTTTCTAGTTAATAAGGTCTTTTTTAAGTATTTTTTCGGGTTCAGTCTTGTTTTTCCATGACAGAACATCTGCATCGCAATGGCGAATGTCCAAAAGATCTCCATTTAGTCACATTGATAAGTTATTTTTTCTTGCAGATTTAGAACTGTTAAATCCCAGAATATTCTGGGATTTAGCTGTATCGAAATTTTCGAAAATGTCTTTTGCTAGGCACGTCTTTGAATGAATTAAGACAATATCTTGCAGGTTTATTTGCTTGAACTGACTTCACATTTAATGTATAGAACTGAACACAGTATGACACCAACGTAAAATAATTAATTTTTTCTGCTATCTATATATACCTAGTGTGCACTTTGAGAGAAGATCGTCATTTGCATGCATGCTGCTTCCCTTACGTGCTAGGTTTGCGACTGGGTTTAAAGTGACACTTGCCTTAGGCTGGCATAAGGTGAGAGTGATTAATTTACGCTTCTTAACACACATGTGTACAAGTTAATGCTGCCTTTCAGCAGCTCACTAATGTATATTTTTCTTCCGGGAGTAGGAATAGCTGACATGTATATTTACACAATACTTTAAGGTGAGCAAATTCCGGTAAAGAATTTTTAATCACATCTTTGTGTTTACTGTAAAGGCATAAAATTACGGGTTCACCCTTGGTCCCGTGCAAGAGGCACGTTACCGACGGGGGAAAAAACTGCACTTCATTCAAGTGTATTGCGCGCAGAGGCGACAAGATATCTAACGTCCGTATCTGTTTAGCCGTTATGGCACTCCTGTCTTTAGGCCTCGAACACCTTAAATACCCCTATAGACTATTCACGGTAAAGTGAGACCTTTTGAAAGCCCTCTCATTTGGAATAATAGTCAATAAATGTATTTTATTTTAGCCTTAGACGTTAACTTCCGAATGCGATGGAATATACACACAGTTTATTGCTTATACGGCAATATTATTTTAAAAGAGAGTGAAAGGATTGAAAATGGAAAATAAAAAAGTAACTAGGGGCTCAAAAGTGCTCACTTTACCGTGAAAAGCCTATAGCCAGATGGCACCCTTCGATGACTGCATACACTTTGCACAAAAAAAAAAAAGTAAAGCAAAGTTGTGAAGATGGGTTGTTTGCGAACGGCGTCACTTCTTTGCGGTTAGTAATATGTAGATCTACGGAAGAACGTCGGGGAAGGAAGACTTGGGCCGACGAGATCGTATTGGACGCAAGCTCTCTCGTCATACACAAACCTATAGTCCATTCGCTGTTACTTCCAACTTTTTTGAAGCCCTGCTAAAGTTCTGCTCCCAGGATATTTCTCAGCCTCATGCAAACAAAGATTAAGCGAGTCTAGAAAATTGCACCAAAGGTACAACGCATCACACTCGTGCGCACTCAGCGTTATAAAATTTTGCATAAGAACTATTTCTTACTAAGCATTGTCAACACACCTATTTTCTCGCTGTTTTAATTCATATTAATTAGAAATGAAATATTATCATTTATATATAAAATATTAATACAATTTCAATTTTACGTAAAATAGGTACTTTAATATTAACACAAGTGTAAAACGCTTGTGATATATAATATAATTAGGAAACAAGCAAACACATCATACGTGGTGTAATTTTTCAAAGGTTTGACCCGAAAAGTGTGAAGAAAACGCGAATAGACTATAGGTAGTTAGCAAGGCACGGATGTGGAGGTCGTCGCGATGTTGTCAACAGACTGCACATTTCATATATTTATTTTCGTATTTTTCTGACGAAGTTAAGGCTTACACTTAAACCATCTTAAAGTAGACACATATAAACAATTACTCAACTAAGTGGTGTAATTATTTTAATTAATGCTAAGGTTTCAAAGCAGAATGCAATAAATTTTACAGTCCGAACTCAGAAAAATTGGACAAGATAATTGAACCGTCCAACTTAAAACACCTCCAGTAAGGAAGACTATTTCTTTATTTCGGGCAGAAAGTTACACCCATAATAGTAATACAATTAAAAGTTGACGTTCTTTATTACATTTATATTGTATGGTGCAATTACGTACGTTTGTACTTGGAGCACGAAAAATAATTGCCACTCTTTGTACTTGCGACTGTACGAATACTTCTCTCCTGTCCATGTCTGCATCAATTTCATCCTGGTGTACATAGTTCTGTACGAAAAAATATTCCTACTGGCATGTCCAATTACACTTGAGCATGTTACTAATAGGAAATACAAAGCGCTAACAGCTTTTTTGTTCAACAGAAACTTCGGATATTTTTGGTGAATCGCACGGGTCCAGTATAAACCGTAGACGTCCTTGTTTGTGGAATTTTGCGCTGGTGTGGCTTGGCGTGGGGAAATTGGAGACAAGAGCCACTTGTCAACGAAATGTACGTTATAAAATTTCCGGTGTCTGCTTGCCAAAAGAAAGGGCTCGAGTGTTCGAGTCCCACTTCTAACACACGCTCTATGACAATTTTTGGACGTAAGTTAAAGCAAATAATAGCTCAGAAAGCCTTCCAAACATTGGAAGTGGCGTAGTGGCGAAACAATGTACTCGGATTCGAAAGGAACCGGGTTCGAGTCCCGGTCCGGCCATCCTGATTGCAGTTTTCCAGTTTCCCGAAATCACCCCAGTCGAATGCTATATGTCTTAGAGTTCTCCCACTAAGGCTTTATCGCCGTTCGTGGGAACTCAAAATTGTAAATAAACAAAACACTAAATAAAAATTAAGAAAAAATCAGAAGCTCACAGCTTGAAAGTTATGTTCTGTATACACATATATAGCATTGTATACTGTGTGCGCGTGCATTTAGGGGTACTTTAGTGTGTGTGTGCGCGCAATACGAAAATTATAGGCTGTTTACGATAAAATGAGCACTTTTGAATGCTCTGCTTAAGATATACTTCTGAGCACATTGTGTACCGTTCCGCATATGCGAAATTAACATTGCCAAGCGCCTCATTACTTTACTCATGCACCGATCAAGTGATGCTGTGAAATTGTTAGAAAAGTCATTAATATACAAATCTGCTCCTTTTTTACACTTCGACGCGTAAAAAAACATAAAGAGAAAGAAATAATTTAAGTTATCACAAATGGTTACCTTACACTTTGTATTTGATTTTCGGATATGGAACTACTTCCCCTTCCCCTCCATCGGTACCAACTTCACGAAGTGCTTGTCACTCAAGGATGATTTCAAAAGTTCATTTTATCGTGAACAGCCTTTACAATAACTTCTCATATAATTAGAGATGTATTAAACTGGGAAGAAATCTACTTTAGTTTGTCTAAATTAGCCGGCATGTATTCATGAAAGAGTGGCGGAAATCCATTAGGACCACGAAACATTTAAAGATGTTACTCCACTGTGTAAATACCAGCTGCATACCTACAACTAACTGGATCGAAATGGAAATGTTGCAAATAACGGCTCCTGATCGATTGTGCAACGGTCGAGTACCTCTCGTATCTTGCAATGCGCCGCACGAAGCCCAGATAAACTGTAATTGGACGAGGAAGCCCGCTGTCATTAACAAACTCGTCATGAATACACATTGCGCATTGCGCATCACCAATCACACGTGCGGTATGGGGATAAAAACTTTACGACTGAAAAAAAAGAGGATACGAGGAGGAGAGAGAAAGAGAGAATGAGATCTGCGGGTGTCGAGTGACGAAACGCCAACAACAAGCACGCCCCTTGAAAGCCGATGTCAACAGACGTGCGGCGGTTTGCATTTCGTCACGCGTGCACCGCATGGCGGGAGCAGTGTTCGTCGCGATACACTCGCAACTGTTGGCTTCCTTCTTTCCCCCCCCCCCCCCCAGGCGCCCATCTGTGTTTTCCCCGAGTCCTGCAATCAAATTACACGACCGCCGTAACAAGGGTCGCGTTCGCGTCGGCACATTTACCCGCCCAATTACTCGCGGGTTCGTGACCGATTCCGCCAACACACTACTGCCGCCCGAGATAGTGGAAAAAAAAACCGAGCGATTCCGTTCTGCAATCCCTGCTTGCATGCCGGCCAAATGGTAAGGACTACATCAAAATGTTTTCATTTTATTTTCGGCGTCGACAAGGCAGGCACAGGGCATTGCTTTGCACATGTTCAAACACATGTGTTGCTATAGTCCATCCACAACTGGAACAGACTTGTGAAAATCAACCTTAGAAAAACAGCCTAGCCATTAGCTGCATACATAGCTGGTAAACAAAGTAGCAGGGCGGGTACTGTACGCGCACCCACCACTTTGTTTACCAGCTATGTATGCAGCTAATGGTCAGGGTGTTTTTCAAAAGGTTGATTTTCACAAGTCTGTTCCCGTCGTGAATTGACTATAATCTACTGCTGCCAGGATAATTTATGAAACTGCCCACTAGAAAAAATTACCTATTTCTTGGCAGCAGTCACGTGTCAGAAATTAATAAAGGCTATAGAGGTATCATCGCTTGATAAAGCTTTAGAAGCTAATATTTATGCCGTGTCGTGCAAAAAATTTCGTTAAACATTCATAAATAATTTCTACAAAAATAGTAAAAATCCAAGATGGCGGGGACTGAACGCTATTAATTTCATATGGGTTTCATTGTAAGTAGCAACGACTATTCTTATTAAGAGTGTTAAGTAGTTCTTTTTTTCAGGATGTAAATGAGAGTCTACAATTTGCTACCAATTCATAAACATGGTGTGCGTTGAATAATGTCATAGTCACGAAAAATTACTGCAAGTAAGCAGCTCCATGGGAACCCCGCGTCCAAGGTCAAGAAGCGAGGGAGCGATATGGGCGACACGCCTAGCGCCTCATCGCTTCTACTCGCGAGGTCGTGATGCTGTACTGTGCAAATTAGATCTGTAACAGTGGGGTTTTATTACACGCGATGAAAGACCTCAGATTAAACTACGCCCGTATCTTTGTACTTTTCTCTTGCTGCTTAGGGAAACTGCATAGGTAAGCTTTAAAATGCGATATTTAACCATTTTCGCGAATATTTTTTTTCTTCAAAAATTCATTAAATATATATATATATATATATAAAAAAAAACACACAGATAATTTTTTTTTTTCTGACAAAAAGTCGTATTTGCAGACATTTAACTACCGAGATTATGCGTATTCGCGCAAACAACTATTTCACAAAAATGCGGGGGCCCATCCCACTTTTGAAGGTATTTATTCTTCTGAGAATAAGTGTTAGAAACTATAGCGACAAGGCCGTGTCTTTTCTGAACAGAATGCTGCATAGAAACCCTACAGAGTACACACGAAGCTTGTTCATGCTCGTTTCCATCGTCGTCACAATGCTTCCTTACAGCCGGACGTGGCCTCAAGGCATTCAACATGTTATACTAGGGAAGCGCCTTAAAATAACATCCTGTTAGCGAGAAGACAGTTACACAGATTACTGACACTGTCAACATTTCACTGCTGTCGATATTAGGTAGTCATCCTTACAAATAATCGATTATTTATTCCCAATGGTTAGCTTCAGATTATCTACCGAATCAAAGACCTAGCCTTGGAGGAGAGAAAATAAATCTACCATTAGGCTAATAGTTTAAACCCAAGATGGTTCCCATCTCTTCTTTTTAAATCTTAACGGACATTTCGATTTATTTCCAGCTCTCCGACTTCCAAAAGCATATTTCGATGGCATACCCGCATAAATAATTGGACAATCATTGGACAAATTAGCTCTAACTGAATGCAAAGATAGCGAACAAGTGTCATTGCAGAGCTCTATATCTTACGGTTTAACTAAACAAAGTAAAGAACGACTTATTTTATAAATAAAATGAATGAAAATAAAACCGTGAATACACAATGTTATAGGTTGTTCACGGTAAAATGAGCACTTTTGAAAGCCCTGCTTAAGATCTACTTGTATGCACATTGTGTATTCTTCCGCCTTATGCAAAATTAACATTGTCATGGGGCTCGTCACTTTATTCATACGTAGATCAAGTGTAACTGTGAAGTTATCACAAAAGAAAATGTTTTGCAAATCTGCTCATTACACTTCGGTGCATTAAAAAACACAAAAAGTGAAAGAAATAATTCAAGTTATCACAAATGGTCACCTGACACTTTTTATTCGACTTTACGATATGGAACTACTTTCCATCCATGGTTACCAACTTTAATGGGCGCATGTCACTCAGTTCACACGTTAACATGTATGCAGGTAGAAATAGTTACTTTTTCTAAGGTTGATTTTAAAAGTGCCCACTTTATCGTGAACAGCGTATACGTCAGAGAACTATTTTACGAAACTTCAGCACATGTTGATGTTTATCACCAAACATACGTTTGTTTGGTGATAAACGTCGTTGCATACTCCATGAAAAAAATTGCGTTTATGCAGTCAGTTAGGTGAAAACGGAGTCTCTAGGAAATTTCTAAATGCGAACTACCGGTGTTGGAGGAGACGAAATTTTTTAACAGCTACGTATGTCCAACCCTCGCAGTTTATAACGAGCAAATTGGTTTCATATATGGTTCACGGTACAGCAGAAAAATCTGCTGAGTCCACAGACGGAATACGTTATTTATCAAGTTAAAGCACGCCTCGTATAATGCAAACACAAGCGGTTTACAAACCTAACCACATAAAAAAATTGCTGTCACACGAAACATTCAAGCTCAAAAATTAACATGCGTCTTAAAGAATATCCTGTATCTGATACAAAACACACAACTTTGTTGACCAAAGCAAACCAAAAATGCTGAAACGTCCGATGTTTCGAGCCCGCTGTTACCACAATGGTTCCATGGCGCGGGAAGGCAAACCTTTAAAAATAAACTTCCGAGTCTGGTTGCACGATACTGATGGGCAACGAAACTGAAACTGAACAATTAACATCTCGAGTTCCCGCTCACGACACGAACTTGAGAGAATTTGTCGGCGATTTCCACACAGTACATAGAAATTTAACGTGGTAATTTAGTTGTTAAAAATACGACACTTTGAGGTCCCCATTTCGAATAGACACCAGGCGAGTGTTCGTAGAGATAGCTGCAGGTAAGTATTACATCATTTTCTCAAGGTGCTCCCACCCCTGGCGTCATTGCCGAGTGCAACCAACACCTCTCCTCTCTTCAAGGTGCCTGTGGGGTATCTAGAAACCCATTAAGAAGGGGTCCTTGTTAGGAGGAGTGGGGGGCTGTACATTACGTTCAAACTACATGCTTTCCAGTAATTAAAAGTAAGTTTTATAGTTACATGTAAATGTTAGTATTTAGTGGATGAATACTTTTTAAAATTTCTTGTTACTATATTATTAAGTGTATGTGTTAATACTACTTTATAAACAGCGTACACTAAATTCGAATCAGTGGAAAATCACTGATTCGCAGTGAAAATGGCTCCACTTACAATCAGTGGAAAAATCACGCTGGTCGAATTTGTGATATGAAAAATTTCACTGATTCTAAATGGAGCCATTTTCATTGCGAATCAGTGGTTTTTTACTGATTCGAATTCAGAGTGTACTTGGTTTCATAAATTATCATATTTCATTCAGTATAAATTTAAACTCTTAGCCCCTCTTGGATCCAGATGCTCCGATTTCCTACAATTCTGGCATTCTCTTTCCCACCGACATGCGATCCACCATCTCGCTCCAACTCCCCAATATAAACCATTAAACGCGCACCTATTGTGTCGATCACGGAAAAAGTACACACTTCACGCGAGGCCTGTCGAGCACTTTCAAGACATCGCGCACATTAGAAACTAATTTCGGGACATTTACATACACTATAGTAGCTAAAAAACTGCTTTTTTAAAAGCGCTATCTCAAAATACACGGGCCAGACACATACAAAAAATACTCAGTTCTTACACTGAACGTTGCTACACACTTCCCACCCACAACATTGTGGACACACGGTGCACGACAAGACCGCACGCCAGTTCAGAGTCTTGCACGTAATGGCGATGACCCATTTGACGCGCGTGTCTGAATCGCCCTTATCGCTCCCACGCTTATCAGTGACTTTTTTATATTCTGCCTTAAAACTAAGAGAAGTGTCAGAGGTCCTGAATAGGAAAGTGATCTAAGTGCGTCTCATGGCTGAGTCCCATACGTCTAGGCATGCAGGAAAATTTTTCATCTACAAGGGCACGTGCCCGCGGGATTACTGAGATTGGACAAGCATGATTACCTTTCGTGCTAACATAAACTGTACAACAAAGGCAAAAAACGAGAAGAAAAAAAGGGGGGGCAGTACCGGCACGGACATCGAAAAAAATTCTCGACAGAAAATAATTGAATGAAATTTATGAAGTATGAAAATATCTCCACAAGAACGAAGGATGGGAAAGGTCAACCTTTAATAAAAGGGCGTTTGAAACACCAGAAGAGGGAGGTTGTTTGGAGGAAGGGGGCTTTCATTTCCATGGTCGCGCTGGCACATACATACATATGTATCCTCATGAGCCTCAGACGCGGCTGAGTGATTAGACTGCTCGCCTACCCCCGGACTCAATCCCCGGCCGGGTCACCCCCGGATTTTTGCAAGTGGGAATCGTGCCGGGACGATACCGCTGGTTGGCGGATTTTCACGGGGATCTTCCGTTTCACCCGCCGTTGCATTCCGACGCTGCTCCATTCTCACCTCATTTCGACATCATCCGCCCTCAAGAACTCGTTGTTAAGAGCCGCCCAAACTCAAAGGTGAGTGGAGAGCCTCAGGTAGGCGGGTCTTCCTTCAAGATCGCCGCACTTCCGCAGGCTGCTTGGCACGGCGGAACCATTGCGTCATTTCCGAACTTTCCCTCCAGCGAAACATTTCCGAAGCCCTCGTAAAACGGCTCGTTCCGAAGCGCGATCTGCTCTCGCGCCGGTGAAAGCCGGAATAGGCAACAGTGTTTGCTAACTCCCCCTCCCCAGTTGTTCTAAGTCACCAACCTCTTTTATACCGTGCCGTAATCCTTTTTCCGACTCTCCGGCAAGGTTATGGTTATGGCCGGCCGCAGTGTTTTTACTTCGGTGTTCAACTCCGCGCGACCTTCCCGCTTTCCAAGGTCCGGAGACCCTGGCACAGGCGCTCTATCGCACAGTCATAATTGCTAATTATATGTTTCGCCGAGAAAAAAAATCGGGAAATATCCCAGGCAGCACACGCTGCCATTGTTAATCCCACTCACACTGTTGTAATTGTAAGTGTCTTATCAGTGGCGTAAGCAGAAATATTAATTTTTTTCTCGGCCAAAAAAGGGGGGGGGGGGGGTTCCTTCGTTGATAAAACTGCGCCTATAAAACTTTTACGAGTTGAACGCCAGCAAGATGTAGACACCTGTTATATTTAATTTTACTTATTTTTACTCTTTTATTATGCTATTTTATTTCGATCATTACTCGTTTTACTGAAACTAATCATATTTGTTCTTTGTTTTTTTAATGTATTTTTTATATTTTGGTGTAGGCGGAGGAGAGAGGGGTTGAATCAGGAACCTCCACCCCTCCCCCTTCTACCACCCAGTCACCTTTCTCTAATAGTAAGACAAAAGTAGGTATATTGCACGCAGATCACTCACATTCAAACCCGTATACCGGATTTGAAAATGAGAAGTGTTGTTCTGAGGGAGAAAGCTGTATCCACTTTGCCTTCAGTTTCACAAGGAATATAATATTCTGGATACAGCCCAATTATATATTTAGGGAACAACCACATAGCATTAGTTTTTAGAGGATGATTAAAACTGAGATCGGCACAGTCTGTTGATAATTTTTAGAATGCTGAACATCACGGTTGTTTGTCAAAAGAGAATATCTCCATTCTCACTTCGAATAACACAGAAAATAATGCCCGGTAAACATATTTCAAGACGAAGGCAAATGTCATGCCACAAAAAAAAACCTCATTACGTTATATTTATGAAATGTGAACTATGCAACAAGGCATTTTTTTTTTCACAAAGATGCTGGGAGTTTTACTTTCGCAAGAAAATACAATCGGACATTTCATTAAAAGTAAATAAAATTCGTTACTTAACAGGTGGCTACTAGACGTGTACATCACAGAATAATACTGTCATCTCTGATGAAAATATTACATGGAAAGAAAAACATTGGAAAAATATCTCATATTTTTAGTAAAATGAAGGAAGGCATTAATAGTTAAATGTACCATAGGGCTACCAAGAACAACCAGGCTCACCTCCTCAAAAACATATTTGCAATACAACCAAGTTTGCAAATTAATACATTTTTCGACGGTACTCCATTAATGACGAAGAACTTACTTCAAAAACTCAATATTAATAAGAGGAAACACTATTTGAATAAAAGGCAAATATTAACATGGGTCTTGACAGTCATTGATTTTATCGAAGTGGAAAATATTTTCGGGTGGGTTGGTTGTAACCCAGGACTGCGAAGTAAGATATTAGGACACGGCCATCTCTTCTGTATTTCTTTCGTGCGTCCTTCATAATTTATACGTGGGCGCTTTAGATATTTGTGTTGCCGTTCCTTACGCAAAGACTGCGTACTTAACATTCTGCATATATCGTTTTACCTTGTACGCTAGAAAACCTAACATGACGCTGGTTGACTTAGCTTCACAAAATAGAAAATAACGCGTGCAGCAGAACCTCATCGGAAAAAAACACAAAATGCAAAAACAGTTTTGTTAGAAGCATTGACACAAGAAACAGTCGTATACTAAATATGTAATACTCAGGAAAATTATAAAGACGGTTATTAATGATTAAGACTTCACAATATCTCTGTAATTACATTCCTTACAGCGAACTGGTACATTGTTCCACTGCTTTTAAATTACCGGCGAATTCCAAGTCACGATATTACCTCAAAGCCACCTTTATACGAGGTGTTGAATTCCAGATAGTCTTGGATATGCATGCGATTTTAAAAGTTGTCATTTCAGTTTGTAAACCATTTCCAATTTAGATTGTCGGTCTGAAGCAGATAAAAAAAAATGGGGTGTGGTTGTGTTGGGGACACGGTCATTTGTTTTGCGTGAATACGTCTACGTTAACGCGCTCGGACGCCTTGATGTTTATTTTACGTTCCCGGCACCGCTTCACTCGATCATATGAGGTTTTATGGGTATCACTGGATTGCTTTTGAGACGCTCTTTCCAACCGTATACGATTTCTGAATTTCAACTTGGCTTTTTGACGCGTATAGGCCAAAATTGTGTTAAGTTTTCTTAATTTTTTCACATTAAACTCATACAATTTCACCATAATCAGGCTACACAAATGATTTATACACGCAATCGATTTATCTTGACGAGAGCTGTCGATTGAAACTTAAACGAGCGTCGTAGCTTCTCCTAGTCGTAAGTTACACTACGCGGAAGTTATGAGACGCGGCGAAACGAACTCAAAATTGCCCCCCCCCCTTTTTTTTTTCATGAACAATGTTTCGCAGTCCTCACTCAACATAAAATATTCTTTAATCCTTTGGCAATCGAGTGGTGTAATTGAATTTTGAATGTAGGCGATAGATTCGGAGCTGCAATGCCAAACCGTACCGCCCTATTTTGTTATCATCGGATTTTCTGGATTGCCTCCCACTATGGTTGCAAATTTAAAGACGTATTCACGTAAAAAAAAAAAAAAAAAAAAAAATTATACCCCAGGGGAAAATGCAATTGCATACAGGATCAATCGACTATATTTGTTTACAGCAAAAAATGAAACTGAAATGTGTCTGTCCTTTACGCACCCTCACGAGTTCTATTGTAGGGGTGTAAGTTCGAGGAAGAGGAGGGGAATGACTGCAGCAGCAGGCTGTTCTACGTCGCCATGTCTCACAGCTGCCCCATTAACGGCCCTGCCTATCAAGCCGACAGCCTCGAACTTCAAATGGCGAATCAACTTTAAACAACGAAATTCCTTTTCATTGCGTCAATATGGAAGATAACTATTTCAAACAAAGAACATTTTGACGCGAATTTCTCAGAAAATATTGCTTCATACAATTATTTTTCGAAATAAATTACTAATTCGCAATATTTTATTTTATTTTTTTGCTATACATAAATTACTAATTACATAAATTTCAATATTACATTTTAGGAAAAAAATAAACAAATCAATCAGCAAGATATCTTAAGCATTCCTTAAGAAATTTCATGTACAATAACTTTTCTTTGAAATAGATACCTTTAAAATTGACGAAATGAGAAGGAATTTCGTTTAACATCGAGTCCCTATTAGAAGTTCGCGGCTGCCGCCTTGGTAGGCAGGGCCCTTAAGGGGAATATTGCATGAAAGCAGTATATTTACCAGATTTTCAATATGAGTCGTTTTCCTAAGGGTATGTCGAAATTTTTGGCTCGACAAGACGCAAATAATAATTTTCAACGCCTTTTTACGTTGTTCGATATTAACATCCGTTATTATTCTCGGAGCACTGATGAAAGAAAAGAAATAATTTTCGTTTTCTTATCTTCAATCAGTTCTCCGAGAATAACGGACACAGTGAATGTGTAACAATGTACGAAGTTTCTCAAAATTGTTGTTTAAGTCTTGTCGAGAAAAAAATTTGAAAACTCCCGCTGTAAAACCAGTTATGACAAAAATGACATAAATATTCAGTTTGCACGCACCATTCCCCTTAAAAGTTAAAGTTGCTGGCCTCGCTAGTCGCTAGGGAAACTACAGCCCTTGCGCGCCACGACGCTCGCCCCGAACTGCCGCAGTGGCGGCCGCGCACTAGCTACTCTACCTACGTACGTACACAAGAGGCGAAATTACGTGGCGGTTACTTTCACGTGTGTGTGCCTATTCTCTGGCTGTCTTCGAGTAAGTGAAGACATTTGGGCGGCTCGAGACATCGACACGTCTTGAGAGCTGATGAGGGAGAAGTGAGGTGAGTATGGAGCAGAACAAAAAAGAAATGGCGGGGAAGATCTCGGGGAGATCCGCGAGAAAAAAACCCGCCGACCAGCGCCATCGTCCGGCACGATTCCCACGTGCGAAAATCCGCGAGTGACCGGGCCCGGGATCGAACCCAGTTCGCCATGGCGAGAGGCGAGCAGGCTAACCGCTCAGCCACCGCGGCCCCGACACTGTAGAAGAGAGAGAGAGAGAGAGAGGTTGTGACTCGTGTGGAGAAACCAGGCCAGCTGGATATTTAGTCCCTAGCACACCAGAGATCGATAAGAGGCGGGTCCGTGTAGGCGGCGGCCTCTGATACCAGACGCCGATAGCGGACGACTGACGTCACCTGCAGCTCACGTCAAACACGCACCGTGACTGTTTGCCAACTCCGCCTCCGCTCTAAAAGGCTGACGTGCAAACTGAAGCTGAGCTCGCAAACAAACAAACCGACCGCGCTTGTTACCAAACACCTACCTCGCTTATTATGTAATTAACCAGCTCGTGACTCACACAGCTTCATCTTCCTACATCTCATTTCATTTTTGATCGAGCATTGTTTTCTCAACCACAAAGGATTAAAGGCTGTTCACAATAAAATGAACACTTTTGAAATCAACCTTAGAAAGAAGGCGCCCCGAGTGGTATGCGTCCAGTTTGGTAACGCTGGATGGAAAGTAGTTCCATATCTTAATGACGAATACAAAGTGTTCTGATAACTTAAATTATTTCTTTATGTTTCTGGTGTTTTGATTCGCCAGTGTGTAAAAATGAGCATTTTTTTATAGTAATTAATTTCCTTATAATTTCACAGTTTCACTTGACCGACGCATTAACAAAGTGATGAGGCACTTGACAATGTTAATTTTACATGAGGCGGAAGAATACACAACGTATATACAAGTATATATTAAGCAGTGCTTTCAAAAGTGCTCATTTTAACGTGAACAGCCTATACCACGTAGCAAAAATAAGACAAACTGAGGTTTTAAATCAGCTACTTATGAAAAAGTGAATTTTTATGTAACCTGCTTGCCGACACCATTTTGGTATTAAGCGGGGCCATTAGTAAAAGATAAATAAGATTGAAATATAGCATAACAAGCTGGACTCGTGTTATACGCCCCTGTGGCTTAAAACACAACTACTACAAGTCCTACAAGTTGCAAGTACAATTGCACACTTGTATACTTTCTGTAACACGGACATACTTGTAGCTACCAGTGTAGGATTTGTAACCACAAGTGAAATTCCGCCCTTGTTGACAAGTTCTGTAACATAAACTTACATTGTTATGTATTTTCTACAAGTATAAGACCCCAAGTAAGTATGGTTAAAAAGTGCATCTGTAAAGAAAATATAATAGAATTTTTGAACTTTAATTCAGGTTCACATTGTTTTGTCGTTATGGTAGCTCTGTATAATATTGACGTATGTAAACGTTTGTGGATAACGAAATAAATACTGCAAGTTTAAGACAGCCATACCGGTACTTGCAAAGAAACAAGTTTGCAGAAGTAACCACATACTTAAAAATTAAAGAGAAATATAGGTTAAGTATTATAATGTTTGCAAATGTTTTGAGCGAAATAGTCGGATTCCTTGAAAAAAAAAACTTAGAAATTTTACAGTTTTTCCAGAACAACAAACACTTCAAATTTGACTATATTGGCTTGGGAACGGTCGCCAGTATCACGGGATATAAATAAAATTGTAATTTACAAACCCACGAACGTAGACTGGTTACACTAGTCTTGCAACATTAATCTAAAATTGTAGAATCATTATGGCTTTCTACAAGTCTCGTCTTAAGATTGTGTTTCGTGACATTCAAATGCGGACTTATGGGAGTTGTGTTACAGGCCACAAGAATTCATACCATAGGCTACATATTAATAGTGTAATAATGTTCGTTCTAGGCCAGGTCCAAGGTGCTGGCACCAGATCCGGCTCCGACCGGACAGGTGTCAGTAGGCGGCTCCGGTACCAACGGTCGCCATCTTTGATTACGTAATTACCAGCCGCCATCATGTATTACGTCATTTCCCGCCACCATCTTGATTACTTTATTACTGTCCGCCATATTGTTAGCCATTACGCTGCCATCTTAGTAATCAGCATCCCAATTTCCATGCTCTATCATTCATGTTGCCTCTATAATTCCAAGCATTTTCTCCGAGTGCCATCTTGTAAATTTTTCACAAAGAAAATTCCAGCGATGCCATATTGGATTTAGCCTCTGGCATTAATTTCACTAGCCAACTTTCGGACGTCCTTTTTAGTCTGCTCCACGTCTTTCGCACGACTTATTATCATTATCGAAAGGTTATGCAGGTTCGGGCAGGTTCATCACAGCCTAGACTTACTGCCGCCACATTGCCTATCGCGACTCGCATGTCGCTCCGTACACCTCAAGGCACAAGCCCATACCATATTTGTTCAAAAAATATTTAAAAATATACAGGATGCTTATAAGGGCATTTTTTTTCTTCAAAAACCTTTAAAAGTCGCAAACGTGTCCTAAAAGCATGGCAGTAATTATTTTAAAACCAAAATACTTCAAACAATATATTCAAATTTATATTGTAATGAAATATTCTCAAACAATATATTTTAAAACCAAAAATCGTCATTAAGCCATTAAGCTACAGCCCCAAAACACACAAACTCAATTATTGATATGTTATATGAATGAACCATTGTTACCAAGTCGTTCAAGCACTAGATACATATCAGGCAGTACGTCACTTGGTATAGGTCCATACCATATTTGTTCAAAAATACGTAAAAGTAACCAGGATGCTTATAAGGGTGCTTTTTCAAACTTTTTAAAGGCCGTACTTTTAGGTTTTAATGTGTGTTGAAACGTTTTTATACCAACCAAAGTACTTTTAAAGTGTATCAAAAGTTTTAAATAGTCACTTTACCATTTTTAAAAACATAATCCCCATTTAAAAAGCATAGGAGAAGTTATTAAAAAACCAAAATTCTGCAAACAGTATGTTCAAAATTATATTGTAACAAAATATTCTCAAACAATACATTTTAAACTCAAAATCGATACATATTATAAATAAATTCTGATCGACCTTATGAACATCATATGATCTACAACAACAACATAATAAAACACAAAGTATAAGAAACAAAATAAAGTGTTTTTAGTGTACGTAAATTACAAACATATGTCTATTCCTACGGTTCATGTCCACCACATATAGTATTATTACCAAACAACACATGTCTTTAACATTCATCTTGTATAATTAATGTAGCAAGGGTCACTAGCAGCTCATGCAGCTCATGTTAAACACTATCCATCAGAGTAGCTTACTCTTCCATCACATGCCTCATGTAACATATTTCTGGGTTGTAGGGGCACCTGGCAGGACTTCTTGGTGTTGACAGGTGTGGTGATTCGTACATACCATTGCTCGATAGTTGCGGTCTCCACGATGTCGAATCTCCACTGGGTCAGTCCTTGGGTGTATGTAGTAGATCCGAATGCTTAAGAGAGATTCGAGGCAATGGCTCAATTGGTGAAGATGACATAACTGACTCTGCTGTGAACCACATGGCTTAGGAACTGAGTAAGCTCTCCATCAAAAACCTCTTCTTCTTACAAACACAAGAATGATGTTATGAAATAACTGCTCCAGCTATCTTTACACCTCTCCCTCCAGTGACAATCTTCATAAAGGTCAAACTTAAATCTACTTGTTCCTTATGTCTTTCATATCCACCCAGCTGTCTTTAGATTTAACCATCTTACCGGTATTTTTTCCTTTCTTGCGATGTAAGACTTTCTCAACCATATACATATCAGGAAATTTCGTGACCATTATTTCTTCCGATTAGAAGGCTCCATGTCTAGGCATGTGATCCATATCTTCCAAATAATATGTGCGAGGATAGTAATGTTATATGTGAACAACACAAAAGAGCTCCGCAGACCAGATCCCTGAATATCCCTTGGTAAACTCACCTTTGTGTCTGCTTATGAGCACATCATCACCAAATTTAGATTTTGGTTTGCGAGGATCCAAAACTTATTAAAATTTATACACTGTTTTAAGCAGTGATTCTCATGGGTCTCATGCCTATCATTCCATGAATAGAGGAATTATAGTCAGCCACCAGTGTATATATATATATATATATATATATATATATATATATATATATATATATATATATATATATATATATATATATATATTCACGTACTTCACACAACAAACATAAAAACAGTAACCTTAAATTTTCCCACACCGTACATGTAGTGTCTTTACACCAGCATGCTCACTTTTCATCTAGGGAATATAATATGCTTATGTTCAGCTCAAAACCTTCTATGCTAGCAAGTGCCCAACCAGAACCCTTAGCCACATATTCTTCTTCACAACATAGGTTCACAGCTGCCACTGTACAAACAAACTTCCTAACTGGAACCTGGCTGCTTACATAGATACCACACCAGCCTATGTAATTCATTAACACCATATGCTCTATCAACCAATACCAGACTTAATATACTCATAATTCATATTAGAATTCAAGCATATCTCAGCCTATGCCCACTAAAATAAACTAGAATTGTAACATTAACATGTTTGTCATTTCCATCAGACACCAGCCAAAAATATATATGGGAAAAGATATAACCCAACATACCATCCATGTTAACCCAAGCATACCAAGCATACCAGGCCAACTCACAATGCTAACATTCTTACTATCTGTCAAACGATCATTACTTACTGATACCAGACCAACCAACATAACGTCACCTATATCCAAAGAAAAACTCAATCCTATCCCACCACCCACCACACCAAGTATAATATCTATCATAACTCGAGCAACTCTACAGCTGAGTTCAGCCCTTAACCTAACACCCATTCTACCTATTCTATCAATCAAAACTGCCTATACCTAACAGCCATTCCACCCACTATAACTCTAGCATACCTCAACCATTCATTCACACAGGCCATACAAAGCAAACATACAGTCCATACCAGTGACACAATCAACATACCATCCACCATGCTAACTGACACTTGTCAAAATACACTGACCACCCATAGCAAACACATTTTTTAACTCCAGCAGCATACCTTAGTTTATGGGACTCACTGGCACATCCATAATGTCGACACCATTCATCATGTACCAGCAACCATAAGACAGATATACTGGACAACCTATCACCCAACATACCATCCTTTATAATCCAAGCATACCAAGCAAATTTATAGACCAGATCAACAGTCATAAAAGTTTGTCATAGCATCAGACACCAACCAAAATATCATTCCGGCCATTAATATAAAACGCTCTATCAACCACCCATACCCATAAAAAATGCTGACCATCACACCTCAGGCACACAAACACAAAAAAAAGTGTAACCCTTCTAATTAGGGGTACTGGGTACTAAACCAACCATAACTCATAATACTTCAGTCATACCACACAGATCAGATTGCATCTGCAACATAAGAACTACCGATTTCATACCACTACACACCATCCATTGACCACTACCAACTATCTCATACCAGGTAACATACCTCCTACATACTTAACAATTATATCGATAACCTAATGGTACTGAATACCAAAACAGATGTAATACCTTTCAACATGACATTACCAACCGAAACATACAGAACCAAACAATATCATTCACTCTGACCTCAAGCATACCTCAGTCATGTTGTTAATGATACAGACCATATCAAACCACCATACCTCAGACTCATAGCAGTCAACTAGATTGACTACCATTTTGACCCATCTAACTTCACCAGTTACACATATAAACAAGCCATACCAGCAGCCAAGCCAATCAATATATTTCAATCATAAGCTACAACCATGCTATCATAAGAGCAGTACTAATAATTTAAGCATATATGACATCCATACAGTCATAATTCCCAGCTACCATCCAATCATACTAACCAACCATGCCAGCTAAGCATTCTGTCCTCTCATACTAACTTATAAAACAATTCTGCCCTTACAAACTAATCACGCAATCAAACCATTCTCTACACACACCACCGAAAGCTATGCTTTTAGCATACTGCTAAAACAACCGGAAATGTGTTCAAGTCATACCAATCAACACAATGGCTATACCAAACATACAAGAAACTAACTGTACAACGAAGTCATGCCGATAGGTTGTACCATCAAGATGTACCAGACATAAAAAAACCATACCATACAGGCAGCCTACACCAGCAGACAATACAATCATGTTACTCCATCCTTTTCAGTTATTCAAAGATGCTGTACCAACCAAAAAACACACTAGTCAATTATACTACCAAAAAAAACTAAAACAAACTACCTATAACATCCATGCCGTGAGGTCATAGAGAATAAACATTCTAAAACACCT
The DNA here is from genome assembly GCA_029891345.1 of Dryococelus australis. Classification (NCBI taxonomy): domain Eukaryota; kingdom Metazoa; phylum Arthropoda; class Insecta; order Phasmatodea; family Phasmatidae; genus Dryococelus; species Dryococelus australis. Next base: position 128,150,453 of record CM056997.1, read on the forward strand.
GTACCAATGATGAGCCTACATACAATTCATATTATCAGACTGACCAACATAATAATCAAGTCATACATTTTGACTTTCTATAGTAACCATCATACCTGTCATCACTCTTCCTGCCCTCCAGTTAAACAGACATACAGGCATGTCACACTCAAATACAAAGCAGTTCCATCAAAAACACTCCCTCCTGCCATCAACCCAAACTACTACAATGTCCCAATCACACATTTCAGACATTGCTACCACCATAATGATAGGCCATACAGTCATGACACACTACCAAATCAGTCAACCAATGAATATACCCAGGCCATCATATAGAATAGTTTAAAAAAACACGAGAGCTCGCACTCGCATCTCTAGAAAATCTCTCGCATAGGTAAGTGCATGAGTGAATTGGTCTGTGTGTCACCCTGGAGCCTGCCTCGACTCTCGACTAGTGTATGTGCCATCCATTCGACTCGTGGAGACCTGCACGATGTCTACACCATCGGTCAACCATCTGTCTACTTTTCAGATTCACATGTTTATAGTTAATCGCACAGGGTTGGTGCATTCCACCGCTAGTTCAGTGAGTGTTGGCTGTAATCTGAATTTGACGGTTTCGTTATGATCTGTTCGTAAGGAAAGCATTTGCTATTCTATCGTACTAGTCAGGACTGTCTGTTCTTGATAAGCATGTGTAATATGCGTTGGTTGGAAAGTGATATTAAATAGTTTCCTTTATATTTGTTTGTAATGGTATGTAGCAGTGACGAACTTGTCACTCCGACTAATTCTCGACTCTGTCATAGTATTTTTATTTTAGTCTAATGAGATGTACATTACTCGATGCTTGCACGTTTTGTGTTGTTTGGTAGTGGAATTTGTGTGTCTCTGTACTGTTACCAAACTTGGTTGGTGGCTGTAGATGGGGAAATCGTTTGCTGTTCTGCTGTACTAACCAAGGCTACCACACCAGTTTTCCTATGTCTGGTCTTGTATAGCAATGACTGATGTGATGTACAGTGCTTGTTGCTTGTGCAAGTCAGGTTTTTTGTAGACGGTCATAGCAGTGTCATTGTCTCGTATATGACCACCGGTTTAAATGTATACCTTTACAAGACAGTGTAGTGAGTGTCTTCAAATTATCACCACTGGTAAATAGTGTACTGTATGTGACATACTACAGATTTTTTTCTATGAGTTTGCTCCTGGTGATTGTAAGCTCATTTGCTCCCATTGTCGGACATTCGGGCTTTTTGTACCAAAATTTACAACACAGTAGCAACAATGATACAAAACCTCGTGAGTCTGCATGGTGTATGTCGGCTTTCGGTAATGTGCGTCGACACAAGTGCTCCTAATGAACATCATCGCTAACGTAATCGCTGTTGGCATCCCCCCACTGACAAGGGTAACGAAGATGGTCGAAGACCTTTGCGACTCTATTTGATTATGGTTATGCAATTTGACGGACGACTGGAGAAATGAAGATGGCAATAGCATCTGTGTGTGTATAATGTATTGCTCAAACAACCAACAGTAGGTAGCTGAGTTCAAGACTTGACACTATACATAAATATTAAATTCCCTTTCAGATTTAGACAAAATCTGGTACTTTTTATAGTGATGGAGGTGCGCATAATATTAGCCTGGGTTTTGTTGGATGAATAACATTGACATAATTTATACACTTTACCTTTATTTTACAGACATGACATAAGACTACATACTAATATGTGATACATGTTCAACTTAATCTTCATTCGAGAAAAACATTAATGATGGCTGTTTTTTGCTGAACACTTCGTGCTGTAAGTATTCCAGGCACTATTATTTGCATATACCACACAACAGTTAACACATGGGTAGGTCTTGTAGACGGTGGAAAAAGGACAGAGACTCTCTTCATGACATCTGACGCCATACTAGTAACTCTAGTAGCGTGGGAAGGATTACAAAGGCTTGCCTCCGTGTATCGCCGCCGCTATACGCCTATCGTAACTTGTGCCATCTTCTGCCCTTAAGCGGATTGAATTTGTAGAGTTATCTTTCAAAAATGTTTTGGTCATTACCCTAGCCTCTCTCAGCGAGATTCGGGATGCGGTGAACTTTCTAGACCGGACAGCGTGACTACTTAAGGGTAATGGTGCAAGAAAATCCTATATTTATATAATTTTTGTCACCATTTGTTTTTCTGGGGATTTTCCAAAATATTTGGTTCGACAAGACGTAAATAACAATTTTGAACATTTTATTAGATGGTTAAAAATTCCCTGCGTTCCTTATCCTTGAAGCTCTGATTGAAGATAAGAAGAAAAACAATTCCTTTCATTTCTTCCATCAGTGCTTCGAGAATAACGAAGGCAGTGAAAATCTAACAACGAAAAAACGTGTTGAAACTATTATTTACGTTTTGTCGAGCCAAAAATTTCAATAAACTTTTTGGAAAACGACTTATATAGATAATCGGGTAAATCTAATGCTTTCATGCACCTTTCTCCTTGGGCAGAATAAATTGAAAATAACTGTTAGTAATTATATTTTTTTCACATCTCTCTGGCATCTTGTAACAATATTATTAACCGTTTTTAAAGTAGGCCTAAGTTACCTCACTCAGCGACCTTTTGGTAATTGAAAGATGATTACGAGATATCAGGTTTCGAGTCTGTACATCACAGATGTATGTGTAGTTGAGTTCAGTATGTAACCCATTTCCCGTTTATATTTACGATATAAAGCAGAGGCCTTAATATGCACACTTAAAAAAAAATTAATCACTGATATGGCTTGTATGCTAAATGAAATTTGCCAAAACTCAAATTTGGCGAACGACATAACGCCCAGTACGATTTCTTCGGCGTTTTGGAATCGAACCTTTGAAAAATCACCCTAGGCGTAACATATCAACCTGTAGTGTTCAATCACTTGTATTCCACAATTATATAACCCGGTGATTAATGTTAAAGTACTGTGTTCTTGAATAGATTAATAATCTACTTAGTATCTTCTGTAACTTGTAATATTCATTTCGTATTAAATACGAATTAAAAACAACGAGAGCAGCGACGTGTTGGCAATGGCAACGACCGGTAAGAAATAGTTCACAGTTACAATATTTTTTAACCTCGTTTTCATGTATACTATTAGTAAATTAAACGTTGCCTATTGGTATATTTTAATTTTTAGGTAGCACTGACGGAAACACAGTTCATTCCTATAGTTAAAATATCAGTGCACATTACCGTGCGTAGGTTCCTCGTTCTCTCTTTCTCTCTCTCTCTCTTTTCTCTCTGGCGGGAAGTTCGGACCACCTGTGCAGCAGGAAAAGTATAAATTTTGTTATTATTGATTTTAGCATATTTCATACTAATTACAGCAGCAAAAATGATATTTGAAATTGTAATTTACAACTGAAACGAGATTTTATTGTTTAAATACCTATTATGTTATTTAGATGCAACGGCGTGACGCTTACAAATCCAGCAGGTTGGCAGAAGTGGTGTGAATAGGAAAATCTAGAACTTAATCATCTTTCCCTGTGGATAGGAGAATCTAGAATTTGATCAGCTTCCACGCATTTGTCCCAATATGGTGGGTGATTATACACAGTTTTTATCAACGACTGGCAGTGATTTGGCGAATTGCAATGGCACGGCGTGTTTCATAATGAAGCATCAAGTTCGTACACGTGTTTTTTAAACATCCTAGGCAAGTTTCAATGTTGTGATAAAAATGTGTTTCCACGGCAGGGTTAAATTTATACTGTTACGAGTGTTGTGATCGCTGCGTGTGAAAGAGCGTGGCTGCCATTTCTGTCCATGGTGGCTACGTTGTAATCGTTACACAGGCCAGGTGTGTGTGGATTTCAAATATTGGATGTGCAAAATGTATACGTTTGAACCATGAACTGATGTTATGCCGATGTTAATTATTTACATTTGCGTCTGTTTATCACAACGTCGTACCTTTGCGTTAGGTGTTTGAAACACAGTTCTGTAACGAGCTTACGTTTCTGTGATTTGAATGTCTGCCACAATCCCCTCAAAATTCTAAGCCCAACCAGATAAATTTAATGTACATATAAATATAATATATAAATAACACAATAAACCTACAAACCAGTAAGTACCAATGCATGTAAATATCAGCGGAATAAATGTTACGGTAGGCCTATGTTAAATACTACTGTTGTTTCCGCCACAGTTGTAACAAACACCGTTGTGGCAAATTATTAATGTGTATTATGTATAATGTGCTATATCGTGTGTAACAAATAGTTATAAAGCCAACCTAAAAATTGTTATAGGTCTAAATTGTGAACATTCGTAGGTAATGGTTTCTGCAATATGACATAATTCTTTGAATAGCTGTAAACAGCAACCAACGCATTAGACAGTTATAAAAGTAGAAGTCACATGGCAGTGTTTATGTTAACGTGTAGCGGAAGGATACGTAATCATTAACCAAAAGTAGAAATTTAGCAGGGCTTCAGAAAAGGCCGTAGTTATCGTGGATCAACTATGAACATTTCATTTCTTAACGATGTTTATCATGTTGGAGCCCATGCCTCGGTAAATGCAAGACGTGCCTAACAGGAAACTTGAACAAGTCGAGATGAAAGCATACTGGATGAAATTCCCATTAGCTATTCTAGTCTTACAATGTTTTCCGTGACAAAAGTTCTGATTCCACATGAGGCAAGCTTAAAACGATGTAAACATTCGTCGGAAGTCTTTATGAACGTCGTTGATGAGGCTGAATTGGCACGCATTGTGACGTACTATATGTTCAGCTGGCTCGTCCGTACATTGCACTTTTTCGATTCTCAGGAAAACGTTTTTCAGAAGTCGCCGTAGTCTTTCTAGAAATTTCAGACCAGCCGAAGCTGTCCTGTACTATTGGCTACGCTGGCGAATGTTCCTGCTGACGCAATGAAACTCTTTAGTCAACCATTCCTGCTTTTGTTCGTCTGTTTCACTGACGTTTTCTTGACCCGTTGCTCATTTTTTATTGTTTTTCTTCGTTGCTATATAACTGAAGAGAACGTAAGAAGTAAATTAACTCGTAGTACGTCAGTTAGAGTATAGTTTATTCGCAGTTTCTTCACACTTTTTGGATCAAACCTTTGAGAAACCACCCCAAATATGTGTTTGGTTGGCTTCTAAATACGTAATATATCACAAGCGTTTTATACTTCTGTTAAAATATTAATAATAACATTTTATTTTTGATGCAATAAACTTTTACCTATATTTTATTTATAAATTATGTTTTATTTATAATCAATATGAATGAAAACCGTGGGAAAATAGGCGTGTTGATAAGTAAAGATATTATTCCTATGCAAAATAATATTACACTAAGTACGCACGAATGCGGTGCTCTGTCCCTTCCCTTTGGTGTAACCTGGTTAAGCTTTGTTTGCGTGAGGCGGAAGATTAGCCTCAAAGCAGAATTTTAGCAGGCGAGGCTTCAGAAAAGTCTGAAGTATCTGTGAATGGACTATAAACATATGCACAATACTAAGAAAGGGTAATCCAAGATAACGGTTCTTGCCAACTTTATGAGCAAACCTTATGCAATAATAACAGAGGGAACGTACATGTACTGCGATCAGGGTGCAAGAGTGGCACAAGTGCAATTTCGCAAAAGTGAGGATACGTTGTGTTCCCCTCCTGCCTGTATGGGTACCCCTTCTTCCCCCTCCCAAATACCTACCCCCTCTACCCTCTGTGCTGTGATTGGCCACCCCATTCCCTCAATCTACCCCTTGTACTGTGATTGATCAAAGGGTTACCCCTTTCTGAAGATGGGTTATTCCTCCTTTCTCCTCCTTCCCTTGTGCTATGATGAGATTTTCACTTACCCCTCCCTTCAGCACCCCTGTGATATGAATATGATCGGCTGTTGATTGAAGCAGTGAAATTCTGGCACAAGGGCCTTTTAGGGCCATAGGTGTTCACACTTAGGTGCACGATTGAGCTCTGAAGAGGGTGGAAGCGGAGGGGAGAGACTGACGAGTTTGGGAGCTCTAGTAACAGGATTGAGGAAGGAGGGCTTGGAGGCAGACGCCCTAGTCGACTAAGCCACCAGGACATGAGTACCAGCACAGGTCTTGATGTCTACATAGAAGTATTCACGTGTATACGGCCTCATATTTTAAAAAATAATTTGAATTATTACGTAACATCCACCAATTATACAAAAATAGTATTAATAAAATTTATGTATTTAATGTAACATACTTTACTTCAATTTTAAAACTTACAGAAAAGTGTATGTCGAGTAATGTGTATGTGGATTTGTATTTTCAAGACGGATTTGTAGTATGTGATGTCGCAAACATAGATTATTAAAAATCATAATTTTATAAATAAAGTTATGTGTTTAAATTAAAATACTTTTATTTGACTTTTGAAATAAGTATATCGAGTGATATGTTCATGGAACCATAGTTTCAAGGAGACTTTTATTATGATGTCAAAACATCAATTATGAACAATCATAATTAAGTAAATAAAGCAATGTGTTTAAATTAAAATGCTTTTGACTTTTAAAATAATTATGTCGAGCGATATGTCCATGGAACCATATTTTCAAGGATAATTTGATTATGACATCACAAACATCGATTATACAAAGCACGATTTTATAAATTCACGATCTGTCATTCCATACTGTCCAGGTGTTGGAAGCCAACTGATGAGTTGTGATCGTTTTCTATGGAAAAACGGAAAATGCAGTTGCATTGTGTAATTATTAATGAGTTCAATTCCCGGCCAGGGGTAATTTTGGAAATTATAATATTTTTATTTTTGAATTTTGGAAATTTTTGAGTTGGACTCCTGATTAGTATAATTAACTTTTTTTTTTCTGCTGGATTAGATTCCCGCTGAGTGCAATCCTCGGAAATTGTGTTGTTTTTAGATTACCAGGTTCAATTCCCGGACAGGGGTAATTTTGGGAATTCTATTATTTTTATTCCCAAAAACTTTTGGTTTTGACTTCGTTTCCCGGACAGGACACTTAATATTGTTTTGTTTTGGGAATATTGGGCAGGGCACTTATTAATTTTGGAAAATGTTGAGAATTGTGGGAATTTCTGGGGAAAAAAATTTGCATTTTCTTACACAATCACGCATTTCGAAGGTCAAAGAGAAAGTGAACTGTTGCACAATCACACATGACGCTTCGATAGCTGAACAGCGAATGACGTTTCACCTCGTCGGCAGCTGCGTCACAACTGAGCTGGTGTGGAGGGGGAAATGCACTTGCGCTTGCAAATGCACACACACTTTCATCTATCGCCCTGTGGGACCGCCGGATATGTGAAGAGTTGTTTTGGCAGGTATCGTGCCTTGAAGACCTGCCAGAGTGGATAGCCCTGACGGCCGGTTAGTGGTTTGGTACGGAATTCGATTCCTGGACAAATCACTTAAAAGGAAATTTTTTTATCCTCTCCCCCGAGCTCTAACGATTGGTGGGTGGATTGGTAGTGACTTTGATTCCCATACAATACATTTAAAATGTTGTTTATTTTTACCTGTCCCCCGAACTCTAATGACCAGTGGGCGGAATGTTACTAGATTCTATTCCCATTCAGGGTACTTACATTTTATTTACACACTTGCACAATGAGACTAATTACATATATCAACACTATGAAAACCAGCTCGCGACAAGCCCATTGACATATACCAAAGGGTATTTGTTTCTCACCTGTGTTTGACTACTGCCATTTGTTTCTCTCTTACATGCACATTCAACCAAATTATATATGTGCCATCACTCCCAGAGGCTAATTACTCCGTCAATGCTTCTCATTGGCTGTTTAGTTGACAAGCCTCCAACATCTGCGTTCGACCAATTAGTCACATGCGTTCCATCGCCACAAATGTTTTCCCATTAGATAATTACTCACCTGCATTCAACTGTCATATTGGATTCCAAGACTTACAAATTTTAAAATAGTTCTATATTTAATTAGATTAATTAATAGCACACTTGCACTTGTCTAATCAAGCATAACGAAGTTGTTAGTGAATATTTACTAAATATGCACATATGCATGTATGAACCTGCATAACCATAACCACAATTACCACTATGCAATCACCAACTTACTACACAATTACCAAGTACACACACGTGTAACAAGTAAGTACTTGTATAATGTGTCGAAAGGCTATGTCCACACCCATGACACCCAGCACTCAACTGAAGGTTGTTTACATATATCAAACCATTTGTACCCATTACCGCTAGTATTTTTCCATTGGCTAAATAGTCACATGAGCTCAATCCCTCCTATGTTTTCCCATTGGCTAGTTACTCCGTCAATACTTTTCATTGGCTGTTTAGTCAGTAAGCCTCCAACACCTGCGATCGACTGCCATCTTGGATTGAGTTAACGTATAAAAGGACAGGAGTTAATTTAAAAGAATTCACTTCAAGGTCAGAAGCCATAGATATCGCTTTGCAGACAGTCTGTGATGCAAGATACCTATGTAATCACCTGGGGAAAGTATAGCAAGCGAGACTCGAACCCAGCTAATCGGCGCACGTAGCTATCAATTACAAAGTTACGCCCATGGAAGTATGCCAAGCGAGACTTGAACCCGACTGCTCAATGCACGCAACCAATAACAGAGTTACGTCCATGTAGCGAAGAACGAGTCTTTTACCAACCAGCTAACAGCCTTCACGAGATGTATCGAGGAGGGTCGTGCGGCAGAGAACAACACAGCAAACCTGATCCGAGGATGTCTACCGAGAGTGCAAGTTATCACTTTCTCCTGACACTGACCAGACCAAAAGAAAGTTTAACCAGTTACCAATATTGATAGCTTTCATACTAATATAAATATTAGAGGCTGATAAAAACACAAAGTCATTACCACACTTCTCATGTTGGTCGATAGAAAACACAAGCTGTGTTACATAACCACACCAATCCTTTATATGCATCATTTACTTCCACACGAATGACTGGTGTAAACGCTTACATCAAAAATATTAGCCTCATTTCACATTTCATTCGTTGGACATATGGAACTCAGTCAATGTCAAACAACCCGAGTAAGTCATAATACTTTAAATCGAACTATCGTCAGGAGAGTTAAGCACGCGATTCATCAAATATCAAGAGTAAATATATATGTATTCGAATAACACATAATGATTAACTAGCGAAAGTATTTACACACAAGTAGTATTTATATAATGATTCAAGAAACAGAGAGTAATTAGATTTTTATTTAATCATGTATCACATAAATTATCGAGAGTATTGGTGTAATGAACATACACATGCAAGTACTAGCCAATGTACATAATGAGCTGAAACCAACTACCCATCGACCGATGAAACACAACCAATGAGGTTGGAAGACAACTGTAGGATCAAGAACTTTCTGCCTGCTTCATATGCCATCAAAGACACTTATAAGTAGTATTTACATATTGAATAACTAACATGATTAATTTTACGCTAAGTACACATCTTACCATAACCAAAGCTAACTTTCGACTAACATATGTTTGATATTATGCATAACTTACATACCTACCATGTTGTAAATATCACACGCACTACACAATGAACAATTAAACATTATGCCTTTCCATTACCTATCTCAATCTGTCTACAACACCCTTGTCGCATTTATCTTCTCTCTACCAAGCTATCACAGGTCGTCAACCAACAAAGAACTACCTATCACCACCCATATAGTCCTCCACCAGTCTATCATCATCTCTGGAAGGGAGAACAATGGACTCGCGGAAAATATGCAGGTGAGTGCTTTGACTGGGAAGGCTACACAATCACAAACTACATAACATATATATTCAGTTAATATACCAATGCAAAAAAAAAACTGTTTTAAAAAATTCATACACTTTAGTAATGAAAATTTCACACGACTCTGTATAAAATTACTACTCTAAAAACAACCGGAAAAACATACCTCAAAAACATTCCTTACGCATGCCTAAAAAAAGACATTACTGGTTTATGTTAAAAGAAAATAATAACATTAACCAAATGTCCCATACACTTACCAATCATACAAGAATTCCAGAAACATCCATTAAGGATAACTACGATATAAAAACCTTGCTTCATCTCCCAATGAAATTAAGTTCTTGTATTGCTTCGAACCCAAACAAAGTTAAAACACGTATACAGAGCTATTCCTACTTGAATCTCAATGAATATATTATATTCACATTTATAGTATCACATTCTTTGCTTTAGATCCCGACGAGGGTGAATATGCATATACCATTTTAATAACTGCATGTCAACGATAATTTATTATCATTAAATAACACTAAGGTCATCATGTAGAATAATTTAAAAAACAAGAGCGGCACGCATCTCTAGCAATTTTCCTAAGAAGATAGCATTTATAGCACAATGTAGAGATGATATCTCGAAAGGTAAACGCGAGTACGGACAACCGACCCGCAAAGGAGAGCATTAGCAAGCTGCCTGCACAACCAACATTCCACAGTGCAACCTTGTAATTATAAAGCTTTTTTGATTCAACACTCATCCAACACACAATGAGTGGCAACGACAACGAGCGATGGACGACGAGCGACAAGAGAGACGAGTGGCGAGAGAAGTGACCAGCGGCGAGGGAAATCTGCGGCTGCGAGCATCGACGCAGTAAACAGTACGACTGGCAGGCTGGACTGTTGGACTGGATGTGTAGATGAAATACATTATAAATGATGGCAACAAATATACTAAAAGTGTGTTAATGATGAGTATGAGTTAACTGACTATAACCAAACAGAGACGTTAAGAAGGACGTTGATTAGAGTTGAAACAGGCATTAAATATTGTGCTCACTAAGAAATAAAAAGAGTAATAGAGGAGAACGATGTATAAATGTTGTAAATAATAGCCGTGTGAATAAATTAAAAATCTAATTTGGTTATTCTATTTTTATTAAGACCTCCATCCCTCACGAACTCAGATACGCCCCTCAAGCATCCATGTAACGATACTCTCCTCACCAGGCGACCGCCTTAACTTCAGAATTACTCTAGCTGTAGAGTCATGCAGTGGTTGGGGGGAGAGGGAGACAGTGGGATGCTGGGAAGTGGGGTGGTCCACAATCTGTGGAGCGCGGGAAACGGGCTGTCGCGTCCCTGCGAGCCCTTCTCCACGCACCCTCGGCTTGGCCCGCCATTGTGAGGGCCCAGTCCTGTATGAAAAGAGGCCCAGCTCCTGCTTCCTCAAGGCCCATTCTGGCAAAAGTCTTTGATCCCTTCACAGACTGCGTCATGCCGGAGGCTTGCGAAGAGGCCTTTGTGGCTCGTTAACGACACCCCTCCGCCTTTTTCCCCATCTTCCATCGCTCTACTTGTATACAAGCATACGTACAGCTGCGACGTGGGCCTAGCTCCGAATATAGTATATCAGGCGGACACACACACTGAAGATCCTCAGCGCGAGTCCTTACTGCTGAATGAGAAATTACAATATTCTTGGATCTTTAAATTTTAGTTCTAATTTATTTCAACAAATAGTTTTCAGAGTGACCAAAATCATTTTAACATTGGTTCTAATGCCAGTGTTACTTTCAGAAGTGAGGACAAAAATACCTCAGAATGACGTCTTGGCTATCAACACTACCAACTATTTGGCGATACTCGTATCGAACACTGTGTGGGGGAAAAAAAAGTGTGTGCGGAGAAGGGGTGGGGGATTGGGGGGGGGGGGAAGCAAAACGGCCTCATAAACCCTACGCGCAAGAATTTCCTTCGCACAGCGTACAAACAAAGACGATCTTCTTAATTTAACTGGCGGAAAGAAAGTAACTTATTTTAGTGCATCCAGTTGTATGTGTTACTTATATTTAAGTATTTTCAGATACCGGCCAGAAAAATATATTTGTAAGGTATACGGAAGAGGTCCGAAATAATGTTTCAATGCACAAGACACCTGGAAGGCCTTCTAGTGTGCATTCTGTTCTTAATAAAATAATTTGTAAATATGTCCAGTAATTTCTGTTAAAAGGTGTATTTATAAAATTTGCAAATCAGTTCACTCGCCAGGTTAGAGGGTACTTTAATTACGTAATAATTCGACATCCCGAAAGTTTTAAACTGAGTATGATCAAAGAATATAAAATGTTTAAAGTATTTCCAAATCATGAATGTTTATTGTGCTCCGTAGACACTACTCAGTACACAGCCTCACGTTATCTATACAGATATCCAGGGAAAAAAAAATGGGGAGTAAACAGGTGCAGAATATTTATTAGAAAATTACGGGAAAATCTCAAAATGTTTGTACATACAAGTATACTGGACAGTAATTACTTATGGAAATCTAAAATGCACGTATTCCTTGCTTTATACATTATATACCTTATTTTTGCCACGTCTAATCACTATACAACAACGTCGAACTCTTTAAGTATTGTTACTGTGTGCGAATCACAATACGAGTACAACATGCATCCATAACATTTATCTGCTCTCCGAATGTGTGCTTTTAATAAAACATCATATTATAAATTCGTAACAAAGAACAACATAATAACATATAAATGCTAAATAGCCTATCGAGATTATCTTGGGGGAAAAAAAACTTGTAAAAAACACATCAATTTAAAATAAATTCTGAATGTGATGATCGTCCGACTACTTTTATTAATGTGTGTATCAACAACAGATTGGAAACGTGTCAGATTACTCATTCCTAGAGATTTAAGTTGTAACATAGGCAGAATGTTTTGCAAGAAGCAGGGATGATTACTTTTTTAATTTATATTTTACAGCACAAATGCGGAATTTGTGATAGCGACACATGTCCCATGTCCGAGTTCAACGGTCATGTTATCGCACGCCGTTACACTGCCCGAACCAGCAGCTCTGAGTCTCGTTCATTAACCGTTTCATTTCGGCGACACGCTGACCCAGAAGCAAAAACATGTCTGTAAGTCCCTGCAGGGTGCGCCAAGGGACTATGGGCCTATTATACAATGTATGTTATTATCCTTGAAGTTTAATGACGACGATATAGTATGATTAATTCGATCATTTAAATGTACTGTGTCCATAACAAACATAAGTAAAAATATTTTATGGATTAATCAATTAACCACCACAGAAAATAATGACAAAGAACTTGGAAGCAGCAAGGATTCTAGCACTCATTTAAAAGTTGACGAAAAAAAAAAAAAAAAAAAAAAAAAAAAAAAAAAAAAAAAAAAAAAAAAAAAACCTTGGACTACCACGATATAAATCTATCAGGAAGATATAATATTCTCAATACTACTTCGTAATAAAACATTTTAAAAGGTAAAAATAACGGCTACAAAATGGCGACCATAGTCCAGTTTTTTAAACTGATTATACTGTATTATTGCTTGGTTTTTATTGTGCTTGTTTTCTGTTCTAGTTGCTTCCTGTTTGTCTTCTGCACTTTTGCCAGATTGCTTATCTTATGTTGCCGATAAAAAATTTATTCTTTGTGAGAATCATCTCTAAATGACCCAAATTCATTTTTATCCTATTGACAACCAACTACACGCATCAATTTGAGCCAAGTTTTGCATTAGCAATGAAATAACGACACCTGTGTTCACACATCTGACGATTTTGTGTGACGGTATTTTCACATCAAGAACATATTTCAGCTTGTTTTGCTGAGCTCACTATCGCGTTTATGGGCAGTGTATATATATAAAATCTAACATATATAAAATCAGCTTTCCTTTATTGCTGTTGATAACTTCCTGTCAGATATAACGTCATACATACACATTTTATCTCCGCTTTAGTCATAACTACAACCCTGAATGATTTAACGCATTGGTGTAAGTCACCTGAGTAATACTCATAGTAGTAGAAGACAGGTAATATTAAGCAGAATCGTTTACTATTGTGTTACAAGGTTCTGGTACTGTAAATGAACGTATACGACGCAACAAGGAAAATCATTCAACTTTCGAACTCTTGTGGCTTCTGAGGTAGTAGGGTGTTAGCCGTGTGTAACAAAGAAAACACTGTTACAAAAACTAGCTGAAATACTCCGTGGTTTCGAAAGCCCATATTTCAGGACAGAGAATTATGCAAAAAAGGACACCATTTTTTTCAAATAGAATTAGCTGTTTCATATTTTTCGGTTGATTTATACAGGTCGCTGCGAGACCAGGTGTCCAATAAAAACTCACGGTTTCCAAAGAGATGAGATAGTGGAATATATTTATTCCCCTTTGAAATTTACATTTTACTGCCCTACATCACAAATGTCACTTATCTCTGATTGGTTACACTTATCCGCGTATAGTAAGGACAAGTATTATGCATCGCGCAGAAAGATCAAGGCAATCTGAGAGTAGTGAAAACTGATCGCATTGTAGATGTTCCATTGTCTTTTTAAAACTGTTTTTTTTCTTCTATAGAATACATGAGATATACATTGGAAATAGTATTCAGTAAAGCCACCAGAATGGTTTTATTTCTGTTTATAAGATGGTTCATAAAACAATTATTTCCTTGACAAGGTGAAATATCTCTGCACAGTACATTATTTTAATGTGTATTTAGTACGTGATTTGATGATTAAATCTCTTAAATTCGTGAATTAGAGTAGTGCGTGTCACTTAACTTGTAATATGGCAAATAACAGGGCGGGTCCAAAACCGGAAAGGAAGACTGATAGTTTGATACTTTTAGGGATGACCGGAGAGAGAGGAGAAGGGAGAGAGAAATTTAGAAAATGTACCTGACATCTATGACGATGAACGACTGGTTTTGTTGACTCAATAAAATTAGCTTAAGCGAATAGCATTCTTCAACATTTGTTGAAGTGTAACGACAATGAAGATCACTTTGATACAAAAATTCCAAATTAAAAACAATACTTAAATGTACCAAGCAAACTGACTGCTAGGTTAATTAAGAAGGGGGGGGGAGCTTCCTCCTAATGGGCGGTGAAAGAAGGAAAGCACAGAAAGCACGCCAGGGCCAGTAATAACACACGACTGTGTGGCACCGGCCGTTCAAGTAGGCAGTCGCGACGCGACGTCCGCAGCGAGGGCTAATACGGAAGTGGAGGGGGAGGGGGGAGGACGCAGTATTCAGTCAAAGCGAAACGCAATATTATAATCAGGTTGTTGTTATTATAATGTTAGTATCCTATTTTTATTTCATTTTATATTTATATTCTAGGGTAAAAGCATTTGACTACATTCAGTATGGTATCATGATATTTGTTTTGTAATTAATATTATTTTTAATTACTCTCATTGTGCGTTTTGGTTTTTCAAAATTTGACTATTCCTTATATTTTTATTGACTAAACTAATTATTGAATATATCTTAATATTACAAGATTTTAATTCTTATTCGATTTATGTAATTTGTGTGACTGATTGACATGTCAAAAAAAGACGTCTGTCGTTATTTATGCATGAATAAATTAATGAAATGAAATTAAATTAAACCTGATGTGGCACGGATCAAAGGTTTCCCAGGGAGACTACCCTTCTTCCACCTGGGCCATGAGAACTGCCTCACCGACGATATCTGGACACTTACAACCAAATTACACGACGTCACAAATAAGTTAGGGAGTATTTTAAGCCTGCAACTTACATGAATATAAGCTTCAGTACGACCCTAATAGTTACTGCTTGCGAATAGCATCAAACACGCATTTGAGTTCCGAAGACCAGTTTCCGTTTTCCATTTCCATTTATAATGTGTATTTAAAAATAAAAAGGGGAAAAGGTTGAAACTGGCGATTCCACAATTAATTTTAGGTTACGCAAACTTCGGTACAGGACACTTGAAGTAATGTAGGCACGTTCAGTCCCCCGGATCTTTATTACTACGCCTTAAAATGACAGGGTCTCAGCAGAAAGACTCATGAAGGCTGGTTGCCGGCGAAAGACTGCTCGTCAGAGCTGCGACATGCCCGTAAAGGCTACGATGTATCTTATCTGAGTGCCTGATCGTCTTTACCGCTCTCGCAGTGACGGCGCCCTGAAATAAAAGACTTCGTACTAATATTACACGTAGGCGAGTAAGTAGGTAGGGTAAGGCTTAACGTCTCGTCGACTACGAGGTCAATACACACTGGCAATGAATTGGTCATGGCCAGTAGCAGCGGCGTGTGGTGAACAGTTGCAAGGTAAGCTGTGTTTTCCTCTGTGCTGTTCCTAATATTTTGCTACTTTACACACATCGGCCACTTAAACGTAGTAGTGCAGTTGACGTCACAGCACATGTTTAATGGGTGCCTCGCCGCTCTCTCGTGAGTGGCCGCAATACATTCAGTTTCTCCCGGCTCCACTCTGGTTACCGATTCCTACTGCGTGCGGCGAGTGTGTACAGCACTGAGCAAGCACCAGCTTATCTTGCAACACTTCCCCCACACGTCACTGGCCTATAGTAAGGCCTGGAGTGATTTCTGGACCAGGTCGTCAGATGCTATGCCATCAGAATCACGCCGCCTTCACTTTCACATAATAAAATCAACATTTATTTTAGTTACCCACTTCTAATGTAGGAAAATCTCCACACTAAGCGACCAATCGCTATTTTCTCTACGCTACAGGCTTTTCTTGACACTTCAACCCGGCCCACCATATCAAACATCTTGCAAATCACTTGTTACTTAATGAGTTTTCTCCGAAATAAAATAATTTAAAAAATTGTTCACAATCTGCAAGCTCATGTACTTACATGTGCACAACGTATTTGTATAATATAAAACACTGAAGAATGCAACTAATAACTGAAATTACTGCTTTAGTTCTTAAACTTACAAAATACCTACGGAAATTTTTTTCTGTCGCTATCATACCGCGAGCCGACTAGTCAACCAATGGTTTTAATTTTGCGACTGGCAACGCTCAACTCTGCTCCCATCTTGAAATCGGTATATAATAAGACCACAAAGTACTAACGCAGAAGAACGCAGAGTTTACACGTAAAACGGTTCTTACACAAGATGTCCTAGATGTGCTTGCTGCATGAAATATCAGCTGGAACTCAGTTGGCCTTCGCTGCTACTGCTTCTGCTACTGCGACATTATTCACGAAAAAAGTCTAGGAGCGGCAACAAAAAACAATGATACAGGTCTCTCACTTGGAATAATTTTGAGAAAATTCAATTTCTCTACCAGATGTAGAATTTCCATAACCAGTCTGCTAGAACATATTTCCGTAACCTACAGGACAAATTAAAAAATGTAACTACTAAAAGCACAGTGTGAAAATGTCGAGATTTTGTATGCCTGTTCACGGCGTGCTTACAGAAATAATTTCAACGCTTAATTCAACGATGACCTTGACAGCTCAACAACGAGAGTTCTTGACGTCACTCGGCAAACCTGAAGTTTCATCACGCTTGTTTGTAATTGTTGTGGGGCACGCGCAATAAAAGTTGGTGCACGCCATCCGGAGGTATTTTGCAAGAGAGACGATGACGTTTGCAGTATTTTCACACTAACTATGCGCTAGTTTTCGAGCTCAAGGCTCCCTCGTACCTAGAGCTTTTTGACGTGAATATGTCATTAAATTTGCGACCATAGCGGGAGGCAATCCAGAAAATCCGATGATAAAATCGGGGGATACAGTTTGGCATTGCAGCACCTCCGAATCTATAGTCTACATTCAAAATTCAATTACACCACTCAAAGAATATGTTACGTTGAGTGAGGACTGCGAACCATCGCGCGCGGTGTGGATTGGGAAGGGGGAGGGGGGTGCAATTTTGAGTTCGTTTCGCCGCGTCTCATAACTTCCGCGTAGTATAACTTACGACTAGGAGAAGCTACGACGTTCGTTTGGGTTTCAATCGACGCCTCTCGTCAAGATAAATCTATTGCGTGTATAAAACATTTGTGTGGCGTGGTTGTGGTGAAAGTGTATGAGTTTAATGTAAAAAATTAAGAAAACTTAACTCAATGTCGGCCTATACTCGTTAAAAAGCCAAGTCCAAATAGAGAAATCGTATACGGTTGGAAAGAGCATCTCAAAAGCAATCCAGCGATACCCATAAAACCCCATATGATTAAGTAAAGCGGTGCCGGGAACGGAAAATAAACATCAAGGCGTCCGAGCGCGTCAACATGGACGTATTCACGCAAAACAAACGGCCGTGTCCCCAACACAGCCACACCCCATTTTTTTTCCGCATTTGAGACCGAGAAGCGCGGGAGCTATAAGGGCGATACTGCCACACGCATCAAGTGCCTCATCGCTGCTAAGCGCAAGGTTCTGAACTGGCGTGCAGTGCTCTCGTCGCTCTGCGTGTACCTGTGGGACTTCCAGCGGTGACCCTTGAGTTTTTTTTTTGATCTGACGCTTTTATTTTGATATACAGCGTTTTGGAAAAGCCGTTTTTTTTAAATAGCAATTTTGAAGTACTCTGAAATGGTGTTTCTAATGTACGTGACTTCTTGAAAGCACTCGGCAGCCCTCGTCTGAAGTGTGTGTTATTTTCACAGATCAACACATTGAACGCACGTTCAGCAATTTCGTTAACAAAACGTGCCCCCCCCAAACCTCCGTCATTTTTTTCCCATTTCCCATTATTCAAATTTTTCTGTAACCAGAGGCGTCGTCCCTCTGGGTTGACAGTGGTTGTTCACTACTTCCGTTTGTAGTAATTGATAACTTATGGTAAATTTTGACCTTAGTCCTATTCTTTTTTTTAAATATATTTTACTTATAGTAATTTATGTAACCTACGTAAATTAAAATAGTGTTATAACCGCGCATAACAGCACACACAAACATACCGCTCACAGTGAGAGGGGCAAAGGTGTCAAGAGCGGTAAAATTAAAATTAAATGCATGATCACAGAAAGTTTGGGACTTGTTACGCAATAGAAAAATTATTATATTTGGGCATTCCAAAATTTTCAATACACGAATTAATGTATGTGAATGTTATTAATAAAAGTGTCGCCGGCAGCTGTCCGTGATAGCTAGCGTTTCACAGGGGCGAAGGGCAGCCAGCGGACCTCAAGTTCCCGTACCACGTGACCGCCGGCGGGCCCATTCGACTGCACGCCGCACCCAGCAAGTGGCGCCCTTTCCCACCATTCGCGGTTTCTTCACACTTTTTGACTGCAACCTTTGAAAGAACACCTCATGTACGACGCGCTTGGTTGTTTCCTAGCTATACCAAGTATCACACGCGTTCTATACTTCTGTTAACATAAAAGTACCTTATTTTTGGTTACAATTAACTTTTAGAGTGGGGGCTACTAACATTTTAACTAAAGGCTGTTCACGATAAAGTGACCAGTTTTGAAATCAACCTTAGAAAAAACCCTCTACTCTTACCGGCATATGTTTTAACGGGTGCACTGAGTGACATGTGCCCAGTCAAGTTGGTAATGATGGATTGGAAGTAGTTCCATATCTTAACATCGAATAAAAATAGTTAGGTAACCGTTTCTGATAACTTAAATTATTTATTTAGCTTTCTGTTTTTTTTTTAAGCATCGAAGTGTAAAATTAAGTAGATTTGTTAAAAACAATTTTTCTAATAATTTCACAGTTTCACCTAACCGACGCATGAGGCCCATGGCAATGTTAATTTTACATAAGGCGGAAGAACTCACAACGTGCACGCAGGTAGATCTTAAGCAGGGCTTTCAAAAGTGCTAATTTTACTGTGAACAGCATACATAAAAATATGTTACTTTTTAATAATAAGAATAAAGACGAAAAAAGGTGTACAGGTAATACCTACTAAGAAATAGTTTACATGCAAAACATTATTACACTGAGTGCGCACGAATGCGGTACGTTAGCCCTCTGGTGTAATTTTCTAAGCTGCGTTTGCATGAGACGAAGGAATATCATGGAAGTAAAACTTTAGCTGGCCTTCTTCAATAACATGAAAGGGTCACCGCTGAAAGTCCCACCGTTACACGCAGCACTACGAGAAAACTGCACGTCAGTTCAAAGCCGTGCGCGTAGCGCCAGTTGCATATTATAAAGTTTTATTATATGCTATTCACGGAAAAGTGAGCACTTTTTGAAGCCCTCTCATATGGAATAAAAGTTAATAAATATATGTTATTGTAGTCGTAGAGGTTAACTTTCGAGTTCGGTGAAATATGTACATTGTGTTTATTACTTACACGCCAACATTTATTTTTAAAAGTGGCGGAAGGGGAAAAAAAAAAAAAAAAAAAAAAAAAAAAGAATGCTAGGTAAAAAGTAACTAGGGCCTCAAAAGTGCCCACTTTATCGTGAACAGCCTACAATATGAAAATACCAAGTGCGGACGCAGGAGCGTGTGCGCTTGCAACATTTTTATTTACTCTTGTGTAACTCGACAGAAACGCACGAAGAAAGGAGTACTTCGCAAGATGGCGGACGCATTGTGTCGGGATGAAAGGTCGTGTGACGAAAAACATGAAAAAGCACGAAGGAAGCAGAAATGAGCGATTACATACACGTATATTTAATGCCAGGAGTGCAGAATTTCCTGCGTTAAAAATACGCAACTAAAATAAATACTGCTTTCATAATATGAAAGTGAAGGGGGCGAGATTCAAACATTGTGACGCGAGTGTTTGTGGCCGGCAACACAGCCTTCCAAATGCGCGATCGGAAAGAGTTACACAAGCTGCCACTTTCAAATGGGTATAGTGTAGTCGAAATCGATAAAATTTTAAGAAGTAATGCCCAACTGCACTACTAAAGTTCAAGGCTAGATCCGAGACCACATCCGATTATGTTCTAGGATCTATAGGCCCTACACTTTAACTATTGCACCATTTGAGTGGAGTAGGAAGATGATGGGGACTGCTCTTAGCAACGGAATCTTGTGAGCCGATGGGGGTGAAGCGAGGCGAATATGGAGCAGCATCGGAATGCAAGGGCGGGAGAAACGGGAGATCTCTGAGAAAACTCGCCGATCAGCAGCATCGTCCATTTGAAAACTAAGGCTGTCAGGACATAGGGCATACCTTATGATATTTTTGTTACATCTATAAACAGTACGCAATAAATATTAATTCATGTATGTATTCTTTTTCAGTGTCACATGAGAAATACGAAATGAAATCAGTAAATCGTGGTTTCAGAAATTCTGTAAAGTTAGTTCTATATGTGGTAATAAGGTTTGAATTTTATTACTAAGTCTTCATAGTTATAAATAGAAATACATAGTGTATATAAACATAAAATGGGGCAGGTATACCACCACCTAAAGTGTAGTAAATGTTGACAGATGTGTAGTTCTGTAGCCGCCGTCGGCGGCGGTTCGGATTTTTGGACCTCGGCGTCGGAGATGCGGCGTCATTTTGTGTTTACGTGCCGTCTCGAATGTTCCAGAGTTTTCATGGTTCCGTTTTTGGCGTTTCGATTGACAGTATTTGCTGATGTGTTGTTGTTTTGTTCGTTTGAAATGGTTGCATTTGGCCGTTGGCGTATTTGCTGTTGGCCATCCTGATTCCCCAAAAATAAAAGTAAATAAACGTAGACTAGAGCTGGCACTATGGGCGAGTCCCAACACCCTCCCACGCAACTTGTCGTGTCGCTGGAACAGGCGGGACCTCGCTCCGGAGAGAGAGAGAGAGAGAGAGGAGAGAGAGAGAGAGAGAGAGAGAGAGGAGAGAGAGAGAGAGAGAGAGAGAGGAGAGAGAGAGAGACGAACAGATAACGTTGAAAAGTGCGCCGTCAGCGCTGGCTTGCACAAGAGCACGCAAGCCGCGTCAGGGGATATCCGTGTCACCTCAGTTCCGCTAACACGACGAACCGCCAACCTCGTCGCCAAAACACACACGCACCTGGGTGTACGACTAAATGAGGTAAAGGCTGTTCGCGATAAAATGAGCACTTTTGAAATAAACCTTTGACAAATGTCACTGCTCTTACTTGCATGTAACGGGCGCACTAAGTGACATGTGTCCAGTAATGTTGGTAACGATGGAGGGGAAAGTAGTTCCATATCTTAACGTCGAATATAAAGTGCTAGGTAACCATTTGTGATAACTTTAATTATTTCTTTCGTTTTCTGTTATATTTTTAATGCATCGCAGTGGAAAACAGAGCAGATATGTAAAATATTTACTTTCGTAAGAAATTCAGCTTAACTTGACCGACGTATAAATAAAGTGATAAAACCCATGACAATGTTAATTTTACATCAGGCGGAATAATACACAACGTGCATGCAAGTAGATCTTAAACAGGGCTTCCAAAAGTGCTAATTTTACCGTGAACAGTCTTTAAGAGTGCGCGTCCAAGTTGCGTGTTAGCCGCTCTCTGTGTCCCGGCGCTGAACTTCTTCTCTGCCAATACGACTATCAAAAAAAGTTGTTCTGTAGCCGCTGGCCGTGACGGTTCGGATTTTTGGGCCTTGGCGTGGGCGGTGCGGCGTCATTTTGATTGTGTGCCGTCTGGACGTTTGGCGAGTTTCTTGGACTTTCGATTTTTGGCTAATTCCCATATTAAAGATTTTCTGACGTGTTGGTCCACGACGTTCTAGACGTTTTTCGGAATTTATTGTTTTTCTGGCTGTTCGGATGAGTTCCTAAAGCCAGGCGCATCTTGCGCCGCATTGGATAGAATTTCAGGTTATATAGAAATAGAATTTCAGGTTTTATAGAAACTGCTCTTGTAAACAAGTTCTCTGAGATTCCGCCAAACAATCTTTAATGCCATTTAATTCAGATTGGGAAAAGTATTTTATCCATAAAAAATATATTATCTTGAATATAAACAACCACGTTTTATTATTGTTGATCAAATGACTTCGACACTCGTATTGGTCCCAGGTATGTCAATATTAGGTACAGCGCAGATGACGAAAAACCGGCCTACCTATCTTTTGTCTATCCGCGTGCCCCTCGCGTCCTAAGCGATGAGCATCTCGTGTCACTTGCTGTCAAGTTGGCAAGCCTTAGCTACCTAGAACCATGGAGGTATTAGTCTATAGACTGTTCACGGTAAAGTGAGCATTTTTTAATGCTCTCCCAACAGGCTTTAACCACTAAAAAATATAACTTATTGCAATCTCGGGCATTAAATTTTGAAGGTGGAGAGATGTTTATATTAAAAAGCAGCAGGAAGAGAGAAAAAGGATAAAAGGAAAAATTAAGCAAGGCCTTAAAAAATGCTCACTTTACCGTGAACAGCCTATATGGAGTGGAAGCCGAGACACGAAAGTGAAGCTGATAATGAAAGATAAGGACAGTGCTAGTAGTGACCAAAGCTTGCATGTTTTACATCGCTTACTATGTAACTTTTGCCACTCATAATATGGCCGCTGACGTAAACACTCGGTCTGCGCATGTGCAGTTGAAAAAATTCAGACAAGGCATTGGTTTCACTTGATAAATGTGGAGAAGATAGGCTGTTGCCACTCCATCATATATTACCTCCGTGCCTAGAATACGTTTTATTCAGTTTGTTGCTTATTCCAGAGTGGGATGGATACCCTTGGGAACCCAGCTTATCATGTCTATATGTCTTTGTATAAGCTTATTATATTTATTGTGTGTGTATTGTAGAATCTGACGAGCCCTATATTCGGTGAGCATTTGCTCTTTTACTGAATCTACTGGGTAATAAGAATAAATAAATAAATAAAAGGTCAAGAAGCGAGGGAGAGATACGGGCGACACTAACACGCACGCCTAGTGCCTCATCGCTCCTACGCGCAAGGCGTGCAGTGTTTCCGTCGTGACGCTGTACTGTATAATTCAGATCTGTAACAGTGAGGTTTTATTAAACGCGATGAAAGTCCACAGATTGAACTATCCTGTATCTTTGTACTTTTCTCTTACCGCTTAAGGAAACTGCATAGGCAAGCTTTTTCTCTCCAAGAATACATTAAATATGACAAAAGTACAAAAATAGGGGCATAGACAATAGTTTTTTTTTTCTGACAAAAAGTCGTAGTTGCAGAACATTTATTTACCGAGATACGCGTATTCGCGCAAACAACTATTTCACAGAAAATGCGGGGATCCATCCCACTCGTGACGTTGCTGGGACGAATAAGAGAAAATGGCCATAAGCTGTTCACGGCAAACTGAGCACTTTTGAAAACCCTGCTTATGATCTACGGTAATTGGTTGTACATTGTGTATTATTCCGCCTTATGTAAACTCAACATTGCCATGAACCTGATGACTTTATTGATGCGCCTGTCAAGCGATTTCAGAACAAGAATAAAAGGCAAAAAGCAAAGTAAATCATTTCAGTTTTTACAAATGTCTTATCATTCATTTTTAATTAAAAATTATAACATAGAACTATTCTTTCCCCGTCGTACCAACCTTACTAGACGTCTTGAGAGCCGATGGGGGTGAAGCGAGGTTACTCACCTCGCTTCACCCCATCGGTGCCGGAATGCTTGGGCGGGGGAAACGGGAGATCCTCCCGCCGACCAGCGGTACCGCCCGGCACGATATATATATATATATATATATATATATATATATATATATATATATATATATATATATATATATATAGCCTACAATGACTACGAAAAAGTAATGATCCAGTCTGACAATGGACGAAACACGAAAACAACCAATGCAACATTAATGGGGATAGACCGCATCATCAAAATTTACATACAAAACACAAAACGAAATCCACCAAAATTTATAAATGGGTCAAAAATACAGTATTATGATCCAGTCAAACAACCAACAACGCAAAACACCAGGGACAGCACGAGTTTAATAACGCAGACGGCCAAATACACAATAACAAAATTAAACAGTAAAAAGTCGCGACGTTTCGGAAGCTACGGTGTGCTCCCGTCCTCAGGTGATTAAACACACACATTATATATATATATATATATATATATATATATAAAATATATATATATTATATATATATATATATATATATATATATATATAATATATATATATATATATATAATGATCACGGTAAAATTACCACTTTTGAATCCCCTGCTTAAGATCTACTTGTATGCACGTTGTGTATTCTTCTGCCTTATGTAAAATTAATATTGCTATGGGCCTCATTACTTATTCAGGCGTCGGTCAAGCGAAAGTGTGAAATTATTAGAAAATAAAATATTTTATAAATCTGCTAAATTTTACATGCAGGTGCATTAAAAATAAAGCAGAAAGTGAAATAAATAATTTAAATTATCACTAATGGTTGCCTAACACTTTTTATTCGACGTTAACATGTGGAACTAATTTCCATTTAACATTACCAACTTTACCGGGGAAATGTCGCTCAGTGCGCCCGTTGAAGTAGATACAGACAGGGGCAGTGACTTTTTTCTAAAGTTGATTACAAAAGTGTTCACTTTATCATAATCAGTCTTTACATATACATACACACATGTTAATTATGAAAACTGAGCTATACTGATGGCAAGAACAAAGGCTAAAAATGTTATTTTCACCGAAAAGTTCAATTAAAAGAAATATATCAAGGTATTTGGCTTTCGCTACACGTATTGCATAAATCAGAAGTTTCACAGTACCCACGAGTATAATGGAAAGAAAGATTGAGAAATATCATTATGGTTCAATGTTTTAAGTAGTTCAGGCGTTAATTTTTAAAATGACGGCAATATAAAAATTTTGATTACTATGCTATATCTATGAAACGATGAAACCAATTTCAACCACACTTTGTATACTGGCAGGTATCTAAATACTGTGGTATGCCGTGTAAACATATGCGTTTTAAATCAATCAGAAACTTACTTCCAACGTGGCGACCATATAAATTTTTTATGTTAATTTGGAATATATACTACCATAAGGTCGGACAATTTCGACCAAACTTTGTATGCCGAAAGTATGCACTAAAAGCATAACAAAATGCAATACATTGCCTGTTTTGTCCGCCATTTTGTAAGATACCGCCCCATTAAAAAATAGTGTCGTATTTCGGGAAACAATCAACGTATTCCTATCAGATTTGGCAAACAATAAATACTACTGTGTTCCATGTATACTGATATTTTTTTTAATAGGCCGGACACAAACTTTGAAAATGACGGCAATATAAATTTTTTCATTACAATGCTATACGAAACCATGTAACCAAGTGCCAAACATCGTATACAGGCAGTAAGTAGCCCATATTACAACCATCAAATAAGTCTACGCAGATGTATCTCTTTTTTCCGCAATTTTGTAACATAGCTCCACTTTTACAACATATCTTGGGAAACAACCGATCCCACAAAATTTTGGGAAACAAGTATTACTATGGCAAGGAATGTAAAATTATGTGTTTTAGGTAAATCAGACGCATATTTTCAAAATGATGGCATATAAATATTTAATTTTACCACATATAACTTCTTTACCTTTGTCTCAGATCAGGACCTACATAATCAAATTTACTTGCGTGCATGTGTACAGGAAAGTATGATGATTAGTTATACTGATAACTTCTCGTTGTAATATCTGTTGGTTACAGTTGACCAAGGTTTATTTGCAGTATATGTTATGATGCCATAGTCTGGTGTTCTATAGCGACATAGCCCTGCGATGGACGTATGTCCACGATAACAATTTTTCATTTAATGACTCGTTCCCATTGCAAGAATCATTCAAAGAACAAAATAACTGGCGAAAGTATTCATTCCTTACGTTTCCAACCATTTTACAGTCACTACGTCGACACTTCATTCGTCAAGAAGTCCGTAATAATATTGGTTTTTACTGGAAGGGCAGGTCTGCGCTATGCACTAGAGCAACAAACTAAAGCCGCAAGTCAACTGCAGCAAGATTACTCACCCCGCGATGGTTTAATTTTTTTTTCCTAGTGGTAGTAAACAAGAATCCATCGCCTGCCGTGTGCTCACTATTTCTGTCGTATTTTACAAGTTGCGCCTGTTTTACCACATGTTGTTTATCATGCAGTGATATGAAAATTTTCAAATTGCCAACGGTTTGTATTCCTAACCACCCGACCTCCATCAACCTCAGCGCAAGGCTAGAATGTTGAAGCCAATGGTAAACTTGCTGCACTCATGGACAACAAACTTTCGCCTCCGGTGGTAGTTTTAACACTGAGTAAGTTCAGCTATACGCCGTTCACGATAAAGTGAGCACTTTTGAGGCCCTAGTTACTTTTTCCTTTCAGCCATATTTTTTTCCTTTAGCCATCTTTTCTAATAAACATTGCTATGAAAGTAATAAACACGGTGTGTATATTTCGCCGCACTCGGAAGTTAACGCCCAAGACTAAAATAAAATATATTTACTGCCTATTATTCCAAATGAGAGGGCTTTCAAAAGTCCTCACTTTACCGTGAACAGCCTATACTAAAAACTGCACAGCTTCTGCATTCCCCATGTATATGTTTAAGGAGAAACGTGGCTCGCTGTACACGTGTGTTTTTATTATCACTATTTTGATTTGTGAAACATTGTCGAAGTCAACATTAAAACTGTTTTGAGCGAAGACTCAGAGTGCTAATAATTCTCCCATCATAAATAAATTAAAAGGAAAACAAAACATAAAAATAATTAATTGTAATAGATATTTTTATGCAGTTTCAGGTGGTTATAAAATTTATTTCGACATTTTACTTCTTTTTTTATATAACTCTTTTAATTATGTAATATCACCAATGACATTAACACAACCGAAATGACCCAATATCTGTTTATTTATAACTTAATCGACAGCACGTTACAATTTTCTTGTGTTAGCTTTTTAAAAAAATGTTTCGTTACGTTTCGCATATTATCAATCCACTCTCGTTTGTTCATGACACCCATTAACATAGGCCATCGAGCAAATACAGAAAAATGTGTATTTTTATATATTGTATTGTGTATGTTACACTTGCACAAACGACTCAAGTTAATTACAAGTATATTACTTAAACGAGATAATTATACTTAAATCATTCTTAAAACTCCTAAATATGTGTACCACTAATACGAGCTTTTCTTATGAACTATCGGAAGTATTAAATGTCTCTGATTTCTACATTTACTATAGTCAACTCCCACAAGTTAAAGAAAAACTGATGGTACCAGTGAGTAGGATTACAATTTTGATGGTCTAGGTGTTATTGTGTATATTAATCTGAGCAACGTGATTAAAACATAACATTTATAACGTTCTCTGTCAATAACTCGTGTAAGTGAACACGCATGTCACAACACAATACATTACATGCACAAATATGAAAAACAGCAAATATACTATAACTGTTGTTCCCATAAGGATGATACGAACAATTTTGACAGGTACTACACCTATAAAGGTCTACTACGACCAACCAGAAGTGGTTATGTAAGAAAAAATATATTCAAACTATCAACCAACAGTGTTTGCCAGCAAACCAATTTTAAAACATTTTTTAACATATCAGTTACAATGTTACACTGTTATTCCATTTCACCCTTCACATTTTTGTTGTAAGTATTTATTATTTCTAACGCGATAGTTATATCGTAAAAGTTTATGAGTCCTTCGTCATAAAAATTATAGAAATATTTTAATCCTGATTAAGGAATAATAAAAATTGCACTACTTAAATATTTTTATAATTTTCATCCATATTACTAATAGACTAGTCTTATCAACATACATATTTAATGTGGATTAATTTCTTAAAAACATAATACAACGTTAGTTGATGACTTTTTTTTAAATTCTAGAGTTATCTTAATAAACAAATCACGAAATAATTTAATAGTAAAGCTTGTAGCTGTTCACGGTAAAATAAGCACTTTTGAGGCCCTAGTTACTTTTTACTTTCAGTGATTATTTATATTTTAACCACCTTTTTAAATAAATATTGCCATATAAGTAATAAACACTATGTGTATATTCCACCGCACTCTGAAATTAACGCCTAAGGCTAAAATAATATATTTACTGACCATTATTAAAAACGAGAGGATTTTCAAAAGTGCTCACTTTACCGTGAATATCCGATCAGTTGCAGTGTGACGACACAGCTCATACAAGCAAATGTTAATTTTCTGCTTTCTCTTGTGTTCAAAACATCGGGGGCATATTCTAAGTTTCGTCGGTAACTGCCCACACTGTCTCGCAGCCCACAAAATATTCGTCGGATCCAAAACGGTATTCAGAGTTATCAATCGATTAGCACGGGGGCGCAATCGGGCATCTTCGGCTTACCGACTTCCCCACTCCAAGCTAGACGAACGTTCGTCTCTCTGCGCACGGTCGACAACGTACCAACAAAATATTACTAGAATTGCTTGTTTTTTTAATTTCACAAATCTGTTGAAAAAACATTACTTAAAGACAGGAATAGTAAGATATATATTTTTTAGCTCGTAAGCAATAGTACATGATTACAAATATGTGTTTTATAAGAATATAATAGTGAACCGTTTTCGTTGATTTTGTGAGGGGTTTGAGAAACTTTGGTTGGTGGCCATGTCGAACAGTATTTTTTTCTCCCTTTTCGTGAGATATAGATGTTTCTATATATAGTATGTAGATGTATAGATGTAGTATCCGCCGTCGTGTATGTTTCGTATTTTTGAACCTCGGCGTCGGGATCTTGACGTCATATATATATATATATATATATATATATATATATATATATTTTATATATATATATATATATATATATATATATATATATGCGTGCGTGTGTGTCGTTTGACGTTCCTGCGAGTTTTGATGTTTTTCTAGTTTTCGACGTTTCTTGTATTCGATTTTGACGGTTGTATGGCTGTACGGTTAATTCAAAGGCCACGTGTTTTTGCACTCTTTAGATTATAGATAGTTGTTTACGTGTTACGGACGAGGCTCGTGTGTTTAGCAAACTATTTGTGTATGTGGAAAATGAAATATTTGGCCAAGAGTAAGTGGAGGAATGTTATCAGATGTTAATTACAGATTTCACGTAAATCTGTCCTGAATAACAAATAAATGTACACATCTTAAATCGATTATATTAATATTCCTAACCTTGTGTCCGCCGAAGTGTAGCCTACTGCAGAGCCATGGAAAACCTCGTGTTCAAGAGATTGCGAATTTTACAAATAGTAAGTTTACGTGTTTTGAAAATGTGTTTGTAAACCGTTAATATAATTATTGAAATGCACGTGGCTTGAAAAACCCGCACTTTCCATATTTTTGTAGTGAGTGAATAATATTTGTTTATTTGTCTATATCGTAAATTCAACGAGTTAAGGTTAACTTCAGACAAAGCAAATCGTTACAACTATATAAAACATAGGCAATTCCCAGTCTAAAACGCACGACGGTAAATGTAAACAAATGTTTCGCCATATTAAGCAGGCAGAGCGCAGGGCACTCACTTTTCACACGGAAAATCGCCACCTGTCCAGTATTAGTCTCTATAGTATTTGGTCAAAGTATGTGTGTATAGCTACATCTGTACAAATACGAAAAGTGATGTATAGGCCTATGTATCCCATTCTGTTTTTTCATTAAAATTAAAATTTTCGAAGTTAAATAATTTGAATATTTTTCCCATACGAGCAAAATTTTCCACTGCTCCATCAAAACAATATGCTAATCAAAATGCCATACACTCGTAAAAACATCAAAATAATCTCGTCTCATGAAAGACGTAAAACTAAAACTCCCCCCCCCCCCCCACACACACACAATTTCCCTCCGCATAAAATAAACAGAACCCTAACAAATTTAACTTGGCAATTACAAAAATTAAACAATTTGGAATGCCAGTCTGGCTGTAATATCCTACATTAATTGTTACCGCATATCATCAGATAACTGTATTTCACATATTTATACATAGTAAAATTTATGCGGAAGGAGAGTTACGATCATCAGCCGTGGAGAGACTTATTGTTATGAAGCACGTATCTTATACACTTTTTTTTTTCCTTCATTTGACATTGTCGTGACATTTGATATTGACGAAGGTAGTCCTGCTGACAGATTCCCAGTGCGACAAGCGAACTAAAAATCGGAGGCACCGGGGCGCGAACCCGCGACCCTCCGACTATAGGTAGGCCACCCTACCCCTGAGCTATGAGGGCAAGGCAGTAGACAATTGAACACATGTTTCTCAAGAGATTAATAAAGGCGTATTTAAGGTATGGTTATAATAGTTTATTGAATAAATATTTATAATTGAGTATTTGTACATATACGCGCCTGTAATAACATCCCACACGTAAAATAGCCTGCACAACGTTTGGCAGACGTGCGTGATGCACGTTTATAATAGTTATAACCAATCTTTTCATGCTAATTGGTATCGTAAATGTACGTGTAGGAAAATAATAACTCCATACTCCACAAACACGTGCTGCATTGACTTTATACTAGACATTATTTATTTACGTGCCACTGAAATACACGGCTACATTTAATACCGACGCCCGCCATATTGGTTTACCTACGAAATTATGGCCTGCCAACTGCTCGTGAGCAGTTGAGACGTTCCGACTCCACTCGTGACGTCACTCGACGTTCGTTTAAAGCCTAGAATACCAAATAGTAGGTTGGGACTCGTAATTGTATGGATGCTCCTTTTTTTCGTCGGAACAAAAACTTAGAATAAGGCCTCCCGCCCCGAGAACGTCCCACATTATATTCTGTTATTTAAGTGATAGCACAGCCGCGACATTAAATCAATTATTTCTACTCAACAAAATTCCACGAAACTTATCTTTGCATATTAGTTTTATCTCCTACTTGTCCGTTTTTTCAAGGAAAAATGTCGCACCTGCGTTTGTAGAAGCAGCCAGAAGTTTGTTAAATTAGAGATAATAATTTCCGCGATATTTACTTAATACATATTGTTCGAAAACATAATTTACTCAGTGCTTAAGTACGCACGACACTTATTAAACGATTCACGAATCATACCAAAATAAGACTCTTGGGAAGGGAGTGTTTTCACCCCTGTAAGAAGAGGGGCGAAAACAGTATGCAAGGGATGTCATGTCCCTTGGTAGGTGAAGACGTGAAACTCTCAATACTTAAACTTCACATTTTAAATTCAGTAAAGCACTTCCACTATAATAATATATAACAATAATAATAATAATAATTTATGGGCCGATTGTGGCTTCAGTTCATGGACGATTAAGAGCGTCTGTTAGACCCATATCATTACACTGCAGTGTACTGAAAGTGTTTTGCCTCCCGAAATGGTTTGTTAAAACTTTCTGTTTTTAATTTTTAAATGCTTCCTTCTGAACAAAAGGAAATACCCTTTAATCGAAATCGCTGGCTTGGGTGGACTATTGGATATATATTTTTTAAACTGAATTTTCATTAAGTTTACAGAACAGAAGGCAAAGATACAACCCCATTTTCGAATAAATCTTAATTATACCGGTTAACCCCAGTGGCGTTGCTACCGACATCTCTTACACTTTATTAACATAATTTGTTTTGTATGTTCCCTTTACTTCGGACCACTAGTCATTTACCACGGTCCACCATCTTGACCCATCTTCCATTCTTGTTCCAAAATGTTTATTGTAAAGAAATTAAAAAAGTACGGTTATTTTATTACGCATCTTAAATGTGGTAAGCCACTCAACGGAATAGAATAAATAACACAACATGTCATACAAGGGGTGATTGTGAAGCTAGCGTGAGCAGTGTGCGGTGTCTGGCTGACGGCTGCAGGAAACGGCACAACTGGCTCCGCTGGGAGAGAGCAGAGCATCCTGGCGCCAGGCACAAGTCCCTCCCAGGAGATAACGCTGCTAGCCTGTGACGCTGACGCCACTCACGCCAGATAATGCCGGCAAACAATCTCCCGTGACGCAAGCAGCTGCAACTTACAATGGCAAACCCCCCTCTTTTCTCTTCTCTTCCGACCACTCCGCCGAAATTCAATTCAGCCACTTTACATCACTGTTATGCATACTTTCTCAAATAGCTTTAGCATCTTGCTCTTCTGAATAAAAAAAAAAAAAAAAAAAAAACACCAAAATCATTCATAAACTACGTGAGATTTCTTAAGGAATGATATAACAAAAAAATTGGCAAAATATTTTAACGTAGCGACACCCCCCCCCCCCACACACACACACACACACACACACACACACACACATATATATATATATATATATATATATATATATATATATATATATATATATATATATAATCAGTGTGTGTGTAAAATATGGATAAATAATTTTTTTTCATAAATAATTGTATGTAGCAATATTCTCTGAGAAAATCGCGTCGATGTGTTTTTTGTTTGAAATAGTTATCTTTAAAACTGACACAAAGAGAAGGAATTTCGTTTAAGACTGATTCCCCATTTGGAGTTCGCGACTGCCGGCTTGGTAGGCAGACCCGTTAAAACTAAAACCATTTTGAGTTCGATCTGAAATGTCGGTTTTATCATCGGCAATGAGAGCGACATATTTAGCCGAATAAATCCAATGTTTAATTGCTTCCCGACAGGCCTCCAATATACAATCCAGCAATTCATTTTGAATAGTTCTTGAAGTACCTTTAAATACGTTACTGCTTCCCATATGATTATTGATAGAGTCTACGCTACCGATAAAATCAATCAGACCCCTAAATATTCCCGGGTTATCTGATGTCTCCAATTCGTCATGACCTCTAAGCACCCGTTAAAAATCACCGCAAAACCTTACACAGTCAATAATCTTAAAATGTAACGATTTTTTCTACTTGTTACGTTTTTGTGTATGAAAAACAATAAGCGATATCAAGCTGTGTTACCATGTTAACCTTGCCAATATGGGCCAGATTAAGTACATTTACGATATGTGTTTTGTTTTCAGAGTGTCTTTTAAAGTGCCCTAAGTCTTGAACACCTTTCGTACTCCACTAGGGTTCTCCATGGAACAATACTCATGGAAAACAAAATAGTGCATTCCTTACGGGACACCCGCAAATCCACGATGTTTCATCGTAAATCTTTTATTGAAATATCGTTTGTATTCACCTTTTTTTATTTTTGTATCTTGTAAAATTAAGGTCGGGAATTGGCCAGCCTAACGCCTTGATTTCAAGTTTCTATGGGAATGTTTTTCGCGCGAACGGTGTATTAAACAGCGCACCCAACTGAATTCATTATAAAAAATCTTTCACGTAACACACACGAAATCCCGACACGTTGTAAACAGAATTGAAGTTGGAAACTGGTCAAGCCACCTAAAAAATGGCGGTTATCGTAAATCTTCGGTTAGTGTCGGAGGGTTTCGACGGTTGCAGGAGAACATCTGTGTTGCACGGAATTCAGTGAGCTTCAAACAAGGTTCCCACGGAAATTGTAGTTAAACGTTCGAAATTACAAGGGGGGGGGGGGCGGAGTGGCCCGTGCTGTTTCTACCGGCTTGCCGCCTTCCGTTACGGCTTACGAGTACTGAAAACACTGATGGTTTATCAGAATTCGCCAACAATATGGGAACTGTCGTCAGTAATCAGCAAATATTCCTCTTCGTCACTGAACTGATTGCTTCGGAGCCTTGGCAGTAATATTTCCGCGTCCAGGAAAATATTAACAAGTATGGCGGACACGCTAATATCACTAATTTTCTTACAGCATTTGGACTAAAAACAGTAAAAATATTATTCGCTTTCTACTGCTTTTTGGGCATCTTTTGACGGCACCACAATATTATAAGTGATTGCCCCAGCACCTGTACCTTCCTTTGGTATAATTTCCTTGAACATGACTTAAACTTCCCGCCTAACCAAGGGTTTGCCTGACAACACTGACGTTTTAAAAGCCAGTAAAATCCGCGATCTTAGTAAAGGTTGTAGCCTCGCACAGGGTACCTCTCAGATGCGACCATCAGTGCCTTCAGCAGTATCGGAACAATGGCTGACGTTACTGAAATGACTGACCAGTGAAATCCGTGAGTAACGGAAGGCAGCTCATGACGTCGCTTTTCCGTGCACTGCACGCCATACCAACCCCTGCACGGCAAGTCCCCGCAGGGCGTCAGTTGGAAGGCGGGAAAACTTTCTTACTGGCAGAGGAGCAGTATAACCACGTATTAGGAGGCGAGGACATGTTTTGCTCAGTGCAATTGCACCGATTCACACCACAGTTGGCCGCCACTTGTTACGACTAATAATCGGCGAAGTTCTTCAACAAATTATCCGCCACTGGGAACTGTCACGTTCCTTCAAGTAATAAAATACTCAAGGATGTCGGACAAGAAAGTTTGTTGCTCGTCGAGATAATCGCCTCCGCCTGTCCCACTGACGTTACTCCACGAAGGAAGCACGATCTGCCGCGTATTTACAAACAACTTCCTTTCCTGGTTTGTTTTTTCCCGCCGCGCCACATCTGGGAGTTCGCAAACCGTATTGCGGAGGAAGAGAAAAGCGAGGCAGAAAAACAATGACACGCCCAATTTGCAGGTTCACTCAGCGAAGGGAGACGAGGCGGGGCAAAAAATAAATAAACAGTCCGACGCAGGAACCGGAAGCGCGGAGCAATTACGACAGCGGGGAAAATAGGTCGTCGCGGGCGAGAAGAAAGCTGCGGAGAGTGCGCGAAATATAAACTTTCTTGAATCTGGACGGTGAAGAAGAAGGAGGAGGGTAGAAAGGTTGCGTCAGGTCTGCACGACGTGTATAGCTTAACAAACTTATCAAAGTCCTCGCGGTGTGGCGCTGTAGTCGCCTTCAGGGTGACGCGTATTGAGTTTGCCTAGCCGAGGGTGGTGGTGTGTGGGATGGATATAGGCTGTTCACGGTATATTGAACACTTTTTAAGTCCCTCCCAGCAGGCATAAATACAAAAAAAAAAAAAAAAAACTATATTTCATTGTGGCCTCAGAAGTTAACTTTTCGAAGATATAAAATGTGTACACCATGTTTATTTGTCAAGTGGCAAGGTTTATATTAACAACTGCTGAAAGGATGCAAATAAGGTGAAAGAAACTTTTAAGCAAGCCCTTAAAAACTGCCCATTATACTGTGAACAGCCTATAGCTCTGTACAAGGTAAGTCTGTTTCGCAGCATACACACAGGAAAGTCTTCAGTTTTCATGTAATCAGCTTGTAAATATTTTGTCCAAATTGTCTGCTCGACCTTGAAACTACAGAGTCGATTAGAAATAGTGACGGCCTTTTCACACGATTAATTGAATTTAATTCCTGTAAATCAATTAATTCAACTAAAAATCACCTAATTTGCCTTTTAATGAATTGCATTAAATACGCTTTCAAGTCTCCACATAAAAAATTTTTCACCAACTTTTAATGAAACAGTTAAAAATATACCAAAAATGAATTTTTGGAGGTATCTAGGTCTTATGCACATGAAAATAATTGGTTTAACCACAACAAATTTTCTTCATATTTCTTCCAATTTCTTCATAGGTACATTTTCTTTTTAAAGATATGCGTCCTTATTTTGTAACAACTTTTAATATATGCACACAAATCTATTATTTTGAGATGACTTTCATAAATATTGTCGGAAAAGCTGTGATCGGCGATTGAGATTTTGTATACACGAAAATATAGAACATGTAGCTACTAAAGAAAAAAATAATCGTGTGAAAGGGCCTTTAGACAGAGAGAAATGAGAAGGCTCGTGTGTACTACGCATTTCCAGGGGTTTCTCGTGAGTTTGTCGAGCAGTAGCGTTTGTGGAAAGCCAAGGTATGTGGGGGAAGGTAGGGTGTGCGAACAATGAGTCGTCGCTTGGCTCAAACAAACCAGTTCGTGGGGGATACCGCGGTTCGCCGACGTTGTTCACGAAGTAGTGAGGGGGGGGGGGGGGGGGGGACGTGTTTACAGCCTGCGTGGAGCGCCACTCCCACGCCTTGCCACGGAGATTTCACTTACTCTCGTCAGCACTGGGCGTGGTCTGCTACCAGTCGCCACAGCAGTTGGGGCACACGTTCCTAGGTACATAGCTGGTAAACACGCGAGCCGACCATGTTAGGTAGAGGGAGGCCTTTGGCGACACAAGGAAACCTAACAAGTGAGTGCATGAAGAGATATGTCATTTTCCGAAGGGCATATCGAAATTTTTGGCTCGACAAGACGTAAATAATAATTTTCAACGCCTTCATTATTCTGGAAGCACTGATGGAAGAGACGAAATGTTTTCTTTCCTTATGTTCACTCAATGCTCCGAGAATAATGAACGCAGTGAATTTGTAAAGATGTAAGAAGGTGTTAAAAATTGTTATTTACGTCTTGTGGGGCCAAAAATTTCGAATAATCCTCTGTAAACCAAATTGTGGCAAAAATTATGTAAATATACGGTTTTCGTGCACCATTACCCGAGAACCGATGAGGGTGACTGAGGTATGGAGCAGCGCCGGAATGAAAGGGTGGGGGAAACCGGAGATCCCCGAGAAAACCCGCCGACCAGCGGCATCGTCCGGCGCGAATCCCACATGCGAAAATCCGGGAGTGACCCAGCCGGGGATTGAGTCCGGTTCGCCTTGGTGGGACGCGAGCAGGCTAACCGCTCAGCCACCGCGGCTTCTAAACCTAACAACAAATTCCTTACAATTCTATGCCCCAACGATGTTGTTTTCAACCATTAAAAACATGCACTGCTATAATGTTCACATTTTACAATAAGTATTTAGTATAACTAGGATTAAAACAAACTATAACCCTTGGAGAAATTTTCTTTATTCACTCGACAAAAAAATGAACTCTGAAACCATAAATAAGAATACTTAGACAATTATGTCAAACATTATGACTGGAAGATCTACCAGAGGTGGTCCCGTAAATTTCACCCTTTGTAATGATTAACGTAAAACAATTACTTAAAAACAGAGACGTAGAAATTTAAATTTACCATTACAGGTACAAATCCGGACACGGCCACTATCCTGAATGTGTCAAAAGAACAATGCAGTAAGACGTTAATTAAAAGGTGCTGAGTTCAAAGACGTTACAGCAAAAATGATTTAGACTTAACACCATGTTAACAAAATAACATATGCCTACCACACAATTTCAAATTTCTGTGTTTATACCTATCTGAGATTCGAACCCAGAACGTCTCGCACTGGAAGCCGGTATGTTGTAAGGCACACGATATGCGTCTATTTTGGACCTAATTAGCCTCCTGGGAAACAAATAATCGCCATGCCTAGTGTAAACGGCTAGGATCGAACATAACTTCACGGATGTAATCGTGGTATGTTAACCATCGCCCAAACACTCTCGGCCAAGTTAGTGTTCTGAGTGAAGACGTCGAGGTCTTGAGAGCCGATGGGGGCGAAGCGAGTGAGTATGGAGCAGCGCCAGAATGAAGGGACAGGGGAAACGGGAGATCCCCCAGAAAAAAAAACTGACCAGCGGCATCGTCCGGCACGAGTCTCACATGCGAAAATCCGAGGGTTGCCCCTCAGGGAATCGAACCCTGTTCACCTTGGTGGGAGGTGAGTAGTCTAACCACTACACCACCGCGGCCCCCAAGTTTGTGTAGCTCGGCTGCGAAAGTAGTGGGACAGTGGAATAGTTTTCGAGACCGGGTATACACATCACGTTGTATTTCACTCGAGATCAAACACTCGACTGCAGCACGGTCTGAAAAGAACTTTTTGAACCAGTAAATATTTAAACCTGGAATAAGAAGTAAACCAGAGCGGAGGTGCAGTATGAAGTGGTTCTGCAAGCTTGTAAAAACAGCCTGAACTACAAAACAAACGACTCGTAAAACAGCCTTAATTTACGTTCGGTATTTTAACATGTTTTGGCACACTCTAGGTTTTTTTATTCACGCCAAACATTCCTTTACTGCCTCATATTCTACATTCAGATATTATTACTGAGCTCCAGCACCCAAATACTACTAAAACTAACCGCTTAGTATGGTAATAGCAAGCATGTTCTAATTTCAGTCCAGGTAGGTGTTTTGAGCTATTTTTCAATGCGCGTTCTACGTTAAACTGCCACGGGTCTTCTCCCGTATTCAGGCACCAGTCACGTGAACATTTTATTAACCTAAATGTATTAGTTACATGCCAATTAGTAGTATATAGTATATAAAAACACACCTACATAGAGTATTTGATTATCCACAAATGTAGACATTACACTGGCAATACACAATGGCAGAACTTAGAACTAAAGGTTGTTTACTCTAAAGTGAGCAATTTTGAAAGCCGTGCCAAAGATCTACTTTTATGCACTTTCCGTATACTTCCTCCATATGTAAAATTAACATTTCCATGGACCTGGTCACATTATTCATGCGTCGGTCAAGTAAAACTGTGAAATTATTAGAAAAGTAAATATTTTACAATGTTGCAAATTGATACACTTAGCTATATGCATTCAATATACAGAAAGTAAAACAAATAATTTCAGTATTCTCGAATGTTTTCTTTACTATTTTAAATTTAGAGTTAAGACATGTAACTTCTTTCTCTCCACTGCTACCAACTCTAGAGGGCGCAAGCCAGACAGTGTGACTGTTAAAATACATGCAAGCAGGGGGAGTGACATTTCCGAAAGGTTGGTTTCAAAAGTGTTCACTTCACCGTGAACAGACCTACACACCTAAGACATGCTTGCTAATATATGCATTAGTCCGGCTGCAAAGATTTATGATAATCGAGGAGTTGTTCTCGGGGTGCAGGCCATGGGCGGATACATTCTGAAATCACGAGAGTCGGAATGGATGACGCCGTAAAACTAACAAAGTTCCTCTCGTGAGTTGGCGAGCTGCCATTTACGATTGGGAGGACGCACAGTAGCAGTTGTAGGGAGACAGATTGGTGGCTGGTCGACAAGCTAAGCGATAGTTTTATGTGGGGTGATACCGGGTGAGTGGGGTCAACATCGTAGCACTTGGTCGTAGTTGTGTCCACGCAATATCCGCTTTCTCCGCACTTCAAAACCGATCTCTCTGCAGCCCACTGCACCTCGGGTAAAAATCTCACCTGTTAAAGATTGTTCACGGTAAACTGAGCACTTTTCAAAGCCCTGCTTAAGATCTAATTGTATACATATTGCGTGTTTCTCCACTTTATTGCCATGGGCCTCGTCACTTTATTCATGCGTCGGTCATGTGAAAATTTAAAATTATTAGAAAAGTAAATATCGTACAGATCTGTTCATTTTTACACTCGATGAATTAAAAAAATATAGAAAGCGAGATAATTAATAATTTAAGTTATTACAAATGGTTACCTAACACTTTTTATTAAATGTTAAGGTACGGAACTACTTTCCCCTCCATCGTTACCAACTTTACTGGACACATATCACTCACTGCGCCCGTTAAAATATATGCAGGTAGGGGCAGTGAGTTTTTTCTAAGGTTGATTTCAAAAGTGCTCACTTTATCGCGAACAGCCTTTAACGCGTTTGTATGCTATAGTCTATCCCCGGTACCTTCACACATTTTGAATCGAACATTTAAAAAATCACCCCATGTATGACGTATCTGGTTGTTTCTGAAATACGTCGTGTACCTACCACAATCGGCTTATACTTATGTTAACATAGAAGTAGGGCCTGTATTACTTTTTGTTAAATTGGACTTTTACTTATATTTTATCTTTAAATTATAATATTTATTTGAAAGGTATATCAATAAAAACAGGGAGAAAATATATGCGTTGGTACTGCCTCGTAAGAAATAGTTCTCATACAAAATATTATTGAATTGAGTGCGCAGAAATACGGTGCATTGTCCCTTTAGTGTAATTTTTTAGAATTGGTTACACTTTGTTTGCATGAGGCGGAGGAATAGCCTGGAACTAGAACTTCAGCAGGGATTAAGAAAAGTTGGAAGTAACTATGAAACGATTATCACATGACTCTTCCCATTCCGCTCCCTCAGCCAGTGTTTAAGTGCGGAGAGTGAAAAAATTGTTCGCTTCATTGCAACTGTCTCGCTTAGTGTACGAATGCCCTTTCTCTTATGGCGATTACTTGCTAGTGAAGTTACTTCGTAAGTAATGTAGCTCGGTTATCTTTCAACTGTAAAGTGTCTGCTTACAAACAACAAACTTACAGAAATAGTTACACGAATTAATGAATGAAAAGAGAACTAATAGGTTAACCAAATTGTAAGTCACTGCTGTTTTTAACGTGTTTTATCGCTTTTCCAACTTATTCGCCGAGTGCGCGAATTGTTACGTATATAGCGTTTCCCCGCTAAATTTTATAAAATTATTTGCGAATACCATTATACACCAATTATTTAAATTTCTTATTTATATTCGACTGAATTTTAAAAAGTCTGAAAAGAATGATCACGTGTCTTTAAACTAACATTATTGATGGACCTCCCTTGTTCAAGAGACAAAGTTCAAACATTCAATAAAGTCTTACAGGCATTAACACAGACAAGTATGCACCCTCGTCAAAAGCAATGCTTGGAAAGGGATTTATTTACGGAACACTTTGAACTGCTACGTATGTCGAAATAAAGACTCGGCATTCTCGTCAGAGGCGTAATGGACGAATCGATAGAGGCGTATCACATATCTGTGTGACGAGAAGTCTGGCAGATCTAACACAAGGAAGGAACAGACTGTGTAACGGTATCACTGTACGGTGGCGCTTAATACGTGCAGTGGCAGGGGACCGGAACTACTTCGCTAGCATGAATGACACAACGGGCGGCACCAAGTTAGCATACATACTGTATATGCCACACTGTGGCACACAAATCACAAATAATAATAGTGATTACCATGGTGTTAGAAACGTAGCAACAGTAATTTTCTGCATTGTACAAAAACAACATATGACTTTTTGTTTTTTTTTTTCTTTCTACTCTGCCCTATTGCTAAGTATTAAATGTACGACTGAAGGTAGGGTCGGGTCCTAATTGCGTCTCAAGGCGAACCCCTTACGCCTAAAGGAATTGCATGCTAAGGAGGCAGGCATCGCGGGAGTGAGGGATTGGGTAGCCATGTCCAGCGTTTGGGGCCACGACTACCTCCCTAAGTGTACCTATAGCTGTACTATAGTTAAGAAGGGGGAAGGTAAAACCCACATAGACACGGTAAAACCCCTCCCGACAGGAAAGAGTTCAAAATTTGTGGAACCATTAAGAAATGCTACAGGAGATAGCAGGTATGGAATCCATGCTGATTTAATAGGTGACGAAGAACTAGTAGAGAGTTGACGGGGCTTGTGGGCCAGCATGTTAGCGGCACATGCGCCCTTGAGGTGGGACTGCCACCCATATTCCTGCGCGGGCCGCCTGACTGCCCGCGCAGCAATATCGACAGCAGTGACTTCAGGCAGGGTCCTTAAGCTTCTAGCCGAGGGCGCAAGAAATCCGGGCAGCTCAGTCATGGCACCTACTCCATCTTCGCTCTTCTGCGTCGACATCAGTAACGCCACATCGAGGGTGAAGACGGGGAGTAACGGATCGGGTAGCCACCCCCTCCACCTCCACCAAAATCTCCCTCAGTCGTAGGTGAGCAGCGCTCGGCGGGACATCCAGGAGCTACCAGTTGTGGAGGCGAATCCGCTGGCCCACGAGTGAAGGATGTCGCCATTGCTTGCAAGTTCCGATGCTGTTCCATTCCATTCTACACGCATTTACAGTCGACAGCCCGCAGAATCCAGCAGTGAGGTGGTTCGCCAACTTTGCATGCTTCAGCACCTCTGTATTGCCCCCAGTCTCCCCGCCTTGATCGTTGGGCTGCCCCCAGGAGACGCGAAATATGACTACTACCTCCAGACGGAGGGATACGAACAAAAGCGCCAGTTCTCCGCAGTTTATGCAGGGTTACAATGTGTGAGTGAGCACACCTCAGTCAACGAACTTCTGTGCCCAGAATGGGCCACGGTGGCTGAGCGCTTTGCACGCTCGCCTCCCACCAAGGCGAACCGGGCTCAATCCCCGGCAGAGTCACCGGATTTTCGCAAGTGGGAACCGCTCCATATTCACTTCAATCACCCTCATTGGCTCCCAAAACCTCGGTGTTAAGAGCCACCCAAATCCCCTCACTCTTCAGTGCCCGGACGTTTTTAAACCGATATCCTAAAAGACGTCACCCTCCTACTGGAAAAAAAGAAAAATCAAATATAGTCCATTCCGATTGGAAGCGACTTATGAAAAATCAACCTTTAAAAAAACACTCCAGACATAAC
The DNA here is from genome assembly GCA_029891345.1 of Dryococelus australis. NCBI lineage: Eukaryota > Metazoa > Arthropoda > Insecta > Phasmatodea > Phasmatidae > Dryococelus > Dryococelus australis. Next base: position 128,193,461 of record CM056997.1, read on the forward strand.
ATGTCAACCTGTTTTTTCAATAACATGTATTCCACAAATATATAACACTGTGGTTAACTTAAGAGTACTGTATTATTGAATAAATGAAACTTTACCTTAATATCTTCTATAACTCGTAATATTTATTTCTTTTTAAATATGAATTAACAACAGCGAGAGCAGCGACGTGTTGGCAACGGGCGGTAAGAAATAGTTCACAGTTAAAATATTATTTTAACGTAGTTTTTTAGTATACTTTTTGTAAATTAAATGGTGCCTATTGAAATATTTAGGTAGCCCCGATGGCAAAAAAGCTCATTTTTACAGTTTAAAATAACAGCGGAAAATATCGTGAGTAGGCCGTAATGGTATGGTGTTTTATCGAACGAGAGCAACTTTGAAGCAACTTCTACTGAGCGAGGCTTGGCGCGCGCGCCTCTCTCTCTCTCTCTCTCCTCTCTCTCTCTCTCTCTCTCTCTCTCTCTGCCTCTTTCACACTCGGGAAGTTTCACTTCGCTAGTACGCGTAAAATAATTTTACATATTTTCAATTGTAGCATATTTCATACTTATTACAGCAGAATAATAATTTTTGAAATTGTAATTTACAATCGAAAAAAGATTTCAATGTTTGAATACTTATTTCAATATATTTAGTTACGCTGGCGGGGCAGAAACAAAGTGAAGTTGGCAGACGTGGCGAGCCGTGACATGGCGTGTTGTTTTACCAAACGAAACGTAAATTATACTTACTACGAAAAATACTTCAAATTACCTTATCATGTTTGTAGACGTGTTTATTAAACCTACCTAAACAAGTTACGATGTTGTGATAAATCTGTGTTTCCACAGCAGTAATAAATATACTGTGAAGTGTGTTTCGTTAATAATTGCGTCTGTGAAATGGCGTGCCTTTGTGCATAGTGGTCGATACGCTGGCCCTGTGTGTGCGTGATTTCAAATATTTGATATTTATTATTTGTACGTTGTAAATGTGAACTGTTTTTATGGCGAAGTTATTTATTTACATCCATGTCTGTTTATTTATCACAACCTTTGCCCTGGTGGGTGTTTGAAACACAGTGTAACGTGATTTACCACCAATCAACAAAATAACCAAGCCCAGCCCCAATAAATTTTAATAAACCTAATACATAGTAAGTAGCAATGCATATAAATACGAGCGGAATAAAAGTTACGGTAGGCTTATTTGTGTGCATGTTCACCGCTATATTTTAAGTTTCTATAACAAATGAGTGACACGAGTTGCATGCTTGATTTTAATGTCTCTTTTTCGTTGGACTGTCTATTCCTTCGTTATTCGAACTGAGGCCGTCCTTTTAAAGATATAACCCAACACATACCAATAACAAAAATTTAAATACTACAGTTAATTACCCCGCAGTTGTAACAGTGTTTAACACAGTCGCGGCAAAATATTAACGTGCATTACGTGTAATGTGCTATGTCGTGGAAAACAAATATGTTACTGTAACGTAACCGTAAGAACTGTCGTTAATTCAGGCATTTTTAAAACGTCATAAAGCTGACCTAAATCATGAAATAGGCCTAAACTGCGAATGTTCGTACGAAATGGTTTTTGAAATTGACCTAAGATAGAATTCTTTGAAAAGCTGTAAACAGTAAACAACACATTTGACAGGTATAAAAGTAGAAGTCACATTTCAATGTTAATTTTTGGTGTAGCGAAAGTATACGAACACGTGTACACGCACGCACACACGCACGCACACTGAATGGCATGTAAACATTGAGTTTGACAGATGCTACATGGCAGTCATATGGCAATGTTTGTTTACATTGGGCGGAAGGATACGAAACGGGCCTGCAAGTAGATATTTAGCAGGGGTCCGAGAAAGTTGCTTCCAATGGGGAATGGAGTATAGCTGAATTTTACTCGGCCTTCTGTAGACGAAACGGCTCCGTTAAACAAAAAGTGGGAAACTTTATATAAATAAAGAATGCTGTTTAGCAATGATTACATAATGGTGGGCTATACAAATCTTTATATAGTACTACACAGCATTCCTGTAGAAAAATTACGTCAACGTACAACGTATCGATGATTACCAAATATAAGAATAAAATAATAGCACTAGAACGTGAAGTGAAAGTTGTATGCCCTTGCTGGCGACAAAGTTGCGCGAAGAGGTATTATGAGAACGTCGAAGTTGCAGGCGTGACGGTGGGAAAATGTACATTAAAATAAAGCTGAAAGCTGCTTTCCCACAGCATGGCGGTTTTTTTTTTATTGTAGCAGAGATGATTACTCAGTACGCTTCAGTTGCGGTTTTAGTAGTTTCTCTCGGGAAAACCTCGCTGTGTTTACACCGTGTGTTAACACGAAGCTGGTGAAAACGCCGGCCTGCGAATGTGTGCAGCTAAAAGCCTTTGCGGACAATACGTTCACCTTTTGTGCAACAGGCAAGCACGCACCGCAGACAAGCTTGCGTGCACTGTTTAGAAACTACTGCAGCCGTTATTGCAAACAAATACAATGCTCAAACACATTTATTATCCAATGCAATTAAAATAGTTTTACAGGAAAACTGCGGAATAAAAATGTTAGGACTTAATTACGATGCGACGCCTTATTTCAGTACTTTGCGGCCCACTTTTAATATTTTTCGCTGTCCTTGGAATGCAGATGCTCATGACATTTGAGGTTATCTTATTAACTTCATTTTACTAGTACCGAGGCATCTGTGGAAATATGTTCTTTAGTCAGTACGCTTAATTTCTTCCGCTCTGTTCAACTCTTATTTGGTAGCAGTGAAAAAACAATCTAATGGATGAAAGTAACACGGTAGTTGTAAGTGATACGCCTACGAGAAAGAACAACATACTGAGTTTAAGGCGCTGGGTTGTCATGCTTTACATTTTCTATTAGTTCACCAGGCAACAAAAAAATGTTAACATGCGCTTGTAGCAATTCAGTATTCGTCGAAGCCCCAAGAAAAATAAATACTGTCACATTTGTTTCGCTGTGAAACTCACGACTTTGAAGTACACTTCTGTGACAGCAAAATAGTTGATCGTGTTGACAAAAGAACCTTCGGAGATTTTTAGACTTATTACTAACTGTACCAGTAGCACGCTGTTCGCAAGAGTTTAAAAAAATATATTTTTTATAAGAAACGAGCGTGAAGATTCATCCAGCAAATAAAATTGACCCAATTAAGGTTTCAGCTTCACGTAATAACCAGAGCTATGCACGAGTTATCGTCATCGATCCCAGTATCAACAGCTCGTAACTACAAAAACAAAAACCGTTAAAAATCACCGCACGCAAAATCAGTCCCGAGAGAAGGTAAGTAGGATACACCAAAATGGATAAATTACAAGAGAAATGAATACATCGTGGACGAACTTAAGATTAAACTAATAATGAAATACATTTGGTGATATCGAAAAAAATGCCGAGAATTCCATGCGGATAGGATGGCCATCGGACAAACAAATGAAGTTCTAAATATTATATATTCCAAATTGAAAGCGATAATCTGGCCAACTTTTGAAAATAAGGACTAAAATTTAGTACACGATCGTAACTTACTCTGATCAATACACAAGATAAAGAAAACGAAAAATACGCTCACATTAAATATGTCCATACTATGTTAGTGTGAAATTAATACATTTGTTGGACTTTCTTCATTGCCGAAGTTGGATATCGGAAAAAAAAAAACAACTAAAGGTAAAATAATGAAAAAGTCCAACAAATGTATGAGTCTAATCCACACCACTGTCACAAAATTTCTAAAACATTAACTGGCTTAGTGTATTCTTCAGGACAACATAATTTTTTTTCCAGAACTGTTCACCATTGCCAGTCTTATAAGCAACACATGGTTAATCGAACGCGTTTGGAAGTATTGCTTCGTATCTACTTTTATTTCCCATTTTGTATCTTTCCGACATATGAAATATTAACACCGCCATGGACCTGGTCACATTATCCATGCGCCTTCTAAGTGAAACTGTATGATTGTTACAACTGCAAGTACATATGTTCCTCTGAGCAAGCTCACAATTTAGTACGTATAGAAGAATAAATATTAACTTCTATAGCTATAAATTTAAACATTAAACTCACAATATAACATCAAGTGTAAAATACTATTTATTTTTAATTCACTTCATTCCAGTGTATAATGCTATAACAATATAATTATGAATAGTTATTTTTCTCAAAGGTTTGTTTCAAAAGTATTCACTTTACAGCGAAAAGCACATGACACTCTTAAGGGGGAACACGCCTAGCCATCTGGGATTTACGAAATTTTCGCCGTAACTTGCATTAGAGATTTTTATATTTCATTTTGGGCATCGAGATAAGACATAGGGCATTGCTTTGCACACGTTTTATAACATGCACTGCTTGACTACTGTTGCCAGATCATTTCTGTAACAGCCCCCAAGAAAAATCACTTATTTTCTTGCCGGCAGTCACTAGCCAAAAATTAATAAACGTGGTAGAGTTGTAATAGTTTGATAAATCTTACGGCATGATGTGTGAAAAATTTCCTTAAATATTTCTAAGTGTAAATTATGGCTAAGATTGGATTCAGGCGCAAAGCAACAAACGGCGTGTTTAGCGCGCGCCAGCAGTAGACAGAGGAATGACGGGCACAAGGCTGTACACGTCGCCAGTAGCTCCACAAGGAAGTGTGACCTGCGCTGGCCCGTTAGGTACCACGGGAAACGAGGCAAAAAGAGAGGGGCGCGCGCACGATCCGCAACGTTGTGTGAACTACTTGCGAATCGTCCAACTTTCTCAGCTCATTAACCGGAGTGGGGTCTCCTGGGGAGGGGGGTTGGGGGGGATGAGCAGCGCCGTTTTCTCTCTCCCCCAACCGGGACAGCGCCGTGGGGCGGTTCCTGTCTTGTCTTGAGTGGGTGTGTGGGCCGGCGTCCACCAGCTGAGGGGGGCGCCGCCTCCGCAAAGCAACGCGACCGATAACCCCGTTTTTTTAGCTCGTCAGTCGGCGTGCCAGGAGCACGTGTGTGTGAGAGGCTACTACCCTCTTCCGCGGCTACTTGGGGCTGTGTTGGCAGCGGCTGACGCCTGTCCCGAATTTACAGAGATGCTCCCGTTATATCACTACTGGTCCCGCGACACCGGGGCCTGTTACTAGGGGACGCGGTGGCTGAGCGGTCAGACCGCTCGCCTCCCACCAAGGCGAATAGGGTTCAGTACCCGGCCGGGTCACTCCCGGATTTTCGCAAGTGGAAATCGTGCCGGGTGCTGGACGATGACGCTGGCCGGCTAGTTTTCTCGGAGATATCCCTTTTTCCTTACCCTTGCATTCCAACGCTGCTCCATTTCCACCTCATTTCACGCCCAGATCTGCGCACTCCACTGTCCACCCCAACTTTTCAGAATCCCTGCTGAAGTTCTACTTCCAGGACCAACGCTGTAATGAAAGGACGGGGGAAACGGGAGATCCCCGAGAAGACCCGCCGACTAGCGGCATCTACCGGCACGACTCCCACTTGCGAAAATTAGGGCGTGACCCGGCCGTGGATTGAACCATTTGTGCTAACTTAAATAATTACTTCCGCTTTCTGTTTTTTAAAGCATCAAAGTGTAAAAATAAGCAGATTGTAAAATATTTATACTTTTCTAATAATTTCTCAATTTCACTTGACCGACGCCTGAATAAAGTAATGAGGCCCATGGCAATGTTAATTTTATATTAGGTGAAAGAATACACGGCGTGCATACAAGTAGATCTTAAGCAGGGCTTTGAAAAGTGCTCATCTTACCGCGAAAGGCCTATAACAGAAGTATAAAAGTTTATGATACCAGGCATGTTTAGGAAACAACCAGGCACCTCACACATGGGGTGATTGTCCAGAGCTTTCATTCAAAAAGTACGAAGAAACAGCTTCGTTCGCAGTAAAACACCATCTGGCAGCTTTGGCCCTAAGTCAGTGTTATGTGCGCACGCCTCTTGACACATGTCTGTGTCCCAACACCACATTGCCCTTGTTTAGCACGGCCCATTTTACCAGCAGTTCGGAATTTTCTTCGCGTGGGAGCCAAATCCAAATCTCATGTTCGTGCTGCAGGCAGTGGTGGTTACAAGAGGAGGGAGGGGGGATACCCCCTCCCCCCGCCTGACGAGCTTATCTTTACTCCAGAAATGGTATGTTTCCTAATGTATTTCAATAACGAAAAACAATGTTAATGTTAAAAGTAATTCGCATTTAAACTATGAATTTGAATGAAGATAGTACTAGTAACTTTACCTATCATTTACATATCGAGTAGTAAAACATAAAAATGTCAACTGTTGGAGATTTTAATATTCATTACTCATTTCCCCCCTCCTCCCCCCTCCCAAAAAAAAAAAAAAGACTCCTGGATCCGACCCTGGCTGCGGGCTACATTATTAATTATTATTATTGAGTTAACGAGTCTGAGACACTCGTGTCCTGGAACGCTTGTTTGCACGACGCTTATACGTCATAACGCCTTTACTGGTCCCACACCCATGCTTTGATGAGTACTTTCATTGTCCAAGTAATAACTATGTACACTATTTCAGGATACATTTACATAAATATTCCAACTTAAGTATTGTAGATAAACTAATGACACAATACTACAGAACATACTTGACAGTTCTATGCAAACCAGTTATCGCTAATAACCCTTGTGCATGTGCTGCCATCCTGATATTTGACGTATTTTATTTGTTTATTTTTACAGCCATTAAAAATTTTACATAGCATTCGGCTTTGTTATATCAACAACAAAATGCATAAGCAAATAAAAAAATTCAAATAATTTCACTACCGGTAAAATAAATACATTACTGCAAAATAGGATTTGTATTTGATTGAAATAAATACAATGTATTTAGTTTGCTTTAAGTGTTCAAATTCGCCAACTTCGCCACATACTCAAGAAGGGGCGAAAACTGATGAGGAGGGATTTACCCACAAGTATCAAACTCCATCCACGCTCTCTCTCTCTCTCCTCTCTCTCTCTCTCTCCCCTCTCTCTCTCTCTCTCTCTCTCTCTCTCTCTCTCTCTCTCTCTCTCTCCATTAATCCTTTGTGCTACTGGATAGGACATTAGTTCTTCCCACTCCTGTCTACTGCAAAATAAAAAAATATATATATAATAATTTTTCACCTGACACTCACCATTGAGCACCGCTTTGCTTCGCCTTACCGTATGCTAAATATAAAACTACATAATGAAGTAAATTCCCTACCCTTTTAAACATAATTTACATTTCCTAAGCGTTCTCCGAGAGAATTCGAGATTTCGTCTGATCAAATGTATATACTGTACAACTGCAGAACAAAAGCCATGCAGTTAACTTTAAATTGAGAATGGGACGTGAAATACGTTCACTTTATTTTCTTTGCTGTATTTTTACTACATCGAACCAAATAAACGGAGTTTTCAAACGACCCATTTACGCGTTGGCTACGCAACACTGCGGGACTAACTGTACATGCCGTGGAGCATTTAGCTAATTTTAAGCCGTATTAACCACACTGCCGTGCAGACATGAAATAATTCCATCATGTACTTGTGTAGATGGCTCATTGGTTTTTGTCACTGACTATAGAGCGTGTCGAAAAAAAGAGATTTCGATCAGCTCTTGTGGGATTGTTCCTTTTCACTATCGTGGCAACAGTGTGTTGGTAATTGCATTTTCTTGGCATTTGTGCCTTTTCTTAAATTAGTTCTTAAAGCTAAGCGCAGTGTTGTTCGAATGAAATTAGGCTTATCGAATACCATTCGTTGTGAAAAGAATCACTGGTGATATTGTTTTACGTTTTACATGTAACAGTTCTGCAGTTTTCTAAGGACTCGATGATACACACAAAGAAAAACTGAAAGCAAAATAAATTATTTCAGTATTCACAAATGTTTACCTAATGCTTTTATTTAAACGTTAATACGTGGAACTACTTTCTAAGCTTCGTTATCGTTACCGTCTTGACAGGGCGCATGCCAGCCTTAGTGTTCCCGTTAAGATGTGTGCAGGTTATGGGCAGTGATATTTTTCCAAGATTGATTTCAAAAGTGCTCATTTTATCGTGAACAGCTTTTACGGATTTGTAACTCTGGTCATGTTCCTTCGAACTGCATCCAGATCGATTTTTACTCTGTCTTGGCAAATAACAAGCGACCTTCCGAGCGAGTGGAATTTTCAATGGTGAAATTATCCCACGTCACTGGATTTCACTATTAACGCCAGCACTTTAGTAATACAAGATGTATGCTTGAGAATGTACAAACGCGGCAGGTTTATGGAATATACTTTTGTGAATCAACAAATATCTCTATTGTAAAAATATTTTTCATCGCTATTTCAAAATTAAATATTTTACTGTGCACAAGTCTTACGAAAAGTGGTATAGATATATATATGGACGTATTTACATTTATTAACAGTCGTATTGAGAGAAAGATTTTGTTGAATCAAACAAGGTTTGTTTGGCCCAACCAAAAATGTACTGTTCGTATTGGGACTATGAAACATTTTGTTGTTGTAACAAAATTATTTTGTTATCTTTGTTTGGTTGACCCAAACAAGATTTGGTTGGTGTAACCAAATATTTGTTTGGCTCTATGCTTAAATTACTTTTTCTCGGTTAATAAAAAATCATATAAACATTAATGGAATATTAATTATTAATAGAATAATAAATATTGATAGAACGTAGATGATCTGCTACGTCCTAATAACTTCAGCTTAAGTGACTACTGATAAAGTTGTATCGTTTTTAAATACATAACATTTCAAATACCCGACAAGTACGCAAGCATAAATATTTCAAGTTTGACAGCTTAACTTTTCAGTTTTCTTTTGAACCTCTTTGATTAAGATGTTTAATGATAGTGGCCAAACAAATCGATACACTTGATTCAATAATATTTTTTGTTGGCCCCAACACAGAGGTTTTGTTTATTGAAACATTTATTTTGTTGTTTTTCAAGTTTCGTTTCCTCAACAAAAGGCAGCTAAATGTATTTTTGGCCCTATACAAAGGAATACTTTGTTAGACTTTCTGTCAGTGCAAGTATCGCTTAGTATTCGCGACCACAGCTGTTTCCGATGCGGGTTTCACAACTGACGCAATCGGACATCTACCTAATGAATGATCAAAGATGACGTACGAAAGGTCAGCTGGTTACATAACGAAATGCCACAGCCTCACTTCACTCACGCTGAGCCTCCGTCTTGCGGGAAAAAGTTTGCACATTTTCATTATCACAGACTGCGGCCTTCGCTGCGGTAGGGGGCTATCATAGAACAGACTTTTAGTTGTTATCACGCCGCACGAGCCGACCACAGAAAGCATTCAAGGACATTCTCTGATTGAACGAACGAACTACAATACGTTACATGCCCTTGACTATCTAAAACATAGCGAGACGTTAACTTATTCAGCGAAATTTTTTTAAATTCAAGAATCCTCCTTCAATCTGCATACGCTTTGCTTTCGCATATAACAGTTCACTAGTTCACACATGCCAAATACATTTGCAATTCAGTTTTTAAGAACGTGTTTTTTCCACGCCGCCAACGTGCCTAACATTCGTGAAAATACTGTGTTCTATAACTCCCATAATTTGTGATATGGGTTCTCTATCGTCACTCCAAGCGGATGTAGACTTTCGGTCCCGGGGGAGGGAGGAGGGGGATTACGTTTCGCCGTAGAGCAGTGGCTAGACCGCTTGCCTCCCACAAAGACAAACCAAGTCTTGCCAGACGATGCTACTGGTCGGCGGGTTTCTCGGATGTCTTCAGTTTCCCCCCGGACTTGTATTCCGGCACTGCTCCATACTCACCTCGCTTCGCTCTCATGGCCCAGATGTTAAGAGGCGCCTAAATCTCTCCAATCCACTGGGAGAGAGAAAAAAAAGAGACAAAGAGAGGTAACGCGAGAGAGAAGAGGAGAGGGTTATTTTCCCATTGTGCGGGTGCCTGTCTAGAATTCAGATTTGTGGCATGGGAGGGAGGGCACTGTATCGTAATTTTTAGAAAACAATATTAAATTAATCAAATAAACCTAGTAATTAAAAAAATCCTGATATTATTTTATTTTAGTCTTCGAAATTTTTTTAATAGTTTCATGTCACTATGGGGGTTTTGAGGGGAGAGGGGTTGAGAGGTCATTCCCCCTGTGACTACTCTTCTGGATTCACCATTGGCTGGAGTAGGTACTCTACCTTGCAAATTCAGAATAGATTACAGAAGGATCCGGCTTAACCATGCGTGTGTAAAATAAAACATTTCCCTCCAGTTGGGATTTGTCCGTGGCGAAGCACACGCTACAGTGAACAAGGTTGGTCGACAGCCGACATCAGAGCAGTACATAGTTCTGCACCGATATAGCACGTGACTGGACTTCGTTTAGGCGAGCTAATCCTTGCTGGCGCCAGGAGCGGAGACTGCCCCCTAGAGGCGCCAAGTGAACACGCCACCATTACAGAGAGAACAGCTGGACATCTCCTATGAGACAGCTCTGCTATAGTCTGTAAATTTTGGCACACAATATGACCAACCTACAGAGTATGTAAACAGTGAAGGTGTGCTTGACTTAATATACAGTTGTATTTTATCTTCAGTACAAGTCAAGACGAAGTGGCCAATCAACGCACAGCGACAGTTGTTGTTGGCGGGGAAACTGTATTCACCACATCTTGAATTTAAGTTATGTCGTGTCGTGGAATTATTTCCATTAAATTAATGAAATCGGGTAACAGTATTCTCTTGTGTTTAACAGAATTGTTACATATGTTTTAGTTCCTGGAAGAGGTTATTCAATTTACTTTTATTTAACCTTTTTCAGATTTACTGACGTAACTGCCCAATGTTGCCATCGGCATCCCCTTTTATAAGATATCGCGAGTTTTTCAAAACGATTACACAAGTAGTAAGCATAAATAATTAAATATATCCAAATAATCTTCACCCTTGTCCATTTCTTACAACCTGCTTTAGTTTCCTACAGTTCTGATTGGCTATACTTAACATTCAATCGTAAACTACGAAACTTATTTCCCGTTTACTTAACTATATATTTTTAATACCTTAATATTTCTCTGTTTTGCTATTTTGTGGTCACCATTTTAATCATCTTCTACCAGTCCTTTCAGTGTCACAGAAATACATACATGCAAATGACAATCGAGGTGTTTTAAGCCATGGCCTGGAATCTAAAGTAAAAAATTCGAATGCAATATTTTTAACTAGCATAATGATGAATCAATAAATTCAAGATAGTGACAATGAAAGCTTAAGGCTTTCAATTAGCCCCAACACACTGTCGAACTATCCGAATTGCTACTTAGCAGACTTTTCCATCTAAACCTTAATTTAGCCACTTCCAGCAAAAATGCGCGATGACAAAAGCGGGCGCGAATACAATTACAGTCACGCAATCAAACAATTAGCTTTGTTTTCGCCCGCGTCATTCCGTAGGCGGATTAAAAAAAAAACACTAGCACCATCGCCGAACTGGAGACATTATCAACTTGGCTAACGTACAACCCAGCGGGCGTGGCAGATGCTTAAGAGTCGGAGGGACTTGACCTGAAATATGTGGTTTTCTCATCGGAAAGATGCGAGGTTGTTATACCCATTTTACACGCCGGACTGGGGAGGATTAGTGTAGCACCAACGAGGGATAAGGAAGGGAAGTTTTCAACTTATCTCTGTAAACATCAGCTTGTCTCCTTGCTGTTCCCTTATACCTGAGAATGCTAAAGAGACCATGCCTGGATAACACCGACTAAGAAGGCCCGCGCGCACTGCTGTTATGTTATCACATGAGGTCCATCCGCCGCAGGCGCGCTACCAGGCCGCCATTAATAAGTTGACGACAGGCATACGTATTCCAATGTTCACCCTGATTGTGTGCAAATATTTTTTACGTGTTATATGCGTGCCACAGCAGACGTTAACAAAATGAGGCGTATCTTAACCACTGCATTAAAAAAAAACCATCGTTATTCCAGTATTAGATGCCGTTCCCATGCATTTTGCTCCATAAACGATTTTGTTAGAATTCCTTTGAAAATCGTATATTTGTTTACATTCTTGGCACACACGAGCTATAGACTACCTGAAAGAAAAGCATTGTAAAAGGAAACATGCCTATTTGTTAAACCCCCAGCTGTTAATTCCAGAGAACGCTAAAAACCTCGTATAAGTATTTAATTCAAAACTAAAACTAAATGTGCATAAATTACATTATACTTATTACGGAAACGGTAACCTAACGGTGTAGTGGACTCAATCACAGCCGAGATATATTACCATCATTAATCCAAGATTAACTTCTTTTAGTTCACGTTTGTTTCGGTCCAACACCTAACCAAATATATCCAAAACTTTAATATTAGCCAACAAATATTTGTTGCGTTATCACCCTGCAAAACTTTTCTAAAGATTCCGTGCTAATGTAGTCTACTTCTGATTTTCGTTTTACATTAACTGGATGTTATTCTTTATATCAGCGCTATGCTTGGAATGATATTTTTCTCTTCGACGAATCTATGCCGGTTTATCCCTTGCCCTGGCTAGAAAATTTGTACATTGATTTTGGATCAACTATTAGCTAATGGAGTATTCAAGCAACTTCAAATCTCAGAATCATTTATCTTCAGTAAAATTTTCATTTCACTTAGGAACTTCAGCATGCATATTCTGCCAGAATCAATCGATTAGCTTAAATTCATTTTTGTGCCAGGAGTAAAAAATGGAAACATTACATTTCCTACGTAACGTATTTATTACAAAGGGAGGTGTTATAGTCATAGTCTAGGTACTAAAAATTATTTCGGCAGCTGAGCAACACTATTTTCTGTATAAGAACAAGAATACATTTACAGCGTACGTTGAATCCTTCAAAGATGAAAAGGGGTGTTGGGTTTGATTCCCAGTGGTGTCTTACCTTGAATAATATTAGCATTCACTGCATTTAGAGGACCACAAAACAGGAAAATAGTCATTAGACCAACTCCGAAACCACTGAGCCTGATTCATATGGACAAAAATTTTCTGCAGTTAATCACAGCTATATTGGTGATGGTGGTGGTGATGATGATGTGTGTAATAAGTGCCCGAGGAGAGGCCGTTTTCTAAATACTTAGATAATAAAAAAAACGGACATAGTAACAGCATAGCTAGTTACGAAGCAACCACCCAACGACGCACAATAATATATTGAGTCAACGTGTATTAAGCATTATATATTTGCTATAACGGCATCTTATGATGAATTAAGCTTAAAATTTGGCCGCAAAGTCTCTGTTACAGAGAGAATTCACGTACATACACCACTGTGGCGGAATTTCAAACTCATTAATGCATGGGAATGTTACCAAGGGCACACAAACACTTTTTACGTATCCATTAAGTGAGCCTTGAGATACAAATGCAATAAATAATCTTAAAAATTTAGCAGATGTCACTGCAGTAAAATTATTATAACACTGATATTACAACAGCACATTTAATTAGTATTACTTAAGTTCAGCTTTTGACCCTTTCATTATTCCTTGATTGCATTTTCTTAAATAATCTGTGATATATATTCGTAATTCGTTTTACTCTTATTTAAATGAAAATACTACACTCTTAAACCCTGCATTAATGCAATAATGAATAAGTTGTAAGCCAACCTTACCATTGTGCAGTTTCGTTGTTCAACTTTTTCATTGTGTACGAATACGTATTACTGTATTAAAATATGTATTTTAGTGCCATACTGCGCTATTTACTAATAAATGACAGATACTTGCTGCTTTTATACACCGGCATGTTTGCATAAGTGTTGATAAGCATATATAATACATAATTTGCAATGTACAATTTAGTTTACTTAACAGGGCCTACTGTGGCAAATTAATTTTTCCTAAGGACTCTTACGCATTTAAATCGTGATTGCACACTTAGTAAGTACAGTACCCTTAAAAAGTAAAACCGTTAGTGTGAACATCGAATTTCCGCAATCTTTTCATAGCCGCGTAAAAGTTATAATACAGATACGCCTGTAAAACCATAATTTTACGAGTGTAATTTAGTAGGTTACACTGTTTATTTTCTAAGTAATTTAGTAGGTTACACTGTTTATTTTCTAAGTAAAATCAAATTTACTCTCGACTGCTGACTGGACTAGACATTTTCCCGTGGTATAGCAGAAACACATTTCCTTTTCTACTTTACACCGATCCTATATTTACACACGTGTACTTTTGACCTGTTATTTTAATTACCACTGCAGTGTGTAACACAACACTTAAATTGTAATTTCTATAGTAAAACGTTATTAATTGTATACTGTATCCTACTAAATGTTTTGAACACTAACGATAATAATCATGGCACAGTAAAACATCAATTTGAGCACAGAGGGAATAGTATAAAATTGAGCATTTCCATCTAAACGGTTTTTAAATTATTTGAAATTTGTTATGAAATGCATTAGAACGTGTACTAATGTACTATGAAAAATGTTATGCAATATATACTTAAGATAAACTTTTATTTTTTAATACTTTAGTATAGATAATATTACTTTTAATATAAACTTTAGCATATAACACTTTTAGTTAAATCGAAAAAGATTTTAATGACTTATTTGTATTTGAATAACGTGTATAAATTTTCTGTATTGGTGGAGCGTTCAAGAGTAGGACAGAGGGATCTTGGAGAAAATCAAGATAATATAGCAACATTAATTACAGGAATTTTTTTCTCAGTGATGGAACACTTGATTTTTGGCCGTTTGTAATTGGTCATATTATTTTTTGTAACACAAAAGTTATTCATAATCTTACTATAAATATTCCCGAACAGAAACAACAATCACTTTGCAAATAATGGCATTATTGACTGAAAAAAATGGCAAAGTCTTCTCAACGATATCTTTTCTTGGTATGAAATCCGTTTTTCATCATTCAACTGTATTGTATATTTAGTTTCGACAGACTGTTTCTAGTTTAAATACACAGGCGAAATCTCTCATTCAGTTCACTCCTGAAATTTTTTTAAATCATATTAGCAATACTGAAATAACGAACGAATTTTGGCTATTGTTTTTTAAATTTACGACATCAGCCTATGTGATTAAT
The DNA here is from genome assembly GCA_029891345.1 of Dryococelus australis. Classification (NCBI taxonomy): domain Eukaryota; kingdom Metazoa; phylum Arthropoda; class Insecta; order Phasmatodea; family Phasmatidae; genus Dryococelus; species Dryococelus australis. The sequence goes on from CM056997.1 coordinate 128,208,578, forward strand.
TTTGTTAGTTCATTACATTTGATACTAAGACATGACAGATTAGGCATTCTACTCACGTATCTGTACTGTAGCATATGCTATCACAATATAATTATTTAAAAACGGACATCTGGCTCGCTACGAGCCAATTTGATTTTATCCAATGGGAAACAATCAGAAACGACAAACACTATAACAGTTTCAAGTTGAACCCGTATTTATGTATGTCTACAGGTATGTTAATTGTGTACATATGTGTTTGGACATAATATCACACGATTATTTACATATGTGTTTTGGACACCAGCTCACACTTATTTACATAATATGTTGAATAACTTTAATTATTTAAACCCCTCCTAGGTTCATAAATATTTTATTAAAAACACGTAATATTTTTATTTGTAAACACCAATCCTAATTTGATTTTAATTTGTATTATTATATGTGTTATTCTATGACATGTTGATATGAATTCTGAGATGAGGTTATGGTGTAAATATATTAATTTCAATGTGTTTGTTTATTTACGGGATTGTATAATTACTTTATTATATATTAAAACATAACTATTTCTTTAAATGGTTATTTTGGAAGAGGATGAATGTTTTAATTTTATTTCCGTTTCGTTTGACCGGAAGTAGTTTTCGTCAGTTAGATTAGGTTTTGAGGAAGTTGCAGGAAGTGAAAGGTCCAGCAGCGACATTATGCGCTGGGATTTTCGATAGGAAAATCTCCAGCATCAACATCAGCTTATTTGAGGTTTTTATACCCAGGTGTTATAGTTTAGAGTTTTAGAGCCTACTAGTTAGTTTATTAGTGGTGACCGTCCTAAGAAGGGCCGAGGAACTTCAGTGAGACAATGTTACAGGCTTTTGGTACAGTCTGTATCCAGGTGACGCTTTAGTCATTCTGCAGCATCTGATTATTTATTGATAAATTCAAGTAATCTCCAGAAACCTAAAATTTCTACGCCTAAGAAGGCATATTTTAAAAACTCTCAAGTGGTAATTAATATGTTTAATGACGGTAGTACCCAGTAGTCCAGCACTACCGATTAGCTAAGCAACGGAGCAAATTTTAATTGAAATACCCAACTTTAATCAGTTTGAACTTTGAAATCACATCTATTTTATTTGAAATTCTACTGTGTTGTTAAAAATAAAGTTTGAGATGATTTTTATTACGAGATTTGAGACAGATATTTTGAACTACTGTAACATTGAGCTCAGTAAACTCGTGTTAGGAGGAAAAAGGCACAAAATTAAGAACAACTTCTGGGAAAAAATTTTCCTAAATTCATTTCATTTTTCAAGTTTATCTTTATTGCAGAAGTTTGATTATTTTATTTTAAAATTAATTCCATCATCTTCATTAACTTTTATCTTGTTTAGGATAGTGATACAATTCCAATTTACAGTAATCCTATATGCACTAACAGTAAGTGATTTTATTTTCTTATTACGCTTAATTTATCTTGAATTCCACACAATTTTTTATCTTATTAAAGTTTGTTTTTAGACAATTTTATTTTGAATGATAATAATTATATATAGTTCAGCATCAAACAAATTAAATCTATTTTATCCCATGGTGTGTTTACATTTTTCTGCAATTATTCAGTGGCATGTGCATGCGTCTTGTTTCTTCAAATATTTCAGAGTTCCAGTTGCAAAGTACAAAATGTTTCTTCTAGTCTTCTATCGCGTCATAATCACTCTACACACAACTACTCGACTTATAGTTTCCTAATAACACCTACTTTTACATTACACCTTTAACACCAAACAAGACATCTATTGGATTGGGCTTATTAACGTCTCCCAGTGTTATGCCCGAATGTTTATCAGGGAATTGCTTACAAAGTAACTGATGACCTAGACTAACACCGATGCCATACCTGGGATTCGAATCCAGAACCTCCTGCACCACAGACCGGCGGTGCATCAACCGAATGCGGCACGGGGGGTCGGCGAAGTGGTCTATAACCGTAGAATTTATTGGGAATTATTTATAAAGAAAATAACAGTAAGTTATTCTCCAATGATTCATAAATTGATCGAGGATAAAACATTTTGTCTATTCAGATTATGCTACAGAGGATTATTAAAACATAACTAGCAAATGCCAGAAGCCTTCAGACCACAAGGTTTATTGTTCGAATCTCGGTCTGGCCACTGATGTGTGTTGTTCGCAGGTGTCAATTTAAGTTAGTGTGAAAGACTTTCAATATTTCAACTAATATTATTATGAAAATATACACTCCTTTTCCCAGAACTTCATAAGATGTTAGCACGAACTAAGCGAACCTAGCCGAAACCCATTTCTGTGCATAGTAATAACATTTTTATTCTTTATAATCTATAAATAAGAATAAAAGTATTTTCTTTCTATTAATGAAATAAACTAATCGTAAACATCAATCTTCCAAGATAAAGAGTGCGTCCGGGGATCGAAAATTGGAATCAACGGTAAACGCAGTTACCTATTGTAAGATAAGAAAAATCAGGTTAATCGTGTTAAGTTTTAACACATGTATTTAAAGTCATAAGAGACTTCGAGCTATATATATTACTTACTAAACGTAGTGTTACATTTTCTGCTGTAGTATTCTTGCAAATGTTTTAGCTTACTTTATTTGGCTGAACACTTCACTTCCCACTTCCCTTCGTACTGTATCGACGCTCCATTATTTGTTTAATTATTAATATTAGAGTGCCAACACTTGAAATGAGGCGATACTAATGATTTCCACGGCTGAGGCCTTATGCTGTAGTCTCATTCGTATACCAACTGCCCGCCGCACTGAGTGGATTGCAGTTTTGGTATGCTTGAACACCAATTTGGTCTTCGTATACGAACTCTGTCCGTGTGGCCGAGAGCGAGGAAACCCTAGTAATTAATGTTTTCAATTCGTATGGGGCTGCTAATTCAATCATTCCTATTGAGAGAATGTATTTATGGATCTCGGAACACTACATATACTATTATATAGTAATTCTACATACAGTTTCGTATCGCAAACCCAATACGTAATTCGTATACAGCAGTAATAGTTACATTTGGAAACAACTAGATAGCGCTAAAAGTTATAAATTTTATTCATTATTAATAAATTCTAGTTGTATGTAAGTGTAAATAATTTAAATGTATACTTATTAGTTTATAAAATATAGAAAGGTTTACTAAATGTGTACATTTTAAAAACAAATTATTGTTTATTTAAAATTAAGGATATTACGCAAGTGTAATTAAATATTTTCAAAGTGTATTAATGGAATCGTACATACATTCAGATTTCTCTGTGCGACTTCTTTAATGTTGTCGATTTATTCAAAAAGCACTAAAATATCCCTCTAAAAATAATAAACTCGTAATTATATTAGTTACGTTTTCGGCTTCGGCGTAGGTATGGCCTACTATTCAAGTTGATTATCTGTAATGTAATTGGAAGATTTACTCAACAATTTTAATATCTAAAACCTAAACTCTGCCACTGCCATGTTGGATAAACACAAAATAGTTACCGCCTATTTCTAATCAACATAGCCCACTTGTCTGATTGGCTAGTCACCGCGAAAATATAGTCCGGCGGGAGAAACAACTCTTATACGAACGCTCGAGTGGTTTTTCTAGCATAGGCCTTCTGAACTGCAAATACTCCCTTTGGTCGCTCCCCACCCCGTCTGCACTGTGCAACTTGCACCGTCTCTAATGACATCTCTGTCGACGAGAAGGTAAGCCCATTTACCTATGTCAAGCTGTCGCACGACCTGTGAAGTTTCAGACAACGTGAAATACTCTGTAACTCAGTTCAAAACATTCCTATGTCCAAATCGTACTTTGCAGTATTATACATTAAAACAGATTTTGTTAATTTAATTAAAAAGTATTAACATTAAGCCAATGGTAAATGCCGTAGTGAATCACAAATAAAATTATTTACCCATGCAGATAAAAACATTGACTAGTTTTTGATGGGAAAGACACTTTTCTCGTATAACATGTCTGTGCAGAAAAAAACTGCCTATTTTAAGGGGCAACAATTAATATTTAAAATTATAATGTAGACTTTTAAAAAATACAATTTTGAAGGTTTTAAGTTCCTTTAGTGTTTCCAGAAAACTGCGTTTCAAAAGAGCGTATAGTTCTTTTGAAATGTGCTAGTAAATATTAACATTGATGGTAAATGGAGGCAAAATGACTCCTACCGACTCTTAAAAGAGAGAGAAAACGCCAGCATGTTTATCGTAATGAACGTTGACTCCAGACTCTGCGATTAGAAGCACGTTTTTTCCACTCCTAACAGTGGTATTTGTTTTCCTTTTTGCTTATTCTGTTCATATTATAGATTACAAATTATCTATTCACGCTACCCTACAGTAAAAACTAAATGCCAGACGAAGGCATCCCATGCGATGTGACGGCTTTTTTTTTGTTTTATTGTTTATTGCCGATTTTCAACTAAAATTCTTGATTAATGAATTAACACAAGATTTCGGCGCAGCCGGGGGGGGGGGGGGGGGAGATGGGGCGTGGCAGTGTTGGTGAGACGGCCGTTTGTTTTGCGTGAATACGTCTACGTTGACGCGCTCGGACGCCTTGGTGTTATTTTTACGTCGTCGGCACCGCTTCACTCGATCATATGGGGTTTTATGGGTAAAGACTGTTCACGATAAAGTGAGCGCTTTTGAAATCAACCTTAGAAAAAAGTCACTGCCACTACCTGCATATATTTTAACGGGCGCACTGAGTGACTTGTGCCCAATAAAGTTGGTAACGATTTGGGGGGGAGGGGGGGGGGGGCAGTAGTGCCATATATTAACGTCGAATAAAAATTGTTAGGTAACCATTTGCCATAATTTAAATTATTTCTTTCGCTTTCTGTTTTTTATCCATCGAAGAGTAAAAATGAGTAGATTTGTACAATATTTACTTTTCTAATAATTTCACAGTTTCACTTAACAGATGCTTAAATAAAGTGACGAGGCCCATAGCAATTTTAATTTTACATAAGGCGGTAGAACACACAACGTGTATACAAGTACATCTTAATCAGGGCTTTCAAAAGTGTTCATTTTACCGTGAACAGCCTATATATCTGTATTGCTTTTGAGATGTTCTTTCCAACCGTATACGGTTTCTGTATTTCGAATTGGCTTTTTGATGAGTATAGGCCGAAATTGTGTTAAGTTTTCTTAATTTTTATATATATAAACTCATACAATTTCACCATGACCACGCCACACAAATCTTTTTAAACACGCAATCGATTGATCTTGACGAGAGCTGTCGATTGAAACTAAAACGAGCGTCGTAGCTCCTCCTAGTCAAAAGTTATACTACGCGGACGTTATGAGACGTGGCGAAACGAACTAAATATAGCCCCCCCCCCCCCCCCCCCGCCTTGTCTCATGACACACAAGATGCTTTACAGTCCTCACTCAACGTAGCATATTCTTTGATCCTTTGGCAATCGAGTGGTGTAATTGAATTTTGAATGTAGACGATAGATTCGGAGCTGCAATGCCAAACTGTATCCCCCAATGTTGTTATCATCGGATTTTCTGGATTGCCTCCCGTTATGGTCACAAATTTAAAGACATATTCACGACAAAAGGTGAAACTTTCTACGACGAAACTACAGAGGGTATTGCGTTATAGAAGTTTCGAGACGGTAGTGAAAATGTTTACAATGATGGATGTTCTGGGACGCCTACAACCAGTAAAAGTGAACACAATAATTTCAACACTGTGCGTACACCGTCGCGGTGAAACACCAAAGGTCAAATATTAGTTTCAATTCAATCCCTTTGGCCCAAACATGTCTGCTTCGGCGCATCAAAAATGGCACAAACTTCGTAAAAGTCGATCAGAACTGGTGACGAATAGCAATTTTTTTTGGGTACGGCTCTGAAACTAAAGTCCTGTATTAACGGCCTGCCAATGTAAAGATTGCTATGTAATTCCCTAAAATATGTTGATAATAAGCTACATCACCAGGCCACATAAAAGGCAAGGAGTACTGTTACTGCTGTAGAATTAGTGACGTCTGGAGGACTCAGTACGTCCTAAAAGGCACTGCATTGGGAAACTGCGAATGACAACTCAGACAATGTAAATAAAAGGCTATATCTCGCTGCACTGTTGTTCAGAGAGCTGAGATCCCCATTTTTCCTTAGATTTTGAGTCTAGCGAGTTATTTATTTTCTCTAATACGAAATCATATCTAAAGCCACCAGGTAAATCTCTTATTTGTGCGGAAGTATAGGCCTACAACTACAAGAAACAGAAATAAATCTGCTACACGCCAAGTGTTATAAAATTAAGTACGTACATTGTGTATATTGGTTTCTTGTTACAGCAAGCGGGCCTGAAACCTTTTTGTAATAACTGTAATGTTGTTAGATACATCATTATTGCAACGTCATTTAAGAAGCGGTATTCTCATTAAAATTACGGGACGTGTATGGGTGACACTAAGTCAATCACTGACGTGACAATCCACAACACTTCGTCACAGCAGTATGGCATATCTGTTCCAAAGCTGTATGCTGTAACATGGTCATTAACACGTTAGTCTACTGAGTAACATTACTTATATTACTTACTTGTGTAACATATTGATAGTGTTTTCAGCTTGTCTGCGTATCTGAAGTCTGTTCCTCATTTACTATAAAAACATTTTTACTGGTCAGGTACATATATATTATTATGTAGTAGTGATTTCCTGTTCAACTAAACACAAAAAAAAAAACGTGAACTAGTAAATATTATTATATTATTATACTATTCATTTTCTATGAAAATAACATGGCACGTTCTGTCACAACATATGTGTTCTGGCGTGTCCCTCCGATCCGTACAATATCACACGAATGACTCCTAGCGAAACTGATTTTCAACCTTCTATTACATTTACCCTACCACTGTGGTGTGGCTGTTTACATGCCGGGATTTTGGTGGCAAGAGAACTTTGCTCCAGTCCCAAGTAAGACATAAGGATGTGTGCAGAACTGATGAGCAAGTCGGGGTAAGTATTATGTAATATCCCCCTCCTTTTATTTCGGTTGGTTGAAGAGTATAGATTAACTAAAAAATAAGGCCTCTTCGAGGGAAAATCTCTAGACCTGTCAACACCAAATACATTTTGCATCACCTAATCAGGAGATTAATTTGTGAAGATTACTAGCTTAATATAAAATTTCGAGAGAGCTTCCTGTGAGGGTTTGAAGGTCATTTGTAGGTCGTGGCTAGCCAGGGATGGCCAGGCTGCTGAAGTGAGCTAATGGGATGTGCATATACTGTAGCTAGACGTGTTCCACCTGTTAGCAAGGGAAGAGGCGACCATGGACACTAAGTGATGGGTTTAGTTGGCGCCCTGGACAGCAGGTAGTGACGCTCCAAAGCTGTAAGCACCTTTGTGAAAAGCTCTCTCTTTCAAATTGCTGGAGAGAAGAGACGCTTTTTCAAGCGTAAATCCATATGAACAATAATCATAGGCTGTTCACGGTCAAGTGAGCACTTTTTAAGACCCTTATAAATTTTTCCTTTCATCCAATATCTATCTTCCTGCTGCTTTTTATTATAAACATAGCAATGTGACCAATAAACACAGTGTATACATTTCACCGGTATCAATCAAAATTTAATGCCTGATGCTGCAATACGATATATTTATTAGCGGTTAATGACTGTTGGGAGGGCCTTAAAAAGTGCTCACTTTATTGTAAACAGCCTATACCAAAGGGAGGCAAGGCTACCGAAACAAGGGCAACTGCACAACGTTATAACCACACGAATACTGGGATGGTTCGTTATTAAAGGTAATGGTCAATTCCTTCCTCTTTCCTGCTTCTCCGAGCAATGAGCTGTGTCTCTAATGACCTCTCTCTCAACGAGCCGACTCACATTTCAGTTAACAAGGGGCTCGTTATTTTAACTTTGCTTTAACTCCGTGCTACAATATTTTTTTTTACAAAACACAGCTGGTTTCACACTGAGGTTAAGAAAGGCTCGTTTATCATGCGTAGTAATTCAGTACTTGAAATATGTTGTAGCTGGTATCTGAAAAATTGTAGTGTAAATATGTGTTTATTTGAAAGTAAATGAACGTACGAGCAGTTGTAATATTTAAAAAAATGTTGCATCTGTGTGCCAATAATCTCAGTTCTTACCTAAACTGACACCAACTGGAGCCATAACTTTTCTTTAATTCCACATTTCTTGTAATCATTCCTATGTTTATCATTTACGTACACACAAACGGGATTACAACTTTAATTTCTGTTTCAATCATAGCATAATATATAATATAAAATTAAGATGCAAGATGGTAGAAATAAAAACTAGTCTAGAAACAAAACAAATAACAGTCGTCCCTTGAATCTGATTGGCCACAACTACGACACCTTTAGGTTATTTTGAAGTTGGCCCAACTTCTACTATGTAAAACTTACCTTCGCGATGCTCTTAATTCTTTGTGAACACAATACTGCGCGATCTATACCTCAACATAACGCAACGAGCTCCGTGTCAACTGCTCTACTTCAACCACGAATGTTATCATTTGTATAACTGAATTTATAAAAAAATTGTAAACATTATAATTACATTTATTACATGCAATTAGAGTAGGGGCCGCAGTGACCGAGCGGTTAGCCTGCTAGCCTCTCACCAAGATGAACCAGGCTTGATTCCCGGCCGGGTCACTCCCGGATTTTCGCAAGTGTGAATTGTGCGGGACAATGCCGCTGGTCGGTGGGTTTCCTCGGGGTTCTCCCGTTTCCCCCGCGTTTGCATTCCGGCGCTTCTCTTTATTAACCTCACTTCTCTCATCGGCTCCCAAGACGTCAATGTTAACAGCCGCCCAAATATCTCCACTCCAGTCCACTTAAACAATCAAAATAAAATATCCTTAATATTTGATAAGAAACATAATTTTATAACTTTATTATTTTACAACATTCAAATAACTAAATTTTAGCGAACTGTTGTTTACCATACATGTTTTCTTCTTTCAAATGCAAATTAAATAGTACTTTTGGGATACTTTTCGTTGTGAGCCCTGCATGTTGTACAGGATGGTGCAGAGTTCTACAGTTGGAAACCACTATGTACTATTACCTTCTATTTTAAGCTGGAAGCCTGGCTGCAACAGACTTGAGTTATAGGGAAGGGTTCGTATATAAATACCTACCCCCTCGACAACATAACCCAACTTGCAATCCGCATGGTCGTGGAAGGGGGGAGGGGGGCAAGGCGACCTCACACTGACCCCGAACCCTGCCAGCCGCATGCATAATGCAGCGGCCCAGGTAATTATATTCCAGCGCCGCGCATTAAATATGAGGTCTCCCAGCCGGCAGTTCGATAGTTCGCGGGCCGGAGACTTGCTGCAAACAATTGCACACTACCCCCCCCCCCCACCCGTAAATAAGGGTGGCGTGCTATTTGGTATAGCAAGAACCAGCGGGTAGGGACGGACCCGCACCAACGTGGCGGCGGACAGACGGACAGCACGGAAGAATGCGGTGGAGAGCACGCAAGACCGGCCAAAGCGAGTGTGGTCCACAGTGCTATACAGCGTGTTAGAAAGAAATAAAAAGACCAAAAAAGCTGATAACTACGTGAGGGAATAAAAAAGAAATATAATTCTCTGGACATCCGTGGCCACAAACTCATAGTTCCTTGGCTCATTTACTAGGATACACAGGTAACTGCATAATTATTGGTTGTGGAGCACACGTAGACGGAGGAGCAAAGCAAGCATTTCAAGGCTATTTTTAAAAGTGAATCATTACACAAAACTCGGCTGCACTTGTATCAATTACTTGAAATATTGCTGAAATGATTTATGTAGATAACTAGCTGATCCCGGCGAACGTTGTTCCGCCTATGTTTGACCGTTGTATCGCTAGCATTTTCCCCTTTTAGCTGATCCTGGCGACCGTTGTTCCGCCTATGTTTGACCGTTGTATCGCTGGTATTTTTCTCTTTTAGCTGATCCCGGCGAAAGTTGTTCCGCCTATATCCCGTTCTATTTTGCCTTCTCAATCCGTCCTCTCTATTACGTCTGGTACGTCGACCGATGTTTGACCGCAGTATGGCTGGAATTTTTCTCTTTTAGATCTACAAACATTTCCTTCGCGTATTAGCAAAATCGGCCCATAAAAATAGAAGTTAGACTCCAGCGCCACCTATCGAAATCAAACATAACTAAAAACCTTACTCGGCACCTCAATAACATATGGTGTAAATATGATCTCAATTGGTCCAGTGGTTAGTAAGTGATGATACCGTTTAATCACGCACAGAGGATTTTATATATTGTTACGTGCTGCAGCTGGCGCCGACTCGGCTGCCCCCCGCTGTGGTAGGAGACCCACCTCGCCCTCCCCTCTTTCTGGAACGATGCGCTCGCGACCTGTTGCCTTCCCACCCCCTTCAGGGAATCTCGTGAATACCGACAGCGTCGAGACTTGCTGGCGCCACCAACCTCCTCTCGCCTGCTAGAGATTCCGATATGTTTAGCGACGACGCAAGAATGTTCTGGTGAGACTGGTTGGAGCCTCGGCTATCCGCGACGCATCATGCGAGTTGGGTAAGATTGTAGGTGGCGGCCTAAGACACTATATATATATATATATATATATATATATATATATATATATATATATATATATATATATATATATATATATATATATATATATATATATAGCTTCAAACCCAGCGACTATGCTTGTACACTGACATAGGGCATACTTGAGCCCGCGACCCCTCTCCTAGTCGTGGATGTCTATGTTATGAATTTACCAACTATAACTCAAATGGTGTGAAAATTACACCAACCTATGCTTATACACTGACACATGTCATACTTGACCCTGCGACCCTTCTTCTAGTCGAGGATGGAGTCTATGTTATAAATTTGATGACTAACTTACACGGTTCGGAAATTACAGCCACCTATGCTTATACGTTGATATGTGGCATATTTACATAGCGACCCTTCTCCTAGTCGGGATGGATGCCTATGTTATGAATTTCACAACTATAACTTAAACAGTTCGGAAATTATTGCCAACTATGCTTATAATTTAGCATGGGGCATATTTGACCTGCAGGCGGCAGTGTTACGTGAGATCCGATCGTTCGCGATGCCTTGATGCCCCACCGCCACTGCTGGCGAGGTGCTGGCCGCCAAAATGGTCGACACCCTCTGTAGATCGACAAATATCTTGGGTAGACATAGGTCGGCGATACCAAGATGGCCGCCGAGAATGACTTCTCAATTTGGCAGGAATGTCTCAATTTCCGATCGATTCTGACGCATTGTGCAAACCTTCGCCACAATGTGCAAACTGCCCGGATTATACTAATTATCACTGGCTGCTAAGATGGCCGCCGGTGGAGCGAGAGAAATTAGGGAAATTTTGAGGGGGAAAAGGGAAAAAGTGACGTTTTTGTACGCAAAATCGAACGTTTTGGACGGGAAAAAGGGAAATTCTCACTTCTGGAGTCCTCAGCTCAATGCCAGGTATTGTTACATTAGGTCCGCATGTCCGCCGCCAGACGCCAGGTACGCCAGAACCGCCTTTTTTTATACTACTTCCTTCAGATCCACCAAATTATCGGGTCGGTTGAATTGGTGGATTAATAGGTTTCACCGGACTCGAGAAAAACAGCATTTTTCGAATGTCCGGTGTACACCGGCGGATGCACCTGTGAATGTTTGAAAACGGGGATTGAGTATAGCCTATGAACAATATGCTCTGCCCTCGAGCGCCCACGCTTCACGCCAAACATTTTATTGAGAAAACATTTTACGCTTTATAAATAAACATGTTAAAAAAATATACATTTTATTGTGAACTATATAACTCACAACCAAAATAATGCTAAATATTTAAATACTTTTTATTAAATAATTTTTTTCCCAGGCACGAGTCCTTGTGCTGCAGCACCTGTCACAAGCCCCTAAGAATGGCTCTGGTAACCGCATCTATTGGTCAGCGACCTGAAATACTGCACGCTTTTCTTATTGGCACCTAGCTAGTAGCAGCGCCCGGACAAAGGGGCAAGCGCTGGTATCCAACACCTGGACGTTGGTTTTAGTTGGTAAGGACTGACACCGGTCGTTGGCAAGAGTTCTTCTTTGTCTCGCAAAAAAAGAAAAGTGGGAGGGGGAGGACGACTTGCAAGATAAATACTGTCCGGTGTTATTTTTATACGACTGCCGGTGGAGGGGAGTTTTTTTTTATGACTGAATGTCTCGTCGACAACGGGGTCATTAGCGCCGGACCTAGCTGCTCGAACTGCCACGCACGGGGGCGGAGCAGGCTATGACCTGTACTAATGAACCATTCCGACACACTCCTGTGGAGTGCTCAAGGAAAGCCGAAATCAGAATGATATCACTGGGAACCTAAGCCAGGTACTTACGAAAGCGAGCCTAGCGGATTTGGACAATGCTACCTTGTTAGAAGCAAGGGGGAAGTATTATGTTCCATCTCAATCTACCGCACACGGTTTATATTTAAAACATCCGAGATCAACATTTGAAAATTAAAACGTACTTAGTTGTGCGTATTTCCACGCCACATCGCAATGAGTGCTCGCAGTAAATTTGGTGCAGCGATACAGAAAAGTAGATCCACGTCTTACAGTCGTACTTAACGAGAGCGTGCGACATAAATCGACGCTACCTACATTAATCGTATCATAAAATTGCAAGAAGAAAAATAAACCAAGAAAGGGAAATCCAACGTCCCAGTATTTACTAACTTCGTGAGCAAATATTTTAAGTAGCTTGTGATGCGTTTCTTTCAAGGTGTTACTGACATAATATTTTCGCATGTGTGAATCGTAACGGACGATGCCGCTGGTTGGCGAGTTTTCTCGGGGATCTCCCATTTCCTCCACCCTTACGTTCCGGCGCTGCTCCATGATCACCACGTTTAGGAGTGAAGTGAAGTGAGTTTGAAGCAGCGCCAGAATGCAAGGGCGGGGGAAACGGGAAGTATCCGAGAAAACCAGCCGACTTGCGGCATCGTCAGGCAAGATTCCTACATGCGAAAATTCGGTTCGCCTCGTTGAGAGTGGGGTGGTCTGACCACTCAACTACCGCGGCCCCATGATACACACTGAGTAGAAAAATATATCGTAAAGAGTGTTTTCAGAAATGCTTAATAAACCGGAGGCTGCCGACACTAAACTTATTTTTAATTTTAATTACGAATACAAACAAACATGAATTACATGGATATAACATACATTAAAAAATGACTAAAGGCTGTTCACGATAAAGTGAGCACTTTCGAAATTAACCTTAGAAAAATGTCACAGCTCGTACCTACATATATTTTAATGGGCGCCCTGTGTGACATGCGCCCAGCAAACTTGGTAAAGATGGATGGGAAAGTAGTTCCGTATCTTAATGTCGAATATAAAGTGCTAGGTAACAATATCTATTACCTTTAATTATTTCATTCGCTTTCTGTTTTTTTTAAGCATCGAAGTAAAAAAGTGAGCAGATTTGTAAATATTTACTTTTCTAATAATATCACAGATTCACTTGACCGACGCATGAATAAAGTGATGATGGCCATGATAATGTTAATGGTACATAAGGCGGAAGAATACAGAAAGTGCATACAAGTAGATCTTAAGCAGGGCTTTCAAAAGTGCTCATTTTATCGCGAATAGCCTATAATCTTTACCAAAAGAAGGCCGGGCCTGAAAATACAGCCATTAATAAAAGTTAACGTCTCTTTAGACACACGGCATAATAAAGAACATAATACACACATTATCGCATCCTTACAGTGATTGGAATACGTTTTACGTCGGACTGCCTTGAAGAAGAACGGCTAAACAGGAAGTGACCCTTGAAATTTCAAGTAAATTCAGTCGCGAAAGTGGAGTAACAGAGGGTTTTTGGTCTAGAAATGATCACCCGGGGGGGGGTGGGCCCGTGGTGGCGCGCGACCCATAATTCGCCACGCTCATTTGCCTAGGGTTAGGAAGTAAGAAGATGGTTAGAGATGGAAGAGCGGCTGCACTGCACGACTTGGTCGAGACCTCTCTACACGAGCGTGACGACCGCAGCCGGCGAGAAGCCTGCATATCCTGCCAGCAAGCATCGTCTGCCATCTTGGATCACGTCAGGAAATTCCCCCTTTTCCCCTTGAATACTCAAAAACACCTAACTTTTCCATAAAAATTTCCCGAATTTCCCCCCAAATTTCTTTTTTCCCTTTAAAATTCCCTTTTTCCCCTCAGAAAATCACCGAGCCACCCATTTGCAAAAACGAGCTCTCAATGCCATTTCATCCAATTCGGGGGGGGGGGGGGGGGTGAGGCCTCACTTTTTATCACCAGACCTCCGCACCCTCCCACCACCCCTAGCCAAGCTCACCTCACCTCTACGCTCCCCAAAAATCACTATATATATATATATATATATATATATATATATATATATATATATATATATATATATATATATATATATATATATATATATATATATATACACACACACACACACAACGTTACCTCACCCTCCCCCTGCTCGACTCCAAGATCCTAAAGTTTCCCATCGCCTTAGCTCAAATCGAAGTATACACAATGAAGTTGCTAATGCTTACTAAATATAATTCACAGGCGAAAATTAATTCCCATGTATTAATTTTACTAAATCACAGAGGAGCATGAATTTGAGTTAAACGCATGTTCATACAGTACTCTGATTTGAAATAACTAACTTTCAAAATTAACTTCTGTTGGCCTGTTCAATAAAAACAATCGTCGACTTCAAAAATATAATAACATTAAGTTAAATAAAAAACCCTGCTTCTATTATGATTTGAAACACCAAACTGTAAAACGCTTTTCTATTGATCGAAACCAGACAATAGAATTTCTATTTTGCGAGTTCAGTTTTAGAGCCATTGCCCCTGTGGGGGACATGGGAAGCCATTAACAATGAAAGAAACGAAGATAGAGCAATCCACAGGATTATTTTTATTAACTATGAGAGCCAATATTTTATACGAAACAACGTACATCTGCAGAGTTTTTTTTCGACGCCTTACGTCTTATATGTTATCACGGCGAATGATAGCCTATCATGCGAAATAAATGCACCAATGTTGCAGTACAGTTAAGTTGGCAATAACCGGATTACCCTCTTGTAGTTTTTTCTGTACTGGCTTTCTAAAACCTGCTAACTTCATTTGACGCATTTGGAATTAAGTTACGTCCTACGCACCCCGTAAGGACGCCGCCTGCAGCCACAAAGTTAAAATGGGGAATCAGTTTTTAAAGAAAATGCCTTCTGGATACATCAATTTTAATCATAAATGCTGCAAACAAAAATATTTTACGTGACATACCGTAAGGTGGATTTCCACCCGCCATCTTGGATCTATCGATTTTTCGCCAAAGCTTCTATTTCAGAAGGTTTATCGAAATTTCCCGCACGACATATTCTAAATAACAGCGTCCCAAACTTCATCGAACTGCCACAGCTTCGCTACATTTATTAATTTTTAGTTGGTAACTGTTGAGGCGAAACGTGAGATTATATCTTACCAACGATAACAAAGGCGACGATATCGACAATAATCAAGAAATACTGGCCGCAGACAATGCAATAGGCAATGCTCTGTGCTCTGTCGTTCCAAAAAAAAAACATGATATAGGCCGCTCACTGTAAAGTTAGCACTTTTTAAAGCCCTTCAAAATTTTGATTTTAAGCCAATTTTATTATTTAAGCCATATTTTAATATCAGCATTGATAGTGACTACGATGTATACTTTCACCACTCTCAAAAGTTAATGTCTGAGACTGTAATGAAACATATTTATTAGTGGTTAATGACTGTATCATGAACAGCCTATGCAAAAGCGTATTTCTAGAGTAGGCAACAATTTCATAAATGCAATATGACGGGTAGGAATCTCCCTTAAGGAATACTAGCACGTCAAGAAATCTGGTACATATTTGTTTTTTTTTTTTTTACCCAAAATTTAACATTAAAATTTACAGTTTCCAAAAAAATTATGGTTTCTTTAAATTTCTTAACGTAGCGGTATTAAAAAAAAAAAAAAGAAAAAAAAAAGAAAACGTCGCGCTGTATATTTCTTGCTGTTTGAAACATTTATTTTTGAAGTTATGCACTGAGAAGGTATTTCTTTTGACTCGCCACTTCGTGGCTGCGCTATGGGCAGGAAGCAACACTCACGAAACAACCGTGTTGTTGGTGTGTGGTTGTAGAAGAAAAGAGATTGTGGGCCTAGCAGAAAAAGGGGTGGGGGGAGGGGGTGTTGGGCGGAAACCGCTGAGCTCGCCGAGGCGTGACATCTTCGGCGACTTTGCTTCCGGGAAGAGCGGCTGGCGACCCGTGTCCTCGGGGCAGCACGCGCCGTGTCCATGTATGCGCGAACCGCACGACGTCTGTTCCGGCACCGCGCCGCCGCCGCCATCTTGCCAAATGGAGCGTGGAAATCCACCCCGCGGGTCAGTGTTGGCATCTGCAGCGATCATCTGAAACTGTTACGGTGGCCGCCTTGTGTTGAGGGAATTTTACACGTCGGAGCGCTAGGGGCGACCGAGACATGCGCATCAACTCTCTCATCGCCTCTACGCGCAAAGCGCTGAACTGGCTTGTAGTCTTGCCGACGATAATGCGCCTCTATGAGACTTTCAGCGGAGACCTTACCATTTTATGACGTAATAATAAAAATAAAGGTTTTTTTAATGTTTTGAACCGGAATGTTCGTACCTAAAAATGACCGCAAAAATACCCGTTTGAGTCATTTTATTTATTTATATACTGCGCCTTATTTTTATTTGGGCACAGTTAAGCCATAATTAGCCTTTTCTGCCACTGAACCCATTGTATAAACATATCCTACACACGTCCTATATATAAAAGCAATAATTAAAGTAAAAAAAATTCTTAAATCAATATATCTAGCTCTCATGACTAATGGTAATGTAATATACACTACGCTAATATAGCAATCGCTATCACAAAAACATACTTGAGAGAGAAATGGAGGAGCAGATAAACGTATATAGACGCGTAACGTTTGCTAAATGCTATCTGGTATGCAGACCTGCACACCGTTCGACGGCTTACCCAGGCGGCCACCATTGCTGCAACCGTAGTGTGACTATGGGGTAGAGTGATCTCTCGGGTTGCGCAGGACCAGTCTCCGTGTCAAAACATTGAAACGCTTTTCTTCCAACACGACTATCGCAAACACGTGGATAGGTTTTGGGGTGAACACAGTTTAGCAGACAAGTGCGTAGCGCTTACCTTAGTGGAGCAAGGGAGCACGGAACGCGATGTTGGAGAAAGGAGAGCACCGCAGCGGAGGGAAGACGGGCGATGTGAGTGCAAGTCTGATGCAGGCTATTCACGGTAAAGACTAGCACTTTAGACCGCCCTGCTTAAGATATACTCGTATGCACGTTGTGTATTTTTCCGCCCCATATAAAATTAACGTTCCCTTGGGTATCATCACTTTATTCGTGATCGCAATTACCCCACCAAATTTTGTGTATCTTCTAATTTCATTTTTCACTAGATTTTTTTTGTGAATGTTAAACATGTTATTAATATGCTAATTAATTGGTGGTAGCAAATATACATGTTGAAGTTTATGTTCATGTACTTTTATTAACTAATTCTTATTTCCACTTATTTTATTTACAAAACCGTTTGAATTGGTCGGAATTGCCCCAATCTACCCTATATGTTCACGGTAAAATTAGCACTTTTGGAAACCCTGCTTAAGATCTACTTGTATGCATGTTGTGCCTTCTTCCGCCTTATTTAAAATTAACATTGCCACGGGCCTCCGCATTTGATTCATGCGTCAGTCTACTGAAACTTTAAAATGATTAGGAAAGTAAATATTTTAAAAATTTGCTGCTCATTTTTACACTTCTATGGGTTAAAAAAGCAGAAAGCGAAATGAATAATTAATATTATTAAATAGGGTTACCAAACACTTTTTATTCGTCGTTAAGATACGGAACTACTTTCCATCCTACGTTAACAACTTCACTGGGCGCATGTAACTCAGTGCGCCCGTTAAAATATAATGCAGGTAGGGCCAGTGACTTTTTTCTAAGGTTGATTTCAAAAGTGCTCACTTTATCGTGAACAACCTTTACAAACATTTCATCGAGGCCACGGCCTTCTCTGGACGTGCGTGAGAGGAATCAATTTCGATACTGCGCGTATCGCTCATTTCATCCGAGTATACTGTAGAATTAAAGAGATTATCGCTGTAATCATAAGTGAGGTTCAGGGACAGTCGCTAAAGTTGGCGGGAATATACTTGAGGCAGTGCTGCATCTCACATGGACCTCTCACGTGGTCTGCTCCAGAGTAAGCTCGCCTAGCAAATGTTAATCCTATCACCTGCTGGCAAACCTACAAGTTTCATCTGTAAAGATATATTTTGCTAAAGTATATTAGTAGCTGCTTGATGTAGTGCACGCAGGCTAAGCAGCAGCCAGAAAGCTAGTTTTTTATATCGTCATATGAGATAGTGGATGTAAAAATAACCACTTAATATGAATTATTAAAAAATACTTTTAAATAAATGGTATTAGTATTAAAATTAAGTAGATATAGGCATAAATTTGCAATATAAATGAATCTCCAAAATAATTTGCTTGCACTTTAATTGCCTTAAATATCGAAACTCATCATAATGTAAAATAAATAATCCAAAACTGTATAATGATCTGATATAACGATGAGTTGACAGGAAAAAAAAATCCAGATGGCAAAACTCACTTATGGATGACGTGAACACCTACTCAAAAATACGCTAAAAAAGTACTGAAATTAGTACATGGTTAACTTACATTCTTGCTATTTGGGATATATCAGAAATCATACAGTTAAACCAATTCAGATTGATAGTTGCGAAAATACGCTCCCCCCAACGGTTTAAAATGTGAATTTTGCAACTGTCGGGCTGCTGGGATGAATGACATAAAGGTTGCTTCACGCTTGGATACGGGAAAGCATCGACGGGGCTTTGCGGTTGAGTGTGTGTATTTTTGGGTACGAGAGAGAGAGAGAGAGAGAGAGAGAGAGAGAGAGAGAGAGAGAGAGAGAGAGGAGAGAGGAGAGAGAGAGAGAGAGAGAGAGAGAGAGACAGACACACACACACACACACACACACTTTGGCCCTGAACGCTGAAACTCTACTCTGGAATCAATGCAAAGGGTCTCCTGAATGGCGTGGTAAAGAACGGCGCTATATGTACATGTATGTACACACAAATAAATATGGAGATATACGCCTAAAGGCTGTTCACGATGAAGTGAGCACTTTTGAAATCAACCTCAGAAAAAGTCACTGCCCTCCCTGCATAAACTTCAACGGGCGAACTGAGTGACATGCGCCCGGTAAAGTTGTTCACGATGGATGGAAAGTAGTTCCACATCTTAACGTCGAATAAAAAGTGTTAGGTAACCATTTCTGAGAATTTACATTATTTATTTCGTTTTCTGTTTTTTTTTTTTTTAATGCGCCAGATGTGTAAAAATTAGCAGATTTATAAAATGTTTAGTTTTCCAATAATTTCACAGTTTCACTAGACCGACGCATGAATCAAGTGACGAGGTACATGGCAATGTTGATTTTACATAAGACGGAAGAATACACAACGTGCCTACAAGTAGATCTTAAGCAGGGCTTTCAGAAGTGCTCATTTTACCGTGAACAGCCTATATGAACATACACAGGATGGTCCGCCAAACGCGGGCGCCCCCAAAATCTCCGGAACGGTAGGAGTTAACGATATGCGGTTTTCGATAAATGAAATTACGTACGAGAGCAAGTAATTTGCCGCAAAGTGACTATTCGTAACACGTGTACAGACAGAAATAATTAAACCACATATGATTTTCCCCCTGGAAAGAAACATTTATTTCAACGGCTTCTGAAAGTACGTGTAAAGAGGAATTCAGTGATATAGCATACGCAATGGAAAGTAACACAGAAACGCCAAGAAATAATGTGCAAATATGATTAAGTTAAGTGTGCCGGTAGCATGGGGCAGTGGACCTGTACTCACATCTGTAAGCAAGCAACGTTACCTCACCTCTTAGTTTCCTTTTTCCCTCGAAATAAAATAAACAGAGCCCCAAAAAATTTAACTCTTCAATTAAAAAGTAAAACAGGTTGAAATGCCAATCTAACTATAATATCCTACATTAATTAATGTACGGAAATTAGCTATCAGTGCATGCCATGACAGGGAACACGAGGGAGGAAAATGCAAGTGTGCTTTGGACTCAAAACATTTGTTTACAAACGTCTTTTTCTTCAGTGACAAAACAGCTGCGGTGGAAGGATAAATTGTGGCCGTGCTATTTTTCGAGAACTGTCAAAATTTACCCCACTTACATGAAATGGACAATAACTATGATACACGAGGGTTACGAACACACGGTCATTTTTTAAAGGGCTTGTGAAGATAATAGATAATTTCCAGGCAAGAACTTCTGTATGTATTTTGTGGAAAAATATAGTCTGTTGACGGTTAACTGATCACTTTCGCAAGTCCTGCTTCAGATATACTTTTCTACTAAATTTGTATATTTCTGTCATATGTAAATTTAACATTGTTATGGACCTTCTCTCCTTATTCATGCACCAACCATGTGAAACCCTCAGACTGTTAGGAACCTAATATATTACTAACTTTAATATTCGTTCTCTTAATACATACAAATAAAAAAAAATGTTAACTGAATTTGATGTAAATTTAAACATCACACTGGAAATACAAGACTTGGTTGGAGCAATTTTCGTTAATTTGCTACCAACTAACTGTGGGCCTGCATGTCGGTGTTTATACAGTTGACAGGCAACGATTGTTCAAATGCTTACTTGGAAAGTGCTAACTTCACCGTGAACAACATCCTGTAAGTGGTCTGTCTGCAGCTTGGCAAAGGCGATGTTGTTTGCAAAGCAGCAGCACGACACTGCTGCAGTTGCTGTTTATCTTCGTAGTGCACGTGTATAAACAGGAACCACTGGAAGGTTGAAGATAAGTTCGCCCAACACCTTCGCGGCGCCTCCTCGCAAACACGGAAGTGAAGTGAAGTGAAGTGTGCGCGTGCGTGTGTTGTTGAGGAACTCGGTGTGCGTGGGTGGGGGGGGGGGGGGGGGGGCAGCTCCCGTCACAAGATAGCCACAACAAGGACGTTTCACAGAGGAGAGCGTGTAACAGCAGGCACGATAACAATATTCACATTGTGGGTGCATTCGCTCTACTTGCTCCAACACATTTGACACCACCAGTACCACTGACGAAAAAAACTGTTCCAGCACAGAGGGGAGCAACCCTTTAAACGTCCCCTTCGAAATTTTTGCTTACCTTTCACAGTTTAAATTTCTAGGCTTCTGGGTTTGAGCCCAGAAGCCCAGAAATTGACAATGGCCGCGAAAACCTTCGAACTATTTTTTCACATTTTACTTGACGCGATCGTCTAAATACACATGGTTAAGGGCGCCTGACCCCTAAAAATGTATGATTTTATATTTGTAACAAACATGGTTCAAATAGTACACATTGTATGTGATGACATTTACCTCGAATAAAAATTTTTCACTTTATATTTTTTGAATAATGTGATGTCAGATACAAAATCCTTCTGTTTTGTAGCAGCAGTAATGACAAATACTGCAACTAAGTTGTACAGATGAAAAAATGTACAAAGTAAACTAATCCCATGGGTTATCGCGTGACATATGTAATCAACAAATAAAAGACACAAACACGCGCGCGCACACACCCACACACACATACAAACATACATGTTAAAAACAAATATTTGCATATTTAATTTTTTTTATGTATAAACTGTTATTTGGTGATATGTCAAGCAATAGCCCACGGCATTAGTTTAGTTTGTTGTGAATTTTTTCATCTGTACAACTTGGTATTTCTTATTACGGCTGTAACAAAACAGAAGAATTTTGTATTTGACATCAAATTATTAAAAATATAAAGTATTCTATTTTTTCATTTGCGCAAAATGTCATCACATACAATACGTACGAGTTGAACAATGTTTGGTAAAATTTTAAAATAATTAATTGTTTAGGGTCCGGCACCTTTAAAACTTGGAACAATAGCTCATCTGTTAGTAAAGATGTTAATTAATCAGAAATACGTTTTCACAAGTATTTATTGCAAATATTTTAAAGTAAAGTAAACCATGTTTACTTTCAATACCTTATCGCGGTATGCTTTATTTACAAACTGTTGCCAAGCCACTAATCGACACCATACTAGGAACAAATATCAATTTATAATACCGCATTATACAATTTTTAGGTACAAAAATTCCTTAACTTACTGTTCCTCCACCATGCGGAACGACATTCCAGAGAATATAAAACACATTAAAGCTTTTGAAGTCTTAAACAGAAGATACAAGTCCAGATTAATGACAGCAAAGCTTGCTGAGTTTCTAGAATAACTGAAGTGTTAGTGTTAGTTCTAAAATCTGGAGGCATCAAAGTAAGCGGACTACGATTTCTTAAGTTTTAAATTGTATTTTCTCTTAATAATTATTTAGTACTTCCAACTTCGTTTTCCAGCAAGTTACAATGAGTATTGTTTCTGAATTAAAATTAATTATATTAAGTAGGACAGGAAGGTTTTGTATATAACTTGGCTATAGGTCAGGTTCTCATATTTTTTTATGAATAGCTAACATTTTCTGTTCTTTTAACATTATTGTTATTAACAGTAGTGACATTTCATGTGGGCTTACTATAAATTTAGTTTAATTTTTATAATTTAACTAAGCTGAATATGTTGTGTACAATTACATAAAATTGGCGTAACTTTGTAGCGTAAAACACTAATATAGGCTGTTAGATGTAAACATTTTTTAAACAAACCTTTGAAAAATAAATCACTGCCTATAACTACATACATATATTGCATTTACTACATCTACTACATTAAACACTGCCATACAGACATTAATTTAAGTTGGCAGTAATTAATAAAAAATTGTTAACACTTAACGTGTAGCGCGTGTTAAGTTTAAATTTATGGTTAGTGTTGTTATTATTTCTTGTTTTATATATAATAGAGTATAAGTTTGCATATTAAAAACACATTTATATTCCTAACACTTCCATGATTTTACTTGGATGACGCAGGAATAAAGTGGTCATGTGTTTAACTTAATATATGGCTGAAGGATACAAAATAATAAGTAATATTAGATCCTAAGCAGGGATTTCAAAAGTGCTAGATTAGCTGGGAATACTCTGTTGTAGCGCAATAATGTGGTTGACGTGCTAGTAATAAATAACATTTGAGATGAGATAATTGTTTCCAAGTAACACGTACCATTCAAGTGTACTTACTTGTTTTTTTTTTCCTTTCTGCAAAATAACCAAGCTTCTATCTAACATAATTCTGAATAATGGCCGCTAAGGCGTCAAGCTAATGTAGAGGAGAGGTCCAACAGATAACGGTCTAACGACTCTGAATTTCAGAACTGTCTCAGTACACCAGTAATTCAGAGTCTACAATAAGGTCGTCACGAATTTGACTTCCTGGCCTTTTCTTTGCAGAACCACGCAACTTGAATTCAAATAGGCTCACACACAGTGTAAATCTTGAGCTGGAGTACTTTTAGCTATTACTCGCGGCTACCACCATACTCATGTATTACAAGATAAAAAGTAACTTTTATATAGACTGTTTCGGTAAAGTGAGCACTTTTGAAGCTCTAGTTACTTTTTCCTTTCGGCCATTTCTTATCATTTATCCACATTTTCAATTAAACATTACCATGCAAGTAATAAACACAGTGTATATATTCCACTGGACTCTAAAATTTTAAGTCTAAGGTTATAATAAAATATATTTATTGACTATTATTCCAAATGAGAGGGCTTTCAAACGTGCTCACTTTATCGTGAATAGCCTATAACATGAAGCAATTCATTGCATAAACGTCTGTGGGAGGTAAACAGTAGATCCACCGTTTTCCTTGACCACTCATCTGACAGTCACATCATATCGATATAAATACAAGCCGGTTGCCAACCAACCACTTTACCCGCCATTATATCACACCGGATTCATTACATAAAAATACTATACAGCTGGCTCATTTCTGCGAGAAAGCCTGGCGATGTTATCTTGAGCCAATAGGTGGCAGCACAAATCTACAAGTTAACGATAATCGAAAAAATTGGGTTTGGCTGTGTTGGGGACATGGCCGTTTGTTTTGCGTGAATCCGCATTTTTTACGTTCCCGGCACAGTTCACACTCGGGAAGGGGGGGGGGGGGTTATGGGTATCACTAGATTTCTTTTGAGACGCTCTTTCTAACCGTATACGATTTCTGTATTTCGACTTGGCTTTTTGACGAGTGTAGTCCAAAATTGTCTTAAGTTTTATTAATTTTTTACATTAAAATCATACAATTTCACCATAGCCACGCCACACAGATGTTTTTACGCACACAATCGATTTATCTTGACGAGAGCTGTCGATTTAAATCCAAACGTGCGTCGTAGCGTCTCCTAGTCAAAAGTTATACTACGCGGAAGTTATGAGACGCGGCGAAACGAACTCAAAATTGAGCCCCTCCCCCTCCCTTCACATACCGCGCGCGATGCTCACTCAACGGAACATATTCTTTGATCCTTTGGTGATCGAGTGGTGTAACTGAATTTTGAATGTAAACGATAGATTCAGAGCTGCAATGCCAAACTGTATCCCCCGATTTTGTTTTCATCGAACTTTCTGGATTGCCTCCCACTATGGTCGGAAATTTAAATACGTATTCACGCCAAAACAATGACGAAATGTAAAACTCAACGCGAAAAGTGTATACAAAGCAGAAAGTGTATGTCATCAGATAATAATTACACGTTAGAGACCCCTCTTGCTCCTACGTGACCTTCCTCACTGTGGTCAATATTGTTCCTATAGACACATTAGCTCAAATATATATGTATTTTGGACATTAACACGTAAACGTTTCTAAGAAAATATTTCATGAAGTTATGTTAACAACATTCTTGAAATCGCTATTCCAAGTATTTTTATTTTAAACTGCCATAAGTGTTAGTTTTACGTGCATTTTTTTTTCTTCAAATTAAGCAATCAAATTACAGTTTAAAGAGCACAAGCCTATGATATTTCAACGAGCAGACTATTCCATTTCATTTCATACGAGAAAAAGCATACACCATAGTTTTAGGCGTTTGCTATATTACACTGAGATCAAATGACGTCACTACGTTGGGGAACGCTGGAGTATCTTCGTGTTTAGTAACTATCCAAACCAATCTTTATGAAACCGCACGACGCTTAAACTACAATGGAATGAGCAGAGGAAATTATAGCATTACAGCATGTTTGAAATGCGCGTTTTTTTGACGTAAATATTAAACGTGTCCTAAGTACGTTTACCTACTAAAAGGATACGGCCGTGCGCATGGAGTAGAGCGAAACGCTGCGATGACGTTCATCACGCACTGGTCGTTCAGCACTGGTCAGTCCAACGGCGAGTACCCACGGTCAATTGCACCAGTACCCATCATTACCTCGGATCACGACGAGAACCGAGTTCATACGAGAACCCTCGTCTCTTCGCCGTTCAGTCGTGCCAGTGCTGCAACTGGATCAGACAATCGCGGCTCTACATCACCACACCAAGTTCACATTGCTAATGGCAGAGATACGAAATTGTGAATGCCGGAAGAAAGTTTAATTTGTCTGGAATAACAGTCTATTATTACGTCGGCAGTGAAAGAAAATAATAAAGATACGTATAGTCCATTCACGATTACTTTCAACTTTTGCGAGGCCCTGCTAAAGTTATACGAAGCCTCCGCTTCGTTCAAACAAAGCTTAACCGATCTAGTAAATTACGTTGAAGAGGCAGCGCACCGCATTCATGCACACTCAATGTAATAATGTATTGCATCAATCACTATTTCTTACAAGACACTACCAACATACCTATTTTCTCCCTGTTTTCGTTGTCATTAATTTTTAATTTATAAATAAAATATAAGTAAAAGTTTAATTAAATAAAAAATACGATTTTTTTTGTGTTGACACAAGTATAAAACGGTTTCGATAGATTACGTATTTAGGGAATAAACAATCACGTCATACATAGTGTGATTTCTAAAAGGTTTGATTAAAAAAGAAAACCGCAATAGACTATCTGAAATGGCAGTATTACGTGTTCAGAGCTTTCCTTGAGTTACAAACTAGTTATGTGTTATAGTCTTGCTTTTTAATTTAAATAATTCAGTGTAGAGTATCAACCGCCACATTTTATTGCCACCTGCTGTTAAAAAGGAGCCGGGGTTGACGCAGCTGTTAGATACTCGCCTCACAACTAAGCGAACCGGGTTCGATTCCCGGCGAGGTTGCTCTCGGATCTTCGCACATGGGAATTGTGCATGGCGATGCCGCTGATCGGCGGGGTTTTCTCAGGGATCTCCCGTTTATCCCGCCCCTGCATTCGGCGCTGCTCCATACTCACTTCGCTTACACTCATCGGTTCTCAAGACCCCAAGTACAGTGCCGCCCAAACCTCTGCACTCCACCAGATGTTAAAAATCCACGTTACTTGACTGAAAAAACTTTTTCTGTTAAGGCTCTCGCCTACCTGGCACTTGAAGTACGATGCAGAGTGTTTGAAATAGGCCTACTCGATTTATACGGAACTATTAAATGTGTGTCCAATGAAATCGTCTACGAAAAGAGCACACACTTGTGATGAGGGCTGTTGAGTGCTTTCAAGACGTCACACACATTAGGAACACCATTTCAGAGCACTCCAAAATAGCTACGCGTCATATCCATACAAAACGACTCAAGAGACCCTGCATTGAATCGTCCTGCAGACGTTCCACCAATAAACTAATAGGGTCACCGCTGAAAGTCCCATATGTACACGCAGTGCGACGAGAACAAAGTACGCCAGTTGAGAGCCTTGCGCTTAGAAGCGATAGCGCACTTGATGTACGTGACAGTGTCGCCCTTATTGCTTCCCCGTTGCGCGGAAAACCGCAACTGGAAGGCAGACGTCATGTTGAAAGCACAAAATTAACTAGGATTGATGTTTCGAATTGATGAAACTAGGGTTCGTAATGAAAACTGAATCTAACGGTTTCCCGAGACTACATAATTTATTATATATAAGCCATCTATCTCATTGTCTCAAATGCGTGCGAAGTAATTTACCTTTAAACTGAATTGGTTTGTCGAATAACAAACGTGTCGTTAACAGTATTCGTATGACGGACAAGATAAGTTTCGAATGTACAGTTGTGTGCTAACCGTAGGTTTTGCATACGATCCCTGGATTTTAATTTTGTTTTGTAATGATACCACACGTAAAGATAATAATTTTGTGTTTAATTTGTTTCAGAATGCAGCCTCCGGAAAATCACTGTGGCATATGAAGAGAGTAAAGGCGGGACGAACAGAGCGACACTTGAAATAATTTCATCACACACGTCACAGGACCTTCTCATGTCGTAACCTCGAAAGACAACTTACTGTACATCGGACGCTAGGCCTGAAAATTTCCCCAACAACTAAGCTATAGGCGACCTATCCTCAGAGAGATATTTATCGTACCGTTCCCACCATAAGGAAAACAGAAAGATTTTTAGCTATCTATCACTGAAGTGTTGTGTGTTGTAGCTCGCACCGGCCGCGAGCTCCAGTTATGCGCCGTCCGGCTCTGTGGGGGGTGACGACCTCGATCCTCCCCTCAGCCAGGCAAACCTACTCGCTGCCTCGTGACCCTTACCCCCCCCCCCCGGTAGCAGCCACCCCCTGCTGCAGAAGCAGACGAGTGTAGATGTTGCGCAAGAATATTCTGGAAACTAAAACCCTCGGCGCAACGCGAGATTTAGAGAAAATTCTGGGTGGCGGCCTACGACTCTATAAATACACGCTACAGTTGGACTGCCGGCAGTATTTTTGTGGAATCCGATTAGTTGAGTGCGGTAATCGAGCAATGTAGAGGACGAAGGACGACGGGTGACTGCGAGACGACGGCGGACGAGGTGTTCGTGGTGTGAATGGACGAGAGGGTGTGAAACCCGACGAGTGAAGGCTAC
Source organism: Dryococelus australis (assembly GCA_029891345.1). Lineage (NCBI taxonomy): Eukaryota > Metazoa > Arthropoda > Insecta > Phasmatodea > Phasmatidae > Dryococelus > Dryococelus australis. The sequence continues at coordinate 128,236,739 of CM056997.1, forward strand.
TGTGCGTGAGGGCGTTCGGAGAACTCTAGAATATTGCGGACAGGTGGGATCTGGACTAAACTGAGGTGGGACTTAATAACATGTGATACGGACTTATTGTAAATATTGGAACTGTCAAATATGGACATATAATTTGTAAAATAACTGAATGGGTTTTGATACACTGTCTATTAGAACTGATTTTTAATTATTTAATGACGTAAATTTCTTTGAATTGTAAATTTTATTGAGTGAAGCCATTAATTGTAAACACCAAGTGATGTCAATTTATTGTGAGATGTTGAGTCGAGAGAATTTTGATAGTAGTTATTGTAAATAGAGTTAGGAAATTATTATTAACTATTTAATTTAATTAAGACCTTCATCCGTTAACGAACTTTGTTTAGCCCACTGACTTTGAGAGAAAATTGTAACAGTACTGTGCTATTGTACCTACTGGGTGCCACCGTATAGCGCTACGTCCGCTGAAATGTCAGGCAGACAGCTTGTTGCCTCATTACAACATCTGATTATTAGCTCCCGTACCAGATGCGTTATTTACCTCAAACAATTCGCCCTTTGATCTAATATTATAACTTGAAAGCTATCGCAGATGGTTTCTTTAACGAGAAATTATTTGCAATCCCTACGAGCAGTGCCCGTATTGTGACGAGGACGTTCAAATACTTATATTTTCACAAAGAAACATTTGTATTTATCGTAAACAGAAAAAAAAAAGACATTGTTTTAATTTACCGCAACCGGAACTGGTTAGGTGATAAGCTACTCCGGCCTTCGCGTAGTAGATAAGGAGCATTGTAATGGTCCCTCAAATCACCAGAACGTAATCTGAAGGCTAGAACATTTGGAATCACCTACACAGACCAATATTCACGCAAACTTACAAGTTGAAATAACGTATGCGAGCTACGTAAGTACGATGTTACCAGCTTCGATGCTTCAACGGCTGTCCCTGAAAATTGAAATGCAGAGTACATATTTACTCAACCATTGAAAGACAGTGAATAATTTGTTTCACTAAATCTTTACAGCCTAAGTTTTGTAGTTGCACTATTGCCTGTAACTGTAAATAATTATTCGCAAATTCAGTTAACCAAATTAATTCATTGTTTGTTTTAAAATTGGTGTAGAGTGTTGAGAGATCTGGGCAGCTCTTAACAACGAGGTCTTGAGAGCCGATGAGGGTGACATGAGGTGAGAATGGATAAACGCCGGAATGTACGGGTGGGGGAACCGGGAGATCCCCAAGAAAACCCGCCGACCAGCGGCATCGTCCTACTAGATTCCCACTTGCGAAAATCCGGAGAGACTCGGCCGGGTATTGAACCTGTTTCGCCTTGATGGGAGGCGAGCAGTTTCACCATTAGCCACCGCGGCCGCTGCTAACAGTGATACAGAAATAGTATATACTATTCACGGAAAAGTGAGCACTTTTGAGGCTCTAGTTACTTTTCCCTTTCAGTCATTTTTTTTTAATCCTCTAACCACCCTTTTAAAATAAATATTTCTGTTTAAATACAGGCTGTTAATGGCATATACATTGTGTATTCTTCCACCATATGTAAAATTAACACTGCCATGGGACTCGTCACTTTATTCATGCATTGGTCAAATGAAAGTGTAAAATTATTAAAAAGTAAATATTTTATGAATTCTATAATTCTAACACTTGTATACCTTAAATAAAACACAGAGCACGATTAATAATTTCAATAAACACAAATGTTTACCCAACACTTTTGATTCGACGTTAACACATGGAACTACTTTTCCTCCATCGTTACGAACTTGACTGAGCGAATGTCACTCAGTGCGCCCGTTAAAATATATACGGGCAGGGGCAGTGACTTTTTTTATGTTGATTTCAAAAGTGCTCACTTTACCGTGAATAGCCTTTAACGTAGTTATCCTGCACATTTGGTTGAATATTTACTCTCACAAAACAAAGCAAGGAAAAAATCTAACATGGGAGATTTTCGTGATATAAGATACATACATCACAAAAGACAGCAGTAAGTGGGCATCGCCTCTGGACAATTATTAAAACATAAGACATTCTGGTGAAGTGAAATGAGCCCGCCCCGAGAAACACTAGTCAAGGGCAATGCAAGATTAAAATCCTGACAATAGAAGTACATACAACAAACTGCGTTATCGGGCATGTTCTTATCTTTTCACTTATTTCCGGGTAAATAACACTCACAACAAACTGCCGTTTGTACCGTTACGTGACTCAAAGCCAACATAAAAAAGAAACGGAAATGTTAACAGATACAAACAGGTAGTTCGTGCAGCGGGCCCTAACTTCCGTAATGAACTGTCAACTTTGCGATTATTTTGGAAATTCTCGTGCTTCATTTATTTAGGATAACAATTTGGATACATTAATTTCTGTTAAAAATAATTTGCCTTCTCAGACGATCAAATACATCGCCGAATACGACCACAAAACGAAAGACGCCTTGGCTAAAAGTCGTGTTACCATAAACTACAGTGAATAAATCTGTTACACCATTCCTTAATACTGTTCGAATTGTTCTGGATAGTTCAACCGGGGTGACATCAATTACAAGTGCAAAGATAATAAAGGGTGCGATCCGGTTTGTCAGCTCCTGTCACAAGTTGACCATAATTTTTTGTAGCTTGTATCGTCAAGCACATTTAATTGGTTCCTACATATAATATACCTGAGACTGGGTTATTGGAATTGTTTTCGGGTTAACATTATACCAACGAGCACGCATCTGTGTGTCTGTAGATGTCAAGAAAGAACGAAAGAGGGAGAAAGATAAAGGAAGAGAGAATAAGTTGATTTTATGTTAAATTTACGCTCCCAAGGGCTTTGTAATTTTACACAGCTAATTAGTATAAAATAATAACACATAGAAATGTTAAAATTACAGTAACATTGCCTTTGTAATTTTACAGTAAATCTTGTGTAAAATTACAAGCACAAATTATGTGTTATTTTACACTTCCTTGTGTTGTAATTTTACCTACCCATATGATTGTGTAAAAATACACGTACATTGGTGGAAACAGTGCTACCACATACAATGCGTGTAAGATTACACAATTTTTTACACTTTGTAAATGATGTACGTAAATTGAAATTTAATGACACCACCATAAAGTTATTCGGGTTCGCATTCTAGTCTATAAAAAAAAAACTGCTACTGTATCCTTAACCAACAAGTGCACCGTGATAATGAACGACTACAGTCAGACGCTCTACAACGCGAAGAATGCAAAGACGCTGTTTTTGGCATGAAAGCTTGGCGGCCAAAACCCAACCTAAGTATAAAGTTATAATGCAGTTCCCCTGACATCCTTCAGGTTTTACTTGCAAATCTTTCAAAAGTGAACAAACCAAATTAGCCTCGGATTACATCTTAATAAACAAACATGAATGTCAGCATATCAAAATATTAACGATTTCGTAGAACGTTAGGTACTATAAACACAGAAGTCTGTAAAATCTTATATTAAGTTACGTGGAGAATGTTAGTTATTTCCTAACATGTAACGAATTTAAGCCTAATTCATAAAGATGGTTCAAATGCATTTACAAAAAAAATTTCAAACATATCAGTAATTACTTATATCTTCTTATACGTTATTTATTATTATATCTTTCGTTAAGCTTGAGTAGTAACATAATAAAAAATATAGCTTGTGCAGTTGAATGCACATATCATAAATAATACAGGAGCTCCAAAAACAAATCAATACCTTAAATGATTGCTCACTCGAAAGTGCGAAGCTCCTTGTAATGATTACAGACAGACGCCTACAAAAAGTAGTTCGAGGTTTGCAAGCCAGCTGCAGCTCGTTTACATCACTTCAGATGAAGAAAACAGCAGTAAAATGTTTTAAATGTTCATTATACAATATAAAAATTATTTTCACAAATTCTGTTACAAAATATGTACACATATTGTTTGTGCAGTTCCTCAGATTTTTTTTTTGTATAAACTAGTGATGGAAATTTCTCATTTCCAAAAACAAAAGCCGCAATCATATTCAGGACATTTGCCGACCGGGGCGCAGCGTTTTACTTGACGTTAGGCCAAATGTAATTTGGCGAAAAACTGTATAGACTGTTCACAGAAAACTGAGCACTTTTGAAAGCCCTGCTAAGATCTACTTGTAGGCGAATTGTGTATTCTTACGTCATACGTAAATTTAACATTGCCATGGGCCTCATCCATTATTCGTGCGTCGGCCAAGTGAAAGTGTGAAATTATCGAAAAAGTAAATATTTTACCAAGCTGCTATAAGATACATAGAAGAAACCGAATGCAAAAGAAATAAATTCAGTATTTATAAACATTTACCTTGTACGTTAAATTCAACGTTAAGACACAGGACTACTTTCCTGCCGTCGTTACCAACTTAACTGGGCGCATGCCAGTCAATGCGCAAGTTATGCAGGTAGGGGCAATGACGTTTTCCATAAGTTGATTTCAAAATTGCTCAATTAAACGCGAACAAGCATATAGGCAAAATACCATTATATGCTATTCACATTAAAGTCAGCACTTTTGAAAGCCCTTTCATTTGGAATAATAGTCGATAAATATATTTTATTTTAGCGTTACACGTTGACTTCCGAGTGCGGTGGAGCATACACAGTGTTTATTACTTACTTACATGGCAATATTTATTTATCAAAAGAGGTAAAAGGATAAAAACGGGGTGAAAGGAAAAAGTAACTAGGATTTCGAAAGTGCTCACTTTACCGTGAACAGCCTATAGGCGAAATGCCGTTAGGGAAGACATTATTATAGACTGTTCACGGTAAAGTGAGCACTTTCTAAGGCTCTTATAAATTTTTCCTTTCATCCAATTTCCATTTTCCTGCTGCTTTTTAATATAAATATGCAATGTGGCCAATGAACTCAGTGTATACATTTCACCACCCTTAAACTTTAATTCCTGAGGCTGCAATAATATACATTTATTAGTGTCTAATGCCTGTTGTGGGGGCCTTAAAAAGTGCTTGCATTACCGTGAACAGCCTAGAGGCAAAAACGCCGTCAGACTCAACGCTGCAAGCTGACACGTGACTTTTCTCAACTCGTATAGTGGTTGGATGTTGGCAGCTGTGGGACTCACCTGGCGGAAGAGGTACTCGACGTCGGTGTCATAGTGCGGCACCCCGGAGCCGCCCTGCAGCAACACCACGGAGCCCGCCGGAAGCTCCGGGTTGGCCCGGAGCCGCGCGCACAGCCGCTCGCGGTTCACCCGGAACAACTCGTTCGGCACGAACAGCGTGCCCTCACCCATCGAGAAACCCCCGCTACTGCAACACACAACCAGACCTCCTCCACAACGTCTGCACTGGCCACGGAAATATTTGCTGCAGGCCATTCACGGTTATTTCACACTTTTCTGAAGCCCTGATATAAAACTCTACTTCCATGGTCTTCATCCACCTCATGCTTATCTGAGTCTGAAAAATTACACCAAAGAGAGATCGCACCGCATTGTGCGCACTCAGTCTGATATACTTTCGCATACACTATGCATCACCAAAACACCTATTTTCACACTGTTTTATTCATATTGACTACGAAGTAACTATTATAATTTACAGATTTAATATAAAGTAAAAGTTCAATTTAACAGAAAAAAAGGTACTTTTATTAACATCCTCGAATAATAATGTTTCATTTATTTGAAAGTAGTGTATGTGGATTATTTACTAGCTATTTCTGCCCACTTCTACTAGTGAAAATGTGTGTTTTGGTTTGCGATTTAACTTAACCTAACATAACCTACTGTTTTTGTGGTACGGATGATGCAGACCCATCAGATATGCCACGCCCCCTGTCTTTGCCTATAGCCGCTGCTACTCAACAGTATAAAACACTTGTGACACACATGTCATAGGAAACAACCATACACGTCGTACGTGGGGTGATTTTTCAAATGTTTGATTCAAAGAAACCGCGAATAAACTAGATTTTGTATTTGTATCACATATCTATGTACTGTGCAATTTGTAGACGTCTCACGGGGGAATTATGCCGGCCGATGCCGCTGATCGGAGGGTTTTCTCGGGGATCTCCCGTTTCCCCCGCCTTTTCACTCCAACGCTGCTCCATATCTCACCTCGCTTCACCATGATCGGCTCTCAAAACCTCGATGTTAAGAGCCGCCTAGATCTCTTCTCTCACAAATAAAAAATATGCAAGAATTTACTTATTTTCAGCAAATTTTTAAAATAGCAAAATAATTTCCTTTTACGATTTTACAGACATCTTGAAGTAGCCCATGGCGTATTCTTTCAGTGTGACTATCTCATCTATGAACGCAAGTCAGTTTCCATTATTTGTACATTTCTAAAACAGTAAAATTTCGACTTTGACATTTATTTATGGAAAAACTACGCGGCCAAAAATGTTTCGTTGCGAGGAACGAGTAATCACTGATATTGTCTAAAAGTTGAGCATATAACGGTACAAATGTAAATAAAGTAACACATTTTTACGTGGCCTACACCCGTAACCCTCTATACCACGATGGGAGATTCCTGGATGGTTCAATAAAAGATTTGGCCATCTGCTGGCCGTTCTCATGGACGTCTTCGTAGTTGGTCGTATGCAATTTTCTATGGAAGGTTTCCAACAAGGTTGAAATTTTAGCCAATCAGAGAAAGGATGGTGATAATTTTGTTTATTCTGTTTTGTGAAAAAGCTTTACGACTATAACACGAATAAATAATAAATAAAAACACGCAAATGTGTACCAATTCTCAAACAAGCACTGTGTGAAGATTACAGTAAACACTCGTGTTCATTTAACACAAAAGTTCCAGTCGTAACAACAAACAATACGATTAGCGTTCGTGCATGAACGCATAATGCTAAAGTCGTGAGTGAAGGTCATTCCTGAACCACAGTTGCAGAAGTACAATCACAGGAAAATGAAGACTACTCGTGTTTACTTGTGCGCCAACCAGTATCATCGGAGAGGTTATTCCAAAGAACCGTCCATAACTGCATGGATGCATGTAGGCTCGGGTAGCAGGCCTCGTGGAAGATTCCGCCCGAGCTTATGGATAATTTTGTCGCGGCATACAGGCTTTACGATCCACAGTCTGCATTGTGTTCTCGCATGTGTGTCACGACACAAAGTTCCGGTACAAGCTTCTATAGCCTGGTCACGGTTATTTCAGCAATTTAGAAATAAACCTTTAAAAAATATGCTCCGACCTGCAGATATTTTTGCTATATGCGGTTCACGGTAAAGTGAGCACTTTTGAAAGCCCTCCCATTTGGAATAATAGTCAATAAATATATTTTACATTAGTCGTATACGTTAAAATTTGAATTCGGTGGAAAATATACACTTTGTTTATTACTTACATGGCAATATTTATTTAAAAACTATGGTTAAAGGATACAAAATGACCGAAAGAAAAAAGTAACTAGGACGTCAAAAGTGCTCACTTTACCGTGAACAGCCTATATAACACTGACTGGCGTGCGTGCGCCTGGTAAAGTCGGTAACGACGGAGCAAATGAGTTTGGTAAACATTTGCGAATACTGCAATAATTTGTTTTGCTTTCTGTTTTCCTTGATACATTTAAGTGTAACAATGGGAAGATTACTAAAATATTTACTTTTCTAATAATTTCACAGTTTCACTTGATTCACGCATGAGTAAAGTGAGCAGGCTCAAGGCAATGTTAATTTTACATACGGTGGAAGAATACACAATGTGCATACAAGTAGATCTTAGGCAGGGCTTTCTAAAGTGCTCAGTTTACAGTGAATAGTGTATTGAAAACCTGCTACCCAAGCCTGCATGCAAGCAGATATGGAGGTTCCTGTGGAATAACCCGTCACACGATATAGTCTATTCGTAGTATCTTAACACTTTCTGAATCAAAACTTTGAAGAAAAGAAAACCCCCTGTATGGCGTGTTTCTTTCTTTCCTAAATATATCGTGTATCAGAAGAGCTTTATACTTCTGTTAAAATAAAAGTATCTTATTTTTAAAATGCAATTTTTACTTATATTTAATCTATGAATTATGATATTTGATTCATAACTAATACGAAATGAAAGCAGTGAAAAGATAGGTGTGTTGGTAATGTCTAGTAAGAAATAGTTTTCATGCAAAATATTATTTAACTGAGTGCGCACGAATACGGTGTGTTGTCCCTTTGGTGTAATTTTCTAGACTTAGTTAAGCATTGTTTGTTTGAGGCGGAGGAATAGCCTAAAAGTATAACTTTGGCAGTGCTTCAGAAAAGTTGGAAGTAGTCATGAATGTACTACTATAGTCCTACTTACTACCGCACAAGTTAACATGAGTGCATTAGTTTTGATTTTAACTGTAAATATTTCCGCGGTTTTTTAAACTTGCTGTTTACTCTATTCTTGTTGAACGCCTTCACTGCCATTTCTCAAAACCAAATAAACAAAATTTCAACTACACTCCACCACCCTCTGTCTGATTGGATAAAATTTAAACCTTGTGGGAAACCTTCAACAGAAAACTGCACACGGCCAGTAACGAAAACGTTAATGAAAAAGGGGCTAGCAGCAGGCTAAACCTTCCAAAGAACATGCGATACAAGCGGCCATGCCGGTTTGCATATAATCTACCAAGGAAACTTCCATCGTTGCACATGAGCTTACGAAGTATAGAACTGCAACGTAGCAGTAGGAGTCGAAGAAGGTTCTCCGATGCTACCAACTTAGACAGCACATTAAATCTAAATAGGGTTGGTCCAAACGACCACCGATCGGGGTGCTGCTGAGAAACGGGGTTTGTTAAAAACTGACAAAATTTTTGGAGAGAAATGTAATAAACACATATATATATATATATATACACACACATACACGCATTCAGATACACACACGTACGTGTGTGTAAGAATTAATTAATACGAGAAGCTTAACTACTCATTTTACCCTAACACTTTGCTTTTTTTTTTTTTTCGCGTATTTAATTTACGGAATTTAAATAACTTCACAGGCGTGCGCAAGGTGGCATCAATAGGGTTTTAAATGCCAGTCTTGTAGCACAGAAACTTTTCTTAACTGGCTGTATTTATGTAAAACAGAACCAACCCAAAGGAGACGCAATCTGAAATGTTTAATATCAAAGCATTTTCTACATTCCAATACTTATGCAAACATTTAAACAGCACTGAAATTTGGTTAGTAAAGATGAATCAAGCCTTGTGGATCGCCTTCCAAAATGTTTAACAACAAAAACACGTGCGTTATACAACGTATTTGACTTTGAAAACTTAAAATTCGGTAGTCTAGTCGAAAACGTGCATGTTCATTTGGCACAGATTTAATATTTTAAAAGAGAAAGTGCATAGTTAAGTTAAAAAATAGCAGTGAAAAACATAAGAAATTTTATAAACACATATGCTGTACTTTTTTTTAAATATACCCTGAATTACAGAAGGGTTAATACTGTATGTTTGTTTGTGCACTTACTGAGTCTCGTGAAAAAATCTAATATTTTCACATCTAACAAATTAAAAATGAAATAAAAACCTAAAACTTTGGAAGTTGCTAAGTGATTGACCTGGGAAAAACCACTTGGGCTAGCCCTGATCTTAACCTGTTTATAAAGCCTCTTCAACTTGTACAGTTTATACAAAAACGTTGTCGCCCAACTCATGTTTGCGATGCGTGCCTTGATTTTTATCATAAACGCTAGATTTCTGCTAAAAAATTCTCTGTTTATTGCGAAAGAAAACATTGATAGACAATGATGCGACCTTCTTCAACATATCACACAAATCAAGGCCACTAACTGTGTTATCTGTGAGTTCAAGCACGACGATACAAATGCTGTTGCGAAATCAGCATTTCCTCCCGTAGACAGCTAATTCGTTTACAATAGGAGTATCGATAATGCTTCCAAAAAGCCACAGATGAGATCATTTCAGCACAACCGCTGCCGTGCTATCAGATGGTGATTAATCGACTGACAGAGTTGCGACTGAAAGTTTGGTAAAAATAATTCTTATTTCACTCGAGGTAACTTTGTATCAACTGCCTAACTATATTCTAAATGAAGGCTCGAAAAATACTTTTACACTACCATATTCCTTGCAAATTAAACACTTAACAATGTAGTGTAAACAAGGCAGAGGCAGTACATACTTCGTTATAAATGGAAAAGTGTAGTACAATGTTACCATTAATTGGTACAAAGTTACCCGAAATGACTATATTTTGGATAACCAAAATTTTAAAAAGCGTTATCAGATTTTGTTACTTGCTATGTCTCGCTAAGATATTATGAGATAGACATGTCAACAGTAACTGAAATACAATCGCAGAATTTCTCCCAGTTCGAAGCGCCTCAATTTGAAAGCCCATAAAACAATACTGATAGTTGAAGAAATAATATGAAATAATTACAAGATCAATGTACTACAAAATCTGGATGGGTCTGAGAACCAGATAGGAGTCCAAATTGTATGTGATTTTGTGGCAAGGGACTGTAGGAGTGAAAAGGACAGCATTTTTATTAAAATAGCTAGTGATCGGCGATATAAAAATACGATGCCATAAACTGCAAATTGTGCGGTGTGTGCATTTACGGGGTATGCAACTAACTGCAGTTGGCTGTACGGTAAAAGATAAAATACAATAACTTGTTTTCACTGTAACATTGCGAAGAATGCCACAAGACATACAGACGTACCATCAATTATTTCGATAAGGCAAAACATTTAATGAGTGGTGATAAATTCCACGCAAAGAAAATCCAGGCTCTTACTTCACTCCTGTGTTCACCACGACCAGGCACACCAAGTGTCTACGATATCTACAGACGAAAACATCAGCTGGTTGAGTGGAGAGTTTTGGGCGGCTCTTACATCGATGAGGGTGAAGTGAGGTGAGTATGGAGCAGAGCCGGAATGCAATGGCGGGGGAAACGGGTGCTCACCGAGAAAAAACCCGCCGACCAGCGGCATCGTCGGGGACGATTCCCACATGCGAGGTTCCAGGAGCGACCCCGCCGGGAAACGAACCCGGTTCGCCTAGGTGTGAGGTGAGGTAAGTAATCTGCCCACTACAACACCGCGGGCCCCGACACCAGATGGCGTCCAGTCTAGGGGAATGGCATGTCACCTCCCAAAATCAATTCGTCACAGGCGGCTGTGGGGAGCTGATGACGAGCAACCTACTGAGATGTGCAGATGCTCCATCCATCGTGATGGGACCACGTGCGACGGCGGAAAGTCTTCGATGACGCATCCGTGTCACTTTCACGTGTTATCGACGCCAGGATTACTCAGCAGAAAAGTTTGTCTCGACATTACTTACAGCCTTTTATCATTTTCGTTCGAAGAAATTAATATTTATAATATACTGCCGTGAACATAACATACCAACTTAACTCTGTAGTTCTAACCTATCAGTAATAAACAGTCGTGCGAACGATTGTAAATGTGATGATAGATGGTTTATTCAGCCTACTGAGATTCTGAGTGAAACTCAACTGAAATTCCTAAGAAATTGTGTGTGTATGTGTGTGTGTATGTATGTACATATATATATATATATATATATATATATATATATATATATATATATATATATATATATATATATATATATGAAAATAATACATGTGTGAATACGCTGTTCACGGTAAAGTGAGCACTTTTTAAGGCCCTGCTAAATTTTTACTTTCAGCCAATTTATATCTTTCCGGCACTTTTTGATATAAACATTGCCTTGTGACTAATAAACACAGTGTGTACATTTAACACTATCAAAAGTAAGTGTCTAAGGTTGCAATAAAATACATTTATTAGTGATTAATGTCTGTTTAGAGGGCCTTAAAAAGTGCTCACTTTACCGTGAACAGCCTATAACATCACATTACAGGAAAATATTGTTACCTACATTCCAAAATTTATTACATATGATTTTTTTTAAATTTCGGAATGCAGTATTGTTAAGAAGAGTTAATGATTTTGCAAGAAACTTAAGTAACACTGCATGCATATTGTTTGTTGCTACCTTGACATCCATAATTACAACAAGAACGTGAACCCAACTACTCTACGGCAATAATTACGGGAAAAAACAACGCGCTGAGGTTAAAATTGTTTGTAAACCATCACGTATTTATGTGCAAGCGTTTATGCGCATGACTGATGGCAAAACATGGTGTAACATACGTAACTGCCTTACATAAAAAAAAAACACCGGCACGTTTGCCCACTTGAAGGAAGGAACGACATGGCCCCAGAAGAGGTTAGCCGCTAAGCAAAGCCGGTAGAGTCTTGTCGTTCGCCGCCATTCCGAAGAACTGATATAATATTACGCTGTATATACACACCCGCACACACATTCACGATATCTTCACACTTTCTGAATAACACATCTTAAACCCCACCCTCCACGGTCATGTATATAATGTTTTGTTGTTTGCTAAATGCATAGTTTATCACAAGCGTTTCATACCTCGGTAGACATATTAACCTGCCTACCTTTGTTTGATTAAAATGAATTTTCACTTATATTGTTCGTAAATTATTTTATTTCTTACGTAATCAATATTAATAAAAACAAAAATAAAACATGTACGCCAGTAATCACCAACAAGATACATACATTTCTTATGTAAAATACACACCCCTCTAAATTTTTTTCACCATCGGTATTACTGCGTTACAATGCTGCGCACGACCCAAGAGAAAGTAAGTATGGGAACAAAACAGTCCCTTCGCGTGCAACCATAATACAGGTAGTGTAAAACGTTTTTTAAGCTGAGTACTGTTAATTTGAGTCCCCTCCTCCCCCTTCCGTTATTCATTCAGCAACAGAGCCGCCGAAATCTCTTCACTCGCTCACTTTGTATACCGTAATTTGATTTGTCCAATATCTTTGTACAGCTATGTATTGAAAGAAGGTCTTACGGATGCAATAAAACAAACAAACAGTTTCCTACCGTGATTTAAGGTTTTCAATACGGCACTTGGAAACACATTTCACTGTTATGGATAAAAGATATTATTTTTTTTTATTACCCGGCGCACAGCTGCGGTGTGTAGGTTTCTCCTTGGCATTTTCTTGCAGAATTGTTTAATTTTGTTTACACGTGGCGGAAGTATACGTAGTGACATCCCAATAAGTAGAACTTGAGCTGGGCTTTAGAAAAGTTGAAAGCAACCACGAGTAGACTATGAAATGGTATGCGCCGTGGTGCAACGGCGATGCGACAGGGAGCAAATAGAAACTACTCAGAGAAAACTCTTCACCATGGCATTATCCGTAACATTATCATCACGAAAATCTCGTCCGTGAGATTCCCTTTCCATCGAAGCGCGGACTCGAACTGAAACTTCAGAAGTTGGGAGGGCAACGAAATAATCACGGAGCCAATTTAAGTCCTAAAATTATCGCACAGGACGGCTAGAAATTATCGTACAGGAAGGCTAGAAATGAAAAAGTTTCATGTGAAGAATGAACTTTCCATATTTATGAACGAACATTATAATTATATTCAGAAAATAAACGTGTTCAACAAAGCAAGGGACACATATTTGCGACATTTCATTCGTAGACAAATATCGTTTTTGTTTTCTTTTATTTTAAATTTAATAGTACAAGTAATACTGGCACAATAAATAATTTATATACCGTAACAAGGAAATATAGATTATAACCCATTCACGGTTATTTCACAATTTTCTGAAGCCCTACTGAAGTTCTACTTCCAGAATATTCCTCCGCTTCGTGCAAACTAAGCTTAACTAAGTTTGGAAAATTGCACCAAAGGACAATGCACCGAATTCGTGCGCAGTCAGTAGTAATGACGTTTTACATGGAACTATTTCTTACTAGGCGCTACCAACAAACATGTTTTCTGCACTGTTCTCTATTAAAATTATTTATAAATGAAGCATTATAATTTATAGATAAAATATGAATAACATTTCAATTTATCAGAAAAAAAAAGTAACTATTATGAACACAAGTATAAAACGCTTGTGATACATGGGATATGTTGGAAATAACTAAACATGTCATACATGGGGAGATTTTTCAAAGGTTTGATTCAAACAAGTGAAGAAACCGCAAGTAGACTAATATAATAGTATTGTGGAAAAATATACAAACTGATATTAAAACATTCCTTCGTCGCCTGTTACCTGCTAACCAAGTTAAGCGCCTCGACCACAAAGTAATGTAAATGCTCATTCGGCATTATAGAAAGATACGCTCACGGATATAAACTGTATTCGACAACAGACTTCCGCGTAGTGCACGACATATTGTGAAGTGATGACCAAGCTTTCCCGCTACAGACTTTCCATTAAAAATCGGAAGAATTCGACATGCAGTTTATTTAATATAACCCAACAAACAAAAGAGACCGCAGTGGTGTAGAGGTCAGACTACTCGCCTCTCACCTAGGAAAACAGGGTTCGATTCCCAGCGGGGGTAGGCCCCGGATTTTCGCATGTGGGAATCGTGCCGGACGATGTCGCTGGTCGGAGGGTTTTGTCGGGGATCTCCCGTTTCCCCCGCCCCTTCATTCCGGCGCTACGCCATACTCACCTCTCTTCACCCTCATCGGCTCTCATGACCTCGCTGTTAACAGCCGCTCAAATATCTTCTTTTCACCCAACAAACAAAAAGACACGTTAGTTCTTGAAAGTTACGAATTCAAAATTATTTCATCCACATTAAAATGGGATGCAGGAACAGTAAACATGCTTTAAAAATGTGGGCGTGTAAAGTCTTTAAATTTCACACATTACAAGATATGTCGCTCAGTATAAGACATATGATAGGAAACATTTGTGACTTAAAACGTTTGTATGTATCCACATGCAATGCCTTATTTCACCACATTCAAAACAACATTTTTGGTCGACAACGTACCCTGAATGAACGAAGTGTCTTGGAACTAATCGACCAGTTAGCTGTATCAGAGGTTAGTTTCAAAACAAATAACCGACAGTCAGTCTATTGACACACTGTTGAAGGCCACAGCATGCAAACAACTTTGGTCATTGTACCTTTCAGCGCGTGCTCCTAAGGAAAATTCGGGGTAAGAATGTAAAACAATCTTGTTAAACTGTAGGAGTAAATTCCTTATTTGAGACTAACAAAAAAAAAAAAATCCTTATGATAATCATGTGATCAAATTTTGAGAGACAATTTTGGGAATCCAATCACGGGTAAATTGTCGACATTTGCATACTGAGGCCATCCTGAACTCCCTAAAAAGTTAATCAGGTTTGTTGAGGAGGACGTTATCTAAAATACCTAACGGAGCGAAGGCTTGATCTTGGCGCTCTTGAACTGTTACGAAACAAAACTTCGGTTACCAGAAAACTGCGGGCAAAGAATAAAAAAAAGTGCAAATTCAATACACACAACACTCCAAGACTGCACGCATGCACACACATATAACAAGAACGAAGGAAACAGTTTACCAGCTCTGTAAAAAGTATTAAAAAAATCTCGAGTTACATAAGAAGTGTTTAAGTTATTTTTGGTGGCTTATTATTATTTTCTGAATAGTGAATTGAACTTCTACGTCTACAAGTGATAGAAAATTCTTTGCATGTGATAAAGGCCCTCTACGACTATTAATTTTTAACATAATTATTAAACTCTTTGTGTTTGTTAGCATTTTGAACTATTTATTTAACAAAAACTGTACTAAAATTTAATGTATACTCTCTCTAAAAAATTCAAATGATACAAGCATTTGTAAATAAAGTCAAAATAACGACCTGCAAAAATTTCTTTATATTTTACTTTTTTTCATACATATGGCTTATTATTTGGTGATTAGATATGTGTCACGCAGTAGCCCATGGGATTATAGGCTGTTCGCGGTAAATGAGCATTTTTGAAAGCCCTGCTTAAGATCTACTTGTATGCACGTTGTGTATTCTTCTGCTTTATGGAAAATTAACATTGCCATGAGCCTCATCACTTTATTCATGAGTCGGTCAAGTAAAACTGAAATTTTTAGGAAAGTAAATATTCTACAAATCTGCTCATTTTCACACTTTGATGAAGGGGGAAAAAAAAAAAAAAAAAAAAAAAAGCGAAAGAAATAATAAAAGTTGTCAAAAATGGTTACCTAAAACTTTTTATTCGATGTTAATATATGGAACTATTTTCCATCCATATTTACCAACTTTACTGGGCGCATGTCACTCAGTGCGCCCATTAAAATATATGCGTTCGGGGACAGTGACTTTTTCTAAGGTCCATCTCTGATGTGCTCACTTTATCGTGAACATCCTTTAGTTTACTTTGTAAATTTTTTCATTTCTTCAGCTTTGTTAGTATTTGTTATTACAACTGCAATAAAACAGAAGAATTTTGTATTACACATCAAATTATACAAACAAATTAAGTGCAAAAACTTTTTATTCGAGGTAAATGTCATCACATACAATGCGTACGAGTTGAACAATGCTTGGTACAAATATAAAATAATTAATTGTTTCGGGTACGACATGCTTAACATAAAAACTTGCCGATATTTGGAAGAAATTGAAACATTTTGAAGTGAGAGACCCTACGGGTCATGGACTGATTATGCAGTTAAAATTAATCTAATTACTGTAGGTTGTAACTAAAGTACACAGTATTGTTCTTGTAGGCCATAAACACAATTTTTTTTTCTGCTAGTCAGACGAAGTTTTTGTCTGAGAGTTAAAATTGCTGACTCAATTAAAATGTTGAATTTTTTCGACATAAACGTATATTATTTTGTCTTGAGTTATGGAGACATGAACTAATTATATTGTGCATTGTAAGACTTTGTAAAAGAGTTTTAGGAATGGCGTAATGCGAAATTCGGTCAATATATTTACCTTCCCCACTTTTATTGCGTAACGCATCGTAACGCGTATAATACACCCGTCATTCCGTATGTTACGTAACATTTGACCTGGGGTACTGTGAACGGCAGTGCGAAAACAAAGCAGGTTTTAAGTATTTGCACACGTTTCTTTATCGCACTGTAATACATTCCAAATGACGTTATTTAACTCAAGTTCTCTATTCCGCATGAACTTAATAAGTAATTGCAGTGTCATGCAAAAGGATTTTAAAATAATGATGAACTAACCGCGAGAGTAAAATTTACTCCTGATGCTTTGCCTGTGCATATAATTATAGATCATGTAAAAATTCGCTAGCTGAGTTAATGCACACCAAATTAGTTAAATAGATTTAGTATTAAGTCCCAAATGAAACTGAAATAACATTTCTTTATAACCATTAACGAACGTTTATTTTGGTTGAGATTCTCAATAAAAAGCAGAAAAGCAAAAGTTTGTTTTCCTTATAATCTTTAAAAATTAAGCGTGCCAAATGTTCAATTTTTTTTTTTTTATGGAACATTACAATTTCGAGCCACATACAGTTTACGTGCAACGAAAATGGTGTAAAAACAACAGACGTGAAACTGGCCAAGTCTTCAGTTAAAAACTATCATATATCAGTGTGGGCCTTGTCCATTTCCTGACGTTAACTGAAAATGAGTAAAAAGAACAAAGAAAACAGATGAACGCAACAACATTACGAATAGCCGGTATGAAGACGATATGATTAAAAAAAATACAAATATACATTACAGATAGAGATGAAAAAGATAATTAAGTTAGAACAGAGCACAGAAATATAAAACAACAACAGCAAAAATGTAAAAAAGAACAAGAACAAAAAATTAAATAACATTGGACAGAACCCATGGCGGACACAAAAACCTTGGTAGTCTTAAATTTAAAAAATATTCTTAAAAGGAAATCAATAAAACGTAAATGATCACAGGTACAGAATCCTGCACCGTTACAGACCACCACAAACTAAGGCTGTTCACGATAAAGTGAGCACTTTTGAAACGAACCTTAGAAAAAAGTCACTGCCCCTGCCTGCGTATATTTTAACGGGTGCACTGAGTAACATACACCCAGTAAAGTTGGTAACGATGGATGGAAAGTAGTTCCATATCCTAACGTCGAATAAAAAATGTAGGTAACCATTTGTGGTAACTATGTCTTTCGCCTTGTGTTTTTTTATGCATAGAAGTGTAAAAATGAGCAGCTGTGTACAATATTTACTTTTCAAATAATTTTAGTTTCACATAACTGACGAATGAATAAAGTGATGAGGATCACGCCAATGAAAATTTTACATAAGGCGGAAGAACACACGACGTGCATGCAAATAGATCTTACGCAAGGCTTTCAAAAGTGCTCATTTTATTATGAACAGCATATATATGTACATACACAGAAAACAATTAAGAACGGATCACATCATAGATAACGAGATCAAAAAACCACAAAAATTATAACAATACAAGAATGAAAACATAAATACGACACATCGTTGATGTAAACATGGCATCTTGACGCTTAAAACTATCCCTGCGGTAAGGTAAGGCGTTGTATGCAACAGAACAACACAGTACGGAGTCTAAATGTGGCAAGTATTTAAATAATGTCAGGATTCGTTTATCCATCGCTTAGCGACTCCCGTACAATTCATTCACTGTTACTTCACACTTTTCTGAAGTCCTGGTCAAGTTCTACTCCCACGATATTCCTCCGCCTCAAGCAAACTAGCTTAACTAAGTCTAGAAAATTACCCCAAAGGACAATGCATCGAATTCGTGCCCACTCAGTTGTAATACTATTTCGCATGAGAACTATTTCTTACTAGGTGCTACCAACACAGATGTTTTCTTACTGTTTTATTAATATTTATTATAAATTAATTATTAAAATTTGTAAAGAAATTAATAGTAAAACTTCAATTTAACGAAAATAAGATACTTCTATGTTAACAAGGGTGTAAAACGCTTGTGATACATGGCATATTCAGGAAACAACCAAACTTGTCATACATGGGGTGATTTTTTTTTCAACGGTGTGAATCAAAAAGTACGAATAAACCGCGAATAGATTATAGATCAGGGCCGTAGAAGACAGGTCTGGACACATTAGTTTGAAAAGTTGACGCCCTTATTGATCAATTTGGTACATGAACCTAGCCGCAGAGCGCTGCTACCGAAGTAGTGCTGTTTGACATGGCTAGCATAGGGATGGGAATCATATCTTGTTTCTTAAAATGGGAAAACGACGTTGATATCTCAATGGTTCTATCCCTTATCCAGCAACGCTAACAACACTAGTTTGCTTGCAGCGCTCTGCGGCTACTGCATGAACTAAATCAGTCAATAAGAGGGCCAATTCGCTAACATTGTTAGGTAGGCGAGTGTCCAGACCTGTCTTATACGGCCGTGCTATAGTCGCTTCGTTGCGTAACGCGGGCAAAGACCTTCCCTTCCTTGGTGTAACGTGCCGTGACGTCGTTAACCCCTCCCACTCCATTCCCCCTTTTAAAGAGCGTTACGTAATACTGAAGCACCTAAAGGCTACTGTTTTAAAAATTACCGTAGGGCTAACGAGATAAATTAAGAACTGCCAAGGGCATCCACCCTGTATGTTATTTATTACTGCGGTTCCGGTCAATGCACATCACTTTTACTTTGGGGGCCGCGGTGGTGTAGTGGTCAGACTACTTACGTCCCACTTAGGTGAACCGGGCTCGATTCCCGGCGGGGTCGCTCCCGGATTTTTGCATGTGGGAATCCTGCCGGACGATGCCACTGGTTGGAGGGTTTTCTCGGGGATCTCCCGTTTCCCCGCCCAACGTTGCATTCCGGCGCTGCTCCATACTCACCTCACTTCGCCCTCGTCAACTTTCAAGACTTTGATGTTAAGGCCATTTCAAACGATCAAATATTTATTGAAATCAATTTATTAAACTAAAATAACACTTAATTCGGCCTTCAATTAATTCCACTCGGTAAGCTTTCAAGTCTCCACGTGAAAATTTATCACAAACTTCTTAACGAAACCAGTTAAAAAATACCAAAAGTAAATTTTTTGAAGTATCTACGAGTCGTGCACCACACGAAAATAATTGGTTGAACCCATGCAAATTTTCTTTAAAAAAATAGATGCCCTTGTAAAAAAAAAAAAAAAAAATGTGCACGAACAACTAATTCGCTTCCATTAATGCTGTCAGAGAAGCTGTGATAAGCGATTGAAACTTTGGATTCAAGAAAATATAGAACATGTAGCCTACCTACTAAACAAAAATTTTGGAGGAAAACGAGAAATTTAAGAAATTTAAAGAAAAAATCGCCGCGATTATGACGTTTCTCCGACGTCTTATAGCATTCAATGAATTGATTAAATTAAAACTGAAAGTAATTTGAAGAACATTCGATCGTGTGGAAGGGACTGTAAGGGCCGCCCAAATATCTCCACTCAACTTCACGCCACTTTCATTCATTACTCTATTCACTTATGTTTTATGGGCATCGACACTGAGAAGAACAAAGGGTAGGGGGGTGGACAGCATTGCGAACAGCTGTAGGGGCCGAGGGGGAAAATGCTTCCTTGGCAATAAATTAAATATATACAAGACTGTAAAAAGAACTTACATCAGCTGAGCAAAGCTTGTAACTAACAAGTCACGTTTCCTTGCGGATTTGTTTTCATCATCTACAAAAATAGTTCTCACATTTCTCCACAGCGTAATGCTGTGTTAATCAGGGAAGTGTATTCGACTAAAGGCTGTTCACGGTAAACTGAGCATTTTTGAACGCCCTGTTTGAGATCTACTGCCTGGTATGCACATTGTGTATTCTTCCACCATATGTAAAATTAGCATTGTCACGCGAATAATAACTTTATTCACGCGTCGGTCAAGTGAAAGTGTCAAATTATTGGAAAAGTAAATATTTTACAAATTTCCTTATCATTACTTTTATATGCATTAAATAAACAGAAGGCTGGTACGTCAGGTCTGGCAAAGCTTCCACTAAGGCTTGGGAATCAGAAAAGGAATCATTTCCTGGCTATCTTGACGAAATATCTCTAATCGACTCGAAAGTTGGTTATCAAATTGTTGGAGCACTTTCTGAATCACGAAAATCTCGCAAGTCTGATAGAAATAAGTCGTTATTCAAAAGATCAACCTTCTTATGTTTGAGGGTACCAGACACATTTTGACCTTTTAGTTTTGTGAATCTCTCTGTAAGCGAATCCCAGCTCGAATCGCTAAGTAGAGATCGTCCTCCAAAAGATAAACTTGTATCCACTTAGGAGAAGGGGCACTGTATCAACAGTTTGTTTGTCTTTCTGTCAGCGATTCCGAGTTGGAATCGCTTATGTAAATATCTTCAAACAAGATGTCAATAAAGGTTCGCTTATGCTCACCCATTTTCACGTAACTAAAAACTTTCTTTAGTTTCCCCATTATAAAAATTCCAACACCACAATAATTACACCAAAGTAACACCCTTGTACTGAAAAAAAAGAAAACTCTCTTAATAACACACACTTATGCACACATAAACAGACACAATATATGTGAAAAAATAATTTCATTACTAACATCCTAGACTAAATGCTATTCTTAATTTTAAATTTTGTGTTTGTTAGGGGAACAACAGGAGAAACGGCTGTGTAGCTACCAGGTGAGTAGAAACACAATAGGGAATAGGCAGGACAAGGTCTTGGCTGCTCGATGGGCCGCGCACATGGAGAGGGGGAAATGAAGCGAGCATGGAACAAGCCAGGTTGGTCCGCATGCGGATCTGGTAGCAAAAGAATGGGAGCTCTAGTACACTAAGCTGCTGCTAATTCCGTGTGTACCCCTCCTGCACCTGCCCGACAACTTCCCCTTCTCCACAGCTAGTGCCCACAGCCTATAGACGCACATGTGTGACAGAAGGAGAACCTATTCCGCCCGCTCCCTTTCCCCTCAAATAACACATCGAATAGACCTTGCAGGCATCTCTGTGTTGTGACGAGGGATGGGAAAAGGAGAAACTTGGCACTTACTCTCCAACCCGTACCTCTGCCAATTTTCAGTCCACAGTCCGTCTCCAGTAATACATTGACCACGCTTTGCGACCTGTCTCGCCCTCGTCTTACACAAGATTTTATTTTACACTCCAAACGTGCACAGCTTTCATTTAGAATAAAACAGTGATATTCAAAGTCACGCTAGTGCATATCAGTTTAAGCCCAGTTTAAATGAAATTTCTGTAAGAGAAAAACTTTACATACATTTCTTTTTAAATCTTACACCCTTAAAAACATTTATAAAATCATTTACATGATAAAAAAAATCAAATTTCTATACTGTCAAAAACTTTTAAGTAGCGATACACCATCAAAATCATTTACTCTATAAAAATATTTCTATAAATCATACACAAATAAGTTCAATAACGAAAGTTGTAGCAAGGAGAATTACTCTGTTACACTCAAAGCATTTAAAAGACTTTTCTAAAATTCAAACATTTTATACTATAAACTAAAAATTAAAAAAAACTTCACATTCAAACATTTTATGCTATAAAACTAAACATGCAATACTTGAAGCAACCCTACATTCACATTTAAGTAATTTAAGACTATTACAACTATACAATCATGCATTTTAGAAGTAAAATGTATGGAAAGTTAAATATACTTGAAATATCTCTCTCTCACTCACATTTATTCATCAACTTTGAAAAGGAGATGTCTTAAAATTAATTTAATTACCCAAACCACCCTGTCACATACACTTCAAAAACATTTCAATCATTAGAAATACTCAAGGCTCATATATTCGTCATCATATATCCTTCACCAGTCAGCTCACACTGAACAAACTTGGGAGCTGAGATTATGCATCTCCCCCATCAAGGTTTGTGTGAGGAGCATTGTTCTCCCTTGTTTTAGCCATTCCAAAGTTCATACCTCATACACAGAACATCCCTCTCTCCCTCAAACATTTCTTAAAACTATGTATAACCTAACCAAAATTTCTTGGAGTACTTGGCAATATATTCTAGCTATCTTTTCACATACTTTTGAGAATATTTAAACAGTGAAGAGAAGCTGTAGGTCTGCATTATTAACACAGTATTATTCCATATAGTGCAAGATGCTACTACTGGCAGTTGACCTCTCCTCTCAAGTATGCTAAATATACTCAAAAGTACGTAAAAAAATTACATCTGGAATTAACTTTACATGACTTTCCCCTGCACTCAAGCCTACCTAACCAAAATTTTTCATAGTACTTGGCAATACATTCCAGATGCTTTTTCACATACTGTTGTGAATATTTAAGCAGTGAAAAGAGGCTGTAGGTATGTGTTATTGATGCATTCTTATTCCATATAGTGCAAGATACAACTACTAGTGGTTCACCTTTCCTCTCAACTCTGCCAAATAAACGCAAAAGTATGCAAAAAATTACATGTGGAATTAAATATAAAAGATTTTTCTCCTGTACTCACACTCACAGTCATACACTCTTACTCACACCTAATTATAGCCAAAACCCATCCTTAAACATCACCCCTAAACATCGTTAAACAGTCTTAAACTTTGCTAAACACCCTGAAAATCTTAAAAAATACTTAAAAAATATTCTGAAGTGTGAAATGATTTCATTTGATTTTAAAGAAAAACCATTATGTTGTAATGATTTTTAAATAAAATTTATTCAGGTCTAATGATTTTTTAATAAATTTCATTCAGTTGTAATGATTACAAAAAAATTCATTCAGTTAGTTGTAACTATTTTGTTAAAAGTTTAACAAAATTCATTAAAATGTTTAACAATTTAAAGACCAATTGTTAAATTTGATTAAATTATCTTTCAAGTCTTAAAGATGTTATTAAAAGTTTAACGAAATTCATACAACTGACTTAGTTTAATAAACTGCAAAAAATTAAAAAAAACCAAAAACCCTAACTTTTTATTTTTAAAATTATTTGCCTACTTAAACTCTTGTAGCGAAGATGTTGGTTAATTGAGGAGACCCAAACCCAGGTCAATCGAGCTGAGCACTACCCTACTTCGTCAGGTAAGCATTGGGGCGGCCAGGCGCTCACAATCCCCTCGAGAGCTCAGTGGGAACCTAGCCTGGCAGCCTAGCAAGCTGTCGAGCAAACTCCACAGGTAACTTCTCTGGCAGGCGAGGAGGGTTGGTTTCACCATCGTGGCAGAAGCGATGGGCAGGTGGGCGAGCAGGTCCCTTGCTTGCAAAGCCCCATCGCGTCAGGTCCCAGTAGAAGCTGGTGGATGGGCGACCAGTGCCCTTGACCTAGACACTTTGGACTAGTTCACTGGGTGTCCACGTGCGAGAGAGTAGGAGATGTTGACCCCACTGAGTCACATGAGCAAATGAGCTCCAGTGAGTGGGAGGTGCTATTTATTCCCTCATGAATTTCCCTTGTTGCATAAATTAAAATTAATGCTATTTGCCTGAAATGGCTGTCAAATAACAATTAATACATTTTAAGACATTTGAACATGTTTTTAAGCAATTTTAATGCATTAAAGGGAATTTTACATGATTTGTTGAAATTTTGCATGGATATGCTGTATTTTGGCCTACATACCTGAATTTAATGTGTAATTGTCCATTTTTAAGCCATTAAGTTTAAATTTCATTCTTATTTAATGATTTTCTTACACTAATAATTGCCATTACAATACGAACTTTTTGCATTACGAGGTGAAATAAATTTAATGATACAATTCAACACTCTTTTTATATATACGAACCGGCAAACTATATATTGGAATTTACCATGCCGTACCTGGGATTCGAACCCAAAGCCTCCTTGCCTAATCTGATAACTGTATGGAGGCAGGCGACATTTAACATGTTATTTTATGTATTTATAATTTTTCCAGCAGACATCTTATTCTCAAATTCAAATATATATCTTTAGTTGATTAGTATTTTTTGGCAAAGTAATAATCTGATTTAGTTTTTCTCTTTACAAGACTCTTTCTTGTTAATGCAACATACTTCTAACAAAAAAATTAAGAATCTCTCTGTCGCTCTCCCCCTGTTACAACATTTTAATTACTTTTCCTTCTCTGGGGAGAAAATATTTTTCTTACTAAGACACTGAATCAGCATACTATGTTCAAAAACATATTTAACTAAGTTGAAAAATTTTGCTCCAAAATACAAATACAAATTTCACACACTTGTTTCAATCATTTTAACACTATCAAGTACAAGACATTCCAAAACATTTGAACATTACCAAGTAGTATTTACTCCAAACATTACCATGCTAAATAAATACAAGTGAATTCGCAATATATTTACAACATTTTTTAACACTAGCAAATACAGGATGACACAAAATTATATATAAAAAAAAAGGAAGATCCAAAACTTTATGTACAACAATTACACCTTGCTCCAAATCAACTACAGAGCAACACAAAACATTTAAACTGGCAAAATGCATATGCAACTTTTTTTCTTTAAAAACAAATATTTTTTTAATGGTTAGCAACTTCTGTGAGCAAAGTCTTCATGCATTTTTTAAAATTTGGATCCAGATACCCTTCTCGACCTCTGCCTTCAAGGAGTGAGCGTTTGTTATGCCTTGGTTTTAATCTGTCTGTTTGCAAACAAACATCTTTACAAATTAGGGGTGTGTACAACAATGCATTCAACCAAATCAGGATAGTATTCAACATAATGAGAGTATACATCTTCAATACTAGATGGAAGAGGTGTAGTTGCAGTCATATGAAATACTGGACATGTCTTATTGTCACTGAACTGAATGAGTTTGTGAGTCTTTCGTCTCCTAGAGGTAAGTAAATTACTTAAAATTGGAAAATATTGTCACAGATTTCCGCAAATTCACGCAAAATTCCCTGGCACCATACAGCGTAAGTTATATTGGACTTTCCTTGTTTGATACTGACATAATGATTTTCAGAATGAAAATACATCATGTTGCTACTATGACATCCAACACTAAAGTGTTTTAGGGCTAAATTTCATTTTTGTTAATTTTATTGCCAGTATGAGACATGTGACCAAACTTGTTTTTACTATAATGATATAAAATATTAAGAATATTATCATTTTCTTTGAAATACCAATAGGGCAAAACAGTGGCTGTATTATAAACAAGATGTTTCAAACATTTTCCTTCCCCACAATATGATGTTACAATGTGTTCGTCCTTAATTTTCTGCTTACAAGCTACTACATGAGATCTGTACTAGTTTACAAGACAGTCAGAACTGTTACAGTTAGTTAAAGTAGCATCATAAGTATTTGGTTTACTGTGTGCTTGAGAGAAATATGTACATTTGAAATGAATGTCTCAATTGCACATTTCCTTAACAACAGAATGTGAAGATAATAAGCTGTAAGTTACAGAATACATACCTTTAGTGAAAAATGCATACTTGGATTTCATTGGACACAATGGGAACGTTGGGATCATTATTCTGAATTAGCCACTTTGCTACATCGATAGAAAAACTAATCCCCCTTTCTAAAATAAAGTTGTGGATGTCCCCCTTGCAGGTCTCCTTCCAACAAATGGTGATAATTTGGTGAGGTCTGGTGAGCTGGTAGTCGATTACTCCGTATCCCTGTTCCTCTTCAATATCCTTGCTAAAACTGGCAATCATCAAATCTTCTAATGTTGATGTAAGTCACTGTTGGGGCGAAGACATCTCACAGCACAATTGTTGCATGCTATTCCTTCACCAAAACAAAGGCCAAGACTGTTGTCGAAAGTGTAGCACCAATGTTGTATATCGTTGCAGACATGGACTTGTAGAAGACAGTCATACAGTTTAAAGAACATTCTTCTGTATCCAATTTGTAGGACCTCGTATATGTCCATAGGGTGAATATCCTAGCTATGATTGATGATTTTATACTAGACACACTCCTTTATGTAGTCTGCCAGATGTTCTTGCTTTGAAAAACATTGCATTGCCACATGCCACAGGGAGAAGTTAATTCTTGGTCACCAATGTACCTATAATGTTGCTTGTTGCATTATTCTGTTCATATAGCAGTAAGAAAACAGCAACTACACTCCTTCTGCATAATGTATTTGATTTTATTGTAGGATTTGCATTTGGTGATGTATACACTGTGAGCTTCAAATTCCAGTTTACCTTCGTTACAAGGTAGCTTGCTGTCAGGACATAAATAATATAAAGGAAAATAATTTCTCCTATAACATACATTGGACACTTTAAATATATCTGTTGGACTGATTAATGAGAAACGCCAATGTCCATCTCTGTTGCACATCTGTATCTGTGGTGAACTATCTTCATCTTCAATTCGAAACCACATTCGCCTGAATCCTGGAGTAACACTAGTGTACTGAAGTTATGAGTCGAACCTCTGCATCGTAACTGAAGCTCTGCTGTACGATTCTCTCTCTCTATATATATAGACTTATGTTTTTCCAGTTAAAATTAGTTATTCAACAACAAATTTTTGAAATCAAATTTACACACACAAACAATACTGTTCCATATCTCACAGTGCCACATTCTGCATGGTGCTCTTAAATGTGTGTTACTGCCTTGTATTTGTGTGATGTGTTCCTTATTATTACATGTTTCAGTCATAAGGTTGCGGTGGTGTCATAAAATTCTCTAATCAATTTATATTTTATTTGATGAAAACCTGGTTCTTTGGAAATTTCTGTACTGCGATTTTTAAAACACAGGTCCCAAGAAGAACAGGGCAGTTCACTGTCAGGCGTTATATTAAAAACATGACAGTCTTCTTCTTTATTACACAGCACTGATTCTGTATACATGCTTTCTCCGAAACTTTTTGCGAAATTCCAATGTTCATTTCCATTACACATCTGTGTTTGAAAGTGTATGTTGCCTAGAGACTGGAACCATACTTTTTTTGTGTCCTCGAAAAATAGTTGAGTACATCTTCTCTGGGTCGAATTTCTCCATTTTTTCGAAATCTTACGCTACCTGAAACAAACAATTTTTTGGAAAAATTAATATCTTTATACATAGCAAGGATGTTGGTACAAATATTCTCTTAAGGCTTCGATTTTGCACTGTGAACAGAACATTTGTTCCTCACAGTGATTTGTATTATAGCATTTGACTATTGAATTAATACTCGAACAGTCATGGTATCTTCTGATATTTATTACTTCTGCATTTGTTTAAAGTTTTTAAAATTTCCTTCTGAATTTTTCCAAGCATGTATATGGGATAGTCATCGAGTAATGCATAACTTACATATTGCAACATTTTTGTAAGCTATGTCACTAAGAGTCCCATTTAAGGTTATGTATCTCATAAGTCTGTTCCTGAAACATCATTTTTACTTCAGGTTTTAAACTATACCAAGGTCTGGGAGATTTAAAGCATAGTACTTTAGAATCATTAGCATAGTTTTCATAAGAAATAGCAAGCTCCATAATTACCAAGGAGTTGTCTTGGTAGTTTTCGAAACCCTGAGAATAGCACATAATTTTTACATTATTTCTTCTTTTATACACTATTTACAAAAAAGTCTCTCTCTCTCATATAAATTTTTATAAGATGACAGTGCTTGCCTCGGAATCTACTTCATCGACTCCGGAATCGTCCATTACTATGTCTGGAATAATTCTAGCTTCAAGCAACTGTTCCAGTCTGCGAGGCATACATTTCCTCTGCATATGTTGTAATTCTCATTATTAGCAAAGGCAGCCATGCCATAAGGACAGTCTTCACAAGGTAAATAAGATACAATGGCCTCATTGGCTTTTAAATGTTCAGCCTGGAATGGATACACTAATTTTATTTAGTGGACCCCAAAACAAATTATAAAGTCTTTCGGCAACACTTGCAGTTGGGAACACTCTAGACTAATAAGGTTTTTGCCTTCCCATAAGCTAAAATAACATTGAATGTTTCAACGCATTCAGAGCCGCAATTGTCACAGGAGTTACCTTGATGTATTGTACCTGATGCAAAGGAGAAATGCCTTGTAGATCCTGTGTTAATGATGATCTAGATGTAGCGAAGTTGTAGTAGATGCCTGGTGTTGTAGTGGACGTTTGGAGCTGTAGTCGACATTGTAGTAAACGTCTGCTGTAGTGGACGCCTGGCATTGTTCACATTATCAATGCTTGCCGTTTGATGTCGATGCTTCCCAGGCGCCTGTAGTAGACACCTAATTTTGTTATCTATGCTACTGCAATGCACACACTTATCTTCGAAGTGACCTTAGCAGATGCCAAGTTAAGACTGAGAGAAAATTAATTTATCCCTCCTTATATACTGTAAGGATTCAAAATGGCTGCCATTTTCCCATGAATTTATAAGAATTTGTATCTTTTAGTAAAAAAGTAAGAGTATAGTTGAAAATGCTATTTCCCAACTCCGAAAAACATGATTTTGCGCCTGTATTCATACTATTTTATTAAACTTATGCCGGAAAGTATAAAAATATTAAATAAATTCAAATATATACATTTTCGGTACATTGAATACATTTTGCTGTTGGAAAGTTTTTGGTTCGATGTAAATAAAGGGGAATGCGTTGGTTAAGTGGTTAGCATGCTCGCCTCCCCAAGCTGGTCACACCATAAAAACAATTTTTTTTCGCAATGTGTGGATGTTGTGTTAGACATTGCCATTGTTCAAAGGGTTTATCCGAAATCTCTCTCTTTCTCGTTTCCCTTAGGCCCACGCACCTGACCCGACGCTGCTCCAACTCCGAATATTTTCCCCTCATCGACTCTCAAGACGTCGTTATAAGAGATGGGCAAATCTGTCCGAATATTTTTTCTCTTCTATATGTCGAATTGATAGTAAAAACATTTCTTAAAGAGTGAATAAGATATGTCTTGTATGAATACTTGTAAAAAATACTTCTGTTTTAACAAGTGAATACAATAAGTCCTGTATTTCTGTGTGATTTTACAAATCATAGTTTGCTTGATTCAAATATACACTTGTTGAAACGTTAAATGTTGAGATTATCTCGGGCCTTATATTGGGAACTTTATTTCAGGGACTTGTAAAATTTTCTTTAATTTCGCTGGTCATATAGCCAATCTGTTGCATAAGGTTGAAGCAACAGCGAGTCAGGCGAAATCTCTCAGGGTACACATTCAGAGGGATATGGACCCCGGCAAGGCGAAGCAGGGGAACCAAGACTAGTAAAACGTGTTCTGAATACTGTAGCGGGGGAGGGGTGCATAGCTTTGAAACAGATACTGCAGGAGCGCCAACTCACGAAAAAATACGAAACAGCATTCTCAGGGCTAATGCTAGGGTGTGTAAAACAGGTTTTTGCGAACACCAAGCTTGATCCATAGCGGAGCTCTTCAGAAAAGTCACCTTCAGGACTACAGGTGGGAGGGGTGTTTGGACAGGGGGCACATTCCTCTGGACAAAGGCTGGTTCTGATGGGTGGAGATGGGAGGGGGTGGCTACAAGCAAGCCCAGATCTGCACCCTGTATCCAGTTGTCACTTATGGGTGAAAGACCCCCAGGACCTCGCAGGCACGGCTTGGCGGGGAGAGTGGTGTAGGGGGTGGTTGGCATCCTGGACTTGGGCCTGTTCTGAGGGGTGGTGGGTAGGGGTGGGAAGGATGGTAGGCAGGGTCCTCTCGATCAGAACACAACTAGGCAGTTGACACCATCTTGCCTTAGTGCCGAAAAAATTTACATTCACAGGCAGCCTGGGGTCGCACTCTGGCAAGGCGAAGGGGTGTAGGGTGCTCTGGAGCGAAGTAACCTCACCTACCCAGTCGCCGCCATCTTCTGTTGGTGATAGAAGCTTGGACTAAACAGACATGTACAGATTTCTCTCTCATCTTCACCACACCTCTAGACACTTGGCTGACGACGAGGCTACAATCGGGGGTTACCTCAACTATGGAATGGTGACTATCTATAGTGATAGCCATGATTAATGTTATATAATGTACGTGTTTTAATATAAAAGTATTTTATCAGGAAAATATAAATTTTTGTGTGTGAAGTCAATATTGCGATAAGACTTTCAATTTCTAAGCTCGGTCTACGAAAATACAGTTTGTGTTAACAAGTGTGCACTATTTACAGAAATTTGTAGTACGTCCATTATTTTAAAAATTATTTTCTCTTCGAGAATGTTTGTACATTTTCCCATTATATATATGTGTGTGTGTGAAGTGATGCAAGTTGGTTATTTTAAAACAAATCATTTGGGGTAAGATTTCCTATCATTATATTTTACTTATCAGAATAGACATATGCTATTGTGTCTAGTTTAAATCGTATTCAGAGTTTTTTTGCGGTAAGATATTATTCATCAGGCTGAATCATGTAATTTGCAAGTGTTATTTATACATACGAACTAGCTGGATTTTGTTCAGTGAGTTTGCTCTTGTCGATATCTGATGTTATTCACCTAGTTAAAATTCTCTCTCATGTAAATTATATTTCTAAGTTCGAGACTCACATTAAGTATAAGACTCACGTAATTACATTTATTATTCATGTAGTCATTTGAAATTTGTGATTCGATACGTGTAGTTTATTCATACATAGAACACTCTGAATTTCTCTTGTGTGTTAAATATATTCGTAAAAATCGCCTATCTACTACCAATATCCCTACAAACACCTCAAAATTAGAAAAATTCGGAAAAAATTACCCTTAGTCCACTCTTACACTCAGCTCTACACATTGCAACCCACCACTCTGGTCAGTCGTCTCCAGAACCACGCACCGTCAACATCGTACAGAGCTCCTGCTACCCCAATCCAAAAAGAAAGAAGTACAAGAGAAATAATTAGCCCTTTCAATAAATTTACCCCTTCCAATAAATTTAACCCTTTCAATTTTTGATCAAATTAAGAAATTTTAAATCGGATTAGGATAGGATTAGGAATTTTTAAATCGGATTAAGGATTAACCCTTTGATACCGAAATGTAATCCGATTAATTAAATATTGGGCAGAACCCAGTCGCCCCTACTATTATTAATACTTTCGATTAAGTTAAACTTAGTAATAGCAAATTGAATGTTATTTCCGAAAGAACAACATTTTCCAATGCAACATAAAAATAATGTAAGTTCGAATCGCCATTCTCTCAAAAGAAGAACCGCAAAAAAATCACGTCTCACGAAAGACGTTAAACTAGAGTTCCCCACCCCATCAATAAAATAAACAGAGCCATAGTATATCATACGGTTATAATAAAAATTAAACAGTTGGGAATGGTAACCAACTAGACTGAAGTTGTCAGTCTTTCAATGTCTGCCATTGGATTCGTAGATTGTTTACAAACATCGTTTTCTTCACCGACAGAACCGCTGTGGCGGAGGGATACATCATGGCCGCACTTCTTTTCGAGAACTGTCAAAATCTACTGAAGTTATATGAAACGGACAATAGTATACTAAGATCGCCTTGGTGTGAATGCGTTTAACTGTGACTCGTGCTGTAGTATCAGTAGCGCCTCTTCGAAGTGTAGTATACCTCGGAGACGATTTCGACAGCACTCCGACCAGTTGGTGGCATTGTAGAGGAGTCTTATCGTAGGGTGCGGGAAGCGAGATGGTCACTTCGCCGTATTGCTCGCCATACGGGTCGTGTGGATATTACCATAGCGCTCTGTTGGCGCCAGTGGATATATGAAGGCACGTGCCCACGACATACAGGATCTTGGAGACCGCCACGAACCACACCGAGGCAGAACCGATGTATTTTTTGACGCGTTAACTTTGCTTTTAAAAAATAAAACTGCTGTACTAACATTGCGAGGAAGATAGCTGAACACTTAGGCTCTCATATCAGCTGGAAAATAATTGTCATATCACACAATAATAAGATAGGAATACGATGTGTTCCAAGCGAATAACATGAAGTAAAAGATATATATTTTTTACAAATTTATTGCGAAAGTTTGTTTTTCAGGCAGCATGACGCTGAAGGGAATTAACTCCAAGCTTACCAAATGCTTATGTTTTTCAACCATAGTTCATTGTGGAGTAGGCTGTGTCCTAAATCGTTCTGTTACAATGACACCAAGCTATTTTCATCTACTTTTTTTGCGCTGTTAGTGTTTCGATTACTTAAATTTCTAAGGGTCTGCTGCACTGTCAGGTTAGAAATACAGGCGTGTTATCTTGCACCGCGATACTTATTAGTATCGCGTGGTTATACAATAGTAAGTAGATGCCAAGGGCACCTTTCCTTTTATGCACATATTGTTTGTAAGATACAAAATATCTGGCGATTTCGATTACCCTTAGCATGAGGTCCTGTTACCAGCAGCTCTGACATTTGCGAACGCTCACGCCAGTGCTCTATGCCAAAAGGACAACGCCCGTCCTTATGTTACTACCGCCTCAAGAGCGCTCCTTGAAGCCATGGATACTCTGATATTGTCAGCCGCATCGCTAGACCTGTACCTAATTGGAAATGTTGTGATATGCTAATGGCCACTCTAACGCGACTCCATCCCTACCACAAAATCTGCAGGAACTACGAGCGAATACTCAAGCTGCATGGGATGGATTATCGTATGACACCACTAGGGACCACTTGCAACCCCATGCCGCGACGCCTGGTGGAATGTGTCCACAAATATGGAGTCCTGAGAGATGCACAGTATGCATGTGTAGCGCAATAAATATTACTCATGCCAATTTTATTTTGTAATCATTTCTTGTTATTAGTAATTTCTGTCTTTCTTCCACATAGCACTGCAACCCAATATTTCTTGTAAATGCAGTTATTAACTTTTCTTGACAATAAGTGTGTGTGGTGTGTACTGTACATCTGAATATCAGGGCTTCATTGCCACTGGGAGCCGCGGTGGTGTAGTGGCCAGACTACTCGCTTCCCGCCAAGGCGAACCGGGCTCAGTTCCCGGAGGAGTTGCCCCGAATTCTCGCGTGTGGGAATCGTGCCGGACGATGCCGCTAGTCGGCAGGTTTCCTCGGCGGTCTCTCGTTTCCCCCGCCTTTTCATTCCGGCGCTGCTCCACACTCACCTCGCTTCACCCTCATCGGCTCTCAAGACCTCGATGTTAAGAGCCACGCAAATCTCTTCACTCACTTCATTGCCATTA
Source organism: Dryococelus australis (assembly GCA_029891345.1). Classification (NCBI taxonomy): domain Eukaryota; kingdom Metazoa; phylum Arthropoda; class Insecta; order Phasmatodea; family Phasmatidae; genus Dryococelus; species Dryococelus australis. The sequence goes on from CM056997.1 coordinate 128,270,701, forward strand.
TTCTCTTCCTATTCGTCCCGTGACAGTGCCACAAAACAGAAGTTTGTGGGAAGAAGTGCTGATGAAAGACTGAATTGCTGTTGGCCCAAAAAGTGACCGTAAGCTGCCATCGGTCCGTGGGACGCAGTGACTCGCAGATTTCAGGAACGCAGTGGAGGGGAAACTGGTTTTCCCGAGAAAGCTTGCCGTCGACTTTTCGACGAATTGCATTCAGGCAGCAACTGTCACCTGGAAGGAACATGCCAGCACCATTTGCCAACTCCCATCGGCTGGCGTGGAGTGTGCGTGACAACTGGTACTGTGACACGTGGGACCCGCTTTCCAATAACTAATATAAATTCCCCGTTATGCGTCCTAAATGCTATATTATCGTGAAGAATTCAGCACGTGACAATCTTTTTTTAATTTTTGGGGGAGGTTTTATGTCTCACGGTTACATACAAAAAAAATTGATAGGGATTCTGAACCAGTTGGACACTGTGCTCACATACAGGAGAGGGGAAATATGGGTAGGGATGTGAACCGACCCCGTACAAAATTGTAAACTGCACCAAAGCCATACAAAAAAATACGAACTATATGCGTTAAAACGTATGCAAATATTAATATTTGAACATACTTTGTGGTAACATCTGTAACAAATATACTGCGTTGATCAAATATAATTGCCAATTGTTCTTTCAGTGTGGTAACTTTTTAACACACATAGCTAAAGACTTACAAATTAAGTACATTTAGGTAATATAAATACTCTTAAGTCGATACTTTAGTTCAAATGTTGCACAGCTATCTGAGTGAATGTATTTACGAAAAAGTGAACAACAGTATTTTGTCTAGAATCAAGAATTATCCAGTAAACGCAGTTCTCGCACACTGAAGTACGTTTTCTGGATTTACGATTCGCAGTTTGCCTGATAATTGAAACTTGTCATAAGTCTGTCCTTTTTACTTTCGGTTGATAACTATTCCTAACATTCTATAATACAACCATATAAGCAGACAATTCAAGGCAAACACTTTCTGGCAGAAACACTTATTATAATGAACCAACTCAACCACGACCTGATAATTTCTATTGTCAACCAACACTTTTCAACAACACACACTAAGTTATTCTGTACACGTAATAATTCCCGGGTTAATGTTTAATTTTTGTATTGTAAACCCAGCCTTTGTTTCTTATATTGGGATCACTACGAACAGTAATTACTCCAATTTACACGCGGTCTTAGTTACGAAGGGAATAACGACCGACCATGGGTTTCTCTCGGGACACGCTTGTTTCATACACCCTACCAAAGTAATTACTGTATATGTCCACTACTATTTCAGAATGGTAGCGTGATCTGAAATGAAAAATAGCTGCCATGCCCCAATAAAATAAATTAAGGCTATATAAAACAGCCCCCAATAGTCGAATAACACGTTGAAAAAAAAGCATCTAGGATTTTTTGCTTTAGTTCAAGAGTCTCGGGCAATAATATGATAGCCAAGTAACAAGATTGTTTACGTCTTTTATTTTTGTTAATAATTCCTATGCATTTTTTATACAGGGAGTTTTTGTCTATGTTTCTTACAACAGGCTATGGCGACGAAATAACAGTTTCGTGAATCAAATGGTGCAATTTTTTTAAAAATACCCCTTAAATAACTGTAAGTGGAACAAGATGCTTCTAAAGTGGCACACGACTAAAGCATTGTGTTTACATACAGTATGTATTATATGTATAATTCCATTAGAACACAGGATTTGTACATTATGTATGTAGTGTTGGAATTCGTCAAGTAGGCCTGTTGAGCCTTTATATAATTTATTACATATACAGGTTGTCAGGTAATTCGCGGATACAGACTGCAACACACGAATCTATGGTTAAAACTAAGTATGGGCAGAGCAAACTTTGAACACCTGTAATGACGTTTCGACGTTTTATATGTTGATCATGTACGCTGTGCTTAACGTGGAGTAGTCATAAAAAAAAAACAATAAACAAAAACCCTTGATATTTGCACATAATTTTGAAGAAAAAAATTTCCTTTAAAAAAATCACACACACACACACACGCGCGCGCGCACGCACGCACGCATACACACACACACACACACACACCTCTGTCTCCTAATAGATATAACTAAGTTTTACATAACTAAATGACCGCAGCGAATAAAAGCAACGGGCTATTTAAATGGTCTGCGGTCTAGGTTTGAAAATATGTGGTACTTCATTGCATTGTTGAACAGCTGAAAAAAGCGACCTGTCTTGCAAAAATTGAAGTGTTACGACACGGAAGATGGAATTTATCTTCATTTCCTGTTGATTATGACTTGATATTCGAACCGTTGTAAGGCGAATGTGCGAGTATTAGTGGTTTGTGTTTATACACACTTAGGAGTGATGTGATATCCAAATCCCCAAAAGCGGCGTGCGAGACACTTTTCTTTGTCGTCATCAGTCTTATAATACATTTTAGTAATACAGTATAAGAGTTTTTTTTGCAACATGTACGGTAAATAACCGCTAGCTAATATATATATATATATATATATATATATATATATATATATATATATATATATAAAGCATTTTAAAATCGTCCTTACAGCAAAACACGCCAAACTGATTTTATATTTTGTACATTTAATAGTTTACACGAGATCTCCAGCTGAGATTTTAATCTACAGTGTATATATCATAAAAGTTTTGTCACCTCTCTCTTGGATATTTTGTCATTGTCTATTGATATTTGGCCAACGCATAACCCATATATATGGAAAGGGAAATTTCTCCGCTAAACGCAAAGTATCACAGAAATGCATTTCCCCTATTTCCTCTAAAACGATATGTACGCAGTGGTATAACAAAATCATAACTTTGAGTTTCATGCCGCTCACCACACTGCCAAACTGCATACCTGACTGATCATAACTAGATGTCAAATCCCAGGAAGTTCACTGTCGACTGGTATTAAAGTGCACCGGTAATGTCGCATTACAATCTCAATTGCAAATTTATAAATTCAAATCAAATGAAAACTTATTAATGTAATAAAAAAATTACGTAACTGCGTAAATTGCAGATGCAGCATCGGTACTACGATGCCTGATTAGAAATAGACATAATGATTGGTAAAGCATAGCTATTCAATAATATGATTAACAGCTTGTTTCATTAACATGCGCTACTGGGTGCTTGAACGCGATCTTTTAAAATGTGCCTACTGCCGAAAAGTTTGTAGTAAAAAATAAGCACTCACAGTTTCGTCTGAAGAAAGTAAGGTAAATGCTCAATTTTGTGATCACCCGTTGCTTCAGAATTGCAGTACACAATACTACCACCATGTCATATACATCAGTTAGAAACTCCTTACCCTGACACTTGAAAACATTCCAGAGGCCATTTATGGAATTCCACACTCCTACACATTTGTGGCCTCGGCATAAGTGCGTCCACCCAGCTCTGGCATCTACTTTTCGACATTCCTCATGATCATTATCCTTTGCCGCGTTGTTCCGTAATAACACATTTTAATGGACAGTAATTTAAGTATCACGTCTCGTTTTCGCGGGCTTTACTGTAGTGATCCAAGCTGGAATATTTATTTATTTATTAACGACTTAAAGGCACAGTTAAAGCATAGTCGCCTTCTCTTACATTGGATCCATTACTAATTTACTTTCATTTGCTACGAATTCATACTGTTACCTGCTGAAGCTGGTCGACTACGCTAATCCGCACCGTAATCGGAAACCCACCTCGACCTCCTCTCTTCCTGGAACGATGCGCTCGTGGCTGTATGTCCTCTTTTCTGGGAATCCCGTGAATGCCGAAAACGAGACTTGCTAGTATCACATACCTCCTATCGCCTGCTAGTTTCCGATACGTTTAGGGACGACGCAAAAATGTTCTGGTGAGACTGACTGGCGCCTCATTCCTCTGCGACGCATCACGCGAGTTGGGGAAGATTCTAGGTGGCGATCTAAGCCACCCGCAACCCAGCGACCGGCAGTCTTTGATGGAAGCCTCATGGCCGAGTGTGCGCGAGCGAAGTGTAGTGTGGTCGACGACTGTAGATTGCAGGACGACGGCGAGTGAGGTATTCGTGGCTTAAATGGACGAGAGGGTGTGAAACCGATGAGTGAAGCCTACTGTGAGTGAGGGCGCTTGGAGGATTCTAGAACATTGCGACTGGCGGAACATGGACTGAACTGAGGTGGGACTGAATGAAAGTGTAATACTGATTTTATTGTAAATATTCTAAATGTCAAATATGTACGCATAAATTATAAAATAATTGAATAGGTTGATACACTGTCTGTTGGGAATAGTGTCAATTGTGAACAGTAAGTGATTTCAATTTATTGCGAGGGTTTGAGTTCAGAGAATATTTGCTGTAGTTATTGTAAATAAAATAAGGAAATTATAGGTAATTATTTTATTTGATTAATACCTCCATTCCTTAACGAACTTGGTATAGCCCACTAAATTTCTAGAGACAGAAATTGTAACACGTGTCAGAAGTGGGATGGAGGCATTTTATAAAAATAAAATAATTTTAATTAGTATATGTAAATATCACTTATTTCAGCAATACGCCTGGGAATTGTTTGAATTTCTTGAATGCTAACTAGAAAAATGTCGGCAGACATGGAAGCAATTCGCTTTTTAATAGAAAGTTTGAGTGACCAGATAAATAGCAAAATAGATACTGAATAGTGTTGTAGATAATGTTAGTGAATCTGTAAATAGCCAAATTATTAGTGTCACAGACAGTGTAAACGAAAATGTAGACACAAACATAGACAGTGTAAACGAGAATGTGGATAGAAAGGTAGAAGGGGTGAGCGAGTTGGTGAACAATTAAATAGACTGTGTGGACAAGAAGATCGACAGTGTGAGCGAGAGAATGGACAGTATGAATGATAGGACGGACAGTGTTGAACAAGATATGAAACAGGAAGTGAGCGCCCTCAAGAAGGAATGGCAGGAGTTCTTGCAGCAGTAGGGGAGACGACATGCAGAGGCGGAATAGGAGCCAAAATTGGTCACCACCGAGACGAGTGCGGGCAGCGAGAAGGTAGAGGTCGTCGCCAGTGCAGCTATCGCAGGAGAGGCGCAGCAGTTCTGCAGTTTGGGAACGCCCCAGCCAGGGGTGGGTAAAGGCGTCACAATTAAGCCCGCCCCCTACGATGGGCAGACACCTTGGCGCGAGTACCGGCACCAATTCGAGATCGTGGCTACACTGAATGGCTGGACAGAAGAGCAGCAGGCATACCTACTACCTGGCGGCTGTACTGATGGGACCAGCATTGAGCATACTGCAGTCGCTGCCGGAACGACATCGTCTAGAATACTCCACACTTGTGTCGGCTTTGGAGCTTCGATTCGGCGACCTGTACCTGCGGCACGCCCACCATGTCCAATTGCGATGCCGCATCCAGCGACCCGGCGAACCACTGCAGGAGCCGTGGCAGGACATTGTGAGAATGACACACCTGTCTCTGGGGGGTGCTCCGAGGAGGCACGAGACATCATTAAAGTTGACTTTCTCATAGATGCTATTACCGATGCGGATGTGCGCCGAGCTATACGCCTGGCATCACCACACAGCATGCAGGATGGCCTGGCCCGAGCATTGGAAGTAGAATCAGCAAAGCACGAGCAGACGTTGCGATATGCAGTATGGGCAGCTACCCCGTGCAATGACGAAGATGGAGATAGCATCCTGGACGTCTTGAGAAAGTAGGAGACCACAATGAAGGACATTTCTACCAGAGTCTGTGCTAGGAAACCCCGTTTTTATTCACCTAAGCGTCGGGAATGCTGGGTATGTAGACATACAGGACATTTGAGTATCCAATGCCTGCAAAGGAACTGCAGGACCCGGCAGGAGACTGCCGTAAAGGAACTTTTGAACTCCTTAGGGGCGGCGATACCTGTCCCTCGTTGACGGAGGTGCCGAGAATGCTGGAACTGTGGAAAGGAGGGACACTTACGAGCCTACTGTCCAGAGATACCTACCGAGACTGTCATCGAGGAACTGGTCAAGGGACAGCTGCACGAACAAATGGAACTGACAGCCGCAGTAATAATCAACCAAACCACGGGCCAAGGACAAGGATATTGCAATAGAACCATGTAATAAGTCACCCAGCAGTTAATGCAGGCGAGGAAATGAGAGAAGTCCGGTTTTCAAATGGGACATATGCGTTTTCAGAAGAATGAAGACGGCCAGGGGGCAGGGTACGAACATATCGCAGTGTCTAGTGGCATCAAGAAGAACGCTCGTTGTTGCACAAGAGTTGCAGATAATGCATTCAAGGAAGGACGACTAGTGTGGTTGTATGAAAGAAAACGCCTTCAGGGGAATACATCCTAATGCCGAGGATCTTGAGAAGGCCCGTATAGGATCTTGAAGCTGATAGATTATGTGGTCTACAGGATTTGCCGACAGGGCTTTTGGGCAAAGTCCAAGGTTATCCACATCGATCAACTGGCGCTGTACGAAGGTCCTGATTCTGTAGAGTCTGTTCGGGACGAACAGACTTAAGGAGGGGGCAGTGTTACGTGCTGCAGATGGCGCCGACTCTCCTGCCCCGTGCCGTAATCTGGGACCCACCTCGCCTTCCCCTCTTTCTGGAACAATGCGCTCGTGGCTGTCTGCTCCCTTCTGGGAATCCCGTGAATGCCGACAGGGGCGAGACTTGCTGGCATCACAGACTTCCTCTCGCCTACTAGTTTCCGATACGTTTAGCGACGACGCAAGAATGTTCTGGTAAGACTGGCTGGCGCCTCAGCCCTCCGCGACGCATCACGCGAGTTGGGGAAGATTCTAGGTGGAGGCCTAAGACACTGTGTGTATATATATATATTATATATATATATATATATATATATATATATATATAGAGCCGCAACCCAGCGGCCGGCAGTCTTTGATGGAGGCCGCCTGGCTGAGTGTGCGCGAGCGAAATGAAGTGTGGATGACGACTGGATATTGCAGGACGATGGCGAGTGAAGTATTCGTGGCTTAAATGGACGACAGAGTGTGAAACCGTTCAGTGAAGCCTACTGTGCGTGAGGGCACTTGGAGGACTCTAGAATATTGCGACTGGCGGAACATGGACTGAACTGAGGTGGGACTGAATGGAAGCGTAATACTGATTTTATTGTAAATATTCGAACTGTCAAATATGGACGCATAAATTAAAAATTATTGAATAGGTTGATACACTGTCTATTGGGAATGATCTTTAATTATTTATTTTCATTGATTTCTTTGTCGTAAATATACATTTTATTAATTGGTGTCAATTGTGAACAGTAAGTGATTTCAATTTATTGTGAGGATTTGAGTTCAGAGAATTTTGCTGCAGTTACTGTAAATAAAATAAGAAATTATAATCTATTATATTTGATTAAGACCTCCTTCCCTTAACGAACTTGTTATAGCCCACTTAATTTCTAGAGACAGAAATTGTAACAATACATTAGATATTACAGATAGTTCACATTTAAAACTTACAAGTATATATCTTAATACCACACAAAACAAGAATACAATGCAATTACTATCACACACATTCACTTACACACCCACTCACATGCACACACAGGGGATGTGGGGGATAATGTTTAACCCAAAATATATTATTTCACAAACACTCTTGATTATTAATACTGAAATATTTTCAAGTAAGAATTAGTGTGTTGGAATAATGAGCTTATAAACTGGTTACGTGAGAAAAATGTAACTGATCTAAATACACAAACAAGTTTTTTTTTAACACCAAATATCTTCCTCCACAAACACTCTTATTCTAATATAATGTTTTCTTTCCTACGCATAATAAAATATTTTTTAACTAGTGTGGTGAAAATATGATTAACAGGAGTCGTAGATAATTTCGGACACTCGAAAAAAGATTGTCTGTCACACAAAGTGTTAGGGAAATATAATGTGTGCTAAACAAGTTTTTTAACACTAAATGTTTTACTCCATAAACACTATTGATTATCCATACTGAAAGATTTTAAAGTACGTATAAGTGTGACGAGAAATTGGAATGGTGTTAATAGGGGCCGTAGAATGATACGCTTATGTGAGAAAAATGTTACTGACACACAAAGTGGGGGAAATAAAAAAAAAAGTCTTGGAAAAGGGAAGTAGGGTGGGAATACATAGAATGGTTACGTGAGAAAAAAGTATTTGGCACTTACACAAAAATAAATATAGACGATTTAAACAATATAAAGTTTACGTGAATAATGGTGGTAGATAACATTGCCATGCATCACACGTGTTTAACACATATAGTCGCCGATTGGCTAGTGACCTTTCAGAATGGAGTTGGGGAGGTTTTCCCTAAAGGCGATGGCGGGTCGACTGGGGCGGTCTCCGCTCGCCTGCTGCGAAGACCATCGCCAGCGGAGAGGCAGCACTCGGTGCCGCAGCGGGGAGAGGTACATTCCCTTTGCCATCGGAGATGGATGCAGTCGGCCATATGTGTGCGCTTGGCAGCGGAGCCGCATTTCAACATGGCGGGTGTATATCATAAACATATTATCACTTCTCAGGGAAATTGCAAGTGGTCAGTGCTTGGGGATGGACATTTACTTAGTGTGTAATCACTCTCGGTATGTATAGTCTCATTACATGTAATTACATTTGGTACTTATCCTTGGTACATGTAATTACTCGTGATACTTATTCATTATGCGATTACTTATTAAACATACTTAGTCATTATGTAATAACTTATTATGCATTTAACATCTAATTATATGTAATTACCCTCGATGGGTGTCGAACTAAGGACTTACTTCTTAACCATACACCCTTCCCCTTTTCCCCTATTCTTCCAACCTTCTCACACAGCCAAAGGGTGAACATGTGTACTTAGTTTGTAATTACTCTCAGTACATGTACTTATTCTTGGTAATTAATCATTACATAATTACACCTAATTACACTCGATAGGTCTCGAACCAAGGACTGGCCACACACCATTCAAAAAATTTCAAAGTCCCACAAATGTCGCTTGGATGCTTTGGGTACAAAAAGGGTACCCCACAGCCAATCACAGCACACTTCAGAAGGGCGTGACAACCCATCAGCCAATCACAGAACACCTCCCAGGGGGAGGAGGTAACCCATCAGCCAATCACAGCGCACCTAACAGGGGGGGGGGGGATCGAGACAACCCTCACATGATTAATCATATGTCCTTTAGCCCGGTATTGCTCCCCAGTGATCCAAAAGCGGCATGCTAGCCCTACTTTGATGCGTTGTCCTTTTGTGAAATTTTCTAGAGTTAGTTAAGCTTAGTTTGCATAAGGCGGAGGAATATTCTGGAAGTAGAACTTTAGCAGGGCTTCAGAAAAGTGTGAAGTAACAGTGAATGGATTATACCAATGTCGTCACGTAGGGAAAGGGACCGAAGTAATTAGGGGAATTGTGGACTCTGAAGGGAACAACGAGGACATGTTGCAGTGAACTCGAATAAAGCATAACATTTATATGCTTTTCGTTATGTTGTGCTACGCCATGTCGATTGTGGACAATGCTTCACGTCCAATGTTCATGACTCACTATAAGCACATAAATATGGTTACCAACAAGAAGTTCAGTACATGGTGGAAGCCCCGTTGTATATTCCTTGGAAATTGTATACGCATTTAGCCGACAAGGTCTCAGACACCACTGCCCACATGCTTTGCTTGGAATTCTAAACCTCATTCCTGGTAACCAACTGTAAATGCCGTGCTACAATCGCCATGGCGTTCCCGTACGAAAATATCAGTACCATGTGAGTCTGAAAATGTGACCAATTAGATACTTCTTATTTACACGTGGGAAAAAATATTTTTTTCGCATGAAAATGTTAACATAGGAATGTTTACATTTTAATTTATTTACACAAAGCCAAATCTTGGCTGAAATAAACGGAAATGCTATACTGTCATGCTAGTTCGTTTCGAACTGATTTCTGTAGTTGCTGATGCCTACTTGTGGTTGGGTGGCATAGAATGAAGAGTAAGGGATAAAAAACATTCGAACTGATACCTGTAATTGCTGATGCCCACTTGTGATTGGGTGGCATAGAATGAAGAGTAAGAAAAAAAAAAAACAATCTTCCTTATGCCATTACGGCGAGCAGGCGACTATCTCATGCCGTTATGTTGTGTTGTATTCGCAAGTATGTGCTCAATTCTATACTGCCATTTTTACAGTGAATGTAGCTAGGCCATAAGTCCGCTTGGCCGCATCGCCATGTAAGAATAACCACGAGGCCAATATTCCAGAATCAAACATCAAAAGTAGGGCGGTACTCGGATGTTGCCGGGTCGGAAATGTACAGCATTTACGTAAAATGATTTTATTTTGGGAAGGGTTGAACCTCGATTTCTGCTGTGAGCACTTTGCAAAATAAGAAAAACACTTTTCCCAATGTAAAATATATTTTAATTTCAAGCGCACACTCAAGGGAAATATATTGCAATTGTTTATTTCAATTTTTAATATATACTTTCCACTTAAATATCCAAAATGTGTTTATACTAATTTATATTTGGACTTCCTTTGGAGGGGCTGCAGCCCCTTATGCTCCCCCATTGCACACGCCCGTTTGTAGGACGATATAACACTGATGGAAAAACAAACCAAAAGTCACAAAATTGAAAAAGATATTATGTTTTGTAAGCAGTCATACCTCGTTTTAAATTTTCAAAAATATCCAACAGCTACTCGTCATAATATTTACGACACAACCCGACAGCTGATAATCATGGAAGAATTGGCGAGGGGAGGATCAACGTGTAACCATTGATAAAGAATAATTGTGATATCTTGCTCTTTAGACTCAGTTTTCACGAGAAAACTCTTAGTCTATAAATACTGCATCTTAATCTAATCCCGCTCAAATCCACTGGAAAACTTCTAATGATTAAATTATGACAGAATGTCACAGTTAACACCAAAAAGATTACGAGGAAGTGTGATACTGTATAAAAAATAATCCTTACTGCCACTATGACTAATCCCCATCCAATGAAAATGAAATTGTATCCTGTTGGAATATATATATAGTTCCATGAATAGCAAACGAGTATGAAACTTCTGGGTTATTTTTATTTTTCATCCAATATTTTACGTAAGCGAGGGTTCAGAGAACGAGCAATTGCCGTTTATTAATATTACGACTATTTGCTACCAAAAATGCTATATATCCTCCAATCCCTGACGACAAATTTGTAAATTTTGTGTTACTTTTATTTTAAGTGAGCAGTAACACAAATTATCGTTATTTACTTATTGAAGGAAAAAAGTCACAAAATACGAAAAGAAAAAAATTAGGATCCAATGATGATAAAAAATTGAGCAATTTATTGTCATTTAGTGGCTAATAGAGTATGCATTTAAACCGACAATTTGACTGTTTGGTATTTAAAACTTTATATACATACAAATTTTTATGTGATCTTCGATCATATTTTGTAAAGGGAGAGTGTGTGCATTGACCACTGGCCAAGTATCCACGACTACTGAATAACGCACGCAAGAATTTGATAATTTCACAATCGGAAGCAGGCACGCACCCCTTACCAATGGGGCAAACACACTTATTACTAGCGAATGTAAGGTACTCGAGAGAACATATGCTGTATAGCTCTTGAAATGGTAGCTGATGTGTCACCCTTAGAGCACCTTCCTAGCCTACTTTTACTTCAGCCTAGTCTCTATTATTACAGTAATTGGTAATTCTTAAAAATACAATGTTGGTCTTGCCCTAATTTAGTGTTATAATGTGTAAACTAATATATCCCTTTGCATTGGCCACGAAGCCGGCAAGGTTGCCAGATGAGGCGACTTATCGCCATATGGCTTCTATAAGGCGACCACCATTGACGAAATCGTCAAGTAGGCATTTGTCGCCGATTGGGCTATTTTTTTTGTAGCTATTTAGGCGCTTTACGATTAAGGTATTTTGTTCTCACCATAGGTCAGTGGCGGATATGGACACCCATTAAGTAATGGGACACTGTGCCTTACGATCTACTCATATGCTTGCCAGAAAGCATTTTAAAATTTCCTGCTACTATACTGGGTATAATTATGTATTAATACTGCATTATTAAAAAGGTGCTATATTTTGTTTTAAACAATAATCTCATCTTCAGTGTAAAATCAAGCTCGAAGGGCTCAAGCCCTCCTTGGATCTACCACTGCCATTTGAGGTTTTATGTACTTGTTTCAATTTCGATAATCGAAGTTTAAAGGGAAAATGGAACACTTTACTTGTATATCTGTAAAGAAAATCATCTTAGCGGTTTATCAGTGATCGCACCAGTAGAATCACATTCAATGTAAAATCGCCCTTTCCTTTCCCACCTTTGCTCAATGGCCCAAAACCGTAATAAATAATTTTGTCAACTAAATGCAACTTGTATAATATATGGTATATATAAACCTACAAAATATACATTACAATGCACATATAAATGACAACTGCTCTTTATGTCTGAATAAATTGTCTCCTCATATTCGTCTTACAGGAAGAGTTCTTTAACTTAAAGCAATTTTGGGCACATTCACCTGAACACGTGGCCTGGCCAAAATCCATATACAAGGGCGTTTTTTTTGTAGTATACTTAGTTACTTGCCTTCCGCATTAAAATTTCTCTTGCATAGCACACTCGCGTATGGTGGTTGCTCAGAATAAAACAAAGGTATCTTAGGCCCTGTGTAAAAACAGCAAAAGCATTGTAAAACGGATACAAATGAATCGTAGGTTAACAAAATGCTGCAAAGTATCAAACGAACCAAAGTTCAGAAACAGATCAGTTAGATCATTACAACCGCTGACGTGCCATTTTTAACAGCGTACAACATTATATAAAATTACTTTGGAATGAGTTACTGATTGAATAAACTCGTAAGTAACTAAGAGTATAAACGCTAAAATGCTAATAAATAAGGTAGCGTACGTCAATAGGAAATAACTTTGGTCGCAAGGGAATTTTGATGTTCGTGTGTTGACTACTCTGATTTTTAAAGTATTGGTTGGGAATGTCCGTGGGACGCATAACCTCTACATTTGGTTTCCGAGATGCGATGTAAAAATGAAGTGGAATTGACAGATTTGTTTACGTATCTCCACATGCTAAACAGGTTGCTTTCTCTTACCGTGGCTGCTATTACATAGTAATCAATTCCGCCGCTGTTAAAAAAATATCGTATCTCGTAAATGCCAGGGACAGAAAAAAATTAATTTGTGGGCGGCAACATAACTATTTACAATTATGGCGGGAACAATATTTTCCATGTTTATATTTTATTCGATGGTTTGTTTACACACCGAGGTATCCCAACGACGTCTTGGATTTTAATTAAGTAGTTCTACTTCCACGATATCCCTCCGCCTCCTGCAAACAAAGCTTAACAAAGTCTAGAAAATTACACCAGGAACACCGCATTCGTGCGCAGTGTAGTAATATTATGCAAAAGAATTATTTCTTACTAGGTATTACCCACAATCGTGTTTTTTCCCTGCCTTTATTCATATTAATTATAAATTAAATATATGTTAATAAAATGGAAGTGAAAATTATATTTAACCAAAAATAAGGTAATTTAATGTTAACACGAGTACATGACGTTGAGTTACATGACGAAACACGCTGGGATGATTTTTTAAAAGCACATGCATTCTATTCTTTTGGTGAATATTACAGTACGTCTGTTACCTCTGTAAAAAACCTTAACTTTTTTGTGCCGACTGTATTCCCCCCCCCCACCCAATTGCACTTGCCCCGTTCTACAATGAGACGCGGGTTACTGTTATCACGGCAGTGGAGTACACAACCCACTCCCGTGTTGACTCTGCAATGGGACGCTTGTGTGCACGGATACGTAAGAAAAAGGACTCGGAAACGTAAGCGGAACAAGCCGACGACCCGGGATGAATTTTAACAATTCCACAATACGAATAGACGTACAGTCTTGCAACTTACGAAATAAAAATTACTCAGCTGATGCAAATAACTGATACATGTTTCCTAATATACACATCTCATTTGGTACATTTTCAGTGTTTAAAATTACGTAAATACTACTGCCGAACCATGTGCACTTATTTATTAAAACAAAAAAGATAATCGCCCCATCAAATCGATGCACTTGTCGCTGTGTAAACCACAAATATCAACAAACCAAATACTCGATTCCTATCGGCTACCCGGATTCACGGACGAGTTCGAAGATGCCCAACTTTCTTACGTGTATCCGTACGTTAACAGCGTCCGTATCATTATAGATTGTGTTACGTGTCCGCTTCCGTGATCCGTCTCCGCGTGCGTGTCATTGTAGAACGCGCCTCCACATGTGTACACGTCAGAAAGCTCGGCAATTCCAAATTCTTCAATGTTCGTGAATCCTACACGGAATCGAGTATTTGGTTTGTTGATGTTCGTTTTCTTGCCCATTATGTAATACAGTACAGCAATGAGTGCTTGGTTAGTGTTAAATGTTGTCAAAAGATAAAAAGAGGATGTGTAACTAATAAAACTTGAATCAGTCATTTGCAACAACTTACGTATCCGTGTATTGCAGAACAGGCCCTACATATTGTGTATACTTACCTTTGGTTTATATGGTGCAATCTTCTAACTTGTATTACATTGGCCACGCCGAGATTGTGTACATATGTAAATTTTATGTATGACAATGTTTTATATTGATATGCTCTACACACACAGCCCAAAGGCGTTACGGTCCATAGAGCGAACGCACAAAACAAAAACATATGTGATGCGTTCTCAGAAAAGGCACCTAGGGTTAAAAACCATTTTCGGATTTTTTGGGCTGTTTGTATAGCCAATTCTAGGAGGCATTCAATGAAACAAGTCGCACCCTTGTAACGTTTATACTCTCAGCATGTTCGGTTCATATCTCGAAAACGCAATTCTAACATTTTTTTGGATCTCCTGAAAAACTTACGTTGTCACCCTAAGTAACCTTTTCTGAGAACGCGCCACATACAGTAAATGGAATCTCGTGTTTTTGAGACTGCGATTATCAGGCTGACCTTGCTTCTAATTGGGTCGTTGCAAATTTTTTCGTTGATGTCACGGCTGCTGTGTCGAAGTTGGGAAAACAAAACCAGCTTAGATTAATACCCCAGTAGAACAAGGACTACTTAAATGACCTCATATTTGTGGAAGGTTTCTAATTTTATTTTAAAATGTCTTGTAACATACAGAATGAATTATCTAATTTTTTATATAATTTTCATTTTATCTATTGCATGAAAATAATGCCCACAAAATTCAAACTGATACTTCCAGTTAAAATTAAATGCGTAGAAGTGTTATTGCACCCCCTCCCCCAAAATTTGGTATTCGAAAATAACTGTCCGTTTTAAAAGGAACTTTAGGAAATGCGTACGATAAGTATCGGTAATTACGTAATTCGAGCAAGCAACTGGAGGAATGCAATAACATTTCAACTGGTTAATCCCAACGTACTTTTTTCCATCTCTTTTTCTGTATGACTTGAAGTAACGTAGTTTTCTTGTTCTTGCCAAATTACGTGCTCCATTGGCTTATGGCTTTTGCCATCTATTATGGCCATGTCCAATAACCGGAATCTGCACTCCCTCCCATAATTCCCTGCATACTCTTCATTTGGAACAGATCCACTTTCGCTATTTAAGAGCATTATTTTTGTGGTTGTTTATTGTTTTCGTTCATTCGAAATAAACACTTAATTTTAATCCTTATAATTCTGACTGCTATTATTTTATATCATTTAAATAACACTTCTATTGCGATGCATGCTGAACACAATAGCAATCTAATTATATAACGAAATATTTTTACACAATTACAAACATTTACTAACAGTGAAAAATTGTTTGTTCGGCATAGTGTGGATGACAACAGCGTTCAAATGTAAATAAACAAACAATATCCCGAGAGCATGCATATACACACTCTCGCATATCACTTCTGAGTGAGAGTGCGCGAGTGTGAATATTTTGACTATTTGAGAGACAGCCTATGGCTCCACGGAACGAATGTAAATAAATAAGCATAAACGCTTAATGAAGCCAGCGTACACGACTAATCGTCTATCCAAAGGGCAGTGCATTTAAGTAAAGAAATGTTTTCTTTCATCAATTCATATACAGAGAAATCTTTCCGAATCTCTGCGCTACACTTCCAATATTTGCCAACAAACGTACAGAATTGTGGAAGAAGCAGGAACGCAAGGCAATCTAGAACCGTCCACGTTGGTAATTTTTTATTGTTATTCGTGAGAACGCCACGTGTTATAATTTCATAAACAGATTACGCCCATTTTAAATTATTTTTTTACATTTTTAAATACATATCACACATAATTCATTCATGGTTAATTCAGCCTTTTCTTAAGTCCTGCTAAGGTCTACTTCCAGGATATTCCTCCCCCTCGTGCAAACTAAACTTAACTAACTCTAAAAAATTACACCAGATGGACAACGCGCCGCGTTCGTGCGCCTCAGTGCAACAGTATTTTGTATAAGAACTATTTCTCACTAGGCACTGCTACCAACACACGTGTTTTCTCACTGTCTTTTATTTTAATTATTTATAAATGAAGCATTATAATTTATAGATTAAATATTAACATTTCAATTGAATAGAAAAAAAAGTTAACTTTGATTAACATAAGAATAAAACGTTTGAGATACATGGCATACCTATGTTGGAAATAACTAAAGACGTCATACATGGGGAGATTTTTCAAAGGTGTGGATTCAAAAAAGGCGAAAAAACTGCGAATAGACTACGTAATTACATACGCGAAAATTTAAGACCAGCCCTTGTGTAATATTGTAACTGTTCTGTTTGTCTTATTTGACAACTCCTAAGCTGTAGTCACAATACCCCGACGCAATGAAACTCGAGTAGCAGCCAATTAAAAGCAAGGGCACTGTGACGTCTGCCCGACAAAATTGCGGCCCCAACAGCCCGCAAATAGTAGGTTCTATTTCTACTTTCCGTCGTGTCGGGATCGTCAAAGCACGCAAAAAATGTAAATACAACACATAAAACAAAACTTCGTGCATATTTTTCTACTGTTAGTAAATAATAAATTATATTCCCGCCAAAATAACGTTCCCGTCTGTTTTTAAATACATTTCTTCTCTTGAAAAAATTCAAATATTGTCAAAAGCAAAATAATTATTCGCTTAATCGAGTTTTAAAAGTAAATATTGGATAAACTTGCAGTTTTAGGATTTTCCTACAGCCAACACACTTGTCGGGCAGTTTATCGTGGTGTTGTGAACACTAAATAAAATATGAAATTCCGTCGAGCTCTGACGTAGGGTTATTGTGACTCCAGCTTAACACATTAATTTTTGTTCTTATATTGCAAGATTTTGGAGGAAAATAAATAAAATATTAAATAATTAACCCACAACTAGCTTGTGACAACTTTGGAAAAAGTTAATTTTTTCTGTAAAATATTGACAATTAAGTTTATTTGTAGCACTTAACAATTATATTTTCTCGTAAGAAGCGAGGTGCAGGTAGCTATAGTAATTATGCAATTTTCAGTTTGATCCTGTAACAAGAGTTCAGAGAAGGCGCATTGCTTAACCACTTACCACAACTTGCTTGATATTTGTTTATAATGATTCCATCTCCCGTAAATTTGATTACTTCCACCTTTAAAATACTGGCACACACATTACCCACGTCATATTGAAATTTTTAGTATTCGTGTTACAGTGAACAAGAGCTAACAATGATTCAACATTTCTAGGTAACCAAGTTCCATTGTTTGTAATAAAAAAAAAACTTTATAAAAACCACGCACTTGCAGTTCCAATTCTGAAAGCAATTATCAGAATGAATATCCACGAAGTGCGAAGATAGGTTATAAAAACAAAATTGCGGTTAAAAACGCCAAGCAGATTTCTATAAAAAAAATTGCAAAGCAAATACAGCAGTATTACCCTTTCCCACAGTTTGACTAATTAAAATGGTTATGTAACAAAAAAAAAAAAAAAAAGCATTAGGTACGCTGCCATTCCGTCACGCAAAACATTATGAAAATTTTCATATGAAAAAAGAGTACAACTCCAAACGTGATGAATGCCACGTGATGTATAAAAATTCATTACACCAAAAAATTATTGCTGTTAAATTAAAACTTAGGAAAAACTGTGAAATCACACAATATAGGAGAAGTAAACATGACCGTACCTTGCTCTCGCCGCCATCTTGTTAGCTGGATGATCAGTTGAAGGCAGAGCAAGTGATACGAGTTGCTGTTCCTTCGCACGACACCCACAAACTGATAACGTGGTACGACAGGCGATTTATTGAACATCTGAATTATTACAGTGCTAATACATCACTCAATATGACTCGTATTAAGCTCTAGCAAGTTTTATTACCAGTAATTGCGCAGAACATTAAGATGCAATTTTATAGCATCAATGCTAATGGATAAATTTAACAAAGTGCAAGGCAGCCCTCTTAACGTGGCGATTAATAATAAAAATGCGTGTAGTAAAATGTTTTCCATTTTATTTACCAACTATTCTTCAAAAGAACAGCTTCTCTTTTCTATGCACTAAAACATGCACAGTAAATACATCAACTTTACAAGTTTTCTTTACAAATATTATACCTTTAAAGTAACTTCGGAAATACACTTGTGCATTTTTCAACAATGAAAAAAATTAGTTCCACAACACACATCATAGGCCTACCCAAATGAGGCAAGTGTATTTAAAAAATAAATTAACTACATTATTTTGGCTTAAAATTTTTTGACATCGATTCACACTAAACATGTTAGAAATATGTAAAATATACAATGCTAGCTACTAGCCAAAACTGTTAACCAAGTGATACAATAATGATTAATGGAGATTAATAAATTAGAGTGTGCCCAAACGCCTTGCAAATATAAACTGATACATCGCATCAACGAAATAAGAAAATTTAGTTGATTTTATCCAGGTTGTAGGCGTAGTGAACCAACCCAAGCCAATTCCGCACGCAAAAATATGCCTCTCGCTTCATTTCATTGCAAATTTACTGAAATTGGCGTTCATGGTAAGCATTACAGCAACAAAGCTCCTATCCCAACTGCATTGTTTACATGAGATCAATATGTAAATACAACACAAATCTTTCGACTCGATAAAAAAAAAAAGAACTTGCCGATGTAAACAAAAAATCTGGAATGTGTTATTTACACATAAACCAGTCAGTAATTCTACATCAATAATACAGAAAGACTTGCTACTTACATCTTTTTGCTTAACATGTTTACGATCGTTCAATACTCCCAACATGTGCTGTAAAAAGCACACATTCAAAATTTCAACTATTATCACTGTTAATACAGCACGTCACCCACTATCATGTATAAGCGTAATCTTACAAGGAAAATTTACTATAAATATCAGCCGATGAAAGACGTCACAAAAGAAATTAAGCGTAATTCACATTAAAAGAGAGTCTACAGGAGGAAAAATACACATCAACTGTGAATTAGTTCTGCCGGTAGCGTGCTAACAGCACTTTATAAACAGAAATCGGTACCTAACAACCAACTATTGTTTTCTTTTCCAAGATGAGACGACACGAGAAAACTGGGCTATATCACTTCCGGGACGAACCTCACATCTGTGCTGGGGAAATCTCTGAAAGTAGCCAAAGCGAAGTTGTCTTGCAACGAAGCCATGCGCGCCGTCGAACGGCACCTCATCAGGAACTTGACTAGGAACTCACGCGAGAGGATGTTCAGAGTTCCAGCTGGCACATCCGCAGCGGACTGACGCCCTCTTCGTCAGACTCGTAGAAATACCTCTGCTTCGGAGACAGCCCCTTCTGGAGGCGCCGAACAGCTTCTTTGATGAGGCTGCCGTCCCGAAGAAGTTCCTGGAGCATCTCGTAGGGGTCATCGCTGGTCGTCTCGCTGGATTTGCCAAGTTTTTTGTTGACGGTGACACATGAGTGGCCACCGCAATTACAACTCGGGGACTTGACGCAGGATGCACTTCCGTCAGCGCCCCAGCTTCTACTTGGTATCATGTACGGCGACGCTCTGGACTTGTGACGCACAGCGAACGAGGGTCGAGACTTGAATCCGGACAACCGTAGATTTTCTTTTATCTCGGAAACCAACTCTTCTACGTCCCGAGCCAGGAAATCCTGTGCTGTGGCTGCAGCTCCGTTTGTCAAGACGCAAGTCTCTTCCTTACTAGGCATCGCGTTGGTAGTCACTTTTAATAACGTACACAAAAAACACTAAAAAGAACTCGACTCGGCCTACCGTACACACAACCGTACTACTCGGCCACCAGCTCTCAACAGTGAATGGGTCAGGCAGGAGGTGCCTCTGTTATTGTTTTGCATCTGCCGCGCAGACGCACAGGAACGCTGCGCAGGAAATAGTTCATATAAACAAACATTGGTTTTGTAATTTCAGAGAAAATATTTAGTCACACTAATAACGTAATAAATATGAAAAAATATTTTTTTAAATGTCTGAATAGTATTTCCGGAACTGCAATAATATTTTAGACAATGTAAACAAGAAATATGGAGCGAAGTGTCGCGGAGTGATACACGCTCAAGGTTACTCCACCCGTACCGCCATTCCCGGTGACGTCACAGCAGACTGGTGTAAATAATGTGGCTAGAGTAAAAATGATCCCTGTGGTGGGGGGCCGGCCAATGGCGTCGCTGGGAGGGGGAAAGGAAATATTCCGCAAGGAAAATGACATGCCAATGTTTGATTACAAATATGAGAGTTACGATGCGTTCAATATACACCGAAGAATAGCGAATTTCTCAGTATATACGCACTCTGAAGTAAACACAATAGTCAAGTAAATGCAATTACAAATTATTGTAATAATAAAGAAAACTGCCGTGAAGTGTGTTTTAAGTATTTCTGACTACTGCATAGGAATGACTTACAAACTACAAGTACAGAATCCATTAACGAACTGCACTACTGCATTTTCAAATTATTTTTAACATGATAACTTATCAGGTGCACTATTTTTAGTTTGTGTGTGATACTATTATAAAATACAGCAATTTTTAAATTAAAGTATGTTACAATGGGACTAAATGCAAATAAACCTAATTCAAGAAAAAAGTGCTTATATATATGGAAAAATTCATTCATATACTATGCTCATCACCGTTACGCAAGAATCATCATATTTTGGTTAGTGATTTTTTTAATGCTAAAATTCATCGGAATGTAGTGCTATCTGTCGTGTATTGTTGGTGAAACAGTTCTACATTACGACACAGGTAGCAGCACATGACAGATAGAGAATTCAAAGTTCCTCAACGTAGAGATAGCAGCACTGTCTCTCTTTTTATGTATGGTTGAGGTTGCCTCCTGCCATTAAAACAGTGCTACGAAAAGATGTAAATAAACAAGGCGCTTTGTTGATTTTTCCAAACCACTGCTCTGTGTTGCCCCGTGCGAAAGGTCTCGTTTTAAAAGTGAAACTTAGTTTTAAGTAAGTAAATAATTCTTAATGCTTACGTACAGTTAAGAAAATCGTATTCACTAATGGATGAAGGTACTAACACTTTTTGAATAACTATTTAAAAAACTATTGAAATCATTTTGTTACTTTGATTTGATCCCACGTGAGTTAAAACAGTGTCATTTAAAATATGAAGATATTTTTTTTTTTTGATAAAGCTGCCAATTTTGCTAGTTGTTTTGTTAACAGATTCATATTTATGATCTTTAACTTTAATAAATATTTATGCTATAGTTACACATTTGGTGGCATTTCTGCTTTAAACCTATATTTTATAGGCTAGGCTTTTGCATTTATGTGAGTGAGGTAATTTTTGAGGGTGTCTTTTGACTAGTAGTTTTAATGTGCATGGTAACTTAGGCCCTAATCTGGTTTTGTCCTGTGTTGTAATCCTTAGATAATTTTGCTGTTTGTAATTTTAGGTCCAGTCTTCCTGATGTGATGGTTTCTTGCAAACTGATATATTGTAGGAATTGTTTTCATATGAAATTTGGCTTTACGTTGAGTTTTCACATAGTGATTCCTTTAGCAGCTGGAAAATTTTGATACTTCTACCACGTTTTTTTTTCATATTATAGGCCAAATTCCGGATGTAATGATTGAATGAAAAAGTACAAAGTATACTTACTTTACATTAATAAGAGTTTCTATCTGGTTTACTACATTCCATACAAGATTATTTCACACTTTTCTGAAACCCTGCTAAAGTTCTGCTTCCAGATATTCCTCCACCACATGCAAACAAAGCTTAGCCCGAGTTAATGTTTATTGTACTCAAGTTGGGAAGGGAAGGAATTTGGGTGGCTCTTAACAGCAAGGTCTTGAGAGCCGATTGAGGTGAGTATGGAACGCGGCTGGAATGAATGGGCAGGGGAAACCAGAGGTCCCCAAGAAAACCCACTGACCAACGGCATCGTCCGGCACGATTCCCACTTGCTTCTCGGGTAGGGGAGCTCAATGCTTTTAATTTGGCAACAAAAATTTTTCGCTGCTAGGTAAGCGCTAGTGTCGCATGTGTCTCTAATTTTGTATGTTAAAAAACAAAATAATTGGCAGTAATCATAAATCAAATATAAAATAACTAGCCTATCTAACTAAGTAAAATCTCTCGTTCATTATTCACGTTGCTAAAATTTTAAATTAAAAGTGACCTCTTTAGAACACTGCGCACCTAGCGACGGAAATTCTCCTTATGCCAAACTCTCCCATAAAAAAAAACATGTTTTATTCCTAATGTGAGTAGAATTAACATTAACCGAGTCCACAAAATTATGTGGGAGAAACAACGCATCACATTCATGTGCACGAGTGTAATAATATTTTGTATAAGAACTATTTCTTACTAGGTACAGTATTACCAACACACCCATTTTCTCTCTGTTTTTAGGTATTCAGTGAAAGTAAAAGTTCAATTTAACCAAAAATATACTACTCTTTATGTTAACACACATATAAAATGTTTGTAATACGTTACATGTTTAAGAAACAACCAAACATGTCATCATGGGGTGATATTTCAAAGGCTCGACTCAAAAAGTGTGAAGAAACCGTGAATAGACTATGCATTGAATTCTAAGTAGACTACATAGGACTTACTTTATTTATGTATTAAATGAAACATTTCATTTCAGGTTCCTATTATGCTAACTGCTTCTTCCAGGAATTGAGGTGATTTTGCCTAAGTTATAACTTGAACTGCAAAGTGTATTAAGGTAGGGTAAAGTTTTAGATGGTAAATTAGCATAACTCTCTGCTCTCACTCCACTTGTGCTTCTGTAAACAGAGTGCATGTATTTGTGCTTAAAGGCTGTTCACGGTAAAGTGAACATGTTTGAAGCCCTAGTTACTTTTTCCTTTCAGCCATATTTTATTCTTTTACCACCTTTTTAAATAAATATTGCCATGTAAGTAATAAACACAGTGTGTATATTCCAGCGTACTCTGAAGTTGAAGTCTAGGGCTAAAATAAAATATTTTTATTGACTATTATTCCAAATGAGAGTGCTTACATAAGTCCTTTATCGTGAATAGCCTGTAAGATTAATTAGTTCTATGGAGTTAGTGGTAAACAGATGTCTGTCTCGTCAGTTTTCTGGTGGTAGTGGTTGATTTTGTTAATTTTTTTGGTGGGTTGCAGTATATTAATGATATTGTTATTCCAAAAAGTGATTAAACACTGATATGCATCACTGTATGCCAATGTTAACTTACACGAAAACTATTGACAATCTACAAGACTGCCTTTCTCGTTTTGAATTAGGTGTACCTAAAAATCGGTCTTCAGGTCTTCAATTTATTGTTAATCTACTAGTTTGGTGGTATAGCATTTTATTGAATTGGCACTTCAAAAATCTCATACGTACCCAATGATTAACCGTCAAGCATTGATGGTTTAGGTTTTTAACAGCAGTTTTCACAGACAACAAAGCTATAAAGTTTTTGTGGAGAACACTACCTTGCAAATTGATGGTGAATGAAATTGAATTCCATGGAAAACACCACATTACAAATTGATGGCGAATTAAATTTAATTCCATGGACAGTAAACAACATAATGCTGTCTTTTGGAAGTTCAGAGCGTTCCCAGTTAACACAGAACTGTTTGTTATTATACAGCAACTTGTGCAGCGGCTGTGAACGCTTCCTACTCGTCCGATGCGAATTGGACTTATACACAGGTTTTTTTTCTTTAAATTTCACTGTAAGAATAAATGTGCACATCTCCATTTTAAATTCTAAGAATATGAACAATTAATGATAATAAAAAAAATGGAGGTAAGGTTATAAGTACCAAAAATTTTATAAAAGGACAAAAATTTAAGTACTCACAGTCTAGTAGTTGTCAACGGGCACACGTCACACAGATTACATACACACAATCATGATATTTTGTTGGCTAGGCCACCTTCATCAGGCAGCGAGCTGTAGAATACTGCAATTTGGTGGAAGGGTGCTGTTGGTAGTAAACCAAAATAAAAAAAATAGCAATAAAAATAGTACATAAATAAGCGCTCGAAACGTAATTATGGTGTAGACATAGGCTTGGCATAGGTAAGCCACGTAGTTATACGTTATGTTGCCATAAAATATTCAAACATGGAAAATACCCTCAAATACATAAAATGAAAACAAAGCCCTTAAAATTGCACATAGCAATTATGCAATTCATTTTTCAACTTGGCTGGCATTTATTATGAGCAACAGACTCTTTAAATCTTGCATATGCGCAGCCTCTGGTTATGTCCTGACACGTTCATTGCTTTTAGTAATATTAATTTTCAACTTTGAATAATCCAATTTAAACACGTTCAAAACACTTTAAATGTTAGATTCAAGAAGTTTCCAAGTTAATTTAGGTGGTGCAAATTACTCCCGATGGCTTGTTATAAAGTTTGAGATGCTAGTTTGTCAGTTGGATAGAGTTTACATGGCGGCGACTCACTGACAGGGACTCGACGAAAACTGCAGCCCTCAGGATCTCAGCAATCATTGTCTCGGAGTGGATTAACATGTGCCTCAGTGCATCCTGGAAACTGGGCCTCCATAACTCCTGAAGTCTCCCAGCAAATTCGTGCCCTGCATGAACTAAATCAGCGACGACCCTCAGCGCTCTTCTAAACACGTCTATTGTTTGCCATGGCTTGATGTAGAAGGAAGCCTTCACAGACTTGAGCCCTACTCTTTCCTTACAACAATACCATCATTTCACGTCCTTATTCTGACGTCAAAACCTCTTAGATAAACATATATTCAAGTAAAACTTCTTTGTAAAACTGTTACTTAATCACAAGAGAAATGTTTGTTGCAAATATCTTAAAGAAAGTTCACTTCAGCTAGCAGTCAATATGAAAGTTTAAAAGTTTGCAAAATTTAACACATGCTCATCTCAGTATCTAAACTGGACTCTACCTCGTTTAAATCAAAACATTATAACGTCAGAAAATATGTAAGCAAACAGGTAAATATTATTCTTAATATCTGGAGGGCATAAAAGGAATTTACTTTAAAATCAAAATGAAACTTTACGTTTCTAAAAGACAATATTTTGAAAGTAAACAGAAAACATTTAAACATTACAATAATTACAGATCACCCTTCCAGTTTTATCTACAATTTTACAACCTGCTAAAATTGAGATACATCTAAAAGAATGACTAATTTCTGAACCTTTCGTAAAATGGATTTTAACTTTCTTTCTGACTTTAATTCTGACAGCAGAACAAATTTTATACTCTTAATAATTAACTCTAAAACACATTTATTACCGTTTTTTTTAAATAGTTCTGACAACATAATGTATTCAAACTTCAATATTACCAATAACAAACATGACATTAAAATTGCATCACTTGATAACATCTCAAATAAATAACGTAAACATAACGATATTTTCTTAAATCCATTTCAATTAAACTCATAGTTCAATTATTTTCAAAACATTACCAATAATAAAGAAATTTTATTCAAGTCATTAGTTCAGTTGGTACCACATGCCATCCCATGATACACCAGCAGTGTATCTCGAACTAACAGCCATAACAAATGTGGGCTGTACTCCTAGGCGACGCTCATCCCTACTGCAACGGACTTTCTATCTGCGTAGTTTCACCAAAACTTGTCGACACATCACTGCAAAATGCTGATGTGAGTTCTCTGGAACCTTTGTTGACAGTGCAGGTACTGTTGACATGCTCACAAAGTTTGTTTGACAGTTATTTCATACAGTTCGTTCATAACAACACTCATGTAAAACACAGGCAAAATTCAAAACGAGTGTAAACATTAACATTGCTCTTCACTTTAAATACATAAATTCTCATTGCACATACAGTACGTGTTCATTTCACTTCTGTTTAGTTCAGTTATAGGGAATCACACTTCACTTTAAGTTCGTACACATTTGGAGAGGATCAGTTAATTTTCATTGTTATGCTTCGTAATTAGAGTATACAAGAGGTAAATTTAGATTACGTTATTCATATTTTTGCACGTTTGTCCTAAATTTGACTGAACTCTAATGTGGCAAATACTGGGGTCCCTATTGACAATATTTGAGGTGATTTGTTCCAGAGGAAATAAATACATTCTTGCTCCCTAACAATGTAGTTCGCTTAAAATTAAAATGTCAACATAGCACATTTTCCTACAAATGTGCACTAACCTAGACAATTTACATACACACAAGATAAGACATTATTTACAGTGATGACAATAAACATAGCAGAAAATACACTGATTATACATTCAAAAATAAACTTGACATATTCACTTAGAAAAGAAACTTATTGTGTGTACATTGTGAGATAAACAGAGAAGATATGATAAAAGAAGACTTGGTGATTTCTCCCAATTTAAAACAAAGAAATAAATCCTTCACTCAGTATACAAATGTCCCAAAATAAATATTCAAGGTGTACAGTGTGCATGTTGTGAAGTGAATGTTTTAAGAGTGCTATTCTTCAGTTATTTATAACCAGTACATAGGCCTATCCATTCTAATGTGTTTGAGCTAAGACGCATGACCTTGAATTAATTCTTTTGTGGCATGTAGCAAACATTAACACATGGCGTGTCACATGATAGTTTCCCTATTGGAGCGGCGACAATTAAAACTCATTACATAACCCTTAAAAATTATAAACATGGAGCCATTTCTGACAATACTCGTGGCTCTGCGACTAGATCCTGGCAGGATCTATTATCTTGCACATTTATTGTCAACCTCTTATCACAATGTTATTAGTCAAGCCTTATACAATGATACTAGTAGACTGCTTAAATAATCAGTTGTCATCTCCTGGCATGGTACAGTTTAAGTTAGTGATATATTTGTCAACGTAGTTACCACTTAGTCAATAAGCTCATAGCAATTAGCCTTGATTGCATTAGACACTCTGAAAGGACCTTCAAACATGAATAATTTCTTCGTAACAAAATCCCAATAGTTACTGGTGGGATTAGTCCGACGTAGAACCAAATCATTCACCTTGAATTTATTTAATTTTCTTGTTTTGTAGTGATGTTTGCAGCTCACAGCTGACATAAACAAACGTTGTCTAACAAATTCAGTTAACTCTTCTTTAACCTTATGGATCTTCTGGAACTGTCTACACGTTAAGTTTAGGTAATGTTTCAAGATCTTCAATCAACCTCGTCATCCGCTGACCCGTGAGTACTTCTACTGTACCTGTCTGGCTAACATTTCACTCATCTGTCTTGAAATTACATTATTTTGTCCATTGTTTGGAGGAAAAGAAGGTGCCAGAGGATTTAGGCCTCCTTCTGAAAATATCCTTGTGATTGGACATTCCCATTACTTACATTACCTGCCAATGAATAAGAAGAATGATTTACTTGATTTACTACATTTCCATGAGGAAATAACCAGTTAGGCACTACATTATTATTTCCTGTATTTTGAACTTTGGTATTCTGCATTTGTGTATAATTGGATTGCCATGAATTATTAAGACTTCCCCCACCAGTTAGTGTTTACGGAATGAGCCATTGTGCCATCATTTGGAGTTCTTGGTGGACTCCTCACACTTCTACTCTCTTTTGTTGGCAACACTTAGACGTTCCCGTTGGGGTGTACGTATGCATTCGGCTTTGGGGAAACCTCAGAGTTTACTTCATGACTAACCGCTCCAGGGTTTTGCTCTCAATTTTGTGCACTGATAGGTGGCAGTGTCGCATGCAATTGTGTCATAGGCAGTGGCGGCTGCTGAGGGAGGGCTGCGGGGCGCAACCCCCCTTAATAAAATCTCAGAACGCAGACCTCTACTACTTATCTGCTACTCAGCAAATAATACTGCATACGAATATGGAGGTTATTTCGCAGCCAATGTTTTTTAAGATGGACGAGACTCTTGTCACGAGAGAAATGTTTTTTGGAAATGTCGCGTGGTGGGGCTACAGATTCTTCGCCACAAAGTGGGTGGAGTGAGTAGAGAGATGACCATAACAATGGACGAGGGGTGCTACGGGAGGGAGGGGAGACTTCAGAGGCTCATCCCTTTTCCGCCAATCACATGCCGTAAATCAGAGAGAGCTGGGCGCGCCCCTGCTCTCACACAAAAACTGTTTCCTGGAACTTGACAAGGCTACCAATACTGATACTTCGAATTCCACTGTTTAACAGAATGTGTTCTACAGTTATACACTACATGTTTTATAGGCACACTTTCGCGCTCCGCTCCTTTGCAGTTGTTAAACACATTTCATAACAATGCTTGCATTTATTTTGAATAGTTTTTATTTATAGATATTGTTGAAACTCACGTGAGCTTCAAATAGTGTGTAATATTCTGAATAAAATTTGTTGTTAATGATGAGCCATGAGCATTGGTCAACCAGGGTTGAATTGTTGTTAATGTCGTGTTGTGTAAACTTGTAAATAATGGATAATTCTGCGAGTAACATTTTAAACCTTATTACGACAATATTTTTTGAATTACGAGAATAAACTAGAGCTTAAAAATTGGGGACCAGCAAGGTCACAGTTAAATATAACAAAACAACAAAGCCAAGGGGGTAAACGTATTGGTTTGTATACACGACGAAAATTCAATGTAAGTATATACAATTTCACGGACTGTTAAATTTTTTTGATAGTGAAGCCTAATGATCTTGCATGGACTGTCAATGGGGTATAAGATTTGAAACATTTGGGAGACATTAAACCCGTTTACAACATATAAAAAAAAAGCTATAATATTTTCAGTGATTGGTAAGGTGAATATTTATTACCATTTAGATAGCGCGTACTGGTTAAAGAATGTATTTTGTTTACAAATATATTAATAAAGGTATGCCACTTTTTTCCTCTAATTTGAATTTGACAGGCATTTTGTATGTGCTGTATGTAAATTAGTGTTGGTTTTTAAAAAATATATATTTTAGTATATTTAAGTTATCATTAGTATTAGTATAGTAGAACTAGTATTATTATCATCTTATCTCTCGTCATCTCGTGTGATGTACCACACCACATAGGTACTGGTTGGAAGGTATATAATATACACAAATCTAAAATAAACAAATACCTGTGCTAGTGATTAGCTCTGAACCAGTGGCCACAGTATGTTGACCATTACAAATCGAGCCATGAGAAATTTTTTTCAAACATGCACTTATCACTGTGCCTATTTAAAAAATGCTATTTGTAATGATCTGAGTTAGGATCACCACAGCCCTCCCAGTTTTAAAAGTCACCAGCCACCACTGGTCTTAGGTACATGTCTAAAAATACTAGCACCAATATGTCCACAAACTGGTGGAACTACATATAGAATAGTTTGTAATAGAATGTTGGTGTATGTTCAGTATAAAGTAAATTTATGTGTCAGCAGTATTATGATGCCATGATACCTGAAGTATTACGAAAGTGATATTAGGCATGTGAAAGAAATTGGGCTGATTCAAGAAATTAGCTTTAACATGTCTGCCAGGTGTTTTACAACTGCAAGATGTTTGTAGATGGTAGTATTTAAAAAGTCCTTGATTTCTAGTGTTTATTTCAGGGGCCCGTAATAGTTCATATTTTCACTAATGGTCTTAAAAAAGCCCTTAAGTGTGGTAATTGCAAAAAATGTAATAAAAATAATTATTTGTTTCCAAATGGGAAATGTAAAGATTACTGTACTTAATACATCATGCATATGAGTTATGTTGTACTGTGATTTTGAGCCATATACATAGTTTTGTGCAGTATAGTTTAAGTGCTACCAAAACATAAATACTAACTACATTTTGTATATAAAATATTTATTCAGTTATCAACTATACATGTGGCAATAAGCACTGTCTACATATTTAAATAACTTTCGCCATCTAAAGAACTACAAATATTTATAGTAATTATAGGTTTCATTATGATTTACTGTGACTGGTAAGGCAGTGTTCTGCCGTCATATTATACTTTATTTTTGTGTGTGTGTATGTATGTATATATATTACCTTAAAAGCCTTTAAGTCAAATATCCTTAAAGGTCATTAATATATTTGTTGTTCAAAAGGAGTACGAACCTTGAATAATCACAATTGATGGTGGTCACAACTGTATCACAAAAGAATGTATTGTAGATGTCAAATATCCACTATCATGGATGTTGTGTTGACATACATAAAATAAAAAAATTTTCGATAGCTAAACACACTTTCTCACTTCTTTATATTCATATTTAGAGTAGGGTGAAGTGGAATGCTCAAGCCTGGTACGGCTGTTTGTAGTTACACATTAAAATTGTATAACAGGAGTGTCAATGAAAATATAATTGCATACGAAACTGCACTAACACACACTAGATACTTTTACTGTTCAAAGAGAAACAGAACATATAAATACACTACACACTTTCCACATTAATTATGAGAATATTATGTTTATTTGTTATAGTGTTTGAGTGACATGAATACCAAAGCTAGGCACAAGTCTGTAAAGTTGTCGTATGAGCACAGCAGGACAGGTAATCCCACAATGAAGGGAAGCTCACAGAAGTGAAGTGAAGTTAAAGTTGTTTTAGTTAATGTGTGATTGGTAGTAAGTACTGCTAGTTGCAGTTTGCATGCTAGTGTATATGTGCTGATGTTTTAAACACACTTTGTGTTTGTGTGTGTACACAAAAACATCTTTGTTTTGTAGAAACTGTATTGGTCTGTATTACGTAAACATTCCTTGCGGAAATGTGCAAAATGAAAAAGAATTTATGTGCAATTATGATTTCTTTGCAGGACGACCAGTTGAGGCTGATGGCCGGGGAAGAGCTTGGTCCTATTGGCTTTGGAAGACCAGTGGAGTTTGAGGTTATGCCTGATGGTGCTTTACAGCCTAAATCAGAAACATTGACGATTACTCCAGAGATTCTGGTGAAGTCTCCATCCTTCTCATCCAAAGAGCCATGCACAGACCAATCCCAATTTTCACAGTCACCCACTCACCAATCCCAACTATCACAGCCATTCGAAACACTGCAGATTTCACACTCACACAGTCAGCCTTCTCACTCACACAGTTAGCCATCAAATTCACACAGCGAGCCTTCACATTCACACTGCGAGCCTTCACATTCGAATAGCCAGCCGTGTCACTCACACAGTCACCAGAGACACCTTCAGCAACAAATAAACCTTCTTGTCACTTGCAACCTCCATCTGAGCAGACGCCAGTAAGAGGAAAGGGCCTAAAATCCAAGCCCGCACAGCAGCAATATTCTGCCTCTAAAGGTATTGTTTTCCTAAAACATGCAATGTATTTCCAGTACTAGCTACTGTATCTTTGAATTTATTTTTTTTAAATTTACTGTGTTTCCACAAATGAAATTTTACGTATTGTCGTCTGTTGTATATTTTTCAGTTCACCACTCTTGTGCACGAAAGTCTTTCTTGATGATGGACGTCCTAGCGGGGGCAGCAAACAGGTTAGAAAATTTGCACACTGCTGCGACAAATGGCGTACAGGTAAATACTGCTCTGCCAATTCAGTTTCTGCCCTGCATGATTAACACTTCACCTCACATAATACACAGTGTGTTAGTGAACTCTCAAAAAGAAATGCCAGAATCTCATAATGGCTTCAAATTTGTAGATGTCCACAGAACGCCTATCACATAAGTGATTCTTATTCTCTGAAATACACTAATTTGCACACTCTTTTTGTATACCATTTATTCATCTGGTAGCAGTGAGCAAGGGCCATGACGACATGCAATGCTACTTCACTTGTCATTACCCACACACTGCAGAGCTATACCAACACTACATTTGCTCCTGATAGGCACAGGAGCATTTTCATCAGGTTTGTTATTTAATAATTCTAACATACAATTTCTGTAAGCATTGTTAGCAAAAACACAAACTAGCACATCATTACCTTTGTGAACTCCCATGAAATTGTTGTTCTGAGTATTCAAACTTAACTTTGTGCAGAGTACCACATAGCAGCATGCAGAAATTTGTGCTGACCAATGGAGCTGGTTAGCTGTATTAAATCAGTAGGTGACAGTTACTGTAATAACTGGCCAGTGAAATATGTTAGCAGTATAATGCAGTGTAGATGTTAGATTCTTCACATGAATATGTGCTGTGCCGTTCTGCCAGTATGGCACATGGGAAAAAGGAACATGGATGCCCATGTTCCTTTTTCAACAGGACTTTACATGTGAAAGGATTTGAAGAATTTTATTTTAAAATGGTGACACTAAAATCTTGTGCCTCTCAAATGTTCCCGTCATTATTTTAGAGAGCAAATGAATGTTACACTGTAGATGCTGTTTTCAAGAGAAGATTGTGATGTAGGGTATTTTAACAATGCTAGTAGTCTTAACATTCTTATGGCAGTAATTTTGGTGTGCAAGGTTCATTTTCAAGTACTGTAAACTGTACGTAGTAAATCTCTGATGCAGAATTATTTTTTTACTATTTTCACAAAATTTGTCAAACGTACAAATATTCTGCAGCATCTGGTGCATAAATTTAAGTAATTTATCCAATCTTATTGTTCTCTCCTGTAAATTTACTGTATTTTGACTCATCAGTTTTCTTGCAAGGAGCTATGTGTACTTTCTACACTTATGTAAATACTTTTCCAGTGCCCCTCACAGATGATTTGTAAACAGGTACATTTTTGAGTTTTCTATGGTTTTAAATGTATATGTGGCAGGTGAAAGCCGAGCAGCTGACTGCAGCAATAGAACGGATAGCAGCAGTGCAAGAATCTATATGTAGTGCCCGGCTTGCCCATACTGCTGCAGTAAAAGAGAATACTATAGCGATGCAGCGATTGCTTGAAGATGCTCTGAGGAGTAATAATAATAATAATCAGTTGCTGTAATATTTTATGTGAACTTTCGGTATTGAAAATTGTGAATTCCATCTTTTTCCGAAATGATTTCTTGTGTGTGCTTTAAAAGTATTGCATTACATGTTTACTCTTATAGGCTGCTTCAGATGTTTACTTTTGGGATAGGTGAAATGTATAGATTGTATTTATTAGTCACATGGTAGTGTTTATATTAAACAATGGTAAAACAATAGATATTTACTTACAGAAAAAAGTTAGTAGGGCTTTAAAAAGCACTCATTTTACTGTGAATAGACTATACCCAAGTTTCAATATCAACAAAGCACATAATAAATATATCCTTTGTGATGCATAGGCCTACAATCATTAGTCCACTGCAGAAAACAAGAATTATGTTTACATTATGTTTTTAATTGTTATCTAATTAATTTAGTCCTTTGCAAATTAAATAACTTGATAAGTCTTGGGATGTTCAGCTATTTCTTCCTTGTTTCGTTAAACGGCAAGTTTGAATTCATGTCACAATCAAAGTAATACTGTTGCGTAGATGGGTACAAAACCTTTGTTTTGGAGGTTATTTAAATCCATTTAAATATATTTCGCTATATAATAATTATCAGTATAGTTGATATGCCCTTATTCAAGGGAGTAGCAAAGGGGCTGTAGAAACGAGCCCAAATTTCACTTAAAAAATTAGCAAAGTCAAATTCCTTTTTAGCAGAGAACCGTACACTAAGGTGTTCAGGCAAAAGCAGTGCACAGAGACCCTCTTGGCTGGCGTTGGTTTGCAGGTACAGGTGTTTGGTGGGGCCGTACCTGGCCAAGGTTGAATAAACACTGAAATGTGCCTTATTTTCTCTGAAGGCATCGTCGGCGGGGACTATTCCATTGGAAACGTCTGTGCTGTGACAGCGGGTCGGTCAATGGTGCGGTGATGGCAAAGTCTTTGATTTGCTCCCAGAGGCAGTTTATCAATCAGAAAAACTTCCTGAGTTGCTTACGTGAACTTGGTAGTGTGGGGAATTGTCGATCAGTTGCAGTTGTTCGGGGTTGCGTTTGTTGCCGTCTTTGTCGACGTCGTGCTCCCGGAATTTGATGCTGGACTTACCCAAGTGGCACTTGGTTGTTGCACATGTGAGGCCATTGATGGCTAACCTCTCGAGCATGTGACAGGTGGTGTAGGTGCTCCTTCCAACTTTCTGACCATATCACTACATCATCCAGTTAGGTGAGTGGGGACTCCCAGATGAGGCAGTCCAACACTATGACCATCATCGCCTGGAAAGTGGCCGGTGAGCACTTCAGTCCAAACCGCATGGCAAAAAACTGGAAACGTTGCCCATCGGGAGCCGTTAAAGCTGTCTTGCCATGATCTTCCAGCTTGACAGGAACTTGCCAATATCCATTATTAAGGTTGAGGGAGGACATGACCTTAGCTTGTCCGAGAGAACTGAGCACATTCTCATTGCTGATGTACGTACGGCATTAATGCACTGCATGTCAGTTGGTTCACTGGTCTATAAAGTCCACACAAAATGTGCATGTGCCGTCTTAGGTGCAAGTGTTGATGCGGAATTGTAATCACTGCAAGTGGGTTAAATAACACAGTCATTCAACATTTCCTGGATTTGTTCTTTGGTGATGCATGCTTGATGTGGTAAATAACTGCGTTAAGGTGTGTTTGTAGGTCCGTCTTGCACTAACAGTGTTGAATGTTCTGCTACAATCGTTTGATGCTGGGCTTTGTGTGTTGCAAAGACGCCTGGACTTTCATTGAGAAGCCGCTGAAATACTACGTGGTGTTCGGGTGGTGTATTGTTTTTAATGTCCATTAGTGAAACAGCTGGTGTATTATCGGCTGATGGCCGGTCAAGGTTATACACAGTCCGTGTTCATTAAGCCAAAGTAGATACGATGTGCCACGTGTTCAACTATGGTGTTTTGTTCTGTCAAACCATGGTACACCAAGGATGGCATTTTCCCTAATGTCCGAGGTAACAACTGCTGTAGCATTAGTCTCTAGGTTATGCACGTGAACTGTCACTGTTGCTTGACCTAGTGCAGTACTATTGTGCTGGATGGTGGCTAAACGTATTACATAAGCAGCTGGTGTGATGTCTGTCAGATGCACAAAATTTTGTTGTATCCAATTAATGTGATACGGCAGTATATATATGGAATGACAATGATGACCGTTAATGATCACTAAAATGTGGGAATGACTGATACTGACCTGGTTTACTAGAACTTGTTGCTGTGTCAAGTTGATATTTTTCTCTGGGACTGGGTTGTGTGGAACGTCCGGCTCCTTTACCCCTGCTTCCAGTTTCGCGGATTTTTACTTGCTTTATCTGTGGTGTGTTTGAGATGGGGATTGTTTGGGCACTCACTATGCCAATGCTACACTTGGTCTTCACAATACCAACACAGCTTTGGTATTGTTTGGATTCTATCCCATTTTACGTTTTTGCTACTTGCACTCTGTGTTCTTCTTTTTTGTTATTGTTTACTTTAGTGAGTTTGGTTGCACTGTTTCCGGAGTACAAGTTTTTATCGCATTGTGAGCCAAATGAAAGTGATTTAGCACTGTTACGTGTGGTGTCTTCTCCTTTTGTACCTTCCGAGTGTGGTTCGTTTCTCCATCGCGTGGCACTCATTTGCCGTTCGCGGTGTGCTTGGCTAGTATTATGCTCGAAGATGATTGTGCCGTACATCAGTCCATCCAAACTGCTTTTTAGCAGGGGTACTAATGCAGCACAATATTCCGGGTGCAATGTCTCTGCCTCCACTTACAGGTTTTCGCGCTTAGGCAGGTGTGGGTGAAAACGTTGAACAAGATGCATTTTCCAGGTGATAAAGGTTGTCAATTTTTCATTTGGTTTTTGCTTCTCTAGGGTCAACTTGCTCTGTACTTGTAGTGTTGTGAATTCTCCTCTGAAATGGCATTGGAATGCGTGAATGAACTCCTACTGCAAGCCTTAGTGGTTTATGAACTGCCACCAAGTGTGTGCTTCTCTGGAGAGTAGCTTTTCTGTGCAGCTAGACCACTCCTCCAGGCATACCCCATAGTGTTGCAAGCATGTTGTGCAATCGCTTAAGAATGCTGATGGGTCTTCTATTGGCAATCTCGCAAAAGTTGGCAGCGACTGGAATCATGACGGTGTGGTTATAGCAGTCGGTACAGGTGCTGGTATGGATGCAGTGGTTTGTTGTTGCCTTTCGATGCTGTGCGGCCATGTGCTCACAGCTGGTTGAGTGTAGTTGGGTGTAAGAAATTACATCCCTTAGTTCAGCTGCAGGATTTGTTGTTTGAAAGTTTGTAGTACTGTTTGCAAGGGTGGCGGAAGAACACGGTCATGGGAAAATTGGTGGTGAGTGGTACTGAGCAGATGACAGAAGCGGGAGAGGTGCTGAAGCTAAAACCGGCTGATGTGTGGAATGGGCAAGTAGCACTGCTGTGTTTACCTCCACCACGTGCACGCTGTGGGCACGTGGCAGTTGCGGTTTTGTGACGGCCACTACAGTGCATTGCTGGCATGTGAATTGTCCTAGCTATATTGCCCTATGGAAGCCAGAGGAAGAATGACGCCAAGGTGCATCAGATCAAGCCCTCGACACCATGCAGCTATGCTGAGAAATTCGCAACCAGACACGGTACAGCACCCTCTGGGGTCCCAGTCTGGTATCGGGAAGAACCCTCTTGGTTGGGGGCTTGTCTTCATCTTCGGACTGGCCAGGTGTATCTCCTTCGGTGTCATCCTCAAGTGTCGGCACGTCCCCTGGGTAGGGTCGTATCTGGCTTCAGGTAGCCTTCCATAATTGCCCTCGTATAACTTCGGCTCAGTAGACATTGTCTCCCTTGCCTACTATATGGTACGGTCCCTCCCACTTGTCAGCAAAGCCAGCGCTGAATTGTTTGCTGGCTTTGCTCAGAGGGTGACTTCGCAGGAGGACGGCTTCCCGTAGGTTAAATTCTGTTACCCCAGTTTTCGGTTGTGGGTATTTCTTGAGCAGTTAGGGCTTTCTGGGCGTGTGTGGTGTGTGCCAAGGCTGCTGGCTGGATGTCCTTGGGTTGAGGCATGTCGGTTGGTTCGCTTTCCCACTGCCAGTCGCTTGGTCAGCATAATGATTGTCCCAAGAGTAGGACACGTGGACTGCTATCGACAGATTCATTTGTTTGGCGTCGAAGGGCAAACGGTAGGGTAGGGAAGTGTTTATCCCAATGTTTGTGATTGTTATCCACACTGATATGGAGACACTTCTTGATCTTCTGGTTCCTCTGTTCAGTTGGGTTGGCTTGGCGATGGTAGGGTGGAGTAGTCCAGGTTTTTACATCCTACTCCTGACAGGTGGTTTGCCATTTCATGTCAGTATGGCCTTCGGATATCCCTATCGTGTGAAAATCTCACTCGCCATTCATTTTACGCACGACTGGGTTGGTTTCTTGGCTGGGTAGAGGAAATGCCTCTACCCACCTTGAAAATTGATCTGTTAGCACGAGCAGGTAGCGGTTCCCTTTTGTGCTACATGTATACTGGCCCATCAGATCGGCGGCGATGTGGGTCCAGGCCATCTTGGGTCTCTATGGTTTTCTGGTGGGAGGGGTAATCGGGTATGCTTTGTCGCTGCAACACGTGATGCAGTTGCTGACTTACTGCCGGGATAGCGCTGCTTTTCCCGTCCCAATTATAACTGGTTTTAATGTCCAGCAGGGTATCCCTAGTACCCGGGTGACCAGCTTGGGGATTGTCGTGATGGTGCCGGCATATATCGGTGTGTAGGTGTGGTGTAACCTAAATTTTCCCATAGCGTATTGAGCTGTCCACTACTTATTCACATAGCGTCATCCCATAGTTCAAATCGCTGGGGCTGTTCCCGTAGTATACGTCGGATGTTGGGGTCCTCCTGCTGTTTTAAGGTTATTTGTTAGCAGGTTATTTACGGTTGAAGAAGACTGATTTGTTCTTCTGGACTTCTTTCGCCCTGAAGGGGGCGGGGGGGGAGACATTTTCTCTTCTTCGTCCTCAGCTTTCTCCTCCATTGTCGGGAATCAAGACAGGGCGTCTGGCAGGTCGTTCTCCTTTCCTAGGCAGTGCTGTACCTCAAATTTGAACTCAGTAAGGAACATGCCCCTCCGGCCGAGCTTGGACTTCGAATTCCGGGACTAGTGTAGCCATTGGAGGGCTTTAGAATCTGTCCATAGAATGAAGTGTTAACCTGTTTCACTATACTCTTCTTTCACGAGTTTGCTTTCTACTCCAGTTGGTAATGAATAGATGTTGGGGTTGTTTGGAAATACTCTGCTAGTATAGCGTTAAGTGGGGTAACGACAGTGATTTTTGTAATTTTTATATTTTCACTTAGCCAATATGATGTGGGTTCATCATATGGATAAATACGCATTGGTGGCAAATTTAATGGCCGCAAACATTCATGTAGAGGAATCGGACAATATGGAAGAATTGTGTAAGCGTATGATGACTATTAAGGTCTGCTGATAATAGTTCATTAGAATCTGGTTATGAAAGCAGTGAAAAGTTCGCAAAAAAAGCAAATAAATTACGTGATTGGTAACTCATGCTCCTTGAATATTGTTAACCAATTAAATAATTTTGATTTCCTGAACATTTTGCAATTTTTCCGAGAAATTGATGAAGTTAAATGTATAAAAATTTTTGAGAATGACCAATTGTTAATGCGAGCTATGATTAGCAAGAGCACAAGAATGGTGCTTGAAGTTATGTTGTTAGGAATTGAGAACAAGGAAGAATGGGGTATGATAAAGGCTCGTATATGGGATGAAATATACCGTGTAAGAGCGAAGGAGGAACGTCTGTGCTAAACGTCTGTTTAGAAGATAAAAATCTTGTTCGTTAAGTTGTCGAAAATTTACGACCGGAAGTGCATGTTCATGGAGTATGGTTAGCATTTTCAGCGACTTAGCATAATTGCACTGCTGGTTTGTTAAGTGGAAAATAATTTATTTGTTAGCAGTTTGTGCACGCAGGAAAATGACTAAGCAAAGTCTGAGGTGCGTGTTTACTGCGATAAAGAAAGTAAAACGTAAGTTGCGGTGAGTAGCGTTAAGCACAGCCACATGTGTTTTGGATGTGGCCTTGGTCACGTCACAGAATGTAAAAATAGGAAATGTCAAATAAAGTGTTTTAGATGTGGGAAGACAGGTCATGTAGTAAAAAGTGTACATCTAAAAATGCATCAAGAAGAAAAAGAATTTTCGCGACACAGGAGAAAAATAGTATGCAAAGAAATGAAAGTTTAGCAGTTGTAGGGAGGAAATGGGAAGTAAAGAAAAAGTTGTATATTCCCATGAGAGTAAAGGAGGAAAATATCATGGCGCTCCTAGATAAGGCGGCAAACAAGTATTTTGTTAGTCAGGATTTACCTAGCATGTTTGTGTCCAAATATCCGAACTTGACAATTAAAATTTGAGGAGGGCTTCCAATTGTATGTAGTTAATTGGATGACGTACAATATCACCACCAAGCTGTGTTTGCATTTTAAAGTTGCCCATTATTCTTGGAGTAAGGATTTTTGGATTGTCCCGGGATTGGTAAACCCCGTAATTTTGAGGTTACCCTTTTTGACAGAAACTAAGGCTAGGGTGGATTTTCACAGAAATTTCGTTAAGAACAGGGTATAGAAGTAAGACATCTTGTGTGAGAACAGGTAGTAAAGTGGGTGTCGTTAATGGTGAACAGAGGTGGAAACTGGATGGGTTACTGCAAAGTTATGGGGACGTGATTACTACGAAATTAGTGTGGTGTAGTGTCATGCCTTATCAAATCCGCTTGTCTGAGCATGCACCTTTTTCAAGTGTGCCCCATCCAAATGAATTCGATGAGGGAAATTGTGCATGAATTGCGAGATCAGGGAATAATTCGACCTTCGCTTTCTCCTTATGCCTCACCAGCATTCCTTGTAAAAAAGAAACAACCTGGGAAATATCGATTAGTAATCGATTATAGATAATTGAATTAAAAAAGTAAATGTAGATCCCTTTTCCATGCTTAATGTGGAGAATGTATTGCAGCATTTTGGGGGATCTACCATTTTTTCTGTTATAGAGCTTAATGCTGCTTTTCACCAATGTGAATTGGAAGAGTCCAGTAAAGCATGCACTGCCTTTGTAACACCTTGGGGCCATTTTGAGTGGAATAGAGATCCATTTGGGGTAAATTTTGGGGGACAATGTTTGTCGCGAATTCTTCAAAAGGCTTTGGAAAAATAGCAGTTTAAATTTTTGATATTATTTTGGATGATATCTGTATTTATTCTAAAAATGCCGAGGAACATCTGATGCATATTGTATTAGTATTGAGTAAGCTTAGAGAATTAGGCTTTACGGTAAATCCCAACAAAGTTACATGGGGAAGAACCGACATCAAGTTTCTGGGGTTTATTTTATCTAAGGTAATGTTAATCATGGATCCCGAGAAAATTGCACCCATAGTAATTTATCCACGCCCCAAAAATGTTAGGGGTGTTATGCGTTTTCTGGGAATGCTAGAATATTTCTCTAGGTTTATTGACTTGTACGCCGAGTTATGTGCCCCCCATATAAAATTGAAAACAAAAAGATACCCCGTCAGTCTGGAATGACCTGCAAGAACAAGCATTCAGTGATCTTAAATATGCGATTTCTCGTCCACGTGTGCTGGTGCTTCCGGATTTTACTAAGAAGTTTATCCTGCAGGTATACGCATCATCTTTGGCTTTGGATGGAGTTTTGTTACAAGACAGTGGATCAGGGTTGCGACCTGTGGGTTCCAGTAAGACAATGAGTAGTCGTGAATTGCATTTAAGTGCTTTTGAAAAGGAGGCATTGGTGTGTGTATGGGGCGTGGAAAAGTTTGTGACTTATTTTGAGCATTGAGAATTCGACCTCCATACAGATAATGAGGCATTCGCATGGCTTTATGCCCATCTTAAGCAAGCTGGTAAGATTGGTAGATGGATCGCATGCCTTAACAATTTTTGCTTCAATATAGTACATATAAAAGGGAAAAATAATGTAATTGCTGACTGCCTATCCCGTATGTATGATAATGAATTTGTGTGTAGCCTGTCTTCTCCCGAGGAAATACAGGAACGTGAGGGGGGAGATAATATGAATGTAGTGTATTAAGCTGCACAATGCCTGAAATCTTTACAGATTTTTAGAAGTGGCAACGCGAGGACGAGGAAGGTGTTAAAATCGCAGAACACGTAAAGCAGGGAAATACTTCTACATATCAGATAGATAAGAACTTGATCTTTCATGTGGATCAATTTCAGAATGTTAGAGATGCTCTTAAATATTTTCACAGTTCTACTAGTGGAGGTCATATGGCAAAAAAAGAAAACTAGAGCATTAATAATGCAGGAATTCTTTTGGCCAGGAATGGGACGGGATATAGAATCCTATATGCTTGAGTGTAGAGATGTCAAATGGCAAAGTAACCTTTAAATAGTAAGGTTGGGGCTTATTCGGTGAAATTTCCTTCGAGGCCTTGCGAAGAGGTTTTTCTCGATATTTTCGGTCCTCTATCAAGATCTAAGGAAGGTAACTATAGCATATTAATCATGGTAGACGGATTTAGTAATTTTACCTTTGTATTACCCATAAAGGACATGAAACTGGGAAATATTGTCAAAGTCTTAGTTTTAAATGTTTGGCAGATTTTCGGTGGCCCCGAACAAATTGTAACAGATAATGCAAGTTATTTTGTATCGCGAGTGATAAACGATTTGTGTTTCGAATGGGGGATAAAACACATTACTACAAGTTGCTATTACCCATGTCCTAATATTGTGAAATGTGCGAAAACAAAAATATTAAGGTCGTCCTTCGCATTTTCCACAACGCTGATCAATGTAGTTGGGAGAGGAATTTACCTGAATTGTGTGTCGCTTTCAATTCTGTATCCCATAGCATGATGGGATTTTCTCAGTGCAAAGTGTTTCTAGGAAGAGAACTCCTGGTTGCTCTACTGAATGTAAGGGGTGTACCCCTGGAAGTTATGCAAATTGCTAATAATTGTGATTTGGAAAAAAATGTGGAGGGAAACATATGAACATTAATTCAGTAGATACACTTTCTCCAACCAAATTTACACCGCAATCGCTGTTTTCATCAGTCTTATGAAATTTTTTTATCTGCGATAAATGCACTTTTCTTACCTTGTAATTATCAATCCACGCAGTTGACCCCTGAAATAGCATACCTCTACTTCCTTTTTGTTGTGTTTGTGTGTGTAAGAAGTTATGGTGCAGTGTAATTCGGTGAGTGTAGTGGATATATCGTGCACAACTTTGCTGATGCGGTCGGCATGTGCGCTCTACCGACGCGTGCTTCCCTTTTTTTTTTTGGCGAGATGTTGATTTGTGGGGGGGGGGGGGGGGGGGGGGAGTCGGCGGCCCAGACGTAGGCGCTGGGCCGTCTTTCCCGGGCTGCGTGGTAGTTCTAACAAGAACTACCCACACTTGCTTACCTTTCATTGCACGAGCAGCTCTGAGAAGAGCCACTCAGCCTTGTGTGCTAAGTTTTGCGCTTTGCAGCTGTCGCCTCGCGGTTAACTGCTCTCCAAATGCCGGATTTTTTTGGTAGCACGGTCATATTTATAGCCTCGCAGGGTCGTGCCCTGTGATTTGCCGGCTTTACCGGCCAACCAGTGGGCGGGCCCATTCCCACTTTCGCAGTGTTCAGATAAGTTTAGGTTTTATGAATTATCTTATGCCTGCGGGACCATAGTTACCCAAGTTTTAAATAATTTTATTGTCATGCCCTTCTAAATTATTATACAGATTTTTATTTTTGTCTACAATAATTTCTTTAATGTATTTTGCGGAGAGCAGCTCATGGATAGTTTGATTGGGTGTGAATCTGGCTTGGTTAGTTATTACTCTCAAGTATTTATTTTGTACAGTTTGCAAATCTTTTAATATGAATTTTGCAGCATGTCCCCATACCTCACATCCATATAGCATAGCTGGGAGTATTATTTGTTTATATATTAAAAGTTTTTTGCTTAATGGAAAGTTATCTGCATTTAAAATGGGGTATAGCAGTTTAAGTTTGCCTAGTGCTGCATTTCTTGTGTTATTTATGTGTGGCTGCCAAATTAATCTATGGTCCAATGTTATGCTGAAATATTTTGCAGTTTTAACAAATGGGATATTTTGATTAAACAGTATTAGTTCTTTAAGTGATCTTGGTAACATTTTAGTGATTATTATTGTCTTGGATTTTCCAGGGTTTATTTTAATTCTCCATTTGGTGTACCATTTTTCCAGAGTTGTAAGTTGTTTTTGGAGGGCTGCTAAGGCATATTTTACATTATAATGTTGTTTTATTATTACAGTGTCATCTGCGTACATTGAATATTAGTGTTAGTTCTGGCGTCTGTTATAGGGATATCAGCCATGTAAATATTGTATAGGAAAGGGGGAGAGTGCTGATCCCTGTGGAACTCCTGCTGTTGCAAATTTAGTATTAGAGTCTGCTCCTTCTAGTGTTGCGTAAAATCTTCTGTTATTTAAGTAGTGTGCTAGTAAATTTATGCATGTGGCTGGGAAATTATAGTTTATCAGTTTATATATTAATCCTGGTAGTCAGACTTTGTCAAAAGCTTTTTCTTTATCTAATAATGTTATTATCGTGTATCTTTGTTCTTTATTATTATATCCATCTGTTATATCTTCTACTATTTTAATTAGTGGGTGGGATGGTGCCGTGGTGAGCTCTAAATCCATACTGATTATCTGGAATTATTTTGTTTACGTCTGCATGAAACTGTAATCTCTATAAAAGGGCTTTTTCAAAAATTTTGCTCGTGCTATTTAGCAAGCTTATAGGCTGTCTGTTTACTGGGATCCTTTCCAGGTTTTGGCATTGTAATTACTTTAGCTTTCTTCCGGGCCTGTGGGAATCGACATAGTTTAAATATAGAATTTCATTTTTTTAATAAGAATTCTAGGGCGTTTACAGGTAATTTCTCTAATGCTTCGTATTTTATTCCGTCTGGTCCTCCGGATTTATTATTGGGGCGCGTTTTTATTATTTTTAAAAGTTCATTTAAAGTGATAGGCTCGTATTCAGAGGTTTCTTTTATTTTCAGTTAGTCATTTATGTCATTATTTACTGATTGTGTGAATTTGCTTATCTTGTATATCTTTATTGGGGAAAATTGATTCTCTAGGCATTCTGCAATTGTGTTGGCTTTATCTCTTTCATTATAAACAAATCCTTGGGATTTTCTATTGCTGGTGTGTTTAATTTTTACGTTTCCCTGTTAGTGCTTTAGTTAATCGCCACATTTCTCTAGGATATTTAGCCGCATTTTGGTGGCCTCGCACCAGTCTTTAATTTTTAATTCTTCGAGTTTATTGTTAACTTGTGTTTTAAGCCTATTGTACTCGGTTTTCCTTGCGGGTTTTCTATTTCTTTGCCAGTTATTTC
This sequence comes from Dryococelus australis, assembly GCA_029891345.1. NCBI lineage: Eukaryota > Metazoa > Arthropoda > Insecta > Phasmatodea > Phasmatidae > Dryococelus > Dryococelus australis. The sequence continues at coordinate 128,315,539 of CM056997.1, forward strand.
GCGTCTGTCTTTTAAGGGCTAATAAGAAGTCTAATTCTGGGTAATTTACTCTTGTGTACTAACGTTTTTCCAAATATTTAGTATTTTGTTTTAATGTTTCTGCTATCGTATCAGTGACTAGCTTTACTTGCATAATTAGTTCCAATTCATCATTAATTTCAAGTGTGGTTTCCATTTTATCTATCAGATCTTTCTGAAAACCTTCCCAGTCTGTTACTAGACGTTTTATAGTATGTTTATTATTAGATCTGTTTGTGTTTAGTGTTAATTTTTACTGTTAAGATCTCCTGCGATTACGAAGTGTTCTGTTTCGCCCATAATTTTATATAAGTCTTCATCATTTATTTTTGATTTCGGGGACATTATACTGAGGCCATTTGGATGTGAGTATGGTTGGTTTTAATTTTTATAGCTGTGGCTTCAATCTGCTGTAAGTCTGAATGTTTACTGGGTGGTGATGGATATTATTTTTAATTATTATAGCTGTTCCACCCCCTTTCAGATCCCTGTCTGATCTATATACATTATAGCCCACAAATTTAAGTTTAACTTGGTTATCCAGTCTAGTTTCTGTAATAAATGCTATATCAATTCCATATATTATTAGTTGTTGTTCTAGTTCATATATTTGCGATCTGATCCCTCAGGCATTCCATTTTAATAGGTTTAGTGTGTGCTCTACTATAGTGTTAGCCATTACTGTGGGAGAGATGCCAGTGCCGTTAGCAACAGTAATTGCTTGTCCGCAAGGGTTTTTCACTGCCCTGGTGGGGCCTCAAATATGGTCGTAGGTGTGTTATGAGTTTGGTGAAGTGCGTGTCGCGCAGAATGTTCGTAGTTCCCAGATGTCGTTCATAGTGGCACCTAGGCCTCCATCCAGTGTGGGTGGCTGTTCTGGAGTTGGTGGTAGAGGTGGTCGTCTGTATGGCTGCTGTGTTGGCCTGTTGACTTCCGTCTTGTTGCCCAAGGGCCAGTACCAGCCAGTACAGCGCCCGGAGCACCCCAAGAAGGCACCGCCGGTGCAGCCGTGCAGTTTCCAGCATGGCTGCTCTCAGCTACGCCCTTCCCGGCCACAACTGGCACCGGCCGAGCCTGAACCGTTACCTCAGGCCGTGTTTGTGTGCACGGGTGTGTTTGCAGTTCTGGGAACTGAGCTGTCTTCATGATTTGTGGTGCCTGTTCTGTGTACTGCGGACGAGTGTTTTTGTACATGTTTGCTCGGCGAGCGTTTACTATTGTCTTGTGTTTGTGTTTGTATTTGAGCCTTTTAAGCAGACCAGTATGTTTCTTATATTATAAAGTTCTATTAATACTATGGTTATTTATATAATATTTCATTATGTTTTAAATATTGCTTGTATTGGAACATAAATTCGCTTTTAGTTGTATATTAACGTTTTTGCTAGACGTAATTACACTTGCAGTGTTACAGTTGTTCAGGCGGTTGCCACTAGGTGCGTTGCGTGTGGCGAGAGTGTGACATCGTCTGTGTGTAATGCGAACTGTAGGTTGCACACAGGCGCGAGAACGAGGCAGTCGAGTCCGTGCTCTGTGAAAGAGAGTGTGTCTCGAGCCGATGGCCGAGCAGCTTGCATCACGTGCTAATTAAAATTAAGTAGGTGGTTAGGGTGAAATGCGGCTGGCTTGTTGTGGCAAGATGTTGCCACCTTGTACATGTTTGCTAAATAAGTTGTTTTTATCGTAGTCATGTGTTATGAACCAGTATGGAACTATTCGTCAGTACTGCCACTCAATTGTTTTCGCTGCCATTACTGGTTGTCAATGCAGACGTGTTTTCACCTGCGAATGTATGCTGCATGGAGTATGATTACGGCAGCTGCTAATTGCAACAGTAGATTTCCATGTGTGGGAAATACTGACTTAACGTCGCTTAATCATGTGTGAGAAGATGCGCTGTTGCTTCATTGCTGAATGGGGTGGGCCTAACAAGTCATCTGGGGCACAAGCTCGTCTGGTACATTTTGTACGCTGCTTCGAAGGTGTGAGGGCGATGTGTGTCCTACACGCTGCAGAATGACCGGGTTCATCAATCTGCACGTATGAGAGATCACATTTGCATTCCTGTTTGGTGTCTGGGCGAAATATTTTGAAATATGTCTTTCGCTGCGATCTCCTTGTGTGCTACTCGTAACTCCCGAAGTCGGCAAAGCCTTTGGCTGCAGATATTTGGTGCTTGTACCTTTTAATGTTTTCTGTCCTGTAAAAATTTTTTATGTAAGCCTTTTTAATGTGTGAACACAATGTGAATTACTAAAGATGAAAAGTAACTTTGACGAGATGCTATATAGGATGATTTCGACTGTGTAAATTTTCTCATTGTGCGTCAAACTATGAATAAATGAACATTGTTTGCAACAAGTAATTTGGTGTCACGTTTGTTCATGAATGTAGTGTCCCAGTAAAATTATTTAACATAATTTTTGCTCTGCTATAAATATTGGATGTGTTCATCTTAAAGGTATTATGGTTCATGTTAATAATGCCCCGTTTTACTATGTTCTTCTTTCACGAGTTTGCTTTCTACTCCAGTTGGCAATGAATAAAGATTGGTTTTGTTTGGAAATACTATGTTGAGTGAGGTAGTAGTGAGAACCCCGACACCCTTGGAGATAGAGGGTGACTCACCATCAATGGTCGGTTGTGCCACGTTTCGACACTGCAGCCTCATACAACCGCACTTTGTACACAAACAGGACATGACGCCTACAGACCATGTGTTTCGGTTGGCCACGAACGAGTATTGTAGTATGGCCGTAGGACAGGCAGTAGTGAATGTTCAAGTCCGTGACATTGAGACAACTGTCATTGTTACACCAGAAATACGTGAGGAATCTATTTTGTGGATACCATGGTTAACTAAACAGCACATAATTGTGGAATCAACCACGAGCAGGATACATTTTGGTGAGAAAGAACGATGCACGGTGTACAATCTGGACCGCTGCCTGACGGGTAGCATACCTGAAGTAAAACTAGAGGATTTCAACAACCAGATCCTGTGCAAGTACCAGGCCACATTTCAGTGTGTCCTTGACGAATGCAGTGATGTATTCGGTGGAAATAATGCATTGAAATGCACAACCGTCGCTGATCACGCAATCCCATTTGTGGATGAAAAACACTCCATATGAGCCTGCGAAGATACTTGCAACACCAAATGCAGATAATCAAAAAACAAATCCAGGAGATGCTTAATGACGGTGTGATAGAGCCGACAGATAGTCCATTCAATTCCACGATTATGTTAGCTTTAAAGGAGGACAACATGGCGATTTTGTGTGACATTCGACCACTGAATCAAGTAACGTGCAGCTCACCTCTGCCGTATATAGGTGTGAAGGATGCACTGAGTATATTAGGGCAAGTAAAAGTTTGGACATCCTTGGATTTGAATAGTAGATATTGGCAGGTGCCAGCAAAACATGAAGACAGGCCGAAAACAGCTCCCAATAGCCGGTGTTTTCAATTCTGTGTGATGCCATTTGGGTTGAAATGTGCACGTGCAAGATTCGAAGCAATGATAGTGTGTTTGCTGGATGGCATTATTAGAGAGTATACGCTGGCATCACTATTTGGTCAAACAGCTGGGAGGAACACGTACATCATTTGACAGTAGTCCTGGAGAATCTTGCAATCAATGGCCTCACATGCTCGATTGAGAAATGCCACGTGGGCAAAACCAGCATCTACTTTCTAGGACACATAGTCGATCAGGCCAAAACCGTAAGCAGCTGAGAAAGTGTTTCGGATTGGTTAACTGACTACAGGAACATATTCTGAGGTTCACAACAATCACCACACCTGCTTATCTCTCTGCTCTATGTCTCTCTGTTTCCTCCTCTTTCGCCTTTTGGCCCAACAGGACGTCTACAGGTGACCGACTTGCTGCGGCGTTCACACGCTGGCGGAGGGTGAAGAGGGCAGCGGGCAGGTAGTCTGCCCTGCTGGTGTGTACCTCACCCACACGTAGCCACAGTTGTACCTTTAGGTCCTGGTTGCGGTGTTCCATGGGGTTAACTCTAGGGTGGTACAACGCAGTCTTCAAGTGTTGCACTTCCCACCAAGTGCACTTTGCTTGCCACTTTCTCCCGATGAACCGTGTTCTTTTGTCCATTAGTACTTGCTTGGGGTAGCCCTAGTAGGGGAAAAATTCTCGCTCCAATACTTGTACGATATTGGCATCTCCTGCACTGTTTATTGCATAGGCTTCCACCCACCGGGAGAGTTCTCAGTGACGACCTGTATAAACTTTTTCCTGTTGGGGTTACGGGGGTATGGCCCCATTAGGTCCAGGCTTATGGTCTTGAACTCTCGTTCCGGTAGGTGGTGCTGTTTCTGCTGTATCCCATCTGTCCTGCGTGGTTTGAATGTCTGGAACATAACACATTTTTGCACATATTTCGTACATTGTGCGAGAGTCCTGGCCAGAAGATATGCTGTCTTGACCCTACACGTTGCTGGTACAAACAGATACCATTTCGTGTTGTTTGCCACACACTTTTCCAACCTCCCTTTTGATCACACACCATTGATCTACAGCCTCTCTCGCATACTTCTCCTTTCTCTCTCTCGTTACTGCATGGCTGCTTTGCACCTCGACTATTTCCCGGTACAGTGCGTCTACAAGGATATTACCGTCCACAGCTCGTACTTGATACACTTGCACCTCATGGAATAACTCGAGTTTTGAAGGGGGCGGGGGGAGAACCTCGTCCCATTCTGCATCGTCTGTTACCACTATGCTTGCATCGGACGGGCGAGATAATGTGCATGCCAGTTGATTCTTCTTCCCTGGGATGTGCTATACTTTGAAATCATTGGACTAGGAGCAACGCCCACCCGGTGAGTTAACTGCGAGCTGCTTTCATCATGTGTAGCCAAACGAGGCACCTATTGTCTGTTCGTAACGTGAAACATTTGTATTCCAGGTAGGGCCGGTACTGTTTCACCGCTTATGCTACTGCCAACATTTCCCGCTCATTTACATAGTATTTGTGCTTTACTTGTCCCATTTTTGCGCTGGCAAAATTGATGAGACTCTTTGTGCCGTCCTCCGTGCATAAGTTCAACTATTCTGGATTAGGTGTGTTTCCGCCCTCGTCTACAATGTGACCTAAAAATTCCAACTTGCATTTACCCAAATGGCATTTATTCGCAGCACAGGTAATTCCATTGATTGCGGGCCTCTCTAGTATCATGGAGATGTGATATGTGTGCTCCTACCAACTGCTCGACTTAATAATCACATCGTCCAGGTACGCTAGCATAAAGTCGCCGATAAGCCCATCGAGCACACGGACCATCATTGACTGAAAGGTAGCGGGTACTCCTTTGAGGCCAAAAGGCATCGTGCAAAAATGGAATCGCTGCCCGTCAGGTGTCGAGAATGCTGTTTTCCCCTGTCTTCCTATTTGATGGAAACTTGCCAATATCTGCTTCTGAGGTCTAGTGACGTCATTAACGTTGCCTTGCCGAGTGTTGTGAGCACGTCTTTTATGCTGATATAAGGTGGCAGATCGTTACATGAGACTTGTTTGATCAGATGGAAATCCACGCAGAAACCCCAACTCTCATCTTTTTTAGGCGCTAATGTGATGGCCGAGTTATTTTTACTGCGTATTGGCTCGATAACCCCATCCGCTAGCATCTCTTTAACTTGCTCACTAATTATTTTGGTTTGATGTTACATGTAACGCCGAGGCCCTGCGTATATTGGCCCCTCTAACGTTAATGGAATTTCATGTTCGACTACCGTCGTTCTTCTGAGCACATCGGTTTTGGCAAGAACCTCCCTCCTCTCGCTTAGTACACGCTGGGGAATGCCGCCTGATGGTGTTGTGGAATCTCATGATCGAATTCCTCTAATGATACGGGGGGTAAATCACTAGCAACTGCCTTCTCTACAGTGTACACTGTGCGCCGGTCTTTTGCACCGAAATTAATTCTCATAGCCGCTGGTTCTACTACAGTATTCTGTTCCTGAAACCAAGGCACATCTAATATTGCATCTTCCTTAACCTCTGCAGTTACAATTACAGTCGTTAATGTCTCTAGGTCCCTGACTTTTACCATTACGGTTGATTGGCCCAGTGCTCCATTACTGACTTGGCCAGTAGCGAGCATAATTACGCGATTGCTAGATGTTATGTCACTGGGATTCACGAAACGCAGCTGCACAAAGTTGTGTAACGTGGTCGTACCAATTAGTGCATGACAGGGTTGACCGTTCATGCTCACAAGGATGCGAATAAATTTCGCCTGACACCCACTCACCTGCTGTGGTGTTTTGCTGGTTTTTGTTGACGTGACAGGGGCGAAAGAAACGTCAGGCTTCTTCGCCCCTACTGGCTGTTTCCCTGCCCTCTTGGTATGCACCCTTTGTCTAGGTACGAGTTGTTGGGTCTTGCTCCTGCCAGTGAAAAACAATTGCTGGCCGACAGTAACAACACGGGTTCGCGGGTGGTTGGCTCTTGTCAAACCGCACTCGTGTTCACTCAGTGTTCTTGTGCATACTGTCACTTGGCTTATCACTGCGGCACGGAATGTATTCACTGCTCACACATGTACTGTCCCGTTCTGGTTTGCTCACAAACTGTTTCGCGGGATGGTTGGCCCGGTCCTGTTGCGTGTTATCACTCCCATTTGCCTCGTGCCTCCATCGTGCGGTCCTGTTCTCACGTCGTGATGAGTTCAGGTTACGTTTCAGAATTATAGCAGCTTTGAGAACCTCCATTTTGCTGTTTAGAAAAAGTAGTAGGGCGGCTCTCTACTCTGTTAAGGCAATCTCAGTCAGTGCCTTGCGATCTGTTATTTGCGTTATGTTATGAACGTTGGTAGTTCACCAGGTTGTAGTTTCTGCCAGAGTAACTTTGTGCTTGTAGGGATTTAACACACTTCCGAATCGGCACTGAAAAGCTTGCTCGTACTCCTTCCACTGCATGCTGTAGTGGTTGATAGTGCCCCACCACTTCCCTGCTTCTCCTTGCAATTGGCTGCCTATGAAACTGGCCCACTAGTCTTCATCCACCCCATAGCGTTTCAGACATTTTGTGGTTAGGATAAAGTTACCATAGTTTTCCAGGCATGCAGTAGCACTCTCAGTAGAGAGCACGAGAATTGAGGAGGTCTTGTGGCCGACGGCCTGAAGTAGCCCCCTCGATGTCCACGTCTTAATTGTAGAGGTAATGAAATATGTAGAAAATTGTAGAACGTGCAGAATTCCATCCTTGCGATACCAGAAGACCCTGGGCTAGTGAAGGTTATCTGATCTACTTTCCTACAGTCATACTCTCGGGGTTATTATAGACCGCCTTACACCTTAAAGGATACGTCGTCGTTCTTGTCGGTTATACGACCGCGAAGCAGTTGAGTAAATAAAAGAGCGAATACCTTATGACTCAATTTATTCACATATATACTGCAATAGGCATGTACATTTTGGTTTCACTGTTTAAGCGGGTGAACACTTACACTGCAAAAGCGGCACAAGGCCTACATGAACTTATGGCATATTACGTCCCGGCCATGTACAAAATGACCAGGTACGGAGTGGTTCATCCCTGGACAATAAAATAAAAGGTTCCGATTAGTTTACATTAAAAAGCTATTGAAATATATATGGTTTACACAAAAGATTGAAGGTCTGGGGAGTACGATACATGCATGACCACTCTGCTAGACATTGGTGACTCTAGGGATTTCATGTTGGCCGGGTCTCCGCAACAAGTCACGTGTCTTCTTGCAGACAACAGTGACATTTAATTTACATAAATGAAATGTATGATCATGAAACAAATGACCAGATGTTAGGTAAAATCCCTTATATAATTTCTTATGAACAGTTAAACATAAAATGTATTAAAGCAAAAATCTATCGTTGGCAGTGTTGCCACGATCGCCATTACCTCACTTTTTCATTGCTAATACTTTCGGAGCTGGAGCTCCATGAGAGTCTTCCCGCATCAAAATTCATATGCACATAATTATTAGAGCCTTGAAAAAACACAATACACTTTATATAAAATTACAAAATACTCTTAATTACTAGGTACTCACTTTGGAGTTCAGCTGGCTGTGTTAGCCACGTTGCCAAGTGTAGTGGCGGGTCGCCGGTTTACCTGATCACTATACAGGAATGACTTGTAATTCAATGTAGTAATTATTATTATCTGTTATTTAGACAACTGATATTCATCTGGTATGTGCTAATAAGTTTGGGATAATATTTACTGCACTGGAAATTACTTATACGTTTCAGACACGTTACCCTGTTATTCTAATGTGCGCCCCTTGCGGCCGAACACAACACTTCAAATATTTGCCCTTACTTTAACATTAACATAACTAACCTTAATGTCGGCTAGACTTGAGAATATCTGTGGCAACAGGGATGCAAGAATAAATAAACAAACCCACATGATGTTCACCCTGTAAATGTCCACACAAAACTCAAAAAATATTACGTTACCAAAACATTAATACAAAAAGGGTAATAAGATTACGTGATCCGCCGTCAGCCACGCGACAATAACAATAATATTTCTTTACTTACAAATACCACGTGATCTGAACAGGTGACATTCTCACTGGCAAACAAATACACAACACACTACATATTACAATTAACCCTGGACTAATATTAACAAACCTGTATTGGTGTGTCACTTTAGTATCCAGCATGTACACACGTGGCTCCAATCTAAACAGACCTATTTGACACATACACTTCAAAACAATAACTATCAAACACTTCAGATGTGATACAAAACAAACGCACATGGGTGCATCTTTAGCTTGTTATGCTGCACTAGTGATTTTATGATACATGTGACTTGCACATGTTTGTTGCACTAGTGCACAGGGTTCATAACATGGAACACATCTTAAAACCTACCTCATAAACACTTTGAAAATACACAAAACAAACACTGCGCTTGAATAATTAAAATGGCCATGAAATTCCAAATACAATTACACTTTATTTCAATGAAGCACTTGCACTAATACCTGTAGCACATGGCACTGCATGGTACAAATGCTCTACGATAATGTGGTGTTGACTGTAGTGCTGACAGAAAGGTGTGGTTAATGGGCTGATGTACACTGCACACATCAACCCCCTCCCCCCATCGGTGAGTGTTCACTCGCCTACGCCGAATCCTCTCTGCTCACGTGCAGCAGCAGGTCGACAGTCAAATATCACGCTGACACTGTTGTGCTGGTGGGTGGGGAGACTGTTGCTCCCTCGCTGATGGGGGCGAGGTCCCGACGGCTGCACTTGGCACAGAAGTGTGCCCACAGGTCATGAATGGTGTGTGCCGTACTCGAATCCTTTTTGAGCAGCGCAGGGAAGTGGAGTATTCAGTTACCTCCGTCTCATCTCCGCTGCAATTGCTCTTCTCCGTCTGGTGAGGCCGACATCAGTTGAGGTAGTGGGAGTCCCCGACACACAGGTTGGCTCTGCCCCTCAACTGTATTGACGGTCCTTCCGCAGAACTTGTGGTGGGAGATGACCGGTGCCTCCGTGGCATCACGACACCATCAGGTGGGTTCCGCACGTGGCGATCCAGGCCTTCCTGACTAGTCTAATGTGACGCCATGGGATGTCGGTGATTCGAGTGTGTTGATTATCCTGATGTACGGAGATATTGTCGCCACTTGGAGCCACTGTAAATGTCATAACGCCTGGCATCTCAGCTGTGCGTATCTGCTATAACGTCCTGGCAGGTGATGTCGAGGTGGTGCCTAGTGAAATTACCTACAGGGCAGCAAACGAGCGGTTCCCCCGAGGCATTGTTGGGGAACTGGGGTATCTGAAGTTATGATGCAATCCTTAGCGATTCGCACAACATCTTGGTGGAAGACCGCTGTGTGGCACCAGCTCAATCTGATCACGTAACATGTGTCTCCTTTCGCAAGTACTATTGGATGGGGTCCACTCCGCCGGGCTGCGGGACGAGCGCAGAATGCTTTTAGTCCTGTCGACTGCTGGTGTTTCTGCATGTAAACCAGCTGTCCAGCATGTAGTTAGGATTGTCTAAGGCGGGTGGCGGGGGGAGGTGAAACCTGGCTGCTATTGCAGGACGTAGCAGCGCTGTTGTTCTCTAGCTCCCTCTCTCTCTTCTCCACCCTCTGTTCCCCTTCGCAGGTAACGTGCTCCCTCGCAATGGTGACAAATTCTCCTGAGAGGGGAAGGTCATTGCCTGCAGCAGCTGATCGGGTGTCTTGCCGGTTGCCTGATTCACGTGGGTCAGTTGTGTGAACAATGTCCCAGGGAGGTGTTCTGGCCATGATGTGTGTTATTAGCCATGCACAAACACAGCTGGGTTTTAAAATCTTCATTTCTGCATTCCGTTGGATTTCCATGTGGATAATATTTTGCAGTTGTGTGGTGCCTGACACACCACAACTACCGCCATGCTTTTGCTGTAAACTGGGTTCCGTTGTTGCTCAAAAACACACGGGGGTACCCCAACGGGAAAAGAACACATGTTGTAGGGTTTTTCCACTTGTCCTCGTGCGTGAACTAGTCAGGGGAAATGCTTTAGTCCACTTGGAAAACAAATCCGTGGCCACCAGAATAAAACATTTGCCGTTCCGTGTCCTGGGGTTACAGCCCCATGAGATGGATGGTGATATTTTCAAAATGTTCTGTTGGCTCACGGGGCTGTTGTATGCCATCTTGCCTGCTACAATTACACCGAATACATGTGTGCACAAAAGTTCTTCCATTTGCTGCCAACCCCGGCCAATGAAAATAATTTAAAATGACCCCAAGATGTCCCACAATATCACTCACATGTGCATAATGCAGTACAGAATGTGGTGTAGTAGCAGGCACATTCATACGCCATTTTGCACTATCCTCACTCACGTGTGTTTCTAGACAGTCATCTACAACACACCACTTGCTTACCGTCTGTTGTGCGCAGGTCTCATTCCACTTGCTGGCTGTCGGGCAGGTTGCCTGTTCCCGGATGATTATCTCCTGCAGTGCAGGCAAGGTGAAGTTGTTTGCTGTCACGTTTATGTTATTACATTGAGTTATTATTTCGCTATGGGCACACACTGGCGTAGGGATTCCCTCGATGTCCATGGGTTCAGATCGACGTTCGACGGGTTCGGTTTCGGGGTAAGCATCGTTTGACTGCACTACCCTGTCCGCCCGTTTCCCTGCACTGGCTGTCACTGCTCCCTGCCGACTCCATAATGCTCCCAAGTGGGGAAATTATTATCCCAATGGGCCCCGCCGCACCATCGGAATGGGCGGGAAGGCTGTCTGCCTCCGGGTTGTTGATGAGGTGCCTCGCGTTCTGCGGTGGCCGTGGTCAATGTTAGGCGAGTGGTGGTTGCAGGGGCAGAGGTTCTAGCTGCCGTTTCACTCTGTTTAAAATCCCTCTACTTTGCTTCTGCTTCTCATCGGGGCTGTGTGGCCTCCTGATGCCAGGGCGGTTGCACCTGGTTGTTTGTACAAAACCTTTCTCCAAGGCATGTATCATTGGGGCGAGTGCAGATCTGTATTTGGCCCATGCGGTGCTGGCAATCGCCTCTAGTATGTCTCGGTGGACGGCGATGGGTGGTAGATCTTGATAAAGCTGATTTTTTATGTTGCAAACTCATACAAGTTTCCCTCTCCCTGCTCCTCTAAGATAGTTTTAATTCTTGCTCTCAGTGATGGGAAGATTTTCGCAAATCGGCAGGTGAATGAATCGTGAACTCTTCCCACGTGATCCCACAATGGGCCACGCCATGCCACCAGAACTAGGCATCACCGGACAATCGCTCTCCCATACAGTTAGGCCAATTCTCCTGGTTCACTCCATAGCGGCGTAAACGGTCCTCACAATCCCACAAGAAACCAAGTGGGTCTTCACTGATTACCCCGCGTACATCGGCAAAAACTGGAATCTAGTGGGTGTGGTCTTGGGATTAGGGCAGATGACCAGTCTCTTTACAGTGCAATGGGTAGAATTGCCAGAGGCACGTCTTCATTCTGGTAGTACACATTTGGCAAACATGGTAACTTTTGTACTGGCAGAAGTGACGCACCAATTTTTGGTTGATCTGCCCCTCCCCCTGCGTGGCCATTTGCAGCCGTCGAGTCACTCGTAACAGGAGCACCTTCTCTTCTCCCTGCGGCTAGGACGTAGTGCAAAGGGAGCCCTATGTTGCGGCAGTTTCATGTCGTGCTTCTGCTGCTGCTGGTGGGTCTGAATTCTGCGGAGCGCTGTTGCATTACCGTAGGTGGTACAGTCCTGCGGCAGATGTTTTTGCTTTTTGGAACATCGGAACAGTATCGAGCCGGCCAACCTGCTACCCTACTGTCCCCTTCACTGCTTACACCTCCACTTTCTTCCCTGCTGCATGTGTGTTGAGACCGGTGGTGACCCGGTATCACATCTTCTGTAGGCCGGGCTTGCTCCCCGACCTCTCGACTCACATTGTCGTCGACTCCTGAAGAGGGGGTTACTATGGCAGAAGATAGCTCAGCCTCTTCCATGTACTCCAGGGAAAGTATCAGTGCTGCTCCTAGCTCTTTGGTGCGAACGGTCGCGCTTGACGCTGCTGCACCGTCAGACACCTTGACACGGGACATCAGGCTCGCCCCTGACAACGCCTGTGCGTCGGGTGATGCTGGACCATCTGCATCTCCTGCCTGGTATCCCTTTCCGAAGTGCCACTCCATCTTACATCACTGGGACATCACCAGGACGCTCGTCAGTGCTTCTGCGGCCGTGGGGCGTCTGATTGTCCATGTCTGTTACTGGTTGTTCCGGTCCTGTGCTGCCTATATTTACACTGGGAGCTCGTTCTCCCACTTCCGTTACCATACCATCATCTATGGCGTACATCACTGCCTGGTTTCTTCCGATGCTGGCTTGACTCGTACCCCTGGTGAACCCTGTGGTGTTCGGCATCAAAGTTTCACTCGCACAAGGTAGTCTGGTTTCTCTTTGAGGTCTGGGACCACTTTCCTCTTCACTTGTGTCGGGTGTCGCTCATTGTGAGCTGGGCCGTACTGGCCGTTCTAGACATCTTGTTCGTCTTGCCTGGAGATATCCTTCGCTGCTGCTCTGATGTCGTCACGTGTGTCCTGACTGTTTTTCTGCCAACTCTTACCAGGTAGGTGGTTGGGCCGATCGATTTAATCACTCTGTGTGGCCCTGTCGATCTCGGCGCAAGTCCCACGCAAAAATTCTTTTTCGCGGCCGACTGTGGGTGAGCATTTTTGTAAACAACCTGGCCTGGTACGAGTGCTGCAAGCTGTGGTTTGCTCTCTGGTAGCCATCGGGATGGATATTGTATTTGCACCTCTCTCTGTTATCGGTACCTGTGCCTCTCCTCTTGTGTGCCACTAGTCTCTGTTGCACTGCTGTCTTTCGTACACTGGCAGTTTCTCTAGCTGGGCAATATGATATTCCTTTATAACAGTACCTGGACAGAGGATTTTCCAATTACTGTATTTTCATGGTGTCGGAGTGTGTAGAGAGTGGTGGGCAGGCGATCAGCCCAGCTGTTATGCTGCTCACCCACATGGAGCCAGAGTTGCGCCTTCAACTCTTGGTTGCGCCACTCCATGTGGTTAGCAGGAGCGAGATAAACTGGAGTTTTCAGATGTCACACTCCTCAGACATTACACTGCTCCTGCCAATGTTTCCCTGTGAACTGTGTTCCATGATCTGCCAGGAGTTCCTTTGTGTTCCAGAGAGTAAAAAACCCATTTTGCATCACTTTTGCAATTTACCCTGTCCTTACACTGCTAAATGGGTATGCCTATACCTATTGTGGAAAGTTATCCATTACGACTAGTATAAAGCGCTTGCCCCCTGCTGACTTTGGGTACAGGCCCATTAAATCCAAACACACAGTGTCAAATGGCTTTCTGTCTGTCTCAGCTTCTGCTGTTGATTACCGTCTGTCCTGTGTGTTTTCAATAGGTTGCATTTGTTGAATTTCCTAACCCAGTTATGCACACAATGGGTTAAATGTGACCAAAAAAAAAAGTTCCATTACATTTCTCACGTTTTGTTCGGCTCCAGGGATTCCCGCTGTCGAACTTGAGTGTGTGTGTTTTAAAACCTTATCCCTGCATGTCGCTGGAATGTAGAGTCGCCATGTTGCCGGATATCGTGGTGACCATGTTTCTATTCGGTACTTTATTACACACCATCCTTCCACTCATTCTCTCTCGCACCTCTCTCTAATATCCTGTGCGAATGTACAGTGTGTCTGTGCAGCTACTATTTCCCTATACAGTTCCGACACATGCTCTTCAGTTGCTAGGATGTTTACTTTGTTTACATACACCTCGGTAAGCAGTTCCTGTGTGATTGGTGCAAAATTTCTTCCCACTCTACGTCAACGGTTACCTTAATGTCTGGGTCTGGAGCTCGTGACAGTGTGTCCGCGAGTTCATTCTCTTTCCCTTTCACGTGCTCGCTTGTAAAATCGTAGGCCTGAAATAGAAGTGCCCATCGGGTAAGTTTGCTTCGAGCTTCGTGCATGTTGTTCAATCATACTAGGCAGCGATTATCCATTCTGAGAGTAAAACGTCTGTATTCCAAATAAGGTGGTCATATTCTCATTGGCCAGATTACAGCGAGGCATTCTCGCTTGTTAACATCATACCTGCATTCTGTATTTCCGAGTTTTGGGCTCGTAAAATCGATAACTCTCTTTTCGCCGGCATCATTTTACTGGTAATGTATGGTGCCGGGCCCCTCCTGGCTGGTGTCAGTCTGCAAGTACAAGTGTCATGCTGTGTCGTATCTTGTGAATGTGGGGCACAATTGTGAGGGATGCGGCGATTATCGGAAAAGTGCTCGATGGGCTCCTGCAACCAGTTAATCAGGCCCAAGTACTTTCACAACTGCTTTCTTGTGCGCGACTCTTGTTGTCGTTCTATCAGTCCTAGCTGTTCAGGGTTTGGCCGGTTGCCTGACTCACTGACTACGTGTCCTAGAAACTCCAGGTGGGTTTTCCTAAGTGACACTTGTCAATGGCGCACGTCAGGCTGTTAATTTCTAGTCTCTCCAGTACTAATGAGATGTGATGCAAATGCTCTTCCCACATCTCGGACCAAATCACCATGTCATCCAAGTAGGCGAGTGTGAATTCGCCTACTAAGTCTTCCAGCATCCTAACCATCCACCATGCTTTGAAACTTTGCCGGGGCACATTTGAAGCTGAAGGGCATAGCACAGAACTGGTATCTCCGATTCTCAGGAGCTGTAAAAGCGGCATTTTCCTGGTCTTCTTGGCATACTGGTTTTTGCCAGTAGCCACTACATAGGTTAAGTGATGACATATTTCTGGTACACACTAAGAACTCAATGCGTCCTTAACGCTGATGTAGGGTGTATCGCACTACATGTGACCTAGTTAATGTGCCTGAAGTCTACACGAAACCTCCAGCTCCTATCCTTTTTCGGTGCAAATGTGATAGCCTAGTTATACTTGCTTCTCGTTTGCTGCTAGCATTTCGGAAATTTGCTCTTTAATAATGCGGGCTTGATGAGGAAGGTAGCTGTGTAGGCTGCTAAAAATAGGCTCTTTGTTGGTTAACAGTATTGCATGCTCTGCCACAGTAGTTCAGCATAACGCATCATGTTTAGCGAAAAACAAGTTTTCTTTTACTTAAAAGACGCTGAAACGCGGCCCGGTGTTCTACTGGAATATTGTTTTCAAATTCCGTTAACTGCACTTTCGGTACTTGCTCTGCTCTACGGCCGTCAGCATTGTAAACAGCACGCCTTTCTTTTGACCCAAAATGAATACATCCGTCGGTAGTTTCTACAATATTATTTTGCTCTGTTAACCACAGCACTCCTATAACGGCATCCTCTGTAATTTCATCTGTAATTATGGCGGTTGTTATGGTTTCTAGGTCCCTGATTTTAATATTAACTGTTGCCTGTCCAACTGTGGTGTCTGTACACTGTCCGTTTCCAAGTTGTATGACCTGACAGTTTGAGGTTACATCGCTATTGTTTACAGATCTAGGCTGACACACATTATGGGATGCTGCAGTGTCTATTAAAGCATGACATGGTAGACTGTTCACATGCACAAGTACCCTTATAAATTTTGCACTCTGGCTACTGACCTTGTTGACAAATGTCTGTTGAGGAGCTACAGTTGTGATGTTTTCCAGGGAAGGGGTAAAGATCACGTCAGGTGGCTTTAACCCTACAACCTGTTTCCCTGCTGGTCTTTGCTGGTGGCCGGCCGTCTGTTGTTGTTATGTGGGTTCCAGGAGCAGGGGTGTGCCAATGAAAGAGCTGCCCCGGACAGTATCGACATGGAACCAGAGGTGGCTGCGGTCTGTCCCATCTTACGAACCGGTTGTCACCTCTGTACACACTCGAACTTCCTGCATTACTGTCGCCTTGTGCGTGGTTCTGAAAACTGTTATTGTTTACCCGTGGCTGTTCTTGTCTTTTGTGCTGGTACTCCTGTTGATTCTCTCGGTTCTGCTAACTGCGGTTATTTCTGGCAATGCGAGGTCAGTGGTGCGCCCTTGCGCCTCCCGTTTCGCATCGTGGTACACACGTGCTTCACTCCAGGATGATGGCAGCCTGCATAAATGCTTCAAGAATGCTGTTGAGTATTGGCATGAGAGCGGTGCATTACTCGGGTATGGCAGTCTCGGCGATGACCTTCAGTAACTCACGTTCGGACAATTCCGGGAGAAACCTCCGCACCAGGTGAATTTTTTTGTTTATCAAAGCTCAGGGTTTCTCCTTCCTGTTTCTCTTATAGTGTCAATATACTTTGCGCCTGAATAGACGTGAATGTTCCTCCAAATCTGCACCGAAATGCATGTAGAAATTCCACTTATGTTAGGCTTTAGTGGTTCATGGACTTCCACAATTATCTCCCTTCACCCTCAAGTTGTTTTTCCACACAGCCTGGACACTCCTCGTCGGAGACCCCATACCGTTGCAGGCGTGTGGTGCAATCGATTGCGGAGGGACCCTAGTTCAGGTGCCCAGGAGTCCAGAAAATGTTGGCAGTATTTGGAAGCGGGTTGGTGTTGGGGGAAGTTGCATTTCCGAACTTCGTTTCCAAGGAGCTGTTGACATTTGGTTGTGCAGTTGTGGTTGGTATGGATGTCGGGAAATTAGTCAGTAGATTTGGCAATACTGTGGGAAAGTGCAGGTTGTACATGGGTGTGGAGAAATAGGTATGCATTGACAGAACATAGGGTATAGTTGGTATCAGTGGCAAAGAATGAATAGAAGGGTTGTCATGGATGTGGGTTGTAATTCTGGCGCAGAAGTCCTGGATGGTATCACGTGCATGTTATGAACAAGTGGTGTGGCAGGTGTGTTCTTTCTGGTGGCCATGCAGTCCCGACACGTGAACTTTTCCCCTTCAACTGTGGTCTCCTCCATCTTGGTTTGACATTTTTGATGCACCCTAGTGTTGCACATAATGCAATTTTTTATTCCTGCATTCATATCTCCCATGCACTCCGAACGATCGCACATGTTCATTCGTTGCAGTTCTCCAAAAAAGGGCCCCTGTTATATGTCGTGTTTTTCTGTGGTGCCGGTTGCATATAGCATTGTTTACATTTAAACATAAGTCCATTGATGGTTTATTGGTCGTTAATGATCATACACTCCGTGTTGTATCAGTTGTTACACTGTAAACAATTTAATACAAGTGTGCCCTGACATGGGCAAAGTAGGTCGTAACACCAATTGATTGGATTATTGTCTGGCTTTATATTCAGTCTGTTGTGTCACTCTCGTGGTTAACCGTGGTGCGGATGTTCGTTGGGCTGAACTGTCTGTCGCATTTCAATACCTTATGCCTCGCTCACACTTTGCAATGAGGTCCTGCGGAAGTAGGTGCAAGCAGTGCGGACATAGCAATGTCGGTGCATCGCTAAAGGTCCAGCCAGCCATGTTGCATTTGTAAACAACTCCACGTGATTGTGGAAGTGTCGAAGCAGGAGCTCGGTAAGTGGGAGCACAGTCGGGAGTAGGTAATGCTCAGCACAGCATGGGTAACGTCATGGCGCTGCAGGCCCTGCATGGTGTGGCACAAGGCAGGATTCAGCAACCCGCTCAGTTGGCCAGCAGCAGGGGTCGGGAGCGTGGATGGGGTGGTTGGTTCCTCCCTCCACAAGTTTCTCCTTCGCCGAGTTTCTCCCTCACCTCTTGCGCGGCGCATCATGGGTGGAGGGGAATGTTTCACAGCCCCTTTTCCTTGCTGCTGGTGCTTTGTTGGCGTAGTGTGGCTGACGTCATAGCACTCCAAAATGGCCACTGTCTGCTCCCCTTTACATTTTCCCTTGTAGTTGCTGCAATGACAATACCCGTCCAGAGTTTGCACACCTTTTCCAATCTCACCACATGCTTCAGTTTTTTGGGCGTCGGGACGGCATCCTACGGCTCCGGTTGCACACTGTAGATCTTCTGTACATTCCCTTGTTGGGGGCATTGGTCAGGATGAGCGGGGAAGCTTCTGATAGGAATTTCAAAATTTTTTAGAAATATTTGGAAAAACATTAGCTTGGTCATATGTAGGAACTATTGCCGGAAGGATATCGCTACTAAGTTGGGTGACATTTGATGGTGGATAGTGGAGCAAAAGGTGGTCAATTTAAGGTTGGGAGTTTGGGTAGCATATTTACTGTGAAAACCTTTTCAAACCTCTGTTATAGTAATTGAGCGCGAGACATTGCATAGGGTGCAATGCGAACTTGTAGTGTAGAGCTGACTGTTGTCCTCGGGGCCGTGTGCCGACGGCCAAAGGCGGCATCCTTCCGGTGTTGCTCTTTAAGTAGATATTACCGAGATACACATGATATGCTGTGAGTTCTCGGGGCGACACACACTCCCATATATTACATGGTGAATAAACACAGAAAAAGTACATGTGAAACACTTTGCGAATATTTAAGAAATGGTGGTAAAGATGGGGGCCTGTGCTCCTAAAGTCTGCAGGCAACCTGAATGAAGACACGTATAGTTCCTTTGCATAAATCAATGGGTTTTTATTAAACTCTTCTGACGAGACACACTTTAAAAGATTTCTGGGCTTAACCCGCCGGAGGGTAACACTGTACAAAAAGTGCGAGGCCACAAAAACTTAAGTGAAAGTTATGTCTTCCAAGGCGATGCAAGCCTTGGGAGGGAGAGGGGTGGAGAATCTTGTGTAGTTAATTAAACCAACATTCTGGTAATTAAAAGTCTATTGCAATGAAATGATTAGTAACAAAAGTTGAAGTGCCGCCCGAGCACACGATACACGACGACGGTTGGCATATCCACACCCTCGAGACACAGAGATATGACTAATTTCCCTCATGCGGCGCGCCGGCCGGTGTTGGCGGGTATGCAGGCAGCACGGACTACTTTCTTGCACCAAGAAATTACAATACTAACACTTTCGTTGCCTACCTGCTCGCAACTGCTACATGAATACAATTACAAGACATAAAACCCTTCAATACATGAAAAGCACTGAATGAAATCAAGTGAGGATGGAACATGTGAATAATGAAAAGTACAAGAAATTACAAAAAGGTACACTTATGCCCACGGGGGCACTTAAAACTCATTAGGTCTTTATTAAATCTTGTTGCATGACAAGGTGTCCCTGAGCATCTCGTATTTTAGTCTTACTAGTTTATGCCCTGTTTCACCAGATCTACTTATTGTACATGTGTGCGTAGCCGCATGTGTTTGCTCTGCACCTTAAGGCCAGGATACAATTGATTTAGCACAGAAAACGGTAAACGCACAGAAAGTAGAATGCAAGTATTGGAATGGCGCTGCCTACAATCACATATAGCACACGCACAGAAATTTATCGCAGAACGACGCACAAAAAGTTGACCAATATCCTATAATTCCTTAGTGTGTGCCGTGCATGGCCAATCAGAATATCGATACCTCCGAGGTCATACGTAAAATGAAAACGTAGAAAAGTGGAAGTATTTTGACTACAGTTGTGCGTTCTTTAGTAAATAAACAACAGGTTTGGAGTATGGTGGGAATAGAAAGGAAATGAGTGAAGGGAATACCTTTGACATAAGTTTGTTTGCCTCGTCAAGAGCAAATCAATTATGTTCGATAAATCCCAGCCAGAGTACAGAAATGAGGAGACGAAGAGAAACGCCTGGCAGGCGATAGTAGATATCTTGAGGGAGCAAGGTTTCGATGTGACTTGGAAGTATTTGGTTATGTTGTTACACTATGTTCGCTTGTTTAAATTGTTGTATAATAAATACGCGATTATTATATTTCTTTATAAGCAGTGTTTTATTATATTGTTACTAGTCTCATCAAGACAAAACTCGATACTAATTCTATTTATTTTTGTTATAAAGTCATTACGATTTGTACAGAATTTGAAAGAGGCTGCATATTTATATTTGAAACTACTAGTTTCTTTATTATTAATTCCCATTTAATAGTAGCATGAACCCAACCTACTTGGAAGAATACATAATAAAAATATGCAATATAATTTCACTTATGCTTATTGGTATAATGTGAAGTACCCAATTAATGATAGTAAATAAAGCTGGAACTCACATCATAAGCTACTATAGTTAACTCTTTGTAAGCTATTACGAGTAAATTTGAAATAAATTTTCATAAATGTATATTAAAATAATTATCCAAAACTTCCTACTGAAAACATAGCTAACAGCAATATTCATGCTCTGATATATTTCAGGTGAAAGCGCACAACACAACTGGGTGCACATCCACCAGCGTTATTCCAGGGAAAGTAATTAGACCACAACATCGGGATCAGCTAGGGGTTTTGAGAAGGATTGGGACGTCCTGTCATATGTATTGTTTTTGGACCGGCATGTTAAGCACAGAAAGTAAGTGACAGATATGAATTATCTGCATACAACCAATGCTTTATTATGTAGGGCAAGACAGTCTTGTATGCATAGCCCTATATCATTAGGAGGTTGATGGGTTGTATAAAATAAAAAAAACAGTCTTACCTCAAGTACTATTTATTTATTTATTTATTACATTAGCAACTTGCGGGTTCAATGCAAGGGTAGGTAGGTACATTTATTCATAATACCATAAATAAATAAAATATAAAAACAATGCAGCACGCTAGTTATTCTCCCATGTGTTTTTAAAATACTACATTTATTGAATACAACTGAAATTGATTTGGCAAGGTGGTAACCTATTTACCTATAATTCACTGTAGTACAAAGTGACAGTATGAACTTCAAGCTAACATCAAGGTGGAATAAATAAATCTTGTTAAATGTATCCATTCAACAAAATCAGTTGTTTAATTGTATATACCATGTGTAACATACTGCCATATGTCAGCATTGTGTAAACCAGTTATCACTGCAATGATTTGTTAGCCAGTTTCATTAATTAACGATCGCTTGTGAAAATGTTAACCAGCAAACAATAATTACTGTGGAACTTTGTGCAATAAAATAAGATAATCCTCCTCAGAATTCTGTGTGTTTTTGTAGCGCAAATATAAATAGGCCTATTGATACATCAAATAGTTATTGAAATAATTTAATTATGTTTCAAATATATATTAGCAATGTGTAATTACGAAAAAATTAAAGCAATTTAAAGAGTGTTGAATGTCACAGTCTCATTGAAAATAACGTTTTGTAAACTTTTTTCATAAACTAATTGTAATAATATCTTCAAAATACATACATGTTATGCAATCGTATTATAGTTAGAAAGTGTTAAAAAATACATATTTTCTCCATTTAAAAACATTACATCTACAACATGTTTGTATTGTATAACATATTTTCCAATTATTTCCTTGCTGCTTGGAATAGGAGTTCCTAAATGTATTCCTTTTCTGTGTGTTCCAACAAGTTAAAATATACTATTTCTTTGATTTCCCTAGAACAGTCAGTAACATTAAAAGGCAAGGCAAGGACAGCCCATCTCCTCAGCCAGTAGCCCTGATTCGGCATGGGGAGTAAGCTTGACTGAGGAGTCAAACGAGTCACTGCAGTCGGGAGAGGTGGAATCGCCGAACAGAGAATTGTTTGGAGCTACTCTGTGGTCTGTCTCCAGCAGCAATGTTGTTCCGCCTCCAGACAAAAAAAAAAAAAAAGGAAGTTGGAGGCGGAAATTTGCAAATCCGTTGTAGCTTCTTCGGTGGAAAAAGTCGTCAGCGTTTCCAACAAAATTTGCGAACCCATTGACCAGGCTCCGGCACCTGCAGATGAAGACAAGGCCAGCCTAAATTCATTTGCGGAAGCATTGCTTCCTTTTTGGAAATAATTCCGCTGGCAAAGAGAGGATAACTGATGGCAAACACCATCAATATGTTTGTTAATGAATGCAATTTTGATTAATGTAATGTTTTGTTTACTTTGTAAAATTAAACAATATAAAATGTGTATGTGTGTTTGTACTGTTTTAATTCTGATTTATGTGGCACCCTGACCTACATGGATTCAAGATTCGTTTTCTACATCTCATGTCGGACAACTACAATTATATTCCAAATATGACCCCAACATCATTAACTTTTATAATGTAGTA